>CM068367.1:144138354-144850626 GCA_034769895.1 Magicicada septendecula | reverse complement strand
AACTTAATAAGCTCATAGGAAACAAATTTAATTGCCAATTACAGATTAAAACACAAGCAGAAAAAATAAAAAAGAGATCTGTGCTTAATGCGCGTTAAATGACTCGTACCTAATTAAAAGTAAGGTGACACTAAAGTTAGGAAGAAGATCAGCACAGGACAAAATTTTCAAGTTTACAGCGGTGTCTTGGATACAATAATTTTTTACACACAGCACATGGAACATTAGCAAATTCATTTATTTATGACATAAATTATCTCCATTATTACAATTACGTCATTTATAAATTTTCACACGTGTTTTCTGAGTGTTGTGTTTTTTGCTTAATTCATATCCATTACAGGTGAAAAATTGGATATGACTGGCAAAAGTAAAATTGGAACAAATGAATTAACATGGCAACAACTAATATTATTAACTGCACTTTTACCAATAAAAGCAAATTAATGGCATTTCCATGCAAATGTAATACAACTAATTGCTATTAAACTGTTTTAAACAATTTAGCATATTTAATTCTTAAAATTCACTACCTGACATTTTGTTAGTTAACACTAATCTAATTGAAAAATAGATGAAGAGATCTGCACAAAAGAAACTAACAGACAACGTCAGGAAGAAAGAAATATTGTAAAGTTATCTATGAGAAAGAAAGAGACAATATAAAAGTGCAATAATTAACGTATGTTTCTCAATATGTACGAGTTAAAGAAGAATAATAAATTAATATTTATTAATCACGTCACGTGATTAATTAAAATTTTAAAGACTTGGGAAAATTTTATAAAAGGTATAGGATTTAGAACACGAACAAGGAAAGGAACACACACATGAGAGAGAAAAATATAAAATTATTTACCTAAATTTTATATTAAACGAATACAAAAATAAAACGGATATCCCATGTGCAAAAATCTAACCAGCAGACTGCTATATATGTGTAAACATTAGTGGTAATTAGGGAAGAAAAAGTATGGTACCCGACGTCCGAGGAAACGCTGGGCTAACTAATTGTAGAACAAAATTTAGATACTAAAGGCAAAAATTTTCAAGTATCATAGATGATGACAGTGATGATGAATAAAATTAGTGATTGCTTTCTACATCTGCTAACGATGTAGTAACACCACGCTAAAGTTCACTATCCTGACTCAGTTTTATCTACCAATAGTACATATATTTTAATATTATCAGCCTACAGCTGTCTGCCATTTTAATTGTCCACCTTCGCTTTCAAGAGTTTTTTCGTTACTTAATATTTCTATTTTATGTAGTCTCTAGATTTGTAAAGTATTAAAACGTTTCAGATTTTTAAAAATTAAACAATTTTTTCACCAGTAACTAAATTGATTCGACACGTTTCTACCATTATGTAGTTGTGAGACATAAGAATATGTGTTCAACTTTCTGTTATATGTTTTAGATTAAACATTCACAAAAACCTTTTGGGATAAATGAGTCCACGAAACAAAGGTTCTTAAAAGCTTCTCTTGTACAAAGTCTTTTAGTTCTATTTATAAATTAATTAAAAGTTTCTGGAGTCAAATAACTTTGTTGTCGGAATTAATGTGTAAATTAGCCGGCGGGCTGTTACACCTACTGGGAGAGCAGGATTTAAACAAAGAATGCTCTCTGTGTAACGCAAAATATTGCTCATAAGAACTTTAATTATTAAATATCTTATACAATATAAAAGAAATTTTTCTTCAAACCGTACTTTAATTTCTCCCAATGTTAGTTCAAGGTTGGCGTGTATCAGCATTTTTAGTCTTGTTATGAGTTGTTTAAAAACTTAATCTATATATATAAAAGAGAAATACCACTGACTCACTGACTGACTCACTGATTCATCACGAAATCTCCGAAACTATAACACCTAGAAACTTGAAATTTGGCATGTAGGTTCCTTATGTGATGTAGGTATCCGCTAAGAAGGGATTTTTGGAAATTCGACCTTTAAAGAGGGAAAAAGAGGGGGGGAGTTTGCCTGACTGACTGACATAGAATCAACGTAGAGCAAAAACTACTGAATGGATATCAATGAAACTTTGAACGTAGCTTCATCATAGGTCTCAGGTGCTCACTAAGAAACGGTTTTAAAAACTTTCACTCCTAAGGGGCAAATCCCCCCCCTTATTTTATGTATGTATCTATGTATGTATGTTCCACATCTCCTCGTAAACCACTGGACCGATTTCAACCAAACTTGGCACAAATATTTTACGCGACGGGAGAACCAACATAGGAGAGGTGCTTTTTTCGATGGGGTCCTTTGGGGGGTTCTTTGGGGTCTTCTACATCTCCTCCTAAATCACTGGACCGATTTCAACCAACCTTGGCACAAATATTTTACGCAACGAGAGAACCAACATAGGATAGGTGTTTTCTTCGATGGGGTCCTTTGGGGGTCCTTTGGGGTCTTCCACATCTCCTCCTAAACCACGGGACCGATTTCAACCAAACTTGGCACAAATATTTTACGCAACGGGAGAACCAACATAGGACAGGTGTTTTTTCGATACGATCCTCTGGGGGGTCCTTTGGGTCTTAAAAAACTATTAGATCTGGTTACTATGGCAACCTAATAGAATAGATTCTGGTTACCATAGCATCGGTGGAAGTCTCCCTCGTAGGAAATAGCGCGGGAGTCGTCCGACGGGCCTTCCTCGGAACGATACCTCTGAAACCTTCTGGTTTCACGATATCTCTGAAACCACTGAATGGATACCAATGAAACTTTGAACATAGCTTCATCATAGGTCTTAGGTGCTCACTAAGAAACGGTTTTACGAACTTTCACTCCTAAGGGGCAAAAAACCAAATACTGAAATTTATCCATTGTAAGTGGTTGACATCTCAGTTTACTAGAAACCCCGAATACATTTGGTCCTGAGTTTTTAATCATTGTTTTAAATTGAAAAAAACTTCGTTGTTTGCAGGTTCTTATAGTCGAGAAAATTTCGAAGTTCAATTAATTAATAAATGTATATCCTTTTTTCCTCGGAAACGGCTCTAACGATTTTCTCGAAATAAATAATAAATAGCTGTTGCTATGAACGTAAATAAAGAAACTAAGAGTTGAGAATTTGTACAATCTATCTAATCCTATACTATTAAGCGAGCAATAATTGTACAATTACGTACAACGTGAAACTCCGTAGCGAAGCACGGGTATTTTGCTAGTATATTTTATACAACACAAAGTTATATTGTAATTAAAATTCTGAAAGTCAAATTAAATAAATAGGAAATGTTTATTACATTAAACAGGAAATCAATAAGGCACAGGGACAGATAGTGGCTGGAGTGGATCTGAGGAGTGACTGTTTCTCCCATGACCAGTTCTACGTGCCGCTTTCCAGAGTCTCTTCATCTGACAGCCTGGTCATCCTCTAGCCAGAGAGCAAAGCAGGAATGTTGTTTACAGGGAGGTCCTGAGCGCTTAATATGAGGGAGCAACTGAAAGTATATGGTAAGCAAGTTATTAGCCTCACTACATAGACCAAAGAACCAGGGTAGTGGTGGGATCAAAGGACTTAAGCCCACCTATTTTATTTTTGTTAGACTTACAATAAAGGACTGTCTTAGTCTCTAACAGAAATTCAGCTTACCCTCTCTAACTAAATAATACAGCGTCATTTTTAACAACTCATTAATTTTCAAGCTTTTCAAATTGATCATCTTCAAGCTTGATCATATTCAAATTGATCGAGCTTAAATAGCTTAAACAGTTTCTCTTAGTTTCAAAATACCGGTATCTAAGCTTCACAAATAACCTATTTCTATTTTCTGATAATCACCGTAGCGAAGCACGGGTATCCAGATAGTATTAGAATAAGAGAAGCTTTACCTTACCTTATAGTGCGGCAGCCTAAGGTGAGATTTGGCCTCTAACGTATCTCCTCTCTAATCCTCTTTCTCTCTGCAAGCGTTTCTATACTGTTTCTATACTATTTTCTTCTATTTATAGTGAAACTAGTTCCTTATTGGTCTCTTCTTCTTTCGGTTTCATGTAGTATACATCCAAGTATTAATTAGGACGTTTTACATTCTCCATTCTATTTGCATGCCCTTACCAACATATTCTACGAGATTTGATCTCCCATTTACTGTCGTATCTTCCTACAGTTTCCCAGAGTTCTCCATTTTTCTTTGTTCTCTATACTTGCTACTCCTTTATTGATTTGCATATGCGACTTATTTTGTTTTGAAATTTCTAGTCGTTTTGTGTCATCTTAAGAAAGCTTATTGGTCTCAGCCGCAGATTTTGCAACAGGCAGAAACAGTGTTTCGTGTGTTTCATTTTTTGTGCTTTTAAAATCAGTTGTGTCTTAAATATCGTATTAAAAAAATAAACAAATACAGTTATTATTTGGTGTTCTGCTCTAAGGCAGGTCTTCAAATAGTAAGAGCTCTCAAAGCTGTCCTATTGCATGCCAGTCTTTTCGTCTCTTCGTAACACCCTCTGAATTTAATCCTATCTATTAACTTCATTCTTCTACGCCCTCTTCTCTTTTCTCCTTCCATGACACCCTCCATGGCAGTCGTAAGCAACCAGTCTCTTCTTAAACAATGACCTAACAAATTCCTTTTTCTATTTTCTATTTCTATTACCTTTAGGAATCTTATCTCTTACTCTATTGTTCTTTAAACTTCATCATTCCTTACTTTATCTTTATTACTTTATTCAAAAAAAAATATATTTTTTGGGTCTTAAGTCAAACTTGTTCTCGTTCTTGTTCTCAGGTTTTAAGTTTTCAGGTTCTTATTCTCGTTTCTTCTGGGTTTTTAATCTTTTTACAGCATCCGTTATTTAATAGGTACCTCTTTCCTTACACTCTGTGTGTCATGACAATTGTCAAAGTTGTCTCAACAAAAATAAACAACTCAAGGAAGAATAAATGTGATTCAAAAATATTTTTATCGCCTAGAATTTGGCTTTTTAGTTACTTAAATCAAAATTGCTAATAATACTTTCATTGGTGGTTTATCATATCTTTTTGTGCATATAGCCTACATAATACAAATACGAGTTTGTCCTATCTGTCACACAACAACATGGTATCAACGTACAAAGTCTTATCTTAAATTTCACAAGAATTTCTATGGTTTAACTATCATAGTCAAGTTATAAATATAATATCAAGTCTTCAAGACTTAGATGGAATCTCTGAATACTGATGCTGATAGTTAAAACCAATGAAATACGTGTCAAGGGTGAGTAAATTATGTTTGTTTGAAAACACGGAATAGTTTTCATAATGCAGTGTAAATAAAAAGGAAGAAATTTTTCGGTTGGTACAAGGTAGGAAGTTTCCGTTATTAATATAGTATATATCTGAAAGGTAAACGCATTTTCCACTATAACATACACACGCACACACATACACACACACAAAATCACGTATATTTATTATTTTAATAATGTTTGCTTACTTTAACACATTAAAAATTTTATATTATTAACAAGTGAACACAAATTAAGCAACATGTGTTTCTTATAGTAATACGTGATTATATCCTCTGAAACCTTTATTTTTAGAATTAAAAATAGCACTTTGAATTGTTTTATTTTCCTTGTTTTTTAGAAATTCTATTTTTTGTTAAAAGCACAAACACATATTATTAACATATTCACATATTACATACATTATTTCAGTGGAAATATTCTTTTCCTGTATTGAACCTTTGAGAGGAATACATTTTGTTTGTGGTCATAAACCAAACAGACTGAAACCAATAATTTTAAATTCCATGGGATTTTCGAAACTGGTAACGTATAAATTTCTAAGGGTTCACGTACATGATTAAATTCATACAGCAGTGCTTCGTAGAGAATAAGAGGGGGGGGTTGAAAAGTCGGATGATGGAAAGAGAGAGAGAAAGGAAGAAAGAAAGAGAGAAAGAGCGAAAGAGAGAGAGAGAGAGAGAGAGAGAGAGAGAGAGAGAGAGAGAGAGAGAGAGAGAGAGAGAGAGAGAGAGAGAGAGAGAGAGAGAGAGAGAGAGAGAGAGAGAGAGAGAGAGAGAGTTATCGAAAACGTAACAAGTGTGCAGCAGATGAAATTTTATGGTTGAATTCAACGTAAACAAAGCCGTATAACATGAAAGGAACTTAGTGCTTTAAACCAAAATTAAGCCAAGACTAAAACTATTTGATGCTAACTTCAACTGTGTGGAAATAATAGTAATGAAATAATATTCTAATGTCCTGGTTCACGAAACTTTGTTAATTCGTTTCCTAAGAAATAGTTCTTGAAATGCAGTTAAAGTATTTAGCAGACGTTATCTTAACAAACGTTTCACCAGCGTCATACATAAGCCTCTCTGACACAGAGGCGACACGCAAATCGGGATGATTCGGGACGATATCGTTTTACATTGCGGTAAATGAGGGCCACCACACACGAGCGGGATACCGGCGAGCGCAATACTTTTTTACTCAGTATATCACTTCGGAATTTCGCTGTATCGAGCCAGCTGGATAGGTAGTTATGAATTCGCCTTTATAGGAAGAAGTTCCACTTGTGTCGGTCAATCTTGATAAACAAACAAAAAATAAACCTGCACAAGTACTTAACTTGGACTAAATTTCCACATCTTTTCTTCTCGATAGACTAATAAAAAATATCGGTATGGAGAACCATACATGACTTCCATGTTCTAAGATTTATATTTAAAATCATATTCGAAATGAAATATTTCCATAGAAACTACGTCTTTCTACTTATTGCTTCACCATTAACCACAGTACTGTGGTCGCTAACGTATACCACCTCACGTTTTCGCACTCGATTTTCACCGATGATGGCAGTCGATGGCACTGCCGAAAAGTCTGGTTTTGCAGAAAACATTGGACTACGGCTAAAGAGCCCGGGAAGCAATTTTTACAAAAAATTACTTCTTTGTTGCCGATAACGTAGTACACATATACACAATTCTCCCCCCCACCATCAACTATAATTTTTAATAATAGAAAATTACCCCCACCCCGTTCACCTAACCTCTTCATTTATAGATAATTCATCTACGTTTCTACAGTGGATTACTATGAGCTTCTTATCAGGATACTTTGTTTATAAAAATTAAGTACTTTACTCTTGTTAAATCATAAAATGTTTCAGGTAAACTACCCCTTTCTCTTAACCGATCTTCTCCAAAATCAATAGACCTTCCGTCCACTACAATTCAGGGATGCATGTAAAAAAAAATATTTGATTCTGTTTGAATGTGCGGCAATTATCGTTCGTCATGGAAACATTTCTCTTGTTACAACATAAAATGTTGCAGGTAAACTACCCCTTTCCCTTAACCGATCTTCACCAAAATCAATAGACCTCGAGCACTCTGCATCTCAGGAAAGGTGCAAAAAATTATTTGATTCTCTTTGAATTTTCGGCAGTTATCGTTCATCATAAAAAAATTACCCTTTTTAAAACATAAAACGTTGCTGATAAACTACCCCTTCCCTTAACCGATCTTCAACAAAATCAACAGACCTTGAGTTCTCTTCAGTTCAAAAAGGTATGCAATAGCATCTTGGTAATTTTGAGCCATATTTCTTGGACTCCCTTGGAAGGTTGAAGGCAATATAACTTTCTATCCAGGCAATATGTTAACGTCCTCAAAATTGTGGTTGTTCACAAATCGGTGAAGAACATCATAGTCTTTAGCTCTTACTGTGTTTTGATTTTTTCGAAACCAATTCAAACGGTTTGCCTCGGTCTTGCAATAGGCATCAACCATGAATTGGTGAGTCAGCTTTCCTGCGTTAAGGAAGTCGTTAAAGTTTACATCACGAATGGCAAAATGGTATCAATACCATTGAAGCTGGGACACATTTCCTTGACCAACAGCTTTCTTCAGATCTGTGGTCCACCCTGAATCCCCATATGGGAAACGCAAAGGGTAGCACATTCGGTCACAGAGTCTACTCAGGATGGATATATTTTGTAAAATTCCGCTTTTCGGATAAATTGTAATATCCCGATTTTCTGGGGGTGCACCATCTGCACTGTGAAAAACAGCATGTGCTTAAAAAATATATGAATACTATTACAAATAATTTGCAATTCACATTAGAGACGGAAATGAATAATAAAATTAATTTTTTAGATTTAACTTTAACTAAAATAAAAAATAAAATTAACTATAATATTTACAGAAAACCAACAATCACAGATCATGCTATTCACGCCAAATCGTATCACCCTATTTCACATAAAATGGCATTTTTCAATTGTATGATTCATAGATTGCTGGCATTGCCCCTATCTACGGAAGATTATAACAATGAACTAAACATTATCAAACACATAGCATTAGCCAATGGATACAAAAGTCATATAGTAGATAGAATAATTAATAAAAAACAAAATAAACCAATAAATATTGATGTAGCCAAAGAAAAAGTAAACAAATACATTGCAATAGAATATGGTGAAATTCTACACCATATTTTTAAAATCGGTATGGAGAACCATACATGACTTCCATGTTCTAAGATTTATATTTAAAATCATTTTCGAAATGAAATATTACCATAGAAACTACTTCTTTCTACTTACTGCTTCAGCCTTAACCACAGGTCACTAACATATACCACCTCACGTTATCGCACTCGATTTTCACTGATGATGGAAGTCGATGGCATTGCCGAAACGTCTGGTTTTGTAGAAAACATTGGACTACGGCCAAATATTCCGGGAAGCAATTTTAACAAAAACTACTTCTTTGTTGCCGATAACGTTGTACACATATTGTAACGTACTGCTTTTTTGTTAATATAGGAGAGTTAATAGCGAAAACTTTGTATGTGTCTTATTGGGTGTTCGTCTTATTTAATTAAGCTCCCAATGTTGTTATGCGCCAATTCTGTAACGTAGCGGTTTGAGATGTTAAAGTTTCCGCCTCTCCGCAGTCGCCACTTATGAATTATAATAACTGAAGTTTTTTTAAGAAATAAATAAAGTATTTTATTTAATGTTACTCAATCTAAACAGAAATCGAGAGTGTGTGATTTGGGGTCAAGGAGGGAAGTTGTTCAGCCTTATGAGGAAGAGAGAGTAAGTACCAATGATTTACACTCGGTTTAGATGATTTCTGATTTTTTCAAATTGTTCGCTGTGATTTAAATCAGCTGATTGTAAGACAAGTTTCCACGCCTAGTTTAACCAGCCTACACTATAGCAAAATCTGATCCAATGTTTTGATCTCTTCTGTTTTTGTGCTGAAATCTATTACAACTACCCACTACAAAAATTGTAACACACTTTATTATTCAATATCATTTTTCAATAATATTATTTATTTATATTATTGGTTTCTTGTTTCCTGCCACCAAAATACAAGTATCACAATTGATCTTTCCTTAAATAAAACATAATCTCGACTTCATAAAGTAAACATGGAATTGTCTAAAGAAAAAAACATATATGGTTTTGTTTACCAAATTTTACACTATTTTCAAAACATCAATTAATATATAATTCTTAATAATTCCCCAGGGTTAAGGGTAAGTTCTTTTTGTTATGGGATGGTCAGAAATGGATAATTACTAAGCTTTACAAATACCGAAAAAAAATTAAATAAATTTGTTTATTTTTCGTTTAGTATGTAGTTTCCGGAATGGCCGTAAGAGAGCAGCGTGCTTTTGTTTACTTTAAAAAACATGTGATTAAATGACTAGTTTCGTGTTCTATATCAACGTTCGGAATGCGTTTTCTTCTTGAACTATTAAACGAAATGTTTATATTACCTCTCTTTGTATGGTTCTTACTGGAATGAAGCTTTTTCTCTGGTGAGGTCCGTCTTGAGTTATAATTTCTTTACCGTCTGGCGCATATTCTATCGTCAACTAGAACTATGGTGAAACCAGGTTGAATCATCAGAAGGTTTTCTTTCACTGTTTATTAAGGAATATAACCATTTAATTTTGATAAATCATGGATGATTATATAGTGGTCATGTTGCTTGTTAATTTTGTATTAATTTTCACTCCTCCAAAGTTCCAGAAAAGGTTATTTTATTATAATTGTAGTAGCGTCATTTTGTCAACTCTATGGTTTCATTCCCAATTTTTATTATTATCAATACTTGTTATTCTCGTCACTCTTAGTAACCCATAGTATTTTTATTATACAGGCAGTTTGCAATTATTATAAATTTATATTTTATTTACCGAAAAATAATTCTTTTCCATTCCGGTTTCTTTATCAATTTGGTTTACATAATAAGTTTTTGTTCATTTTTTTATGACCTTGTATTATATAAGTATTTGATAATTTTATTATCATTAAATAAATTTATATATATTATTTATTACTCTCTCATAGTATTCCTACACTGCACTACTTCCTGCTGCCATTTCCCTCATAGTATTATTTTAATTTTGTATTACCCTTTTATATTTAAAAGTTTTTATGTTTTTTAAAACTAAACCTGGGTTATCCTATATTATAACACAAATATTTTAAAAAATATAACATTAACTTATGTATAACTATTGGTTGTCCATACAACATAAATATTACAATAAATAAATAAAATACAGAATCAGTTAGTAGTATTATAGTCTATTCTCATAGTTTTATAATTCCCAAACCTACAGCACAATTCTGTAATAAGTTACCTTCACTTTCACCTTTTACCTCAATGGGTACACTATAACGCACTTGTCACTGTATATCACTCGAATTGTTTATCATGTTTAGTGATATACTTTAATTTAGAGCTAGTTATAGGTTACCCATTTCTGACCTTTATTTTCTTACATGATTTAATTTATTGGGACCGGGTTATGTAACGTTACATAAAGCCCCCCCACAAGAACAAATTAATTTTGGTATTACTTGTTTATTAAAATAAATTGTTGATTATTTCCATTCACCTAATAGTCTTGGTTTTATCTTCATAATAGTGTTTCATTTCAAACTGGTTATAAACTGACTGGTAATTCAGACTGGTGGTAATTGCTGTTTTATTACTCTACTCTCTCTCTCTCTTGGAGGCAAATTCATCAATTATTTATTTCTGGGTAGTGGTACTTCCACATTTTATTTGATAAGGACTGGTCACACTAATCATATTAAACTTGTTTTAACACTCATTTCTATTTACTTCTATAAATTATCTTTATCAATTAAGCTTCGGTCTGCTATCTTGCTTCTATTTTCTTCATTTATACTTCTGGAATCTAATATCACTCTTTTCAGCTATTTTATAATTATTATCCCTTAATATTCAATTTCCCTAACATTTTTCCCTATCCTGTGCGGTGGTACCAGTCGGGTGGCCACTCTTGGGTCCATAACTCCGCTGTCCATCCTTACACCTTCTGAGACCAGGGGAACATCATCCCTGCTCATAAAAATTATTGCCGGAACATTTCTACGGTCAATACATAAAAATAAAAAACTTATAAGTAGTAGTCAATTAGCGACTAGTACTAAACACTTTTGGGATTCTTCATACTTTAGCTGTTTGCATTTATTTATATATTTCTTCTTCTCCTTGATTCCTTCTTCTTTTCCATTACTAATAGCATATAACATTATTGATAGGCATTATGTTAAAATTCTTTTGACTTTACTTCTTGTGACATATTTCTCCGTATCATTTCTTCTTATATAATCTTCAATTCCGAGAAATTCTAATTATTGTATTAATTATCATCCTCCTTCAGTTTCATTGGAGTCATTAAATTATTCCCATTCTTCTTATCTGAGCACATTACCATCAATTGTTTTTGTTCATGTAACTTTTCTTCTGTTTGTTACCATTAGAAATATTACTTTTTCCTATTATTTCAGTTTAAATCAGTTATTTATAATTAAATTATATAATCTGTTCTTACATTTTCTGTTAAATTATATGGTTTCAAAATAACTTGAGTAAGATGTTCTTACATGCTTTTAGAATTTTGGGGTTTTAGTCTCTTTATTTTAAATTATATGGTTTCCAAAATAACTTGAGTAAGATGTCCTTACATGCTTTTAGAATTTTGGGGTATTAGTCTCTTTATTCAATAGGTTGCTGGGTCGGTTTTCAGAATTTCAGTCCCCTTTTTTCTGGTTTGTTTGGAGTCTGTTTAACCGTGGTCCATTATTTCAGGGACTCCCTTTACTCGGATTACTGGGGTATTCGTAATGATTTTGTTATTTGTTAAATACCTCTCTTCCACCTGGCATCGTAACTCAGCTGATACCAAGTCTTCATAGAAGTCACAGTTTTCCGTCATAGTTCGTTCTTTTTTAACTAATAAGTACTGTACCTCCTCTAACATAACATAGTTGCTCATATTTAATCTCATTTCGTTCCCTTTTACCTCTGGATTATATACCAAATATTTAAATGTTATATTTTGTCTTGAAGATATGACTGATATTGTCTGATGCACTTCAATCATCGACACATTTAACTGGGATGTAAACTTAATTAATTCCCTTTGTTCGTTAATTGGAAGGTTGAATACATTAATTAATCCACCTGTAATCATCTCACATTCTTCCTTGGTATTTATTATTCTCTTTCTACATGTTTTTATTATTTTCTTGGTCTTCTTTTCCACGGTTTGAACATCCTTTTTGTTGTAGCTATTTTTATTTTCAGATGGCATTACACCTTGGTATTCTGTAATTTCTATTTCCTTCCTCCTCTCTTCTGTATTCGGACTTACTTTAATACCTTCTGAAGTACTGTCTGATGTTTCATCCAAATTCTTGACACTATGGTCCATTTGTTTATTTGTCTCCTCCTTGTATGTATATGCTTTTTGGCTAAGCGTATTAACATTTTCAAACTTCTCTCCAAAAGTTTCCCATATCTCCTTATTGAACTTCTCCATCTTACCCTCAATCCGCTTTAAACTTTCTTTATTCTCTTCAAATTTTGCATTCATCTCTTCTCTTTGTCCTTCAACAGTTTCTTTCAATTCATGGTATTGTTCATTCATGGTTTGTTTGATATTTCCATGAATGGTCTCTATTTTTTCATTTAATTGTTTGACTAAACTTTCCTGAATGCTATCAATTTTCTCATTGGTCTGTCTATTTTGTTCCTTCTGTTTCTTAAAATTCTCCTTATTTTCCTCATTGGTTTGTTTTAAGTTTTCCTCCTGTTTCTTAAAATTCTCCTTATTTTCCTCATTGGTTTGTTTCAAGGCTTCCTCCTGTTTTCTAAAATTTTCACCTATTTTGTCATTGGTTCGCTTATTATCTTCCTGGATCTTGTTATTCCCTTCCATTATAATTCTTAACATCTCCTGTATGCTTATATCTTCTTTTTGGTTAGGTTTATCTGGTTGGTCCCCTTGGGCATCCTCTTCAATTATTTCCGTTTCCGTATCCATAACTACTTCGGTTTCTTCTGTATCACCTGTCTGTTGGTCCATTTCACTGTCCGTGACTAATTCTATTTCTTATTCCTGTCCACCTTCTTCAATCTCCTTTTCTTCTGCCCTCTTCTTCGATTTTCCTCGGGTATTATGCATTTCTTGTTTTCTCATAACTGCCAACGATAATTAGATTTTTTGGTATATATTTTTATTAAATATCAAAATTCTATTCTAATTACCGCCCTTTTACGTTGAGCGCCAATCTGTAACGTACTGCTTTTTTTGTTAATATAGGAGAGTTAATAGCGAAAACTTTGTATGTGTCTTATTGGGTGTTCGTCTTATTTAATTAAGCTCCCAATGTTGTTATGCGCCAATTCTGTAACGTAGCGGTTTGAGATGTTAAAGTTTCCGCCTCTCCGCAGTCGCCACTTATGAATTATAATAACTGAAGTTTTTTTTTTTAAATAAATAAAGTATTTTATTTAATGTTACTCAATCTAAACAGAAATCGAGAGTGTGTGATTTGGGGTCAAGGAGGGAAGTTGTTCAGCCTTATGAGGAAGAGAGAGTAAGTACCAATGATTTACACTCGGTTTAGATGATTTCTGATTTTTTCAAATTGTTCGCTGTGATTTAAATCAGCTGATTGTAAGACAAGTTTCCACGCCTAGTTTAACCAGCCTACACTATAGCAAAATCTGATCCAATGTTTTGATCTCTTCTGTTTTTGTGCTGAAATCTATTACAAATACCCACTACAAAAATTATAACACCCTTTATTATTCAATATCATTTTTCAATAATATTATTTATTTATATTATTGGTTTTTTGTTTCCTGCCACCAAAATACAAGTATCACAATTGATCTTTCCTTAAATAAAACATAATCTCGACTTCATAGAGTAAACATGGAATTGTCTAAAGAAAAAAAACATATATGGTTTTGTTTACCAAATTTTACACTATTTTCAAAACATCAATTAATATATAATTCTTAATAATTCCCCAGGGTTAAGGGTAAGTTCTTTTTGTTATGGGATGGTCAGAAATGGATAATTACTAAGCTTTACAAATACCGAAAAAAAATTAAATAAATTTGTTTATTTTTCGTTTAGTATGTAGTTTCCGGAATGGCCGTAAGAGAGCAGCGTGCTTTTGTTTACTTTAAAAAACATGTGATTAAATGACTAGTTTCGTGTTCTATATCAACGTTCGGAATGCGTTTTCTTCTTGAACTATTAAATGAAATGTTTATATTACCTCTCTTTGTATGGTTCTTACTGGAATGAAGCTTTTTCTCTGGTGAGGTCCGTCTTGAGTTATAATTTCTTTACCGTCTGGCGCATATTCTATCGTCAACTAGAACTATGGTGAAACCAGGTTGAATCATCAGAAGGTTTTCTTTCACTGTTTATTAAGGAATATAACCATTTAATTTTGATAAATCATGGATGATTATATAGTGGTCATGTTGCTTGTTAATTTTGTATTAATTTTCACTCCTCCAAAGTTCCAGAAAAGGTTATTTTATTATAATTATAGTAGCATCATTTTGTCAACTCTATGGTTTCATTCCCAATTTTTATTATTATCAATACTTGTTATTCTCGTCACTCTTAGTAACCCATAGTATTTTTATTATACAGGCAGTTTGTAATTATTATAAATTTATAATTTATTTACCGAAAAATAATTCTTTTCCATTCCGGTTTCTTTATCAATTTGGTTTACATAATAAGTTTTTGTTCATTTTCTTATGACCTTGTATATAAGTATTTGATAATTTTATTATCTTTAAATAAATTTATATATATTATTTATTAGTCTCTCATAGTATTCTTACACTGCACTACTTCCTGCTGCCATTTCCCTCATAGTATTATTTTAATTTTGTATTATCCTTTTATATTTAAAAGTTTTTATGTTTTTTAAAACTAACCCTGGGTTATCCTATATTATAACACAAATAT
This sequence comes from Magicicada septendecula, assembly GCA_034769895.1. Lineage (NCBI taxonomy): Eukaryota > Metazoa > Arthropoda > Insecta > Hemiptera > Cicadidae > Magicicada > Magicicada septendecula. The sequence goes on along the minus strand of CM068367.1, from coordinate 144,835,322 downwards.
TTTAAAAAATATAACATTATCTTATGTATAACAATTGGTTGTCCATACAATATAAATATTACAATAAATAAATAAAATACAGAATCAGTTAGTAGTATTATAGTCTATTCTCATAGTTTTATAATTCCCAAACCTACAGCACAATTCTGTAATACGTTACCTTCACTTTCACCTTTTACCTCAATGGGTGCACTATAACGCACTTGTCACTGTATATCACTCGAATTGTTTATTATGTTTAGTGATATACTTTAATTTAGAGCTAGTTATAGGTTACCCATTTCTGACCTTTATGTTCTTACATGATTTAATTTATTGGGACCGGGTTATGTAACGTTACAATATATATAAAAAATATGCATAAAATTAATGGCTTGTATAAGTTAATGATTGATCTCCATTAAGTAGTGCTCAAGTTTCCAAAGTTTTAATATTATGATGTCCGTAATTAAAACATCAGAGCAGGTTTAAGGTGTATGAGGGTACATCGTGGACAAAAATTTTCAACATTTCCTATTGAGCGTTGCTTAGAATAAAGCTGTGAATCTACAGTGTACGTTTCACAGAACAAACACGCGGAAAAGAAGGAGCGCTCCGAAGTCACTCATGGACCCTCAGCATCTTGCAGAGGGTTCATTCCCTAAAGTCTGTCTATGAATCGTTCCTCTGTAAACACGTGCAGTTACACTGCCCAGTAATCCACTGGAAGCAAATCGCTATCCACGCTGGACACATTTTCGGCTTGCATGCGTTATGTTGGTATGGGTTCGGCACTTTCCATTTAAAAACCGTGCAAATGTAAGAAAATAAACATGAATGAGGCCAGAAATAACGCGAACTGTGTGTGTGTGTGTGTGTGTGTGTGTGTGTGTGTGTGTGTGTGTGTCTTCTCTGCCTTTTCATTGCGGTAGTCATAATAATAAAATGGAAACCTAAACAGTACATAACTGAGAAAAAATACATACACGAAAAAACTATAATTTTATTGCCTGGCAACAAAATTATTTTATTTTTAACAATTACCATTGTTTGAAAAAGTTTAAATGAATTTTCAAGTACTTTACTCTTGTTAAAACGTAAAAGGTTGCAGGTAAACTACCCCTTCCCCTTAACCGATCTTCACCAAAATCAAAATTCTTAGAGTCCTCTACAATTCAGGGACGTATGCAAAATATTATTTGATTCTGTTTGAATTTGCGGCTGTTTACGTTTGATAAAAAAACGTTGCCGGTAAACTACCCCTTCCCCTTAACCGATCTTCACCAAAAACAATAGGTCTTGAGTACTCTGCAAATCAGGGCTGTATGCCAAAAATATTTGATTCTGTTTGAATTTGCGGCTGTTATCGTTTGCCATAGAAAACACCCTTGTTAAAAAAACGTTGCAGGTAAACTTCCCCTTTCCCTTAACCGATCTTCACCAAAAACAATAGGTCTTGAGAACTCTACAATTCAGGGCTGTGTACGAAACATTATTTGATTTTGTTTGAATTTGCGGCTGTTATCGTTTGCCAAAAAAAAAATTTCCCTTGATAAAAAAAACCGTTGGGCCTTTTATTGTATATGGACCTACCTTTGATTATAACTGGTGAACAACTATAGCCTTTTTACATAAGTTTATACACATAACCAAACCTTAACTACTTACATTTACACAAATAATTATTCTTTTTATAACTAACAACAACTTTATCTTGATCTATGGATCACATATAAGAAAATTGAGATCCATTAACACTGATTAACTGCTTTCCTCCACCCTTCTATAATAGTAATCAAATAATACATTTTGCTTCATTACTTTCTATTACTTCAACAAGTAATTTGCATTATCTAACACAAACTTTAACATAACATTCATGGTAACAAAATAACATCATTCACTTCAGAATCACTACTTTCGATTACTGTAATGTAAATTATTGACTCATTTTTATCTAATTTCACTGTCATTTACTTTAAAATTTTCTATATTGGTTTCTTTTTTACAATTCTTATAAGTATATTTGATTTATTTACGTTTCACTGAACATTGATTTCTTACTATTGTCTATTTTACAGGTTTGTTTTTTATTGTTATCGCCACCTTGCATCCTTATTCATTTTTACACAATTATAAATGTATTTATTAGACCATTGTATTATCATGGGAGTTAAATATTTATTTACTTATTATATTTCTAATATTCTATTTATGTAACGTTGAGGACCGCATTTCTGTTGCGTTACAATATATATAATCTGTGCTTTACATAAACGTAAGTTACTATGTGTTTGGCTGTCTTTCTTTGTTGATTACTGGTACCTACTCGTGCCTGTATATAACTACCTACTGGGTTCTTTGTTCGCAGGCTAGAGATGAAAAGGATATGTTTTCAAAATTTTCCTTACAGGAATTAATAGGTAAATTCTGGCCCGTAACAAAATTTGTTCTGTATTTATTTTATATAGATCTATTGCAGTCACTTGAAGGTGATTAAACAAAATTTATCCAATTATGTAAACTATCTGCTACATAAACTGATATGTTAAAATTTAAAAAATTATAAAATATGCAATGCTCATAATTTATAAAAGAGAAAGTTCAATGATATAGGTAAAGAATACGTTTAGACAAATGTAACAAGTCTAAAATTATGCGACAAATTTAATATGTGGTAAATAAAAAAGGAAGGTAGCCAGGGGTACGGGTTACAACAACTGGCTACCTGTTTGATTTGATACTTTGTGGGCGGTTTGTTGTTGCAAGTTAGTCTTGGAGGTTTCCACTAACAAATCTGCAATAATATTTATAACCCTTCTACTTTGTCTTTGAGTTAAAACTTGTTTTTTCCGCTTGACATTTTATTAGACTTAACACAATTTAACAGATTTAATTTATTGTATACAGCTTTTTTTAAAGGGAACGGTATTATTTTGTTACTTTGATTCTGTATCTGTTATACAATCTACTTATTTACTGTTTTTCTTTAAACGACACAATCGTCAAGTCAGTGTTGTGATGTAAATGTTTTATAAATTATTAACGATATACTTGCATTTACTGGTAATGTATGTTAATGATGTTACTTCATCAAGTGTCAGTTACATCAATTAAAATTGTTACAAATAAATAAAATTAAAGTAAATTTTATGTGTCAAGCGTTCAAAACTTTTCCGATGTATCAATCACTTACATGGATTCAATTACAAACCTTTCTCTTTCCTTATTAAAAATATATTTCTTTTCCTGTCATAAAAAAAATAAATTTAATTAAGTTTCCGGTAGTGACAGGAGAGAAGATAAATCGTTTTTAACTTTAATGCAATTTTACAAAGATTGGTACCTTGACATCCTCTCCTTTCGTGTATGAACAAATTGGCGCACAGGAACTAATGAAATATTTGACACAATATCCACTACCATTTATTAAAAATTACCAAACTTACCATAAAATTAGTAGTTTGTCTATCTATTTGCTTTAAGACGTTTCTACTTGAGTTTAGCTTTTCCTTTAGGCATTATGGCAGGACCTATTTTACAACACACAAAAGTAAAATACGTATCTTTGCTTATTGTAAATCAAATGTTTACTTACATTTCCTAGCGAGTACCTTTTCCATTTTTGTTTTAACCTTATTATGTGTCGTTTATTATTTTACCAGAATAATTAACTAAAAGAATTCCAAACATACTATTTCAGAAAATGCGTTCCAAAGAATGTATTTTTTTTTGTTTTCTTGCAGCCAACCGCGTAACCGTAAACTTACTACATAAAAAATGTTCCGAAATTCTACCATAATCTAAATCTGTAAACAAATGAAGTTTAATTGAATATTGTCGTATTACTTCAAATAGTATTTATTGTCCAAAAAACCACGGTTAATGGAAATTAAACGTAATTTTTTGAAACCCCAGAAATGCAAAATTATGTTTGTCAAGTTGTATTTCTGTAATAATGTATGTTTTTCGGTAATTAATTTAAAAACCACAAATTTAAAAAATCGGAAACGCGTAAAATTAGTTGTGTAATAGAATTAATGATATATCAAAGTGGATGAAACTCGGTCAACGGTCTCAAAGCGGATGAGGTATCTCAGTTCCCAACGACAGAGAGAGCGGAAGAACCTAGCGGAGTAAAGCACGGAAAACAATAATTTCGGATTAGCAATCCAATCTTATCTCGGAATTTAATTCATAATATTGCACTCTATACAATAATAAAGAATTGAAATTAGAATGTGCTCCTTAGATGGCCGATACAAAAGGAAAAAGTAGATAAAATAAGTAAACGTTTAAAATAACAGTGCAAAGGCGTCCAGAAATGGTATGAAGTGAGAAGAAAATCAAAATGGTGCATGCATGTAGCAAGGAAGAGTACCAATAGAATGTACGAAGTAAAGTTTGTTTGAAACGCGATTATGCTAGGCCGAAATTCTAACAAGAGGAGGAAGGAAAAGTAGAAGTGGGGTAAAAGGGGAGGAGTGAGGTGTGACAGCTGAGAGGGGGAGGAAATATGAAGCGACACATGAAGTACATCAAACTTTTAGCTTTACTGACCTTTATTATTATTGAAATTTCGACCATCCCAAACAACCGTACATTTAGATATGCGTAAGATTAGGTTACAAAGGTTACAAAATGGACAATGGTTTTGCTGTTTTTAATGTCTATTTCTGAAAATTTAAATAGAGACTTACTTCTGATCGGCAGACACAGTAATGTCCCTCTATAAGTATTTTAGTAGGCTGTTGCTGAAAATTTAAATAGAGACTTACTTCTGATCGGCAGACACAGTAATGTCGCTCTATAAGTATTTTAGTAGGCTGTTGCGTGACTTGTGCTCCCATGTTCAAGTACAGACTTGTAATATTTAATATTTACTTACATAATATTCAAAATCTAAATTAAGACTATTACTTTTACTTCCATGTTCCTTAAGTATATGGAAGTATGGTGATGGCAAAAAAAATCGTGTTCGAGATTATTGTAGATTTCGATTGTACTACACTCAAAACATGAAAAAAATTAATTTTTCGAAAAGTGTCTGTGTGTGTGTGTCTGTCTGTCCGTGTGTCTGTAGATTTTTTTTCTATGGCAAACGGTAACAGCCGCAAATTCAAACAGAATCAAATAATTTTTTGCATACAGTCCTGATTTGTAGACTACTCAAGACCTCTAGTTTTTGGTGAAGATCGGTTAAGGTATAAGGGTAGTTTACTGGCAACGGTTTTTTTTAATCAAGGGTAATTTTTTTTGGCAAACGATAACAGCAGCAAATTCAAACAGAATCAACTACTCTTTTGCATACAGCCCTGAATTTCGAGTTTTCATTTTCAAGACTTATTGTTTTGGTGAAGATCGGTTAAGGGAAGCGGTAGTTTACCAGCAACTTTTTATGTTTCAACAAGGGTATTTTCTATGGCAAACGATAACAGCCGCAAATTCAAACAGAATCAAATAATTTTTTGCATACAGCCCTAAATTGTAGAGTTCTCAAGACCTGTTGGTTTTGGTGAAGATCGGTTTAGGGAATAGGATAGTTTATCGGCAAAATTTAAGTTTTAACAAGGGTAATTTTTTATATGACGAACGTTAACTGCCGTACATTAAAACAGAATCAACTACTCTTCTGCATACCTTTTTGAATTATACAGAACTGAAGGTCTGTTGACTTTGTTGAAGATCGGTTAAGGGAAAGGGGTAGTTTACCAGCAACGTTTTATGTTTTAACAAGGGTATTTGTAATGGCAAACGATAACAGCCGCAAATTCAAACAGAATCAAATGATTATTTGCATACAGCCCTAAATTGTAGAGTTCTCAAGACGTGTTGTTTTTGGTGAAGATCGGTTGAGGGAAAGGGGTAGTTTACCGGCAACGGTTTTTTATTAACGGTAATTTTTACTTCCATGTTCCTTAAGGAAATGGAAGTATGGTGATGGCAAAAAAAATCGTGTTCGAGATTATTGCAGATTTTGATTTTACTCCACTCAAAACATGAAAAAAATTTATGTGTGTGTGTGTGTGTGTGTGTGTGTGTGTGTGTGTGGATTTTTTCTATGGCAAACGATAACAGCCGCAAATTCAAACAGAATCAAAAATTATTTTGCATACAGCCCTTATTTCTAGAGTATTCTAGACCTATTGTTTTTGGTGAAGATCGTTTAAGGGAAAGGGGTAGTTTACCAGCAACATTTTTTTAAAATCAAGGGTAATGTTTTTTTGGCAAACGATAACAGCCGCTAATTCAAACAGAATCACATAATGTTTTGCATACAGCCCTTACTTCTAGAGCACTCAAGACCTATTGTTTTTGGTGAAGATCGGCTAGTGGAAAGGGGTAGTTTACCGGGAACGTTTTATGTTTTAACGAGGGTATTTTATATGGCAAACGATAACAACTGTAAATTTAAAAAGAATCAAATAATGTTTGGCATGCAGCTCTGAATAGTTATGTTCTCAAGATCTGTTGATTTTGGTGAAGATCGATTAAGGAAAAAGGGTAGTTTACCAGCAACGTTTTATGTTTTAACAGGGTATTAATATGGCAAACGATAACTGCCGCAGATTCAAACATAATCAAATAATATTCTGCATGCCACTTTGAATTTTTTAGTTTGCAAGACCTGTTGTTTCTGGTGAAAATCGGTTAAGGGAAAGGCGTAGTTTACCAGCAACGTTTTTTGTTTTAACAAGGGTATTATCTATGGCAAACGATAACAGCCGCGTATTCAAACAGAATCAAATAATTATTTGCATACAGCCCTAAATTGTAGGGATCTCAATGTCTGTTCATTTTGGTGAAAATCGGTTATGGGAAAGGGGTAGTTTACCTGCAACGTTTTATGTTTTACAACGGTAATTTTTTCTTTGACGAACGATAACTGCCGTACATTCAAACAGAATCAAATATTTTTTTCCATACGTTCCTCAATTGTAAAAGGCTGAAGGCCTGTTGATTTTGGTGAAGATTGGTAAATGGAAAGGGGTAGTTTACCGGCAACATTTTATATTTTAACAAGGGTATTTTCTATGGCAAACGATAACAGCCGCAAATTCAAACAGAATCAAATAATTTTTTGCATACAGCCCTGAACTTTACAGTATTCAAGACCTATTGTTTTTGGTGACGATCGGTTATGGGAAAGGGGTAGTTTACCAGCAACGTTTTTTTATGAAGGGTAATTTTTTTATGGCAAACGATAATAGCCGCAAATTCAAAAAGAAGCAAATAATGTTTTGCATACAGTCCTAAAATATAGAGTTCCCAAGATCGTTTGGTGTTGTTGAAGATCGGTTAAGGGAAAGGGGTAGTTTACCTGCAACATTTTATGTTTAAACATGGGTAATTTTTTATATGAACGAACGATAACTGCCGTAAATTCAAACATAATCCACTACGTTTTTGCATACCTTTTTGGGTTATAGAGAACCCAATGTCTGTTGATTTTGTTGAAGGTCAGCTAAGGGAAAGGGGTTGTTTACCATCAACATTTTATGTTTTAACAAGGGTAATTTTTTTATGACGAAAGATAACTGCCGTAAATTCAAAGATAATCAAATCATTTTTTGCACATGTTCATATATTTTAAGATCTCAAGGCCTGTTGATTTCGGTGAAGATCGGTAAGGGAAAGGGGTAGTTTACCTGCAACGTTTTATGTTGTAACAAGAGAAATGTTTTCATGACGAACGATAACTGCCGCACATTCAAACAGAATCAAATATTTTTTTGCATGCATCCCTGAATTGTAGAGGACTGAAGGTCTATTGATTTTGGTGAAGATCGTTTAAGAGATAGGGATAGTTTACCTGCAACGCTTTTTGTTTTAACAAGAGTAAAGTATTTAATTTTGATAAATAAAGTATCCTGATAAGAAACTCATAATAATCTTCTGTAGAAACTAAGATGAAATATATATAAATAAAGAGGTGAGGTGATCGGGGTGAGGGCAATTTCCTATTAATGAAAATTATAGTTGAATGGGGAGGGGAGAATTTATTATATGTGTACTACGTTATCGGCAACAAAGAAGTAGTTGTTTGTTAAAATTTCTTCCCGGGCTGTTTAGCTGTAGTCCAATGTTTTATGTAAAACCAGACTTTTCGGCAGTGCCATCGACTGCCATCATCAGTGAAAATCGAGTGCGAAAACGTGAGGTGCTATACGTTAGTGACCACAGTACTGTGTTTAAGGCTGAAGCAATAAGTAGAAAGAAGTAGTTTCTATGGAAAAATTTCATTTCGAGTATTATTTTAAATATAAATCTTAGAACATGGAATCATGTATGGTTCTCCATACCGATATTTGATTAGTTTTAGAGTATATTAACTTCACGTATGTAAAGTAAATCGTTTAAATCAGATTACATACAAACGAAATATTTTTCTAAAAGAGTGATACATTTTTTTAAGCATTTTAACATAAACTTAAGAGTGTTTAATAGTAGCCGAAAAAGCGTTCATCATTGCTACTTTTTTTATAGGCGGAGAGTGATATATTGTCAAACTTCGCTGGTAGACTAAAGTGACACCCAATTCGTTTTATAGCCATCATATTTTCTGAGCGGAGGCCGTACTTGTTGATACATTTCCTTTCAAATACATTTTTACCTCTTACGAACAACTTTTTACATTAAAACCACTCAAAACTTTACTGTATCCACAGCTATGACGAAAATATTTTGTGACTAAGACATATTATTAATCTATAATAACTACAATGCATAAGACACACACTTGCTTAAATCAATAATACATGCTAGAATTACGATTGTGTTACTGACTGATGTTTAATATCGCGACATTTTATGTAGTTGTCAATTTTTTTCATGTACAAGTGATCAGCTTTTACGAAGGACGAGAATGTAATGTATAAGCACGGCAAAGTATTTGCATCATTTATAAATAATATAATTCTATGTAATTATTAAATCGGTTAATACAAATTGTATATACAAATTTTAAATTGTCAAAATGTTATGATATTTTATGATAATAACTAAAATGTTTTAGTATTGAACTGTTAGTGTTGAACAAAATTTACAAAAAGCTGTATATAATACGTGAAAATTATTTTTGTTTAAATGGGTAACATTGATTAACGCTTTGGAAGTAGTCAGTGTACTCAGTATAATTAAATAATGAAAAATACTGTGTTTACAAACCAAACCAGATTACCTTGCGTAACCGAACGTCAACAGACATTCGAGGCGACTGAGTAAGTACTAAGCAATCATAACGTATAACTTGGCTGAAGTAAAATATAAAAATTTAAGAAGACTGGAATCACAGCTCTCTGTTACTTAATAGACCCGTAGGAAGCATGATACGTACACTTTTTAGAAGAACATCAAAACAAAATATTGATTATGTCACTTATGAAAGAGACCGTACAAGTCGACGTCGTTTTATTCTACGAAGACAAAATTTTGAACCTGGTTACAAAAATTATTTAATGCCTCAATATTGGAGAAACATTAAAATTTAGTTTTTGTGGTTTTACTTGTCTTTTAAAAATTTTTTAAAAATTTCTCTGTAAATTGTACAGCTGATAGATTAACGGTATCTACTTACGGAACTTGATCAAAGTGTTAACATAAAATCTTTGATAAAATGGATTTCTAATTACAAAAATGAAGTGAATTAAACAATACAAACGTATAACATGAAATAGACAATAATCTGTCACTGACTCAGTTGCAGATATAGACTATTAATTATCAAAGTGAAAAATGTGATAAAATATATCATGTTTCTTAAATTCCATACAACTTAGATTTTGACAGGTAAGTCGTGTCGCTCGTGTGGTTAGTGTTACTATTATTTTATTGAAAAATTAGAAAAATGAAACACTGAAGACGAATCCATGAAGTGTAATAGTGACAACAGTTGTTTCTAAAATTACGGATTGTGAGCCAAATCAATTAAGGATGGATCGTTTACGTGAAACTCAACACAGAGACTAAGGAAGAGCTTTGTTCATCATCTACGGCAATTAGGCTATTGACGGGAGCGTAACTCAATAATAAAGACAATCTCTTAGAAAGTTAATTTCACTAGTTGGGCTTATAGCTGGATTAAATACTTTATTTGCAACTACATACATAATTTGTTTGATATTAAAAGAATTTTATGAAGTAATTTATGTTTTCTGTCTGTGTGAAATCGAGTCCATATTTTTATTTATTTTATAATTATTATTTACATGTTTACTTTGTTTACGTTATTGTTTCATTTTTGTCCTTAATGATACACTCTCAAGAAATCTAAGAGGTTGTCAAATCCTCTTACAAAATTAAAAATTTATTGCACGTGCCGAATGAAGTAAAGATAATGAAAATATCGCCATTAAGTTAGACGCTTAGTTATATATTAAGGAATACATTGTAGTACTAACAACTTAACGTAAACGTACTATATGTAGACAAAGAAATATGAGGAAAACCCAAACAAAATTAATTATTAATATAATAATATTAACCAGCAGTACATTTTAAACAAATTCTAACAAAATTCCTGTGTATTGTAAACAAAAGATTAGGATTCCTGAAATCACAGCTGTGTCATTACGTAAAAAAACATTTATTAATGATGTAAGTATTATTAACACGTATACTGTTCTCTCACGTATTGTAATCGTTTTCTTAACAATGAAGAAAGTGGCCCAAACAAACCTAACATGTATAAACACATACAAGGGCAATGAATGCGGACGCACTTACAAATGTATGAACAGACAATGTATGGGACAAATAAGCAGAAAAAATATATTAAGCAAGAAACAGAGATAAATTGAAGCAAATGTACCAAAAGTGTAGATATTGAAAGTATTTAAACTTATAAATTTATTTATTAAACCACTTTACCAAACTTTAGATTTGAAGAGGTTTTCTAGTGTTTCCACCACTGCCATGTCCTAGGCGAGCACTGTGGTCGGATAAGAGTCGAAGTTGTAGAGGGACCGTAAGACTTCATGTGCAAAACGATCAGCCGTTCGGTAATAACCATCGACTAGATTAAGATAACATAAACTGCTAACTAAAGATAGTTGACAGATGAAAAGATTTTGCCTAAAATGTATCTTCAGTGGCACAGATTATTATGTTTTTGTAAAGTTTAAAATATTCATTAATAAGATAGCTGGATAAATAACACAATATACAAAGCAATGGAACACCAAACAAAATGCTGGCTTATTTAATACAACTCTGAAATTAATTGAATTTATCAAATTGATGACCTGTTTAAAATTAACTGAAAATAAAGTGGTACAGAATGAAGCAACTTCAATTCGATGTGACTGATAACATTTAATTGGCTAGTTCTAGTGATTTAAAAAAATTTAATTAATTATTTGCTTTCATTAAAATTGTAATGAAAATTTCATGTAACTGCAATGCACACTCATTATGGAATCCAATTTGCATAATAAAAATGTAATATTCAGTTGGATTTCTGAGCACTAAAATTAAAATACACTACATTACGCCACATATACTGATTTTGATACTTATTATTTTATTATTGCTACGACAATAATTACGTAAGGCTGTCGAATTTTCGAGAGCGTCTTTCTATAAGTTTCACAGCTAGCCGGGTAGGAGCTGTGCCTCGATCAAGGCCATGCAACAAGTAGCTTCTACACTGTTCGAATGCTTGTAACTAACACAAATTATGCCGGTACGCCGCCAAAAGAACGGCAAATTATTCTGAAACCTCTGCGGAGCCTATATAAGGAACGGCGGCCGGCTTAGTAGTTAGCTATACCTGGCGCATTAAGTGATTGTTATGGATTAGTGAAAAATTATTATTGTGTTTTATAATTAGTACGGAATTATAATAGTTAGGATTAATATTGCATGTAGACAAATTCAACTTGAATTATAGTATAAGTGTACGTACCTTGTTGATTACAAATTGTTATTTGTGACTAATTACAGATAGTAATTAGTGACTTCATTGGGGTGTGTATTTTGTTTTCACTGTACAATCCGAAGGCCCGTGAGACCGTCGTAATAGTACCGTATATACAAGTTTATGAAATCTGTAATTTTTTGTCTTAACTTTGACAATATTTACATATTGTTATCATCCTAAACCTTCAACAGTCATCATATTTTTCTAAAAACTTTCTGATTTGCAACGAAATTATAATTTTAATAGGATAAGTATAAAATTAAATAAAATATGGTATTGTAATTTCATTCTGATTCAATATATTTGTATACGTTCTATAACATACTGCACTAAGTTTCATTAGAAATTTGTTATTATTTACTTTGTTTACTTTATCTGCTTTGTTCTTATTATGATAAATTTGTCAGTTGATTCTAATAATCAGGGCCAGTTTGTCAGTTGATAATCGGGCCAGCTATGGTTCTTTATCTAATGTTATTTACTGCTTCCTACGGAACATCTAGACAGGGTTCTCTTAAAGCCTCTGTCTTATGGGCCTTCTAATATATTTAGTTTGTTGTGTCTAAATGGCTCTTCATTAGTGTAGCGGTCACCGATCCTCCCTGAAAATGTACTCTTAACCTCTTCATATAATGGAATAAAGCATGATTATACAGCTCAAATTTAATTAATTTTAGTATAATCCAAAATGTTTACAGTTCATAATTATTCTATTTCCTGGCATCATAATAACGTGGCACCCAGGAAATCATAGTTTCGCTGTAGGGTTGAATAAAACATTTGTCGTGAATAGTAATGCAGTATAGTAAGACTAAAGAAAGTAAAGTAAGAATAGTAAAACAGACAATTAAAAAATACGCTCTCCTATCCGAGAAGTTACTAAAATAATAATATATCAAACCTTTGAATACTTTAAGAAATAAAAGTAGTTAGAATATGTTACTCCAGGAATACACAGAAGAAAATAATTAACATATCATAATGATTATAAATATAATAAATAAACTCAATAAGAAATGTAAGAAGTAAAAACTTAAAAGGACATTTTTATCGTGTTTAAATTGAACGTACAGATTATTTCATTACTTTGTACACTTTTCTTTGCCAACGCTGGTGTTTATAAATATAAGAGCTTTTATGACAGAATTGGCTGAGTTAGATAGTATTACCATAAATATAAAAAATCTCGGACAAAGAATACAATTTTTTACTTGATTACATTTACTAAGGCAGGGTTGTTTTCTCATTGTGTACTCAAATGATTACATGAGGAAACTGGATTTTTACTTGGAGTTACGATGATTGCTTTCTTCAAATTACGCAATCTTGTCTCACAAAAAACACATACACGATCATTTTCCCAGCAGGGTTCTTCAATGTTATACTGTTCTCAGTGGTACCGTTATTATTTTTCCTTATTTACTATGTTTCTCACTACAAAATATTTTAATATATTGTTAGTACATGTTCTTGATGTAATATCAACTTTGATATGTATACATATAAAATGTTTTTAGCTGAACATTTTGTTGAATTCTGATGTAGTGTATTAATCTACAATGAGTTTATTTGTTATGCTGCCTTATCTGCATTCTTTAATAAATATGTCACAGTGCACTTATTTTGTATTAAAAGAAACAAATTTTTGATTTGTTACAACAATCATGCTCACTATCAGTGGACAAACAACTACTCATATTCTTAACAACATTAGGCAGTCGTGAACAAATTAGAATTTAAACGGTAGGCAAAATCAAAAGATCTACCAGCAAAAAATAAGAAAGATCTTTTTCTTGCATTATACATTTAAAGTGTTACACGGTTTTTTTCTTCGTATCCAAAACGTCTTGCGACGACATAGTAATCACATGTTTCATTGTAGTCTTTCGTATCCTTCAGTTTTTATTATGACTTGATTGGAAATCGCCTTAAAGGTAAAATGGATAGAATTTAAGTTTTAAAACAATTCTGCCGAACGACTTTTCACACAAACGCATGTACAACACACGCGCGCTCACACAGTGGCGCGATTTCATATTATATCCAAAAACATTTTTGATTGCCGGAAATGTACGTAATAAACAAATGCGATTCTATAATATGTAATATAACTTTTTTACGAGTATGGTCATCTAACTTCATAAATGACAGTTGATTCCAGTTTTTACTTCATTCCATATTTTTCATTCACCTTAATAGCTTTTAATTAAAAACCATTGCTTGCCCTGTGTTTGATGGTTGCAGTATTAACAGTTTTAAATTAACGGAAAACCTAAGAATTGCCATTATTATATCTAGAAATCAAGGTTTCGGATATACAAGACATCAGAGAATTCTTTACACAAAGTAATTCTTATAAACTTTTCGTAGTATACAATAAGTAAACACAAAATGTGTTTAGTTTGTAAATGTAAGTTAACACTAACTCGTGGTATGCAGTTAATTGTAAAAATAAAAATAAACTAAATTATATTGAGGAAAATAATGTACTTATAATTTTTATGTAACCAAAGGAGACTTCAACTTGTCTGACTATGGATATAAACAAAAATCTTTTTTTTTTAATATACTTAAACAATTGTTACAATTTTAAGATGGCTCGGTAATTACCTATACCTTATCTCGCATGTTAACTTATTTGCTTGTTTCTTTAACTACTGTAAGAAACGTGTGAAAAATCGGTATCTGATATATTTTTCTATATTTTTGAGTTTGACATATTTTTGAGTTTTGTTAAAATTATTTTCACTAACAATCTAGGAATCACATGAAAGTTGATCCACGGGGTAATTTCCAGAAAATTGGGTAACGTACCTCGGAACGCACAATGCGATCACTGGTTTGCTATTTTCTTTGAAATTTTCCTTTGACTTTGTAACGTACCAAATTGGCAGTTACATAAAGTAACTAATTATTACGTCAAGTGACGGGAGATCATGAAAATATTTCAAGGTACATAAAATAATGTAGACAAAGTGTGTATCTACAAAGATATATTATTGAAAAAATCCAACAAAGAAGAAGGAAGAGTAATATAGCATCATCGAGTACAAAAGAGAGAGAAAATGACAACGAGCCAAAATATAAAATGTTAGAAACCAGGCCCAATAGGTCCAAACAGTGAGGGGAAACAACAAAAATAATCACTAAAATGAAGAGAAGACAACAGAGTCCAAACAGTGAGGGGAAACAAAAAAAAATAATTATTAAAATGAAGAGGAGACAACTCAAGAACAACCACAATGATGGTAAAACAAACAAATTTATTTATCAGTATAAATACTATGGAACAATGACTACCACGAATGGAAATATTGAAGAATATGACAAGAATAAGGGAACATTGATTATCACAAGTAGTGTACAACCCAAGAGAACACCGATAGTGAACAACAATTAACCAGAAGAAGAAAGGAAGAAGAAGAGCAAAGGAAACATAACATGAATAATGAAGATAATGTATGGACAATACAAGAAATCACCATTCACCAGGTATACAAGGAACTATACCAATGACCGGAAGAAGTGTAATGATTATTCGAAGATCAACTATAAAGAAACCAGTGTTTAGCATAATTGAGTAATCACAAACAATAACAGTGAAAACTTAATATAAGTGTGACAACCTGTAACAAGTTAACCAATTTTACCCCAAATAAACACCACAGACAATACAAGTGAGAATGTTTATAACAGAGGAAAATGAGTTACCATTATAAGTAGGAGAATCCAAGATTAACTAGTTAAAATGCACAGACAATTAGTGTGACCAGTTTAATCAAGATTGTAACCCAAAATAGATAATCATTAAGACCAACAAGAGAAATGTGAGATAGAACAGTAAAATAATTGTTCATAGGAACTGATAATAAAAGCTTTGTAAACCTTAAAATGAAATATAACTGAATGCCACGGCAAGACAGAATAAAATATAAATAAAATCCAGAACAAATAGTAACAAATAAGCTAGTTTGTTAGGTATCAAACAATCAATGTACCAAAAAACTAGGTACAACACAACAAGAAATGTAATACTATTAGATTAAGAATACTTGTGTTATTGTTTCAAAAAATAGTGTAAAAATGTGTATTACTTAATAATTAAATCATTGTAGTAGAATACCATAATTAAATGATAATAGTAGAATCAAATATTGCATAAAAATATGTTGCACATTGTTACCAGATAACTGACACATAACCTCATAGAAAGTGCACCTATAACATAAGATCATGTATATTAATTAAACCAAGCAACTATCAACAATTGTTTCAACAAAAGACTAATTATGAATAGTAATGCAAAACTAATAAATAACATTTGTACTGAAATACACAGCAAATGAATCAGATTAAATATGATATCCTAAAGCCAAAAGAACAGAAACCCAATGTGACAAGTTAGTTAATCAAAATGCACTATCAAAACTTATTAAAAGATTACTAAAAATGTTACCAGTAGTTAGAGAAATATCTGATACTGCTATGAGAACACATCTCAAATGTAATAGTAGTAATTTAGTAGTTGAATTATTAGAAACTAACTGACTATCATTGTAAAACCAGATGTAAACAAACCCAATACTAAAAATTGGAAAGCTTTCAGATAACGAAAGACTGATAAATACATTAAACAAACAAGGTACTACAATTGTACACTATTTTAATTTATAACATTATATACCTTATGTGGTAAAATAATTGAAAAAGTGACAAATTAAAGAAATGAGAACAGAAGGTATTTTTGATAAGAATATTAGTATATGAAAAATAACATTGTTCATAAAATAAAATGTGAACAAATGTGAATAAATGTATATATTATTGTCAGAATGCCAAACAAATGTAATTAGGTAAGAAATAATAGCGTTACATATAGTTATAAACAATCGAATATGGTCGCTAAGGACGCCATTACCAAATATTGTTTAAATGGTAATTACAACTATTTTATGTATTAAAACGAAAGAGAAATGGACTCGAGACGTTTAATAATGAGTGTTATAGTGTAATTGGAACAAAATATGGTGAAACAAACTTATTTATATTAAGAAACACCATATGAGTTTGTGAAAAGGCTAAGTGAGTTAATAATGAACGGATTTAATCCTTGTTTAGACTTAAATTAAAGCCGCAAGTGTCCGCAATTTAATGCCACAAACCGTTCGACGATACGATAATTAATAAAAAAGTTATAGCACTTATAAACTTTTCAGTCATTTCTTATATCGATGCATACGTCACCCGTAGCCTCGAACCCAAGCGAAAACTTGTAAAAAATTAAAAGTTTTATTTAACCAAAGTGTTTTGGGGTTGAGAGTTTGACCCTTTAAACCAATCAAATGGCTTAAAATAACCAGACGAACAGGAGACGCTTTGATGAAGCAAGCATTCGTCCCGTATCACTCAACAAGCAAGGTTCACGAAGGAAATTGTCAAAATTATTTAAAATGTGCGCGTCACCAACACGAGTTACTCTACATACATTAACCTATACACAACAGAATAATAACGAGTGTCCAGTGCTTTAAGTGAATTAAAATAATAAACCGACCAGTGTATAATAAAGGTCGTGTTTTGTGTTTTTTAAAAACAGGGAGTACTCTATTTTAATTATTTTAATGAATTGAATTAAAATAATAACTTTCGTTAGTAAACGAAGAGATATTGTTTTGGGACTGCACTAGTCAAAAGTACTGAAGTGCTTAACCCACGATGAAAAATTATCAGATCTGAATAAATGAATTATAGCGCAATTATTAATTTAAAGGATAAATATTTTAAGATTTTATCGTGATTGAGAAAATTGGTATTAATTTAAATATCGACCATCCATATATAATGAATAGTCGCTCATTTGACTAAGTTTGTTTGAATTAACGAATAACTAGTTTATTGCGAAAATATTCTAAACGACTGATAATTATACATCAGATGACATATGAATAAAATGTATGTGTTTATAGTATTAAGTATTTAATGAATAATATACTTATTCAAAATAATTACTTACTTTTGTTAAGTAACTAACCTAGAAATAACAATGATAACTTTGTCACCAAGTAATGATTCTGTTCTCAAATAATTTCAATCCAATGAAAGCTATAACAAGAGTTTTTTTTATTATAGATTTTTTCTCTTGCCAATAAATAATTTTAATAATTAACGAATAAATAATAATAGTATTTTTAACAGTGCAGCACAGAGCACGTGTTTTCATCACAACTGCTGTATGCATTTTACTAACCGTACGATAGTACGATATATATCGGTTTATGGTACCGACTTTTATAATTTTAAATCTTTGTTTGTTTTTGTAGTAATCCATTATTAAATATTGTTAAATAAGATAACATCTTGTAATCTGGTATCATGCATCTTCCAAGAACACACGAATTTGGTAATATAACTGAATAAAGAGGACATAACCTCGTTAACTAAAACTATTGTACCAGACATCAGTGTTACCAGCCTTGAGATACAAGAGCTCAAGAATTGTTTATAGTAATTATTGTTTTATAAAGACATTATTAATTGATTGTTTTTTAAAAGAGTTCATTGCATTTTACAATTGTTAATAAACCCCAATTTATTTACCAGTGGAACAGAGTTTTTAATTTTTTTAAATTAGTTTAATTTTTTTATGATCAGTTCTATCAGAAGGTGGCGGTAGGATTTGAATGTTCAATACCATTCAAATTACAGTTAAACTATTATTTTACTTTATTGTGCATGTGCATTATTTAGGATATTCGAACAGAATATCCATATATGTGTATCAAGTGTTTTTTGCAGCAGAAGAAGTCACCAACAAGAACATTGAAAACATCCACATATGGTAAGTGGGGAGGTTGACAGTGAAGTGTTAAATACTCTTTTAAACTAAAAGACTTAAACGTGAACACCCACACCAACTCTATCAATAATCACAATCATAATAATCAATTTAATTTTAATTGTATATCGTTGCAGCTAAACTAATAGATACGTTACAAAGTGGCGCCCAACGTCTGAGCGCGAATTAGGAAGAAAACACTTAACAATTTAGGTAATTAAACAAATAATTTCCTAACCTAATTCGACGAAAAGACAGCAAGTGCATTACCAAAGTAACAAGATGTACAGGAGGTCGACTTCGAAAAAACGAGCGGCAGAGGCAGAGAGGGAGGCCAGATTAGAAGAAAAAGAAGCGACATCAGCAGAAGATGTTGAGGAGATATTGTTAGAAGTTGAAGATAGGCAATCTGAACCGGCGGAGGAGGTTCAGCAACCGGAAGATGAACCGGAAGTCATACCGCAGGAAGTCCAACCGGAAATAAGATAACCTGAAAGACCAGAGCAACCAGGAGGCACCGATATTATGCAGGAAATGCTCAAAATATTGAACAAAACGGAAGAGTCAATAGAAACAATGAATAAAAAGATAAATGAAACCAGTCAATCCACAAAGGAGACCAACAAGAATTTAGAATCAATGAAGGAGGAAAACCGGTCTACAAAGGAGGAATTAAACAAAAGTATAGAATCCTTGAAGGAGGACTTGAATAGTAAAATAAATGAAATCAGTCGTCCACAAACCAGAAGATAGAAGAAGGCCAGAAGGAGAGCCAGAAAAATATAGAATTGTTGAAGGAGAATTTAAATGACAAAATAAATGAAACCAACAGGAGGATGGAAGACGGACAGAAAAAGACTGAGGAATTATTGGAAAAGAAGATGGAAATAATGAAGGAAAATTTGTCTGCCGAGCTGGGAATTAAAATTGATGAGACCAACAAGAAGATTGATGAGATAAGTGAGAAGATCAATAGAGATATCGAGGTAATGAAGAATGATAGTGAGAAAGTATGGCAACAAATGGCCGACAATAATGACAGAGCGGAAGAAATTGCCAAAAATACAATCGAAATAGTTGACAACAAAATTAGAAGAGAACTTAGAAGCAACGGAGGAGAGGATTGCCATCTTAACAACTGAAATCCATGAAGAAGTGTCAGACATACGGAGAAAAGGAGAAAATAACAAACAAAAAATTATACAAACAGAAACAGATGTCAACCACCGGATCGACAGTATTGAGAAAATCCACAACAACCGAGTGGGAGCCATGGAACAAAAACAGACAGAAATGATGACCGCACAGACCACACTGGGTGAGAGATGCGAGGAAATTTCAGTCAAGGTGGATGCAGTCAAACACCAGGTAACCAGTGACCGAGACCAGTTGACTGAGAGACAACAAAGGGAACTCAATGACATTCGAGATGAAATGAACCGCCTGCGGACATTCCCAAATGTGTTATCTGGACTGACACACCTGGACGGTAGGGAACAAATAGATTTCCGTGCCTACGTAAAGAATCCACTTGAATTTCTAGAGAGGGTGGAGGAAATAATCA
The DNA here is from genome assembly GCA_034769895.1 of Magicicada septendecula. Classification (NCBI taxonomy): domain Eukaryota; kingdom Metazoa; phylum Arthropoda; class Insecta; order Hemiptera; family Cicadidae; genus Magicicada; species Magicicada septendecula. Next base: position 144,815,024 of record CM068367.1, on the reverse strand, counting down.
GTAGAAACAGAGAAAATCGATGGTCCGTTATAAAAGGAATGTTAGATGAATCATTTCGTAATACCTTTGACAACTGGTGGACAGCGACCCGGCATGAAGTGGAGAACTATGCTGCGATTAAGGTAGCATTCAACTTAAAATATTGGTCTGACTCTACCCAAAACATTATCAGGGACGACATCACCAACGGCAAATATGACCCAAATGGCAGACAATCCATGACTACTTACTTTTTAGGTAAGATCTGCTTGGCCAGAAATCTGGAGCCGGCCATCCCAGAGGAATGTTTAGTCACGAAACTAGCTTACCATTTCAGTCAGGGGGTATCACAGGGTAGACTCAATTCACAAATAAAAACCATACAGGGCATGTGCACTCTGTTGGAAAGTCACGAGAGAGAACGCTACTACCAGAGGAACCGCCAGGGTCCCGGACAGACATATGATCGGGGCGGACCAGGAAACGTTAATCCCACCAATCACAGTGACAGGAATAATTATGGGAGAACCTTCAACAACCCTCCACGTTTCAATAACCAACAGGGACCACGACAGAATGGAGGTGGTAACCATAATGATCATGCGGACCGAGGAAATATCAATAATCCTAGACCAAATGGCTATCAGAGGGACAGTAATTATCAACGAGGCAATAATTATTACCGACCCTATAATAACCAACCTCCAAATAACCAGCATCGACCGGGTAATGGAACCAATAACAACAACCAGTTCCGAAGAGTGCATTACACTCATGCTAGCAGAGGGGGGGGGTAGAAGAACTTATTACCAAGGTCGAAGAAGTTTCCCTAATCACCATAATAATCAAAATCACAGTGACGGAGAGGATCGAGAATCTGGTTACCGATCGAATAGAAGCAACAGCAGCGAAGGTGACCGACCAACCACTCGAACCACTGAAATCTACCACAATGGGAATGGGCAAGGATCCCAGGAACCGATAGCATCAACCTCAACAGACAGGCACACAAACAACGGTGACCTGCCTTTAAATGGGAACCGGCAGTGAAAAGCATAACAACACCCTCACTGAACCGGACTATTGGGTCTAACATATTGGCGAATGAATTGGCATCTATTAAAATACATCGCAATAATTACCTCAAAAACATTAGGCAGGACCTAATGGAAGAAAAAGAAGACAGTATCAGCGACACCACCAATAACAAGATAGCATATATCTCAATAAAGGTCAATGGGATAAATACAACATCTATGGTAGACACCGGAGCGAATGTCTCTTTAATCGACAAGTTGGAGTTGAATCGTATACAGTTGGAAAACCAAACAACAATACCAACACTACCCATAAATAATATCATACTAATTGGAGCCACTGGGCGACAGAATAAAACCATTCGACACCAAGTACAGTTGGAAGTATCGAGTAATGGAGAGACGATTCCGATGGTTTTCCTCGTAGCAAGTGGGCTACTATTTACACTACTAATTGGATGCGATATACTGCGAAAGTATGCAGCCATAATCGACATGGATAAAGATACAGTATTATTAAAAACAGATGAAGTTGAATGGACTGCAGCTCTTATAGAAAGTAGTCAAGGCACTACAGGAACATGTATACTTTAAGGACATGAACCGCAGGGTGAGAAAATATATTCAGAATTGTCATTTATGCCAATTGGTCAAGTGTAGCAATGAGAAAAGAGAAGGGGTAATGATACCCTTTACTTCAGCAGAAAAATTTGAAAAAGTATTCTTAGATATTTGTGGACCATTTCCACGAAGTGGTGGCAGACACCAATACAAATATGTGGTGATCATATTTGACCACTATACGAAGTTCACAAAACTTTATGCCATAAACAGGGCAACAACTAACAAAATTCTAGACATAGTAATATGCAGATACATACCCGAGATAGGAAAACCACAATCAGTAATTACAGATCACGGAACGCAATTCCGAGGCCGAAGATGGCGAGATACCCTAATCAGTCAAGGCGTGAAAACATACAAAACGTCAGTGTATCACCCCAACAGCAACCCTGCTGAGAGAGTGTTGAGAGAAGTAGGAAGGATTTTAAGAACCTACTGTCACAGCCAGCAGAGGAGATGGGAAGTATATCTATCCCCGGCTGAAGATTTCCTTAACTTAGCTTGCCATCAATCAACAAACGAAACACCCTATACCGCTTTGTTTGAGCGAAGACCACCTCGGGAAATTACAGAAATTATAAAATTTCCACCAGAAAATGAATTCAGATTTATTAAAACCAAATTTTTCAATAATGCAGTGGAACGAGCTGACAAACTTAGGCTCAAATACCAGAAGTCACAACCTAAAATCATAAAATACGAAGTGGGAGACAAGGTACTCATAAAAAACCGAGAACTCCCAAGTGCAATTGAAGGTATTGCTAAAAAACTGCTACTGCTATTCACAGGCCCATATACTGTTACCAAGACAACATGAATAACATTTATGAATTACAAGACCCTGTAACTAAGAAAATAAAGGGCACCTACAAGCAAACTTCCATGAAACGGTATATTGAAAATTAAATTATAAGGAAAGAGTGAAATATTGTGGTGAAGATTATTTGTTATTGATACTAAGTAAGAAATTAAAATACAATTGTGAGAATAAATATTGACTATATGAAGAAAGAGTGAAATATTGCGTTGAAGACTATTTGTTGTTTGTACTAAATGAGAAGTGAATGTATAACTGTGAAAATAAACGTTGACTATATTGTAATTTAGTAGTATAAAAATGTGTTCTAAAGAAATTATGTAAAGGATAAAGAAAATTGTATTTACCAGTACTACAATTAATACTATACGAGACTGACACCCAAGATCTTTGGCATATATAATGTAAATTGATATACTTCCTAGAGCCACGTCAACAGTAAAGTAACAACTTACCCGTACAAATAAAGGAGGAGACAATGGACTAGATGATATATAGAAGAAGAAGAAAATAAGAAGTTGGAGGAACGAAACCGAATAAATATCATTAATGTAGATAATAGATAACACACAACCATAGTGCCTCGCCTCGACACTAGAAGAGAGCCTATATCAAATGGGTTATATTTCATTTGACATCATGAGAATATATTCATGAATTGTATCCAGAGAAGTGAATCCTGAAAATGAAGAAGATTATGAAATGACGTTTAATGTAATACCAAGAGAAAAGATTAATTGACGACAAAGAAGAATGAAAAAATAATATACTAACGAAGATGATCATTAGAGTATACCAGTGATGAAATGTAAAACAAACTATCCCTGTAAAATGTGAAGAATTTAGTTAAGTTGAATCAAGAAGAAGAGAGTATAACAATGTATAAACCGCAGATGCGTGAGATAATCCCAAGGATATTTATTATTTGTCGAAAGAACGACCACTTTATATTTTTGAATTAATTTGAGATGAATTGACTGATGAAAAATGCCAGCAATCATTTATATTATTGACGGAGATGATGTGCCTCTGTATTTATTGATGTTAGTATGGCCAGTGGAGTTGTATGCCAAAGTGAGCCACTGTGAACTGCCCCAGCTAAACTTATGTTAGGAAATTAGGGAACTAAATAAACAAGGGAGATAATTACATAGAGAAGAAATAATTATGATTCAAATAGAAGAAAGTGAAGAGATATATAAAAAAGCATAAGAGTCGACATGGAAATATACAACAATTGATGAATTCTTCAATAAAAAATGAATATACTAATTCAGAATTAATCAATTCTTATAGGAAGGCATATGTAACGTACCAAATTGGCAGTTACATAAAGTAACTAATTATTACGTCAAGTGACGGGAGATCATGAAAATATTTCAAGGTACATAAAATAATGTAGACAAAGTGTGTATCTACAAAGATATATTATTGAAAAAATCCAACAAAGAAGAAGGAAGAGTAATATCGAGTACAAAAGAGAGAGAAAATGACAACGAGCCAAAATATAAAATGTTAGAAACCAGGCCCAATAGGTCCAAACAGTGAGGGGAAACAACAAAAATAATCACTAAAATGAAGAGAAGACAATAGGTCGAAACAGTGAGGGGAAACAACAAAAATAATCACTAAAATGAAGAGAAGACAACAGAGTCCAAACAGTGAGGGGAAACAACAAAAAATAATTATTAAAATGAAGAGGAGACAACTCAAGAACAACCACAATGATGGTAAAACAAACAAATTTATTTATTAGTATAAATACTATGGAACAATGACTACCACGAATGGAAATATTGAAGAATATGACAAGAATAAGGGAACATTGATTATCACAAGTAGTGTACAACCCAAGAGAACACCGATAGTGAACAACAATTAACCAGAATAAGAAAGGAAGAAGAAGAGCAAAGGAAACATAACATGAAGAATGAAGATAATGTATGGACAATACAAGAAATCACCATTCACCAGGTATACAAGGAACTATACCAATGACCGGAAGAAGTGTAATGATTATTCGAAGATCAACTATAAAGAAACCAGTGTTTAGCATAATTGAGTAATCACAAACAATAACAGTGAAAACTTAATATAAGTGTGACAACCTGTAACAAATTAACCAATTTTTCCCCAAATAAACACCACAGACAATACAAGTGAGAATGTTTATAACAGAGGAAAATGAGTTACCATTATAAGTGGAAGAATCCAAGATTAACTAGTTAAAATGCACAGACAATTAGTGTTACCAGTTTAATCAAGATTGTAACCCAAAATAGATAAACATTAAGACCAACAAGAGAAATGTGAGACAGAACAGTAAAATAATTGTTCATAGGAACTGATAATAAAAGCTTTGTAAACCTTAAAATGAAATATAACTGAATGCCACGGCAAGACAGAATAAAATATAAATAAAATCCAGAACAAATAGTAACAAATAAGCTAGTTTGTTAGGTATCAAACAATCAATGTACCAAAAAACTAGGTACAACACAACAAGAAATGTAATACTATTAGATTAAGAATACTTGTGTTATTGTTTCAAAAAATAGTGTAAAAATGTGTATTACTTAATAATTAAATCACTGTAGTAGAATACCATAATTAAATGATAATAGTAGAATCAAATATTGCATAAAAATATGTTGCACATTGTTACCAGATAACTGACACATAACCTCATAGAAAGTGCACCTATAACATAAGATCATGTATATTAATTAAACCAAGCAACTATCAACAATTGTTTCAACCAAAGACTAATTATGAATAGTAATGCAAAACTAATAAATAACATTTGTACTGAAATACACAGCAAATGAATCAGATTAAATATGATATCATAAAGCCAAAAGAACAGAAACCCAATGTGACAAGTTAGTTAATCAAAATGCACTATCAAAACTTATTAAAAGATTACTAAAAATGTTACCAGTAGTTAGAGAAATATCTGATACTGCTATGAGAACACATCTCAAATGTAATAGTAGTAATTTAGTAGTTGAATTATTAGAAACTAACTGACTATCATTGTAAAACCAGATGTAAGCAAACCCAATACTAAAAATTGGAAAGCTTTCAGATAACGAAAGACTGATAAATACATTAAACAAACAAGGTACTACAATTGTACACTATTTTGATTTATAACATTATATACCTTATGTGGTAAAATAATTGAAAAAGTGACAAATTAAAGAAATGAGAACAGAAGGTATTTTTGATAAGACTATTAGTATATGAAAAATAACATTGTTCATAAAATAAAATGTGAATAAATGTATATATTATTGTCAGAATGCCAAACAAATGTAATTAGGTAAGAAATAATAGCGTTACATATAGTTATAAACAATCGAATATGGTCGCTAAGGACGCCATTACCAAATATTGTTTAAATGGTAATTACAACTATTTTATGTATTAAAACGAAAGAGAAATGGACTCGAGACGTTTAATAATGAGTGTTATAGTGTAATTGGAACAAAATATGGTGAAACAAACTTATTTATATTAAGAAACACCATATGAGTTTGTGAAACGGCTAAGTGAGTTAATAATGAACGGATTTAATCCTTGTTTAGACTTAAATTAAAGCCGCAAGTGTCCGCAATTTAATGCCACAAACCGTTCGACGATACGATAATTAATAAAAAGTTATAGCACTTATAAACTTTTCAGTCATTTCTTATATCGATGCATACGTCACCCGTAGCCTCGAACCCAAGCGAAAACTTGTAAAAAATTAAAAGTTTTATTTAACCAAAGTGTTTTGGGGTTGAGAGTTTGACCCTTTAAACCAATCAAATGGCTTAAAATAACCAGACGAACAGGAGACGCTTTGATGAAGCAAGCATTCGTCCCGTATCACTCAACAAGCAAGGTTCACGAAGGAAATTGTCAAAATTATTTAAAATGTGCGCGTCACCAACACGAGTTACTCTACATACATTAACCTATACACAACAGAATAATAACGAGTGTCCAGTGCTTTAAGTGAATTAAAATAATAAACCGACCAGTGTATAATAAAGGTCGTGTTTTGTGTTTTTTAAAAACAGGGAGTACTCTATTTTAATTATTTTAATGAATTGAATTAAAATAATAACTTTCGTTAGTAAACGAAGAGATATTGTTTTGGGACTGCACTAGTCAAAAGTACTGAAGTGCTTAACCCACGATGAAAAATTATCAGATCTGAATAAATGAATTATAGCGCAATTATTAATTTAAAGGATAAATATTTTAAGATTTTATCGTGATTGAGAAAATTGGTATTAATTTAAATATCGACCATCCATATATAATGAATAGTCGCTCATTTGACTAAGTTTGTTTGAATTAACGAATAACTAGTTTATTGCGAAAATATTCTAAACGACTGATAATTATACATCAGATGACATATGAATAAAATGTATGTGTTTATAGTATTAAGTATTTAATGAATAATATACTTATTCAAAATAATTACTTACTTTTGTTAAGTAACTAACCTAGAAATAACAATGATAACTTTGTCACCAAGTAATGATTCTGTTCTCAAATAATTTCAATCCAATGAAAGCTATAACAAGAGTTTTTTTTATTATAGATTTTTTTCTCTTGCCAATAAATAATTTTAATAATTAACGAATAAATAATAATAGTATTTTTAACAGTGCAGCACAGAGCACGTGTTTTCATCACAACTGCTGTATGCATTTTACTAACCGTACGATAGTACGATATATATCGGTTTATGGTACCGACTTTTATAATTTTAAATCTTTGTTTGTTTTTGTAGTAATCCATTATTAAATATTGTTAAATAAGATAACATCTTGTAATCTGGTATCATGCATCTTCCAAGAACACACGAATTTGGTAATATAACTGAATAAAGAGGACATAACCTCGTTAACTAAAACTATTGTACCAGACATCAGTGTTACCAGCCTTGAGATACAAGAGCTCAAGAATTGTTTATAGTAATTATTGTTTTGTAAAGACATTATTAATTGATTGTTTTTTAAAAGAGTTCATTGCATTTTACAATTTTTAATAAACCCCAATTTATTTACCAGTGGAACAGAGTTTTTAATTTTTTTAAATTAGTTTAATTTTTTTATGATCAGTTATATCAGAAGGTGGCGGTAGGATTTGAATGTTCAATACCATTCAAATTACAGTTAAACTATTATTTTACTTTATTGTGCATGTGCATTATTTAGGATATTCGAACAGAATATCCATATATGTGTATCAAGTGTTTTTTGCACCAGAAGAAGTCACCAACAAGAACATTGAAAACATCCACATATGGTAAGTGGGGAGGTTGACAGTGAAGTGTTAAATACTCTTTTAAACTAAAAGACTTAAACGTGAACACCCACACCAACTCTATCAATAATCACAATCATAATAATCAATTTAATTTTAATTGTATATCGTTGCAACTAAACTAATAGATACGTTACAACGTGGCGCCCAACGTCTGAGCGCGAATTAGGAAGAAAACACTTAACAATTTAGGTAATTAAACAAATAATTTCCTAACCTAATTCGACGAAAAGACAGCAAGTGCATTACCAAAGTAACAAGATGTACAGGAGGTCGACTTCGAAAAAACGAGCGGCAGAGGCAGAGAGGGAGGCCAGATTAGAAGAAAAAGAAGCGACATCAGCAGAAGATGTTGAGGAGATATTGTTAGAAGTTGAAGATAGGCAATCTGAACCGGCGGAGGAGGTTCAGCAACCGGAAGATGAACCGGAAGTCATACCGCAGGAAGTCCAACCGGAAATAAGATAACCTGAAAGACCAGAGCAACCAGGAGGCACCGATATTATGCAGGAAATGCTCAAAATATTGAAGAAAACGGAAGAGTCAATAGAAACAATGAATAAAAAGATAAATGAAACCAGTCAATCCACAAAGGAGACCAACAAGAATTTAGAATCAATGAAGGAGGAAAACCGGTCTACAAAGGAGGAATTAAACAAAAGTATAGAATCCTTGAAGGAGGACTTGAATAGTAAAATAAATGAAATCAGTCAGTCCACAAACCAGAAGATAGAAGAAGGCCAGAAGGAGAGCCAGAAAAATATAGAATTGTTGAAGGAGAATTTAAATGACAAAATAAATGAAACCAACAGGAGGATGGAAGACGGACAGAAAAAGACTGAGGAATTATTGGAAAAGAAGATGGAAATAATGAAGGAAAATTTGTCTGCCGAGCTGGGAATTAAAATTGATGAGACCAACAAGAAGATTGATGAGATAAGTGAGAAGATCAATAGAGATATCGAGGTAATGAAGAATGATAGTGAGAAAGTATGGCAACAAATGGCCGACAATAATGACAGAGCGGAAGAAATTGCCAAAAATACAATCGAAATAGTTGAAAAAAATTAGAAGAGAACTTAGAAGCAACGGAGGAGAGGATTGCCATCTTAACAACTGAAATCCATGAAGAAGTGTCAGACATACGGAGAAAAGGAGAAAATAACAAACAAAAAATTATACAAACAGAAACAGATGTCAACCACCGGATCGACAGTATTGAGAAAATCCACAACAACCGAGTGGGAGCCATGGAACAAAAACAGACAGAAATGATGACCGCACAGACCACACTGGGTGAGAGATGCGAGGAAATTTCAGTCAAGGTGGATGCAGTCAAACACCAGGTACCCAGTGACCGAGACCAGTTGACTGAGAGACAACAAAGGGAACTCAATGACATTCGAGATGAAATGAACCGCCTGCGGACATTCCCAAATGTGTTATCTGGACTGACACACCTGGACGGTAGGGAACAAATAGATTTCCGTGCCTACGTAAAGAATCCACTTGAATTTCTAGAGAGGGTGGAGGAAATAATCAGTAGAAACAGAGAAAATCGATGGTCCGTTATAAAAGGAATGTTAGATGAATCATTTCGTAATACCTTTGACAACTGGTGGACAGCGACCCGGCATGAAGTGGAGAACTATGCTGCGATTAAGGTAGCATTCAACTTAAAATATTGGTCTGACTCTACCCAAAACATTATCAGGGACGACATCACCAACGGCAAATATGACCCAAATGGCAGACAATCCATGACTACTTACTTTTTAGGTAAGATCTGCTTGGCCAGAAATCTGGAGCCGGCCATCCCAGAGGAATGTTTAGTCACGAAACTAGCTTACCATTTCAGTCAGGGGGTATCACAGGGTAGACTCAATTCACAAATAAAAACCATACAGGGCATGTGCACTCTGTTGGAAAGTCACGAGAGAGAACGCTACTACCAGAGGAACCGCCAGGGTCCCGGACAGACATATGATCGGGGCGGACCAGGAAACGTTAATCCCACCAATCACAGTGACAGGAATAATTATGGGAGAACCTTCAACAACCCTCCACGTTTCAATAACCAACAGGGACCACGACAGAATGGAGGTGGTAACCATAATGATCATGCGGACCGAGGAAATATCAATAATCCTAGACCAAATGGCTATCAGAGGGACAGTAATTATCAACGAGGCAATAATTATTACCGACCCTATAATAACCAACCTCCAAATAACCAGCATCGACCGGGTAATGGAACCAATAACAACAACCAGTTCCGAAGAGTGCATTACACTCATGCTAGCAGAGGGGGGGGTAGAAGAACTTATTACCAAGGTCGAAGAAGTTTCCCTAATCACCATAATAATCAAAATCACAGTGACGGAGAGGATCGAGAATCTGGTTACCGATCGAATAGAAGCAACAGCAGCGAAGGTGACCGACCAACCACTCGAACCACTGAAATCTACCACAATGGGAATGGGCAAGGATCCCAGGAACCGATAGCATCAACCTCAACAGACAGGCACACAAACAACGGTGACCTGCCTTTAAATGGGAACCGGCAGTGAAAAGCATAACAACACCCTCACTGAACCGGACTATTGGGTCTAACATATTGGCGAATGAATTGGCATCTATTAAAATACATCGCAATAATTACCTCAAAAACATTAGGCAGGACCTAATGGAAGAAAAAGAAGACAGTATCAGCGACACCACCAATAACAAGATAGCATATATCTCAATAAAGGTCAATGGGATAAATACAACAGCTATGGTAGACACCGGAGCGAATGTCTCTTTAATCGACAAGTTGGAGTTGAATCGTATACAGTTGGAAAACCAAACAACAATACCAACACTACCCATAAATAATATCATACTAATTGGAGCCACTGGGCGACAGAATAAAACCATTCGACACCAAGTACAGTTGGAAGTATCGAGTAATGGAGAGACGATTCCGATGGTTTTCCTCGTAGCAAGTGGGCTACTATTTACACTACTAATTGGATGCGATATACTGCGAAAGTATGCAGCCATAATCGACATGGATAAAGATACAGTATTATTAAAAACAGATGAAGTTGAATGGACTGCAGCTCTTATAGAAAGTAGTCAAGGCACTACAGGAACATGTATACTTTAAGGACATGAACCGCAGGGTGAGAAAATATATTCAGAATTGTCATTTATGCCAATTGGTCAAGTGTAGCAATGAGAAAAGAGAAGGGGTAATGATACCCATTACTTCAGCAGAAAAATTAGAAAAAGTATTCTTAGATATTTGTGGACCATTTCCACGAAGTGGTGGCAGACACCAATACAAATATGTGGTGATCATATTTGACCACTATACGAAGTTCACAAAACTTTATGCCATAAACAGGGCAACAACTAACAAAATTCTAGACATAGTAATATGCAGATACATACCCGAGATAGAAAAACCACAATCAGTAATTACAGATCACGGAACGCAATTCCGAGGCCGAAGATGGCGAGATACCCTAATCAGTCAAGGCGTGAAAACATACAAAACGTCAGTGTATCACCCCAACAGCAACCCTGCTGAGAGAGTGTTGAGAGAAGTAGGAAGGATTTTAAGAACCTACTGTCACAGCCAGCAGAGGAGATGGGAAGTATATCTATCCCCGGCTGAAGATTTCCTTAACTTAGCTTGCCATCAATCAACAAACGAAACACCCTATACGGCTTTGTTTGAGCGAAGACCACCTCGGGAAATTACAGAAATTATAAAATTTCCACCAGAAAATGAATTCAGATTTAATAAAACCAAATTTTTCAATAATGCAGTGGAACGAGCTGACAAACTTAGGCTCAAATACCAGAAGTCACAACCTAAAATCATAAAATACGAAGTGGGAGACAAGGTACTCATAAAAAACCGAGAACTCCCAAGTGCAATTGAAGGTATTGCTAAAAAACTGCTACTGCTATTCACAGGCCCATATACTGTTACCAAGAACAACATGAATAACATTTATGAATTACAAGACCCTGTAACTAAGAAAATAAAGGGCACCTACAAGCAAACTTCCATGAAACGGTAAATTGAAAATTAAATTATAAGGAAAGAGTGAAATATTGTGGTGAAGATTATTTGTTATTGATACTAAGTAAAAAATTAAAATACAATTGTGAGAATAAATATTGACTATATGAAGAAAGAGTGAAATATTGCGTTGAAGACTATTTGTTGTTTGTACTAAATAAGAAGTGAATGTATAACTGTGAAAATAAACGTTGACTATATTGTAATTTAGTAGTATAAAAATGTGTTCTAAAGAAATTATGTAAAGGATAAAGAAAATTGTATTTACCAGTACTACAATTAATACTATACGAGACTGACACCCAAGATCTTTGGCATATATAATGTAAATTGATATACTTCCTAGAGCCACGTCAACAGTAAAGTAACAACTTACCCGTACAAATAAAAGAGGAGACAATGGACTAGATGATATATAGAAGAAGAAGAAAATAAGAAGTTGGAGGAACGAAACCGAATAAATATCATTAATGTAGATAATAGATAACACACAACCATAGTGCCTCGCCTCGACACTAGAAGAGAGCCTATATCAAATGGGTTATATTTCATTTGACATCATGAGAATATATTCATGAATTGTATCCAGAGAAGTGAATCCTGAAAATGAAGAAGATTATGAAATGACGTTTAATGTAATACCAAGAGAAAAGATTAATTGACGACAAAGAAGAATGAAAAAATAATATACTAACGAAGATGATCATTAGAGTATACCAGTGATGAAATGTAAAACAAACTATCCCTGTAAAATGTGAAGAATTTAGTTAAGTTGAATCAAGAAGAAGAGAGTATAACAATGTATAAACCGCAGATGCGTGAGATAATCCCAAGGATATTTATTATTTGTCGAAAGAACGACCACTTTATATTTTTGAATTAATTTGAGATGAATTGACTGATGAAAAATGCCAGCAATCATTTATATTATTGACGGAGATGATGTGCCTCTGTATTTATTGATGTTAGTATGGCCAGTGGAGTTGTATGCCAAAGTGAGCCACTGTGAACTGCCCCAGCTAAACTTATGTTAGGAAATTAGGGAACTAAATAAACAAGGGAGATAATTACATAGAGAAGAAATAATTATGATTCAAATAGAAGAAAGTGAAGAGATATATAAAAAAGCATAAGAGTCGACATGGAAATATACAACAATTGATGAATTCTTCAATAAAAAATGAATATACTAATTCAGAATTAATCAATTCTTATAGGAAGGCATATGTAACGTACCAAATTGGCAGTTACATAAAGTAACTAATTATTACGTCAAGTGACGGGAGATCATGAAAATATTTCAAGGTACATAAAATAATGTAGACAAAGTGTGTATCTACAAAGATATATTATTGAAAAAATCCAACAAAGAAGAAGGAAGAGTAATATCGAGTACAAAAGAGAGAGAAAATGACAACGAGCCAAAATATAAAATGTTAGAAACCAGGCCCAATAGGTCCAAACAGTGAGGGGAAACAACAAAAATAATCACTAAAATGAAGAGAAGACAATAGGTCGAAACAGTGAGGGGAAACAACAAAAATAATCACTAAAATGAAGAGAAGACAACAGAGTCCAAACAGTGAGGGGAAACAACAAAAAAATTATTAAAATGAAGAGGAGACAACTCAAGAACAACCACAATGATGGTAAAACAAACAAATTTATTTATTAGTATAAATACTATGGAACAATGACTACCACGAATGGAAATATTGAAGAATATGACAAGAATAAGGGAACATTGATTATCACAAGTAGTGTACAACCCAAGAGAACACCGATAGTGAACAACAATTAACCAGAATAAGAAAGGAAGAAGAAGAGCAAAGGAAACATAACATGAAGAATGAAGATAATGTATGGACAATACAAGAAATCACCATTCACCAGGTATACAAGGAACTATACCAATGACCGGAAGAAGTGCAATGATTATTCGAAGATCAACTATAAAGAAACCAGTGTTTAGCATAATTGAGTAATCACAAGCAATAACAGTGAAAACTTAATATAAGTGTGACAACCTGTAACAAATTAACCAATTTTACCCCAAATAAACACCACAGACAATACAAGTGAGAATGTTTATAACAGAGGAAAATGAGTTACCATTATAAGTGGAAGAATCCAAGATTAACTAGTTAAAATGCACAGACAATTAGTGTGACCAGTTTAATCAAGATTGTAACCCAAAATAGATATTCATTAAGACCAACAAGAGAAATGTGAGACAGAACAGTAAAATAATTGTTCATAGGAACTGATAATAAAAGCTTTGTAAACCTTAAAATGAAATATAACTGAATGCCACGGCAAGACAGAATAAAATATAAATAAAATCCAGAACAAATAGTAACAAATAAGCTAGTTTGTTAGGCATCAAACAATCAATGTACCAAAAAACTAGGTACAACACAACAAGAAATGTAATACTATTAGATTAAGAATACTTGTGTTATTGTTTCAAAAAATAGTGTAAAAATGTGTATTACTTAATAATTAAATCATTGTAGTAGAATACCATAATTAAATGATAATAGTAGAATCAAATATTGCATAAAAATATGTTGCACATTGTTACCAGATAACTGACACATAACCTCATAGAAAGTGCACCTATAACATAAGATCATGTATATTAATTAAACCAAGCAACTATCAACAATTGTTTCAACCAAAGACTAATTATGAATAGTAATGCAAAACTAATAAATAACATTTGTACTGAAATACACAGCAAATGAATCAGATTAAATATGATATCATAAAGCCAAAAGAACAGAAACCCAATGTGACAAGTTAGTTAATCAAAATGCACTATCAAAACTTATTAAAAGATTACTAAAAATGTTACCAGTAGTTAGAGAAATATCTGATACTGCTATGAGAACACATCTCAAATGTAATAGTAGTAATTTAGTAGTTGAATTATTAGAAACTAACTGACTATCATTGAAAAACCAGATGTAAACAAACCCAATACTAAAAATTGGAAAGCTTTCAGATAACGAAAGACTGATAAATACATTAAACAAACAAGGTACTACAATTGTACACTATTTTAATTTATAACATTATATACCTTATGTGGTAAAATAATTGAAAAAGTGACAAATTAAAGAAATGAGAACAGAAGGTATTTTTGATAAGACTATTAGTATATGAAAAATAACATTGTTCATAAAATAAAATGTGAACAAATGTGAATAAATGTATATATTATTGTCAGAATGCCAAACAAATGTAATTAGGTAAGAAATAATAGCGTTACATATAGTTATAAACAATCGAATATGGTCGCTAAGGACGCCATTACCAAATATTGTTTAAATGGTAATTACAACTATTTTATGTATTAAAACGAAAGAGAAATGGACTCGAGACGTTTAATAATGAGTGTTATAGTGTAATTGGAACAAAATATGGTGAAACAAACTTATTTATATTAAGAAACACCATATGAGTTTGTGAAACGGCTAAGTGAGTTAATAATGAACGGATTTAATCCTTGTTTAGACTTAAATTAAAGCCGCAAGTGTCCGCAATTTAATGCCACAAACCGTTCGACGATACGATAATTAATAAAAAAGTTATAGCACTTATAAACTTTTCAGTCATTTCTTATATCGATGCATACGTCACCCGTAGCCTCGAACCCAAGCGAAAACTTGTAAAAAATTAAAAGTTTTATTTAACCAAAGTGTTTTGGGGTTGAGAGTTTGACCCTTTAAACCAATCAAATGGCTTAAAATAACCAGACGAACAGGAGACGCTTTGATGAAGCAAGCATTCGTCCCGTATCACTCAACAAGCAAGGTTCACGAAGGAAATTGTCAAAATTATTTAAAATGTGCGCGTCACCAACACGAGTTACTCTACATACATTAACCTATACACAACAGAATAATAACGAGTGTCCAGTGCTTTAAGTGAATTAAAATAATAAACCGACCAGTGTATAATAAAGGTCGTGTTTTGTGTTTTTTAAAAACAGGGAGTACTCTATTTTAATTATTTTAATGAATTGAATTAAAATAATAACTTTCGTTAGTAAACGAAGAGATATTGTTTTGGGACTGCACTAGTCAAAAGTACTGAAGTGCTTAACCCACGATGAAAAATTATCAGATCTGAATAAATGAATTATAGCGCAATTATTAATTTAAAGGATAAATATTTTAAGATTTTATCGTGATTGAGAAAATTGGTATTAATTTAAATATCGACCATCCATATATAATGAATAGTCGCTCATTTGACTAAGTTTGTTTGAATTAAAGAATAACTAGTTTATTGCGAAAATATTCTAAACGACTGATAATTATACATCAGATGACATATGAATAAAATGTATGTGTTTATAGTATTAAGTATTTAATGAATAATATACTTATTCAAAATAATTACTTACTTTTGTTAAGTAACTAACCTAGAAATAACAATGATAACTTTGTCACCAAGTAATGATTCTGTTCTCAAATAATTTCAATCCAATGAAAGCTATAACAAGAGTTTTTTTTATTCTAGATTTTTTCTCTTGCCAATAAATAATTTTAATAATTAACGAATAAATAATAATAGTATTTTTAACAGTGCAGCACAGAGCACGTGTTTTCATCACAACTGCTGTATGCATTTTACTAACCGTACGATAGTACGATATATATCGGTTTATGGTACCGACTTTTATAATTTTAAATCTTTGTTTGTTTTTGTAGTAATCCATTATTAAATATTGTTAAATAAGATAACATCTTGTAATCTGGTATCATGCATCTTCCAAGAACACACGAATTTGGTAATATAACTGAATAAAGAGGACATAACCTCGTTAACTAAAACTATTGTACCAGACATCAGTGTTACCAGCCTTGAGATACAAGAGCTCAAGAATTGTTTATAGTAATTATTGTTTTGTAAAGACATTATTAATTGATTGTTTTTTAAAAGAGTTCATTGCATTTTACAATTGTTAATAAACCCCAATTTATTTACCAGTGGAACAGATTTTTTGATTTTTTTAAATTAGTTTAATTTTTTTATGATCAGTTCTATCAGAAGGTGGCGGTAGGATTTGAATGTTCAATACCATTCAAATTACAGTTAAACTATTATTTTACTTTATTGTGCATGTGCATTATTTAGGATATTCGAACAGAATATCCATATATGTGTATCAAGTGTTTTTTGCACCAGAAGAAGTCACCAACAAGAACATTGAAAACATCCACATATGGTAAGTGGGGAGGTTGACAGTGAAGTGTTAAATACTCTTTTAAACTAAAAGACTTAAACGTGAACACCCACACCAACTCTATCAATAATCACAATCATAATAATCAATTTAATTTTAATGGTATATCGTTGCAACTAAACTAATAGATACGTTAAAACTTTTGCAAAAGTGGACACAGATTTTTTACTCTAATATCATCCCCTTCACATTCATCGGTATTACGAACTTTAAAGAATTGGCTGGAAGAAAATGTTTTGCAATTTAATTCAGATTTTAAAGACTGTGCTACCAATTAAAGTTCTGACTGTAGGCCTGTCGTTTTCCTTGTCTTCCATCAAATTTTGTATGAATATGGGTATACAAAGGGGTAGTGTAACGCTCCGGGCTACGTTATAAATCCAGGGAACCCGTGAAAATTGACGCTAGCCAATTATACAGGCTGCCTACGTTGTAAGAAACTGAAAATCAACACAACACTTAGAACAATAATAATTACTCTAATTATAGGACACAAGGGAAGGTATTTTCACTGATTTATGCACTCACTTCAATATGTAACAAGATGACATCTCTTTATTAACAAATGATATATATATAGTTCCCATTACAAAAAAATGTTCTCATACTGAAATAGTTAAAAGGGGTTTTCTGTCAAACAAAGGATCAAACAGATCATGTATTTTACCTCTGATCCGAGTCTCTTTAAATCTAGTAAAGACGTCTGAAATTTACTTTACTTATCAAGAAGTAAGTTCATTGTTACATGAACACCATTTGAAGAATGGTATTATTTAGTTAAGGGATTAAAACTTATATCTCAAGAGTAATGTTACAACGTATGATTTTAGAAATTACTGGTTACATTTTTCTAAAACTTAATGCTTAGAGATGATTATTGTCTTTTGAAAAGTCTCTGGTATGTATGAAAACTTATATTCTAAATGTACATAATTCTCGGTAGACGAGCTACCGAGTCACCTCTTAGATACGCTTTTGCTGTCCGTGTCCTGGGGCGTGAATCTTCGGTACTCTGTTAGTCGGGGTAGTCATCTGGGTAGTGTTTCCGGTGAAAGTCCTCTGGGTGTATTAATGAGGAGATGGATGTTATGCTGCGTGAGGTCGGGCTGATTTTCGGCGGTTCTGGTAAGTGTTGTTTAGGTGGTAGTCGTCCGTATCTGCATTTACTGGCAGCGTAGTACTGGAGTTTGCATCTTCTTTTTTTTTCATTAACATCTGAATTACATTACTCGAACAATACTCGAGAGTTCGTTTTTTAATTAACTTGAGACATCACCTAATATACTAATTCTTTTTACATTATCACACTTTCTAACAAATTCCTCACTACATCTTCAATATATAACTAGCTCTCCACGCTTTTAGTGGAAGCTAACACTCCATTAAAAAAATCAAAAACAAAACATTTTATGAAGAGCCCTCGCTTGGAGGTGTTTACAGTCTGAACGCCGCATCGTTACTCTTGCATTGTTACAACAGATTGATTGCAACGACGCGGAGTGAGTACTCCGCCATAATATAGTTCCAACTCTTTATTAATAATACATTCTTATAGTAAAACAAAATAAACTATCTAGACTTATCTTGTTTACAGGGATTATTATAACTACTACTTGTGACTTTAAATTATCAATTATTTACATTACGATCTACAGATATTTTTAACTTACTGCCGGTTCGGTAAGCACGTTGTGTCCGGAATAGGCAGGTCAACGCATGATAAATTTACTAAAGGGTTAACTGTTTTATTCTTAACTTTTACATTCAGATTTTTAATTTCTTATTTAGTTAGATTTTCTTAATTTAATTCTCATTACTATTATGAGTTATTTCAGGGGTATTTGGTTTAATCGTGCGATTTAAAGTACTTACTTACTTTCGTTTTTTTTTTATATTTTTATTATTAATTTTTTTTATTTATTTATTTACCATTTAAATCGTCACAGTAGACTAAACAGCAGCTCAGAAAGATTGCCGGCCGCTCTATGCTACTTGTTCTGTCAGCTTTACGTGTACTAGCCCAGCGTGAAAACAACCCGTTACTGTGTCGTAAACGTCAATTCATAAATCATTCACGTCTACTGCATTATAGTCGATATCCGAAGTTAAAAAATAAAGAAATATCAGACCAACAGTAGTTTTTAAATTTATGCCACTTTACATTACCAGACTTCTTAACACCAGTCTAGGCTTTAAAACTGTTAGAACAATTTGCGCAAACGGGTAGTAGCCCATATTCCCGACGCTCGCCTTCTGAGCAGCCGGTTACTCTAATTCCGATTTTTATAAAAACGTGTTGCCCTATTATGATTTTTTATTTTGGATTTTCTACTTAAAAACTTCAAGAAACTACTCTTTTAGCGTTTTTATTTTTGTTATTACCGTAACCATATTCTTGTCCAGAAATTTTTTATATTTTATTTAGTAGATTATATGCTACTGTACTGCTCAGCTGTATAGCTTATCTATGTTACAACGTTAAACTTAGTAACATTGTATCCAACAATTGTTATCATTATAACCAAAAACATTTTTGATTGGCGGAAATGTACGTAATAAACAAATGCGATTCTATAATATGCAATATAACGTTTTTACGAGTATGGTCATCTAACTTCATAAATGACAGTTGATTCCAGTTTTCACTTCATTCCATATTTTTTATTCGCCTTAATAGCTTTTAATTAAAAACCATTTCTATGTCCTATGTGAGTGAAGTTACCGATTCATTGTAGTTATCCAACTGTCATCAGTTAACGACATGCTGCAACAATTGTTATCATTATTGCTATGTGCTATGAGAGTGAAGTTACCGACTCATTGTACTTATCCAAATGTCATCAGTTAACGACATGCTGCAACTGTGCGTAGATTGCGGCGTAAGTTGATATCGTTACGCCTTTGCGATAGGCAACACGCCAGGCACTGTTTTAACGATGCCCATTTATCACGAGTCTGTTGCACGGCTGTGTGGCAATTTGCAATGGTCTGGCGACTTCTGTGGCTTTGAGCCCTGTCAGCAACGAGGACCGCCTAGTAAACACGCCACAACTACCCGTACCTAATATTTAAGGAAAGTACAGGCCCACCGCATTCATGCCAGTTCCGTGACCCTAGCAACAATATGGGCTA
The DNA here is from genome assembly GCA_034769895.1 of Magicicada septendecula. Lineage (NCBI taxonomy): Eukaryota > Metazoa > Arthropoda > Insecta > Hemiptera > Cicadidae > Magicicada > Magicicada septendecula. The sequence goes on along the minus strand of CM068367.1, from coordinate 144,794,772 downwards.
CTAAAGGGCGGTATAGTTGTTTTGTAACAATCTTTAAAATGATAAACATGTTGTGACATTCATAGGTGGACCGTAAAAAATATAATTATCTTGTTGATTCATCCTCTTCGTTCACTTTTTTAAATATTATTATATATATAAACTTTCACATATAAACTTACTTTGGTTATCACTTTCCCATACGTTTCAAGGTGATGTGCCTCTTCCTCAGTGGGAGTAAATACTGAATGTCATTTTACAGAAAAAACGGTTATGGACTATAGGTGTGTGTGGTGGGGGTTGATGGTGGGAGGGAATTGGCGCTGAGGTTCAACTTGTGTGTTTGGATCAGTGTATCGAATAGTGTATGTGATTTATAATGTAATTCTTCATTTAATATGTTGTTTGGTTGTAGTGCGTGATATCTGTATATTTCGAATTGTTCAGCTGTGTTTAGTTTTCTACTTTTAGGTAAGTAGTGTAGTATCTCCATGTTGTGTTCTATGTTTGTGTAACTGTGGTTTTCGTTTTGTAAATGTGTACCACAAATTACATACATTCCACATTTGCCACAGATACTACGGGAACAGATAACCAACGAGACAAGCGGATGGGCTTGAAGAAGCAACAGAGACGGTCAAAACACTCACGCAAAGGAATACAGTTAGCCCAAGCTAAAGAGCTGTGATAAAAAACAAGTAGATATTAAACCTTAATAGTATCACTTAATCGACACAATACTAACATGCCAGAAGTTGAGTCGTTTATTAGAAAATAAAGTTACATCCAACTAGACAAGTTACGTGTGAGTTGTGTCTATTACACAAGTTTTACAAGGCACTTTCACGGGTGTTAAATATTACGTTTGTAACTTAATTAGGCGTTTCAAAATTGCAAACTTCTGACTCGTTAAATTGAATTTACAAAAGACTTTATGACGCCGGATTCTGTATAACAGAGATGTTAGTAAAGCATTTGTTAGTGGCAGTAAAACTCCCATCAAAACTTGGAGCTAACGTGACATGTGAGACAGCTGATGTGCCAGCTGTTAAACCCGCAGCTGGAAAGTGTGTTATCTACACTGCAGAAAGTGTGTATGCAGTTCAACATACAATAGTTACATGAATGAGACTTGAAATTGTTTACTTGATCTGATTGTATAATTTGCATAGATTAAAATTGGATTTTATAGTTGACTGATTACTTTCAGATTAATTACATTTGAGTTTGCATTAACTTTTTGTTCTTTTGGTCAGGACTGTCTAACCGTAGATGGCGATTGAATTTGTATAAGGATAAATCATTCTAAATTTGAGTCATGCGTTGTAGACTGTTTTTGTTTTGGATTGCATTTTATAAAGAGATTTAAATAATTACAATAAACCTCTGTTCAACAGTCCCTAAAGGACCAAGACATACAGCGCGGCTTTTGTGTTTAGTGTGACGGTTTCATGGGCAGTACAACGCGTCGTCAGCCGCTAGTTGCGGTATTCACAGCCAGAGGTGCCGCTGTTATCTCAGCGGCTACTCAGTTTGCCTCACTACGCTGAGTGCACGTCGTACGGAGCCTCAGCAGGGTTTGTAAAGAGATTTATACATTTAAATTATAAAATAACAACGTAAAATTTACCTATATTCTACTAATGTACAAAGTTACTGATTTTAATATTAAATTTGTTTTACACTAATCGTCCTGAGCCCTTAATATGTCATATGACAAATAAAAATGCATTTTTAGTACTGTTTTAAATAAAATGTATATTAAATTGAAAGTATTCAGATCGTAGACCTACTAATTTACCATTAAAGAGATCTTGGTAACGTTTTTACTTCCATATTCCTTAAGGAAATGGAAGTATGGTGATGGCAAAAAAAATCGTGTTCGAGATTATTGCAGATTCTGATTGTACTACACTCAAAACATGAAAAAAGTCGTTTTCCGAAAAGTGTCTGTGTGTCTGTCTGTCTATCTATCTTGTGTAGATTTTTTTTTCTATGGCAAACGATAACTGCCGCAAATTCAAACAGAATCAAATAATTTTTAGCATACAGCCCTGATTTGTAGAGTACTCACGACCTAATGTTTTTGGTGAAGATCGGTTGAGGGAAAGGGGTAGTTTACCAGCAACGGTTTTTTTATCAAGGGAAATTTTTTTTTGGCAAACGATAACAGCCGCAAATTCAAACAGAATCAAATAATGTTTCGCATACAGCCCTGAATTGTAGAGTTCTCAAGATCTATTGTTTTTGGTGAAGATCGGTTAAGGGAAAGGGGTAGTTTACCTGTAACGTTTTATGTTTTAACAAGGGTATTTCCTATGGCAAACGATAACAGCCGCAAATTCAAACAGAATCAAATAATTTTTTGCATACAGCCGTGATTTGTAGAGTACTCAAGACCTGTTGTTTTTGGTGAAGATCGGTTGAGGGGAAGGGGTAGTTTACCTGCAACATTTTTTATCAAGCGTATTTTCTATGGCAAACGATAACTGCCGCAAATTCAAACAGAATCAAATAATTTTTTGTATACGTCACTGAATTGTAGAGGACTCAAGGTCTTTTGATTTTGGTGAAGATCGGTTAAGGGGAAGGGGTAGTTTACCGGCAACATTTTACGTTTTGACAAGAGTAAAGTACTTGAAAATTCATTTAAACTTTTTCAAACAATGCTAATTGTTAAAAATAAAATAATTTTGTTGCCAGGCAATAAAATTATAATTTTTTCATTTTAATGTAAATCTGTACATAGTATAAAGTCGGTCCGTTTTCTCTCTGTGTTTGAAATCGCTAATCTCAGGAAGTACTGAACGCCAATAGATAGAGTGTCTATCGAGGAACATTTATGTGTATAATTAATACATATATGTTGTACATTAGCTTAGCTATCACGGTTTATGTCAAGTAAGTGGTATAGTTTACATCTTATATATAAAAATGAATGTTTCTTTGTTTGTCCCGTATGCGTTCCTATACCATTCATCCGATTGCGATGAAACTTCGGTGAGTTGTTGTGCGCACGTCCGCGAAGGTTTCTTCCACATCTCCTCCTAAACCACTGTACCGATTTCAACCAAACTTGGCACAAAATTTTACGCAACGGGAGAACCAACATAGGATAGGCGTTTTTTCGATGGGGTCCTTTTGGGGGTTCTTTGGGGTCTTCCACATCGCCTCCTAACCACTGGACCGATTTCAACCAAACTTGGCACAAATATTTTACGCAAAGGGAGAACCACAACATAGGATAAGTGTTTTTTTCGATACGATCCTTTGGGGGGTCCTTTGGGGTCTTCCACGTCTCCACCTAAACCATTGGACCGATTTCAACCAAACTTGGCACAAATATTTTACGCAACGGGAGAACCAACATAGGACAGGTGTTTTATTCGATACGATCCTCTGGGGGGTCCGTTGCGGTCTTAAAGAACTATTAGATCTGGTTACTATGGCAACCCAATAGAATAGATTCTGATCTAAATATATTATCGCATTAAATTGAAGACCACGCAAACGAAGTTGTGGGCAACAGCTATTTATTTTTAAGAAGCCTACTTTAATTAAACTAACATTTTCATTACGTACAACGTGAAACTCCGTAGCGAAGCACGGGTATTCTGCTAGTCATGTATAAGAGAAAATATATCGTGCGTGCCAGGCAAGCATATCTCAGTTATGTACTGTTTACGTTTCCATTTTATTATTATCACTACCGCAATAAAAAGGCAGGGAAGACACACACACACACACACACACACACACACACACACACACACACACACACACACACACACAATTCGCGTTATTTCTGGCCTCATTCATGTTTATTTTCTTACATTTGCACGGTTTTTAAATGGAAAGTGCCGAACCCATACCAACATAACGCATGCAAGCCGAAAAAGTGTCCAGCGTCGATAGCGATTTGCTTCCTGTGGATCGCTGGGCAGTGTAACTGCACGTGTTTACAGAGGAACGATTCATAGACAGACTTTTCGTCTTTAGGGAATGAACCCTCTGCAAGATGCTGAGGGTCCATGAGTGACTTCGGAGCGCTCCTTCTTTTCCGCGTGTTTGTTCTGTGAAACGTACACTGTAGATTCGCAGATTTATTCTAAGCAACCCTCAATAGGAAATGTTGAAAATTTTTGTCCACGGTGAACCCTCATACACACTAAACCTGCTCTGATGTTTTAATTACGGACATCATATTATTAAAACTTTGGAAACTTGAGCACTACTTAATGGAGATCAATCATTAACTTATACAAGCCATTCATTTTATGCATTTTTTTATATATATGTGTACAACGTTATCAGCAACAAAGAAGTAGTTTTTGTTAAAATTCCTTCCCGGGATATTTGGCCGTAGTCCAATGTTTTCTACAAAACCAGACGTTTCGGCAATGCCATTGACTTCCATCATCAGTGAAAATCGAGTGCGATAACGTGAGGTGGTATATGTTAGTGACCACAGTACTGTGGTTAAGGCTGAAGCAGTAAGTAGATAAAAGTAGTTTCTATGGTAATATTTCATTTCGAAAATGATTTTAAAAATAAATCTTAGAATATGGAAGTCATGTATGGTTCTCCATACCGATATTTTTACTTCCATGTTCCTTAAGGAAATGGAAGTATGGTGATGGCAAAAAAAATCGTGTTCGAGATTATTGCAGATTCTAATTGTACTACACTCAAAACATGAAAAAAGTCGTTTTTCGAAACGTGTCTGTGTCTATCTGTCTATAGATTTTTTTTATGGCAAACGATAACAGCCGCAAATTCAAACAGAATCAAATAATGTTTTGCATACAGCCCTGAATTGTAGAGTTCTCAAGACTTATTGTTTTTGGTGAAGATCGGTTAAGGGAAAGAGGTAGTTTACCTGCAACGTTTTATGTTTTAACAAGGGTATTTTCTATGGCAAACGATAACAGCCGCAAATTCAAACAGAATCAAAAGATTATTTGCATACAGCCCTAAATTGTAGAGTTCTCAAGACCTATTGTTTTTGGTGAAGATCGGTTAAGGGAAAGGGGTAGTTTACTTGCAACGTTTTATGTTTTAACAAGGGTATTGTATATAGCAAACGATAACAGCCGCAAATTCAAACAGAATCAAATAATATTTTGCATACAGCCCTGATGTGTAGAGTACTCAAGACCTATTGTTTTTGGTGAAGATCGGTTAAGGGGAAGGGGTAGTTTACCAGCAACGTTTTTTTATCAAGGGTAATTTTCTATGGCAAACGATAACAGCCGCAAATTCAAACAGAATCAAATACTTTTTAGTATACGTCACTGAATTGTAGAGATCTCAAGGACTTTTGATTTTGGTGAAGGTCGGTTAAGGGGAAGGGGTAGTTTACCGGCTACCTTTTACGTTTTAACTACAGTAAAGTACTTAAAAATTTGTTTAAACTTTTTCAAACAATGGTAATTGTTAAAAATAAAATAATTTTGTTGCCAGGCAATAAAATTATAATTTTTTCATTTTAGTGTAAATCATGTATGAGTGAAAATATATCGTTCGTGGCAGGCATATCTCAATTATGTAATGTTTACGTTTCCATTTTATTATTACGATTACTGCAATAAAAGGTAGGTAAGACACACACACACACACACACACACACACACACACACACACACACACACACACACACAATTCGCGTTATTTCTGGCCTCATTCATGTTTATTTTCTTACATTTGCACGGTTTTTAAATGGAAAGTGCCGAACCCATACCAACATAACGCATGCAAGCCGAAAAAATGTCCAGCGTGGATAGCGATTTGCTTCCTGTGGATCGCTGGGCAGTGTAACTGCACGTGTTTACAGAGGAACGGTTCATAGACAGACTTTTCGTCTTTAGGGAATGAACCCTCTGCAAGATGCTGAGGGTCCATGAGTGACTTCGGAGCGCTCCTTCTTTTCCGCGTGTTTGTTCTGTGAAACGTACACTGTAGATTCGCAGCTTTACTCTAAGCAATGCTCAATAGGAAATGTTGAAAATTTTTATCCACGGTGTACCCTCATACACAGTAAACCTGCTCTGATGTTCTAATTACGGACATCATAATATTAAAACTTTGGAAACTTGAGCACTACTTAATGGAGATCAATCATTACCTTATACAAGCCATTAATTTTATGCATATTGTGTGTGTGTGTGTGTGTGTGTGTGTGCGCAACGTTATCGGCAACAAAGAAATAGTTTTTGTTAAAATTCCTTTCCGGACTGTTTGGCCGTAGTCCAATGTTTTCTACAAAACCAGACGTTTCGGCAATGCCATCGACTTCCATCATCGGTGAAAATCGAGTGCGATAACGTGAGGTGGTATACGTTAGTGATCACAGTAGTTAAGTGGTTAAGGCTGAAGCAGTAAGTAGAGAGAAGTATTTTCTATGGTAATATTTCATTTCGAAAATGATTTTAATTATAAATCGTAGAACATGGAAGTCATTATGGTTCTCCATACCGATATTTTATACTTTTTATAGTATTTCACAGTAGTCTATCTGTTATGTCTGTTTTTTTGGCTATTTTCTCAGTACTCTGAAATACTTTAAGTATTCACTAAAACGTTTATTATAAAGAGTAATTAAATTCTTAGTATAGATGTTTATGTTTGATTTTCTTACTATTACAAATGAGTAATCTTTCCAATTGGTATACAAACGTAATAATTATTATCAGGTAAATTTAAGGAATGAATTGCTTAACAATAACTAATGTCACAAGAGAATATTCTTATTTAAAATGTAATGTTATGTTTGTTATATCGGTGTACAATAAAATTATCTACATGGAATACAAACACTTCTTGAGTTATTTGCATTTTTTTTTTTTTTAACATTGAAAATGTTTATAAGGACGTTTTGCACATTTGCGGCCGATCGCTGGTGCGTGATCGAAAATGGGAACCGGTGAGTGTCCATAGAAACTACTTCTTTGTTGTCAATAACGTAGAAAATTTTGAATTTTTTGGTGAGTTTCAGTGCTATATCCCCTGAAATTTATCTTAAGGTAGTACATCAGACAAGAATTTATTACGGAGCGATGGATAAGGAGGAAGCGAGTGGAAGTACGGCTCAGACTTCCACCGATTCGAGCGTAGAATGAACTAATTTGGCGTAAAAACTACAATTGGAAGCAGAACGTCGGAAACGAAAACTCGAATATTGCCGAGAGTGGAAAAAGAAACAAAAAGTACAGAAAATTGAGCAAGGTTTGGTCAAAACTCCACTAACTAAATCTGAACGTCTGCAAAGAAAACGAGAAAATCAAAAACGCTATCGAGAACGTAAGAAAGAAGCAAAGATGAAGAGCAATGAACAGGAAGGTTTGGTAAGAACTCCATTAACTGAATCTGAACGCCTGCAACGAAAATGCAAAAATGCAAATGCAAAATGCAAAAAAAACGGTGTCGAGAACGTAAGAAAGAAGCAAAGATGATGAGTAATGAACAGGAATGTGAAGAGAAGCAAGTGAGTAATTTAGCAAGATATATCGAAACGCACTTTTATAATGACAATTTGAACGACTACTGCTTTGTTTGTGAACAAATTTGGTGGACTAAAAGCTTAAAAGACGTTACTGGACACTCAGACGTTATAAACAGGGTTATAATATTCTTGACAAATCCAAAGTATGCCACAATTGCTACAGATGCCTAAAGAAGAACAGGTTGCCACCTTATGCGACAATCAACGGCTTTAAGTACCCACAAATACCAGAGAATTTACCTGAACTAACGCCAATAGAGGAACGTTTAATATCGCCGCGCCTTCCATTCATGCACATTCGTAACATACATACTTACGTACAATTGGACAAGTCATAAACGTACCAATAAACCTTGATACCACTACTCTGCAATTGCCTCGCATGTTGAATGACGATTTTGCGTTTAACGTTTGCCTTAAGAAGCGCATAATCAATAAAAAGTTCTTATATGCGAGAACTGGTTTCTAAAAGTAAATTAAAGCTCTGGTTAAGGCATCTGTTAATGACTGAGCTATTCAGATATTATAACATCACGATTAATGACAAGTTCTTCAATAACGAGCATGAAAATGAAAGCAGTGCGTCTAGTGAGGATAAAGACGAGGATCAAGAACGACAGCAAGTAGAATGGAAAGACTTATTGTCTCGCATAAATCAATCTAATAGCAAAATAACAAGCATACAGCGAGATGTAACTGGCGAAGAGTACATCAAATTGCAGCAGCATACCTTATTCTAGTGTGAAGATTTGATTTTACATCTAACCTTTGGACAAAATAATCAACCATTATCGCTCGCATTCGATGAAGATGCAGAAGAGTTATCATTCCCAGCGATATATTATGGTGTGAAACGGCGGTTTACTTGTCGAGCCACACCATTCATGATAGCTAGTAGCGAAATACGTAGACAGGATCGGAGAGGTGTAAAATCCGATCATATCTTGTATATGGCTGCTAAAGTGCTGCGTTTGAGAATCATAGCGAATGTAAACTTAGCGTTTCGAGCAAATAATAATCAAATCAACAGCGTATCAAGACGAGATCTGGAAGATACCGAGTTTGTTAAGAGCTTGCTGCTAAAAAATGAAGCATTCATGAGAAACATACCGAACTCAATCCAATATTGACATCAGCGTAAAGTGGAATTATTCAGTATGATGCGACAATTAGGCGAACCTACCATATTTCTCACATTGAGCGCTTCAGAAATACATTGGCCTCATCTCTTAGAATCAATTTATCGCTTTCAAGAAGATATACCAGTAGACGTGCCGATAGATCCAGCGATATTTGACGGCATGTCGAGCACACATCGAGCAGAATTGGTAAACAACGATCCAGTTTTGTGCTGCTTGTATTTCGAGAAATTGGTGTCGATCTTTATTAACGCGTTTAAAAAACCAAATGGAGTGTTCGGAGATCATTACGTAGTTGATTATTTCAAGCGCATCGAATTCCAACATAGAGGTAGCCCTCATTGTCATATGTTACTATGGTTAAATAATGCACCAACGTGTAAAAATATCAGGCAATGACGATTTAACCGCCATTACATCGTTAATCGATCAAATAAGCACAGTCGATAGTTCAAAATTGAAAAGCGAACGAAATTTACATACGCATTGTGTTTTCCCGAGTATAATTAGTGTTGTGAATCAACAAACAAATTATCCATCATGTCTTTAAGTCGTTTTGTTAGTGCTGATCAATCAGATGATGATGAACCTTGAGTATCAACTTCGATCGTCGAACCATTCGAATATAAGTTACGTCCTAATGATGGTAAAGGTTCTTTCTTTACAGCAACAAATCTAAAAGATATCTATGATAATTTTATTAATACGTGCAAGGATAAGTTCTGTATTAGTGCTGTCGACAAACTGAAAGAAACTCATCTTAAGTTGACAAAAAAAGCGATTGTTCGCCAGCATTTCGTTCAATTCCAATATAAGGAGGCGCCTCATCTACTGCTAACTACTAACGCGTACGGGTTGTTTATCAACGACTCATGAAAATTTCACCTCCAGAAACGTAATACAGGATTTAGATCATCTTCGAGCCAAACATCGTGTGAATTTGTTGTTACCGACTGTCAAATATTGGTGGAATCAGCAGAGCAAAGAGTTGATGGAAGCGTTTATCGAAACGTTTGTTACCAATATGAAATGTATAGCTAATACATCTGCCTTTATTTATGCCGTTGATCGCTATAAATTGCATGATTTTGCAAAGGTAGTTTAGAATATGAAAGCGAAAATATTAACGGCAGATAAAATTGGTAAGAATGATCGAATTACGCCTGCAGTATTTGGAGTAAGATTGTATAATTCGTTCGGAACACCAAGTAAAATTACAGCGCCCTTGTATACAATTAAGAATAAACAAACATTAACTTGCGGCAAATGGAAGGAACTCAAGACTGCTGCTTATATGCATTAGGTTCTCTTATTGAAAGTTGCTGGTTTTAAGTTAACATCATCGGGGATCACTCTAGATATGTTCGTCGAGACGCTAGTCTTCGATAAGTTTGAACGAATGGACAAGATTAATAAAGCAGGACCTCGTAAAGTATTGTCGCGATTTACAGTCCAAGAGGATCAGGCGTCATCGGAAGAGGAATGTGATGAACAGCATGAGAAAAAGCGCAAAATCAACATGAATGATTGGTAAATGCGTGCGCGCTTATGAATGCGACTACATTTAACTTATAATCTGTACATTGGTAAATGAAGAAAAATAAATATCTTACATATACTTTGTATGATTATTGAAGCATTTTCAATGCCCTTCTCTATGCATTGCATTTGTGCAATGCCTGTAATTTTTTTCATTTTGTTTTGTTTATTGTAATGATAACAATTGTTTTGTAAAAAATCTAAATCTACCAAATTTAATGATTTAATAATTTCTAAATTTAAAACTTCAAAATGTTCGTATCAGTAAACTGTTTGGTATTAGTTCTGTGCGCCTAAGGGTCTCATGATTCATTTACGCCACAAAGCTACATATTTCACGGCTTTCCACAAACGTTTTACGGTGGTAGTAGTCAACCAGATCTACACTGTTCCTGCACGTTATGTATTACCGACGATTGTTCCAAGCCGCTGTTACCATTAATATTAGCTGACAACACATTCCTAGTTCCGATGTTGGCAATTAAGTATCACCCTGTCGCTGTGTCCTTTTGTTACTAATGAGTTCGTAATTACCAGCTATTTGCCGTTTATATTAAACGAAGACGTACTCTTGCCACGCAATAGACTATGTGAATAAATTGATGGATTTTTTAATTTGATTATTTGTAGCTTCGTGGAGTTGAAAAATTATGAAACAATAATTTAAATTACGACCAGTCCTACATAATATTCAGTTTGTTCTGCGGAAAAGTTGTAATACGCTTTTATTCGAAATACTTTATTTCATCTATCACAGAGCACTTCGAACTGTTGCCCTTGAATGAGCTATTCCCGTAAAAAAATGTAAAATTTATTCACGTGAGCTCGTAAACATACCCCTCTTTTCTCTGCGCGTCCCTAACAGTGAACACTCGGCCTTTAGTATGCTCACATGTCCTACATTATAATTCACAGCCCTGCTTAATTTGAAAATCTTCAAGTATTATGTTACAGTATTTGATACAAAATAGTCTGATAACAAACATTATATGTAACATTCAGTTTACAACTGAAACACTATAAAGCGTTGTGTCATTCAGCGGCAGTGAAAGCGCCCACTTCCGGGAGTGTCTCTGCTCTGCTAAGACTACACTATTGTATGTCTCAGAAACCTGTTGTATTGTCATTACTTTTTGTATATGTTCTTTAGGTCACCTAATTGTAAATTAGTTGTGTGTGTATGTGTGGAATTTTTTATGGTGTACGATAACTGCTGCAAATTCAAACAGAATAAAATAATGTTTTGCATATGTACCCGAGTTGTAGAGGACTCAAGGCTTATTGATTTTGGTAAAGATTGATTAAGGGGAAGATGTAGTTTACCTGCAACATTTTACGTTTTAACATAAAGTACTTCATTTTGATAAATAATGTATCCTGAAAAGAAAGTTATAATAATCCACTGTAGAAAGGTTGATGAAATCTATATATGAAAAGGGTAGTTGAAGAGGGAGGAGTAATTTTTTGTATTGATGTAATAAGTTTATTCGATCGAAAACTTAGGTTTCAATAAAATATTAACAATTGATATCGTTCCATGCCATGTAACCACGGATACGTAAACAAAATTATTTTTCGTTTTCAGAAATGCACAGATAAACGCCGGGTGGTAATCGCTTTCTTTCTCGTTGTTTAAATAAAAGATAATTTAATTCTTTACTTTTAAAATATTAACAACTAGGTACAATTCGTATTTTGTATATCATTCTCAGCGTTTTTACCAAAAGCATGCTGCTATTGGTTTCGTTCTGAGTGCATATATTAAAAATAATTTTATAATTAATTAGAACATGGAAGTCACGTATGGTTCTCCATACAGATTTTTTATATATGTGTACTGCGTTATCGGCAACAAAAAAGTAGTTTCTATGGAAATACTTGGTTCAAATTTGTCAAATTTTTCATTTTTATTTAAAAATGTTTAATATAAATCTTTGAACATGGAAGTCATCTATGGTTCTCTATACCAATTCTTGTATTAGGTATTACTGAAATAAGTGCAAGACAGTTTTCAACAATACGCTATTGTACACTTACAACGTATTACCATATCAACGTAGGATAACTGTCACAAGTAAAACGGCGCTCCATTGTGTTGAAACTATCATTGTAGTTATCCAGCCGTAGATAAGTTATGTGCAGGCAGAATACGCGGACATATTATTTAATATGCGGACAGAATAATTTTTTATGTTGTAAAAGTTTAGCATTTCTATAGAACACGAGTGCTCTTCGGCCAGTGAATTAGAAAGGGAGAACACACAGACATATGTACATGCAAACGTCCATAACACGCGCTCGCGTGCACACATACACAAGTGCGAATGGGTCTTGCTTTCTGTATGAAAATATCCCCCATAAATTTGTCTGCTCCAGTGCTAATGTTTTATTGATTCTACAATTTTCTATCACATTCTATTCTCTCAATTTCGTACTTTGTACAGTGTTTTATATTCCAAGTAAATATATTGGACATAATATATCTGCAATATTTCTGTTGTGATCGACATCATTATTTCATTATTTCTGTGTTTGCAATTCCTTCAACTGTTATTGCTGGTTTTAGACTGTCATCGCGTACTTTACAATTCTTTGTACCTACTCCGAAGGAATAAAAAAATGAATGTAAGACAAAAACCATATTAATGCGCATACACATATTTGATAAATATAGACCTAATTCTGAGTTTATGTGTGTGTGAGTGTTATTTTATATGGATGTGTATATAGTATGAATATGGTTACATGCAATGAACTTGTTCACTTAGTACGTGCTATTAGATTGTCTTGACGGTTCATGCAGAAACTTGTCATTCGATTACTAACTCCCTCTGTTTAAGATTCTCCTGTTTAATAAACTTACAACTACAACTGAGAAATCTTCAATACGGTTTCAAAACAAATTATAGATTCAGGAAGGTTGGCAGAAGTTTGTAATTTGTGCTGCTTGAGTTATGCAAATGCACTTTTGTATATTATGTCGCCCAATTTTTACGTTGTATATTTAGGTTTAATTAATTTTTAACATGCCGAGTTATAACAGTAATAGACTATAGGCTACTGTTTTATTGCTAAATTTAATCATTAGACAAGTTATAGTAGAAAATTCCAAATTGCGACTTGTTTCTAAAAGTCTTTAAACGTTAAATTCTTGATTATCTTTAAGTAAGAGCATACAGCAAGTAAACTAATACCCGCCAATACTTACTTCATCATAATAATATATAACATAAACACAATCATTGATTCAGTTTTTAATTATATGTATGTGATCAAATTATATTTACGCTTCATGATAAACAGAATTAAATAGAGCGCGACTAGAGATTGAGCGACTATACGGTGTTATGAAAAGAAGATGAAAGGTGAAATGATACATCAAAGAAGGAAATAGAAACGCCTGATTTGAGGTTGACCACTGATGACTAGAAAACCTAAACAGGCAATACATCAATTCGGCCGTATTTTTAAAATAATGCTTTTCATTTTTTTTATTCCAGTCGGTAGAGCAATTACAGATAAAACCCAAGAAGAAAGTTTTTCGAATAAAATATCTGCAAAAAAGTGGGCCCAAAAGTATACTGGTTTTATAGAATTTAAACGAAGAACCAACTTCTCTTGTACGTAGCAAAACTCATTTTTTTTTTGGATTGAAAGGGAGAAATTACAGTTATTTGCTAATTATACTCGAGGTAAATGTAAAATTTAGTACAAGGCCAAGCCAAACCGTTAGTCTATTGTAGTGTTTATTCCAAATTAATTTAACGTTGTTTTAAACTTGGTTTCCATTAAATGAATATATTGTTACGAGGTCTACTTGATCGTCGTATGGTACAATGGAAAACAAAATACAAGACACCAAATAAGTCACTACTCGCCAGGTTAAATTATCACAAACCGTTTGTAATTCACAAGATAGTCTCTTACAACAAATCAAATAGAAATTGTTCACACGCAATACAAATGTCTAATAATAGAGTATCACAATTATAAAACACATAATACTTCACCACAATACTTCAAACCGAACTGTGTAAATCGTCACTTAAACGCACAGAGTAATCGTCCGACAATAACTACGAACCGCAATCCAATATATCGCAACTGAAACTTAGCTGAGCGCCGCTGAGTAGGCCTACTTGTATTTATACCCCGCCGAAAATCCAGAAACATTCACATACTACTCATCAGCTCTACACTACGACGTAATTGATTGCGGCCTTGACACAGTCAGCGCGGCTGGCGACGTCTAAATAGTAGGCCTATTGTGAACGCATGTTGAAATCATTTACGCACACAATATTACAGCCGAATTCTTCTGGAACATTCGAGAAACACGTAGATTGTTCTGTAATGCCGTAACGATATATAGGAAACCGCGTTGCAACCGAATGTGATTTTTATAATATTACAGAACTATAGTTCCATGTAAACTGTTTAAATAGTGTCACCAGTGACGTAGAAAGCGGGGGAGGTGTCGTAATGGTGAGTGTGATCTTATTTGTAGAAAACAATGACTAATAAAATATCAATGCCATATGTAATTAGGGAAAAAATATACTAAATATGTCATAGGTCGAAGAGTAAACCTACACAGGCTACTAAATTCTTTGATTTTCTTTGCTTCATCAGACAGTTTGAATCCACCGTCATCATTAGCGTTTTTTTTCTTCTCCTTAACTAATTGGCGAGAAGTTAGAAGCCAATCAGTTAGAAGCGTTCTTATATTCCAAAAGATTGGTACACACTTTAATTTGTGCTGATTATGATAAATTTTTATTTTATAAGCTGAGAGTTAGTAATATTAATTGCTTTGTGATCGTTGTTGTTTGTATAATGAGTAATTGATACGTGCTTACTTTATGGGTCGGAATGTGCGTAGTATGTAATGAACCGACATGGTAATCATGCTTACTGTAGAGAATTATTGTCTGATGGGTAATTTGAGTAGGAAAGTGTAGGGATCGCGCCATTTTTTCTTTCAATATATTGATCAATTGTGTAAATTATTCAGTGCTGAGAAGGATGAAAAATAGATCGAAAGTACACTAAATTAATTTGGAATGTTACAATAAGCATTTACAGTTCTAACAAAATTAGTTTGTCTTCTCAGTGTAAGTAAGGACATTGAGTGTAAATATTTGTCCTATTTAAGTAAAAGTAAAGATAGTAAGAATTATGGAACATACACACTCAGAGTTTATTGGTGGAGTGGAGGTTTTCAAAGATGTCTAACTGCGGGAAAAGATTGTTTCTATTTCTGTCGTATTCTTCTCTATCTTCAAATACAAAAAAGTAGTTTGACAATTAGCATGTAGTCGCTTTTCACTCAAATATGATTGATCTCAACTCAATTTAAAATGATTGAACTCAAGAAATTAAAATTATTATCGATGGTAAATTGAACACAGAAAACGTAATTTGCAATTAAACTGTAATAAATCAATCAGTTTATCTGTAATTGACGCTTACAACAGTTTAAAACTCTCTACACTGCTTCACTGCGTGTAAAGGCTGTTAAGGAGAAACAACTTCTATTTAACAAATATTAACAAGCAGTGCGCCTACGCTAAGGTAATTACTGATTACTACATCGATCCATGTATTCAAAGAGTTTAAAGTGTAGCCTACTTATCTATAGTACTGGTACAATTTTTCCGTATACAGACTAACTACTAAACATCTACATTTGTTTTCAACTCATTCCACTTTTAATTGGCAAAAAATTGTCTTTACAAAAAATAAACGAGAACATGAACTTGCCATTATCACTTCTTGTATTTAAGAAAAACATATTCCCTTGAATTCTATAAAACAATGAAAGCAATCCTTAAAAAATGTAAAAATACATAGGCCTAAATGTGACATAGTAAGTGATTACCTGTATGCGGTCCGCCGTGTGACTTCTCAAACTTGGTTAACGTTACGCGTTTCAAGGCGTATGCCTCATCATCAGACGTTTAAAAAACCAAAAACACATATCACACAAAACTGCGTTTGTCAAGAAATAAAATTGCAGAAACAAGTATATTATGTGCACGTGATGTAGGGTGCGCACCCGTTCAGGTATTGTCTGCTACTGATTGGAACTCGTTGAGCAGTCTCAAAGCAGTATCATACAGGCGGTTAGATACAAAGTTCAATTGTTCATTCAGAACACAATCACGACTGCTATCATTATTATATGCATTATAAATTTCCAGCTCCTCCAAGGCATTCATAAATCGGCCCTTGTTGCATATATGCAAAGGCATTAGATTAGACTTAAAATCTGTATAATTGTGATTGTGTTGGGTCAGATGACGAGTGTAATTAGATTTTATATTAAATCATATTTCATTTTATATGAAATATTACACATTTCATATTACCTACATCACGTGCACATAATATGCTTGTTTCTGCAATTTTATTTCTTGACAAACGTAGTTTTGTGTGATATGTGTGTTTTTGGTTTTTTAAACGTCTGATGATGAGCCATACGCCTTGAAACGCGTAACGTTAACCAAGTTTGAGAAGTCACACGGCGGACCGCATACAGGTAATCACTTACTATTATATAAAAGTGACTTGGATACCATTACGAAACATGAATGCTAAATGTAACAGAATACTTGATTACTTTTTTTAATTTGTAGAAAAATCACTTGCAAATTTTCTTACAATTTTATTTTTAAAGAAACGTTCTGAAGTATTCAGTACTGGTTAGAGAGCATTCTATGGCGTATTACTGTTTTTTTTTAATTGGATATAGATTAGTCTTAAGAAATAGAAGTCTAACGTCAGTAGGCTTAGTTGCGGCGTTTTTTTGTCTTTTACAGGTTTTTACTTGAACTGATGACACAGATTTCTATTGAATTTACAAGTTACATAAGAATTGATTTTTATTTAGAATTGTAATGTATTGGTAAACATAGGTAGTCCCAGCCTATAAATTATAATAAATCACGTTAACTAGCGAATCAAATGTGACACGAATTTTCCTTGTCGCCTTATATGTGAAATACACATTGTACGCGTAACAGCAACATTTTTCAGTTTGGAGATTAATTTTATTTTGAGTCTTATTTAACCGCATTATGTTCTAGTCAATTATGATTATAAAGATTTAAAATTGGTTCTGTTATTGTGAAAGCATCCCAATTACCTTAGTTCAGGCACAGAAAACGACACTCAGAGAATCCTAATGTGTTTCAGAAATCTTTCAGCTCTATAAATTACGCCCATTGTGACGGTATGTTATTGCAGTATTGGGTATCTCGTTTGGATTACGTATAAAGGTAATTAATATAAGGACATCAGTGTTTAGAAAGGACGTCTCGAACCCGCCTTACACACTTGTGTTTTGTATCTCTCCCCGCTTCTTTGTCAAACACGCGCACTCCCACACACAGCGTAACGTAAGTCTGTACATACATCTCACATTTGTGGCCATTGTCTCCTGCTTTGTTCGTTTTCGTTTTAATTAACATTGCTTTTCCTCATCGTGTGTGGCTTCCCATTCACTCAACGTGATCCCTAGCGAAATGAGTAAAAATTAACTACACACACACACACACACACACACACACACACACACACCAGAATTAATATGCGGTTTTTAACTCGTAACAATTTATTGATTAAGATGGATGTTTTTGTTTTAATTGATATGAAAACTTTTAACAAAATTAATGAAAAGTAATTAAACATGTAAAGAGATTTCAATTATTTAATTGTTATTTTAATAGAAATTGTTTCTGCTGTATTTTCCCAGTAGTACTAACTTTATCAATCCAATTTGTATTATTTGAAATTGTTAATTTGTGGTTCAGACATTGTTTGATGTCCACAGTTGCAGCTGTTTTCTCCTATTAACGAACATCATCTCACAAAGGGTTTATATAATACAAAAGCGTAAATAATGAACACAATTTTGTTTACATTGTATAGTAATAACTCTCATAACATCAAGCTTACAGATACAACGTACTCTCATGAATACAATAGAGGATAACGACAGTAGCAAATTTTTGATACGTCTACCTCCAAAAATATACGCTAACACAATACATTTATTCAAACACAATAAAATTATATTATGAGCGTTAGCGTAGTTTGCAGTCTTTTTTTTATTAAAGCCTCTAACAAAAAGTAGGTTATAGGTAAATGAAAAGTGTAATCGATATAGTAATCTTAATATAATAATTTTAATATAATCACTTAAGAGACTGTTTGTGGCAGATTCCGGTTTTAAAAAAATGTAGAAAATAAAGACATGCAGTATGCTGTGTTTGAGTATATAAGTTGTTGCACTTATCACATAATTTTGAAGCTGTACTTAATAAAGGTATAATTAAATTTAGTATTTAATAACACTTTGAATAAAACAAAATATAATAATATGTTTTTAAGAACAGCAAACAATAACTAATGTTTGTGAGGTAGAGAAACAAGTGGAATGTGATGTACAGTGGATTACAGAGAAAACGTCTGGAAAATTCACAAGTAACTCAGTTTGTATTTTACATAATACGTGTTTTCAGCAAAAACAAAATTAATCAAAGTGTGCTTTATTACAAACTTAAGAATAATTAAAGAAACGATTCTTTATGATTGAAAAAGGTGGCCCTTGTGTAAAGTGATTTTCTAAGCTCGAGCATTAACTGCCTCTTCAAACGTGTGTAGTCTATTGTATTTTATAATAAATCGACTAGAAAAAGCAAGTTTCGTTATACGGGAAGAAATTAGTGGAAACAGATAAAAAATAACAAAGTATAAATAGACTTAGCACTATATTTGAAATCAACCGAAGGTTTTTTTACTAAGCAAACACTATGGTTACGGTTATTAAAAAATCGGTATGGAGAACCATACATGACTTCCATATTCTAAGATTTATATTTAAAATCATTTTCGAAATGATCTACGTTTATCTTGGACTCTTATACAAAATAAAGAAAAATCTGCCACCTACTTGTTACCGTATTCTACATTCCTACTTAGTGGACAGAGTGTTTCAAGTCAAGTACTCAGATGCTACTTCTCCTCTATTACCAGTGGGGTCATGTGTTCCGCAGGGCAGTGTCCTGGGTCCTCTGCTCTACCTCCTGTTCACCTCAGACTTACCGTCAGCAAGTGAAACCACTGTTGCTACCTACGCCGATGACACAGCAATCCTAGCGACACATTCCGACCCCTCAATAGCATCTCTTATACTACAAGAATCATTAAACAGCATTCAGTTATGGCTTGATAAATGGCGCATAAAAATCAATTCGTGCAAGTCAGTACACGTTACCTTCACCACACGTAAGGCAAACTGCCCTCCAGTATTAATTAACGGTCGACCAATACCGCAACCTGAAAGTGCTAAGTACCTTGAGATGCATCTGGACAGGATACTAACGTGGAAAAACATATAACATCTAAGAAGATTGAACTTAATCACAAGGTCAAAAATATCTACTGGCTGATAGGCAGAAAATCATGGTTAAGTCTCGTCAACAAACTGTTAATCTATAAAGCAGTTCTTAAACCGGTGTGGACTTATGGTATTCAACTTTGGGGTACTGCTAGTATATTAAGATTATCCAGCGCTTTCAGTCCAAAACTTTAAGATCAATAGTGACGCTCCATGGTTTGTCTTCAACAACTCTATACACCGCGACCTCAAAGTTCCAACCGTGAGAGAAGAAATCATGCGCCTCTGCAGGACTCACATCTCCAAATTAGAAAAGCATCCAAACCACATGACAATTAATTTGTTAGATAACAATGAAGATATTTATAAACTAAAAAGGCACAAACTGTTAGACTTACCATTCAGGTTAAACTAATAATGTATTCTCTGTATTATCTGTATTCTAATGTCTGTGATATCTGTTCTGTTCTGTATGTTTTGTATTCGTGTCAACATTAAGTGTTAATGTCAACCTTTGTATGTGCCTTGTGGGACCAGTGTTTAACATTTGAACTTATTGTATCATGCCACCAGCAAGTGGTTTTTGTTCATTTGTTTACATATTTTTGTCATTTTGTTTTGTAATTTGTGTATCTCATTAATCTATTAACAAAAACAAGAAGAGCTGTCAATGGTCGGCTCTTCATAATCCTGTATGTGTGTTGTCAGCCGATTTGTTCAGTATTCGCTTAGTCGAACAGATTACAAATCTCCAATAAATTGAAACAAATTTTGGGTCTGATTGTAAATATGTACCGAAGGTCGTGTATATCATAAACCATTATGCAGAAAACTTTGTAACATTAATGCTACTTCATGCTATTTCTGAAATGCATTTTAGCGTGCATTAGTTTTTTAATAATTATATTTTTCATCATAAATAGCTTTTTCTAATTTGAATGCTTGAAGGTTGTAAAAACACGTTATGCATTGATCCTTCCCTACATTGATTGATTTTTGCGTACTTTTTATTCAGATTAATTTTAAACTGCAATGTAATATTATAGGAGATTTAATATTTCTTTTTATACTTTTCAGTTGAATAACATCTTATTCTCTCAAATGGATATAATTAGCATTACTTTTTTATTAATAAAAGAGTAATTTATTCTTGTGTTCGTTCTAACTAGATTTGTGAAATTTATTTTTCTACCGTAAATATTATATACGGTTAATTATACCGTTATATATTTGACAGACATTGCTAAAAGAATATGAATGTTTGCCTTCAAGCTGTTTCTCAAAATTGATGGTGTGACAAAGTATTTCACTGAACGGAGAAACGTTTACAGCCAGATTTTAATAACTATGTAGAACGTCTGTGTCTTATCACGTCTTCGCTATGACGTTTATTAATGCTGAAAGCTTTATCTACATTGAATTGAGTCTTGTGTTTATAAATGAATGGTAATTAATATTACTGTAATTTTTAAGTAACACTTTTACACAGTTATTTACCATGGGTCGAATTAAACATTACATAATACAGATTGTTATTTTAATTACAAATGTCGTAATAGCATTCTACAAAACAAATCAAGCCTTTTGCATGATCTACACCAAGTTATTTTGCACTTAATATTATTTTAATAGTAGTCCTACTTACAGATTTTTATTGATCAAATTAGACTTTATGGATTATTGCTGAAGAGGGAAAAACAAGTAATGTAAATGAAATATTATTATTACTTGAAAGTTATTTAAATTCGAAGATAATAAATAAAATATTACCTGTACATAAGTAAATGTGTTCATATATTAAAAGTACAAAACGGATGAATTATAAACTCGTAATAAACTAACTTAAATATTCCGCGATGCCATTGCTAAAACATCTGAAACTACATACTTCATTTGTGAAATGTTTCCAGAAAGGTATAGAATTTTTTAGATTCTTATTAATATGTCTGAGCCTTTCTAGGATCTTACACTTCTAAAACCTTAAAGAATCGTCTGGAAACTTTAGAACATTTTATAGTATTTTAAAGTTCTAGAACCTCCTGAAATTCATTTACAAATAATCGATCGAAACTGAGTCCAGCCGACTGTTAAATTGGCAAAATACATCAGCGTTACTTTCAAAGACATTACTTCTGCTTGTAGCATATATTTTTGTGTAATATATACTTTTTCCTTACTTTGTAGAGTTACTGTACAAAACCATGGTACCGATCGGTCAAAGGAACTGAGGTTTGCGTGTCTACTTGTAGTGGTAGCGCGTTCATACTTGTGCAAAATTAGGTAAGGTCGACTAGCGAGTATAAATTTGTGTAGGAAGCAAATATACAAATTTTCAATTTTACACAGGGTCGTTCACAAAGT
Source organism: Magicicada septendecula (assembly GCA_034769895.1). Lineage (NCBI taxonomy): Eukaryota > Metazoa > Arthropoda > Insecta > Hemiptera > Cicadidae > Magicicada > Magicicada septendecula. Next base: position 144,772,850 of record CM068367.1, on the reverse strand, counting down.
ATAAAACACTTTAACCACGTATTCTACAGGTTAAACATGTGTCCAGAAACGCATCCTTTTCAGGTTACCCCGGCAGTCGACGATGTTCTCACTCTTTTAGTTTTAAAGGTAAAAAAATGAACATTAAAATCCTTGAGATAAAGGAACCTATTAAAATTAATTAACAAAGTAATTCTGGTGCTGGACCTGTAATAGAATTGTCACAATTGTTTTTGCAGTTTAAGAGGTGATTGAAATGTTTAGCGAGTTTCAGTAGTTGTTTACCTTAAATCTGAAACGTCAGTGATCATACCAAGTTAGTGTTTTTTTACAACAATTATTTTGTTAAACAAGAACTGTGAATATAATGCTGATTATGATTATCTAGACACAGGCCCTTTTGAAAGTATAAACACGTCAATCTATCAGTGTCTAATTACATTTGTAATCTCCTGTTGTTCGGATTAGATGAGAAGTACAGATTGCTCCATCCAGTTTGACTGCGTTACAATTTGACACTTCCCATTATACTAGGTCGCACATTTCGTGTTCTATTCAAATAGCTATAACAACATAGGTATTGTGTTCGATATCTATATGGTAGTTACATATCCATCTACATTTCAACATAAATGTAAGAATGAATTCGCTATCTAAAATATTAAATATATTTTGAATATTAAATACAAAGTATTTCTATAAATTAAAAGCTGTTCCTCATTTATATAACTAATGGTTTTATTAATCCTTTGTTTTCTTAATTTTTCAATGTTGAGTTATTTTGTTTACATTTGTGTGTGTGTGTATGTGTGTGTGTGTGTGTGTGTGTGTGTGTGTGTGTGTGTGTGTGTGTGTGTGTGTGTGTGTGTGTGTGTGTGTGTGTGTGTGTGTGTGTGTGTGTGTGTGTGTGTGTGTGTGTGTGTGTGTGTGTGTGTGTGTGTTAACGAACACACAAACATATATTGTTATAAAACAAGTAATACCAGTGTACAGTGTAATTGTATTTATAGTTGTAGTGTGCTTGCAGATACGCTCCGGTATCTGCTGTGATGTTGTTTTTATAAAAACTGCTCCAATTATAATTATTAGGAGTTATTAGTGTGATTGTATAATCTGTATAAGTGTCTATGAATAATTCACTTTTTTGATTTAAGTAGGCTTCGCGCACTTTTTGTTGTATGCCTCCCTCACTTACCACAAGTATCTGTTTCAGTCCTGTTCTGTGACGGTTGTTGCTGAAATACATACACTTAAAATGCACACAAATATTCAATTTGAATATTCAAAACAGTTAGTACACACAATATGAATGAATTAGCACATATGGATAATACTTTAAATTACTCTCTGTTTGAATTCTTCCGCCACCTTTGGTAGAACTGATTTAAAAGAAATAATTTAATTTATATTTGAAATGATACTCTTGTTCATAGGTAAATAAGTGAAGGTTTATTAACAATTTTAAAATGGCAAATTTCAAAAACAATTAACAATCATTTGGGCTAATAACCCTTTAAATAATAATTACAATTGATTAATTTTAACATAAAACTCTGTCCAGGCTCAATGCTGGTAGTCCTGTCATTGGTACAATAATTTGAACTTAATAGATTATGTTTTCTTGTCAATGTATTATCAGGTTGTTAGGTTCTTTGAGGTGACATGATATCAGTGTCAAGATGTAATATTAATAGAATTAAGAAAATTGAACAATGGTTAATAAATAACAAATAAATATCAAAAAACAAAAGTTGGTACCATATATCTGAGAATTATGGTACTGCCGTACTTGGGATTGCGCACGCACCTTATTACTTGTTAGCCAGCGTCAAACTCGTGGCTTGTACAGTTTCTATGTATCGTTTTATTTTCATCAATTAGTTTGAAAAATATATATTTTCAAGAGAAAAAATTAATAAAATACAAAAAATAAACTCTTGATATGAATTCCATTTGGTTTGGAATTTATTTGAGAACAGATGCAACAGTTGAATTAACAAGCTACCGCTACTATTTTGAGGTTAGCTATCACAGGTAATGTTATTATGGTAAATGATCTCTTAACGGTTATCATTTCTTAATTTGTATTTCTGAACATATTATTAGTAACATTTTGACATGTTGCTATTAGAATTGCTTTTATACTTTTGTATGAAAGTTAATATTCTTTAATTCAAAACATCGAAATAGTCAAAACATAATAAGTTGAGTCAAAATAGTGACTAAATGTTAACTCTTGTAATTAATGACAATTACTTCAAACATAATTTTTAAAATTATAAAAATTAATTAAAATATTTATCTAATATTTTAATAAGTATAAATTGACATTTCTTGGAATTCTAATAATTCCATTATAAGTTTAACCTTTCGCTAGTACTTGACTCGCGTAGTATTCATATATGTCTATTTAAAATTATTATTTTTTAAACCAAAGTTATTTAAATAAAATATTGTACTCCCTGTTTATTTATCACAACACACGCGAGTACGACCGGGATTATACACTATCGTACTTGTATCTCTCGATAATACCGCACATTCCACTCGGAAGTATTTTTGTTGTGTCAAGGTTATGTATGTTTATCAACTTATTGTTAATGGACGCGCACAAATTTGAAAATAATACTTTTCCATGGTGTAGAGCTGCGTGGCCACCTCGTCTGAAAGCTGATCGTAGACTGTTACATTTTGCCGGAGCGTCTCTTTCGAGTCTGACAAAATGCGTTGATTTGATTGGTTGTAAACACTATAGTCTTCACCCCAAAAGCCTATGTTTTATTAAAATATTTGGTGTTTTACCAAATTTTGACTTTGGGTTGGAGTTTATGTGACGTAAGCACTAGTGTAAAAAATAATTGAAAAGTTAATAATTACAATAACTTCCTTACTGAACGTCCTATCGTTACATGAGTTATGTCATTGAATTATAGACATTTTCTTCTTTAATTTAAGTCTAAACAACATTATTTTATTTACATCGCTTCTCTTAATATAACGTTTTTATTAATTATCTTTGGTGTTTCTTATTTTTATAAGTCTTTGCCACCAGATTTAATTATTTTTAATAAAAACACTTTCTAAATAAACACTTGGAGTCCATTTCTCACTTGGTTTAGTTTATTATTTGGAAATAATTATTTCCTTAACAATAGCTCATTATAGCGTCATTAGGCGTCCATCTTTGTTTTTATATAAATGTGTTTAAAATGAATTTCCCTTATTTAATACAAGTAATCTTACAATTTAATAATATTAAAACGATTATTTACATGATTTCACACTAAAATATCTTTACATGATTGTATTAAACATAATATACATACTGTCTTATTCCTCTTCTACCTGTTTCATACAATTGTCAATATAATTTTAGTCTTTTCTATATAAATTATATTATGTATTAAATATCATTAGTGTACATACATTTTACTTAATGCATTACATATAGTGGTCAGGTTCTAGCTAGTTTAGAACCCTTCAATTCTTCAATAATGGGTTTGTTCCTATGGTCTCATCATAGTGGTCATTTATTTTTCATAAAAACAATAACTAAACTGTTATTGTTACATTTTGTTTGTGTTTCTATATTGGTATTAGACATTACTCCTACTTCTGGTAATGTTCTCAGTTACTCTTAGACAAATTTATAGGTCATATTTTCCTAAGTAACTTACTTAACATGGTTTGTTTACATCTGATTTCTGTCACTATGGTCAGTTGGTTTCTAATTATTTGCATATATACTGACTGTCTTTATGGTTCTAATCTGTTCTCAAAGTTGTATTGAGTTTCCCTCTAACTACTGGTAATATTGTGAACAATCTGTGTTTAATCTTTAATACACTATTTTCCTTAACTAATGGGCCATACAGTAGTCCATCTTACATCTGATTGTATTTACATGTTTAGTTAGTTTACTACATTTTGTTTATAATACTGTTGTTATTTTGTTAATGATCTGTTCTCAAACCATTACCAGATATTGATCTTTCTACTGGTAATATTGTTATTCACTTTAGGATTGGTTTTGATATTGCACTTTGCCTAATTGAATTGGCATATTTGTTGCATCTTTGCTATCTCTGTTTGCCATTGCATTTGATTGGTTTTTATTTACTTGGTTGCATTTTAATGCATTGTCTATTAGGATGTATTGTTATTTATAACAATTCCTTAATTGATATCATTGTTGATAATCATTTATTTTCCTTGATATGTTTGGTTTTCTGTTTAACAGGTACCTTCTCTATGGGTTGTAACAATGTACCATCTGTTTTAATGCAGTATGTCTCTACTACTTACATGGTATCAGCATGGTATTCCACAATAATATTTTACTTATTTTGTGACACATGTTTATACATTCCTTCTTAAACACTAACACGTATCTTATTGTATTATTTATTATATTTTTCTAGTCATAGGTTGAATTCAATTCAATCCATTTTGTTTGATACAAGGGTTTTTTATTTGTTGTCAGTTCTTTACCAAAAAAAAAACATAATTATATTGTTCTATTTTGTTTTATTCTGGTGGTCTTATGATTTTCTGTGTTGATCACAACTTTATTAAATGCGTCACACTCATTGTTCGCGTCTATTTGACTTATTTAACATCTTGTTGTTTTCATCATGGAATTAACATATTTTCATATACTTATAAACTTCATCACTATAATTGTTTGTGTGGTTTTATCAGTAGAAATAGTTAGTTATTCACATGTTTCACATCTATTAAGTACGCACTGTTATTGTTTGTGTTTCCTTAAATGCTAAACACTGGTTTTCTTCCTCACATTTTATAATCATCATTTCCCTTGTCACTTATATAGTCTTTGGTACACGTGGTTTTATATTGATTACTGGTATGATTTATTCATCTTCTTCTCTCTTCTGAGTCAGCTTTCTTGTCCTTCTTCTTTCTTCTTCCTCGTTATTTTCATCGTAGTCATTATTTCTTAATTGTTCCTCTCGCTGTTTGAGTTTGTTAATCCTTATTTCGTTGTTTCCCCTCACTTTTGGAGTTTGTTAATTCTTATTTCGTCGTTTCCCCTCACTTTTGGAGTTTGTTAATTCTTATTTCGTCGTTTCCCCTCACTTTTGGATCCTATTGGGTCTAGTTACTGGTATTTTGTTTTGGCTCATGTCATTTTCTTTTTTATGTTTCGTAGTTGATGTCACTAGGTTGATATTATCTTATTCATAGTTGGATTTTCATATTAACACATTTGTAGATACACACTTTATATACATGGATTTACTCATCTAGATTTACATTCATATTTTTCTCTTACTTGCCGTCCTTTAAGCTCATTTTATGTAACTGCCATATTTGGTTATGTTACAATATCTCAAAAAATTCTGTGAACATACAACGGATAATTTTAATCTTATAGTAGAGAATATGACCAAACATTGTTTTACGCAACTAGAAGTTATGCTTAGGTTAAATACGAAAATAGATTTCACATTTAATAATAACAAAACATAATCTGTGAAAACAAACTAAAAAGCTTTTAAAGTAAAGAGCACTTTCTTAATATTAAAAAAAGTATTAAACAACCACAAAACCGCCGTGGTCATTGGCATTGATTAAATTAAGTGCAACGATTTTCTGTAGTTTGAAAAACAAAGTACAGTAAAAGTAAACTTTTGTTTTAGCAGACAAAGTAGAAACAATTTACGCTAAGTATAGTATTAACTTTTCATATTCAAGTTACGGTATTCATGACTGAGTCTGTGACATTTTAAATTTAATTCATAACGATAACAATTTGTTTTCAGTATTTGTTAAGTTACATTTTATATTATTATTTACAAATTATATTAAATAACCTCCCAGTAATTTTATTTCTTAATGTACTATTTAATAAGCAGTTAGCACTTCTTTTTTGATGTTTTAAACATTTTTAATAACGCACAAAATTTTATTTTTCTAGACACTGTTAAGAAGAACAAGTACTAGAATATCTCAGTCGGTCATTAATCAGCAGTGTCTGTTGACGTTGGAGACAATAGTGGTAAATGTGCTCTTCACGCTTTGGCGACGACAGTAACACCAGACATGAAAGACTTTTTGACTGTGTATAATGATACGAATAAATTAATCTCTAATTGTATTCAATGGCTATAGTTATACGTATTTGTAATAAACTAAATTCATTATACTAAACATTCTAAAAAATACTTTTAAACTAAAGTACGGAAAATATTTTTTCTTCCACTATAAAACATGTTTATGACACCACTTTTATTTTTAAGGATTGTCTACTACATTTTCGTATATTGTCAGCGCGACAAAATGTCACTGCGTTACGTTTATAACAGACATTTGTCTTGGGGTCATATATCCATTTATATTCGTTATGGAGAAATTTGTTCACACTATTTGCGGCAATTCATAAAACACGTTTATTATTGTATATGTTGGTATAATATAGTAACATCCCAGAAATCCTTGTGACATTTTAACCGCTAAGTTTATTTGTTCTGTGTAACACATTTTAATTATATCTAAAGCCCAGTTTGTATCGTATATCAATGTTAATATTTCTAAACCACTTTCATTTAGTTTAAAAATTGTCCGACATGCTGTAAATCATTCTAGAAAAATGTAAAAATAACATATGCTTGTTTTTACATCATAAGATATTTTTTCACAGCTCTGATGGCATTATAATATTAACTTTTGTACGGTTTATTAACAGTGTTTTACAAATGATCAACTTACATCGTTGATCACTAAGCATGTTGACGAATTAGCACTACCACAACTGTTACGGAGATTGCATTGATTGTCGTATTCAAACAACAAAATTAAGTAACTGAATAGCAGAGGAATCGTCAGTTACAACATTCATTGTAGTTCCAATAAACAAAACAGTAGTAATTAAGCCATACTCGTATACAACATTACTTCAAGTTACCATTATCTAACACGCACTAATATAAGAAAACCATAATTTTGACCTAAATAACATTTTTTTAATAGGTACGTCACCAATTACAGATATCTGCACACAACACATCACAATAATCACTTTACACGCTCTCAATGGCGATTTGAAACTGGCTCACTCATCGCTTCCTATAGCCTATATAAATAACGGTTATAACAGTCCTGGTATGTTTATGTATATCCCGATTATTCTACAGCTTTGAGGTGATACGTCGAAATTAATCTAGTGATACCATATAACGGGGATAACACGGATGTGCGGGGTATGCCGCACATCTTGCAGTTTGCCTATCACATAGGAGTAAATCAACAATCACTAATACAGTGTCTAGTAATGCGTACTGAGAAAACGTTTTTAACAGCTTTTTCAACTATTTAACAAAACTCGCCTGTTGACAGAAATCGACTAGCTCAGTTTTTGACTCGTGTCCTTTACATAAGTAAATCATGTTGCCTGTTGCCTAAAGGTACGTTCAGACGGACCACATTTTACGGCAAATTAATGCTAAAATTATGTAGCCTGTGAGTGGCCATCAATGTTGCAGCCATATAGTGAAATATTGTCGTTAGGGTCGACAATATAGGCGGTAGTTGCTTGGGTGCTGCCGGTGTTGTCCACGTGCCATGAAAAATGTTTTGTATGGCCGGGCCACATATATATCTCTGTCTCTCTCGTCAAATGTCTCCGTCTCTCTCTCACTCTCTCTATCATTCTCGCTCTCTCTCTTTCTCTCCTCTGCTCTATTCTTCCTTTGCGCCCATGTCACTTTGACTCCGTTTGCTAAACAGCTCACTTCATTGAAGTTCTTGTTGTAATTTAAAGCTATAGTATCATTCTTATTAGTTGCCAGTTCATTGTAGTAAGTGTTCAAACGAGAAGATATTGAGCGTCATAAACTCGATTTACTTACGACTAGAGTTATGGAACGTGGAAGAAAATTTGTACAAAGGTCAATATGTTACAAAGGACAGCTGGCAAGCTGTTGACACTGACTATGCGCTTACAGCACGAGAAACATACAAACAATTCAGGAGTCTCGGGACGTATGGAAGAATGAACTGAAAAAATGGAAAAGACCAGTGGAACTGCGGGTGGTAGAACAGTTACATGGTGTCTCTACACCGCTAAGAGTTTGATAGTACCTCGGGGCATTGCAGAGACTGTGATGGTCAGTGAAAAAAACAGTAAACAAGATAAGTTTGTATTTACAGTGAATTCCATTTTTATACACTCTGTACATCAAAATACATGTCATGGCAGTCTACCTTGACGATTCATGAAGAACTATATAAATTCATATCTAACTTCTTTTGCCTTTGCAATTGAATTTATTGGTATTTTTGTAGAGCTGTCAGAACAAGTTCATTTTTTCGCCATCATTTTGACATTATTCTCCTAATATCAATAGCTTCATAATAAAAAATGCCAGATGGGGAAATGAGTTTAAAACTCTGCGGACGTCTGCGTAAATTATGGTGTAAATACGTCCATCCAGTACAACTTTTTTTGTATTGTCTATACTGAGATTAACTGTTTTATGAAAGATCCGAAAAACGGACGCTAATCAACCAAATGCATTTTCCACTACTTTTTGTGATCTAGATATTCTAGAATTACAAACTCGTCTAGAAGAACCAACATCCAGATGAGTAGAACATGGTTTACAGACGTTATCGGTTTATGGAATTACATCTTCAGCTAGAAAATCATTCGGTACTCACGCGTCTCTTGCAGCAAGTAGTTAAGTTTCTGGTAAATGTAGCGTAAACTGTAAACGGTCTAATATAGCTTCCCATATGCGGTATGTCTAAAGACTCCTGGATCAGAAACCTTTTCTTGACAGCCCACATTTATATTTTAACAATGTTACAAAATCTTCATTATTTTACCTCTTAACTCCTAAACTTCTTAAACTTACCCTTCTTCTAAGTAAAAATTAATCTTTTATGTTAAATAAATAATCAAACTCCTTTTCTATCTTGACTGAATTTCAATAAAATTTATTATTTCTCTTTAACATTTCTGAATTGTATTGACATTCAATGTTCCTTCTTTTATTTGTAGCTCATTTCGGTTGGATTACATGGAAAATCTCAACTCAGCCTTAATGTAAAATTAAAGTCAAAGTATTGTTCAAGTCATAATATAACATAAAACATAAAATTTATAAAGAAGGTTTTGTAATTGGGTGTTGTGGATGTATGTTGACTAGTGAGTCCTTTGGATCATACAAAAGAACAATTTAAAAAGGAATTCTTAATACTAATAGTTATGGTGTACAAATAAAATTCACTATTATAACGTTTATATTGTTTGGTTATATTATTTCACTGTAACTCGATCGTTAAAATGTAGTAATGTTGGTTCAAATATCTGGCTTAGCATATAGGAGCAATCTCACCAATCTGGTAGTTTTCCTTATGAACTTATTGCTTGATTCTTCGCTTCTGGCCTTCAAGTTTTTGGTACTTTCGATTAAAATATTATTCTTCTGGTTATTTCAATAGTCTTTCTTTGTCATCTCGCCTCCTATCTGCAATTAATTTGTATAAAAGTCTAGCAGTCAAATTAACATGTTCTGTCTCGTTTCAATATTTTTCCAACAATCCCTTTCTTTTTACCAAAATACTAATTCCTTCAGTTAAGGTTTTGGCTATGATATGTTTATGGGTCACAGGTTTGGTTTCATCTTTTATAATGAATATGATTCCGCTGAATCTTATTTTTTCTTCGTCACTACATTATATTGTAAGTTTGTAACGTAAGATTTTCTATTTTTTAATTATTTACACTTGGTTTGATCTCACTATATGGGCTACATAACTGTTTCATGTAGATTATATGTTTCATTCAATGCTCATATTATAATTATGTTTAATCACTTTCATTTGTGCCGAGTCTGAAAGATTCGGCGAGCATTCAGTAAATAACAATTGGAGGGAGTGCCGATCTCTAGTGGAGAGACGGCGCAAAACCACTGAATATACGGCCTGTAGTTATAGGCAGTACGGAATTATAGCTGTTTAATTAGTGCTGCACTCTTTCCGTGAAGGTAAGCACTACCGAGTGAATCTAGGCAGCGTTTGTTCGGTGCTGCACTCTTGTGCTAGATACTGATGACTGGCGAATGGTAGCAGCAACTGCGTTTCTATACTCGTAGCTGGCTGGAATTCTAAGTGTTGGCCTCGTGGCGTATTTCACTCCGGTAGGATGAATATTTAAAACACTTTCAAGTCTTCCAACTATGATAGTCTAAGTTCTATACACGGCTGCGGTAAGTCTCGCTTATACTTTCATATTAATAGTATATAATATTTCACTAGAGAAAACTGTTTTTAATAATATTCATTTTTAAAGTATCCAAGTCACTGTATTAAATAAATAATTGCTTATCTAATCCGTCGAGTGACTTACTTGTAATTCCGCTTGACGCGTTTCAGGGCATATGCCCCATCTTCAGAATAATTCCTCTTCACAGAACGTCAGACATTAAGATTAAAATGTAATAAATTAAAATTAAAATCCATGGTTAAAATATTAACTCGTCAAAATATTAAAATATACTAAATGCACAGAGGAGCACGCACTATCACAACATGAGTTCACTTCGCGTTATAGTCGGTGTACACCGCCGCGATGTTACTCGCGCACTGACTGTCTGAGTAAACTGTTATCTGCGCAACGCATCTTGTATCCTAATGGCCGTGTCGTACAAGGGATTTGACTTGAAGTTAAGTTGGTCGTTTAATATGAATCCGCCGTCTTGTGAGTTGTTCGTCTTTTTAATTTGTTTAAAGGCCTTGTAAATTTCGAATTCTTCTAATGTGTCCATATATCTGCCTTTTTTTGCAAAAGTGTAATGGTTTAAAGTTGGTGTCAAAATTGGTGTAGTTATGATTATTATTTACGAGGTGACGTGCAAAGTTGGATTTGAGAATGTGGGTGTCGTTTTTTGGTAAATGTTCTTGGAAGCGTTTTTTGAACGCTCTGCCGGTTTGTCCAATATAGAAGCTGTTGCAATCGTCACATTGGATTCTATAGACACCTGTCCTCTGTTTTATTGGTTTTGTAGCTTTATGGTGAAGAATTTTCTTAATGTTGTTATCAGTCCGGAAAGTTAAAGTTATATTCAATTTTCTAAAAATGTTGGTTAATGTATGGGGTAAAGTTCGGCCGTAAATAGAAGTCACGTACATGCTGTCTCGGTTACTACTCGGTTTTGTTTTCTTGTTATGTAACTTTTTCCGGTGTTTTTTGATCAAAGCATTGATCATAGAGCACGTATATCCATTGGCCTTAGCTATGTATTTAATGGTGTTGACTTCCTCCTGAAAGTCACTGATTTCTAACGGTATGGTGAGTAATCTATGTATGAAACTGTTATAGGCGGCCATTTTTTGCGGAAGAGGGTGATGGGAATCCGCGTGTATCGTGGCGTCGGTGGTGGTAGGTTTTCTATATATTTGGTATTGGAAACTATTGTCAAACCTTGTTATTGTTAAATCGAGGAAATTAAGTTTATTTTCTATTTCAACCTCGAGGGTAAATTGTATGTTCTTGTTTATATTATTTAAATAGTTTTTTAAATTATTGATCTGTCTTATGGTACCGTTAAAAATGATGAAGGTGTCATCTACATAACGTGTATATGATACTATCTTGTTATGCCATTTGTTTGCGCTGCTGAACATATGTGTGTTTTCGTAGTGGTTCAGGTATATGTCCGCCAATAATCCAGAGAGTGGGGATCCCATCGCTAAACCTTTCTTTTGTATATAGTATTTTCCATCAAATATAAAATAGTTTTGATTTAAAACAACTTCCAATAGAGCGGTTATCTCATTAATTTCATCAGGACTGCGTATGTTAGCTACAATAAGATTATACTTGAGAATATTTATTGTATCCTGGACGGGTATATTTGTATAAAGGTCTACTATGTCGAAAGATGCGATTCTGTAATTAGGTTTAATTTGGATGTTTTTCAGTTTATCGATAAATTCAGTGCAACTTTTTGTGCTATGGTCATTCTTTAAGCTTATACTGTTCTTTATTATTTGTACTAGTTTTTTACTGATTTTGTAACTCGGAGCAGTGGTGAAGTTCATAAGCGGCCTAATTGGTACACTGGGTTTATGAATCTTTGGCAAACCAGTAAACTGGGGAGCCTCTGCATTAATAGGTTTCAATGAGTGACGTGTGGCGCTATCGAACAAGTGCGTATAACGATTAACTTTGTTATTCAGGGCTTTAACGAAATCAGCTGACGGGTCGGCATTTACCATTGTAATATTATTATTTTCAATGAATTGATTAACCTTTTGCGAATATTGGTTTTTGTCCATTATAACGATAGTGTTTCCCTTGTCCGCCTTTGTAATGAGTGCATCATTGTTGGATAATTTGTCTTTGATTTGTTTTAAAGTTTTAATTTCGTTCCTATATTTAAAGTTTAGTTTAGGGCTTTTTTTGTTCGAAAATTTATTGAGTTTGGTTTTAATCAAAACTCGAGCCTCATTTTGTAAGTTTATGTTAGGTATTGACTTTATGGCCGTCTCAGCGCAAATTATTTCATGGTATATGTGGTTTTTATTGCTGTGGGGTATGTTGTAATTTAGACCCTTGTCAAGTACGTCCATTTCATTCTTATTAAAGTTTATCGATGTTAGATTAGATACGCGCACATAGAATTCGTGTTTACAGGTGACGTTATCTTCGTTTGGTTTTTGTTTACTTTTGAGAGTTCTAAGTTTCTTATCATGTTTTGTATATACACGTTGCATTACATCATTGATGTATTTATTGCAATCATGTAATATATTGTCTAATTGTAATGCATGGACACTGTTAAGCAGCTTCAAATGGGACAAATATAATTCTTTGTTCAATTCAGTCTTTTTCCTATATAAATATCTCAACTCCTCCTTTAACCACATCACCTGTGCACGCTCTTTGATTTTTGTGGCCGTCTTGGAGTTATTGTTTATTTTGATAGAGGCATACTTAGGTATTAAATTGTTTCTGATGCATTCTTTATTAAATTTTATATGGGAATTGGTTTTTAATAATTTAACTTAATGTTCTGAAATTTGAATATTGTAGATGCTTGACTTGCTTCCAGTTTAATATTCATTTTTAAAGTATCCAAGTCACTGTATTAAATAAATAATTGCTTATCTAATCCGTCGAGTGACTTACTTGTAATTCCGCTTGACGCGTTTCAGGGCATATGCCCCATCTTCAGAATAATTCCTCTTCACAGAACGTCAGACATTAAGATTAAAATGTAATAAATTAAAATTAAAATCCATGGTTAAAATATTAACTCGTCAAAATATTAAAATATACTAAATGCACAGAGGAGCACGCACTATCACAACATGAGTTCACTTCGCGTTATAGTCGGTGTACACCGCCGCGATGTTACTCGCGCACTGACTGTCTGAGTAAACTGTTATCTGCGCAACGCATCTTGTATCCTAATGGCCGTGTCGTACAAGGGATTTGACTTGAAGTTAAGTTGGTCGTTTAATATGAATACTCAAGTATAATCTTATTGTAGCTAACATACGCAGTCCTGATGAAATTAATGAGATAACCGCTCTATTGGAAGTTGTTTTAAATCAAAACTATTTTATATTTGATGGAAAATACTATATACAAAAGAAAGGTTTAGCGATGGGATCCCCACTCTCTGGATTATTGGCGGACATATACCTGAACCACTACGAAAACACACATATGTTCAGCAGCGCAAACAAATAGCATAACAAGATAGCATCATATACACGTTATGTAGATGACACCTTCATCATTTTTAACGGTACCATAAGACAGATCAATAATTTAAAAAACTATTTAAATAATATAAACAAGAACACACAATTTACCCTCGAGGTTGAAATAGAAAATAAACTTAATTTCCTCGATTTAACAATAACAAGGTTTGACAATAGTTTCCAATACCAAATATATAGAAAACCTACCACCACCGACGCCACGATACACGCGGATTCCCATCACCCTCTTCCGCAAAAAATGGCCGCCTATAACAGTTTCATACATAGATTACTCACCATACCGTTAGAAATCAGTGACTTTCAGGAGGAAGTCAACACCATTAAATACATAGCTAAGGCCAATGGATATACGTGCTCTATGATCGATGCTTTGATCAAAAAACACCGGAAAATGTTACATAACAAGAAAACAAAACCGAGTAGTAACCGAGACAGCACGTACGTGACTTCTATTTACGGCCGAACTTTACCCCATACATTAACCAACATTTTTAGAAAATTGAATATAACTTTAACTTTCCGGACTGATAACAACATTAAGAAAATTCTTCACCATAAAGCTACAAAACCAATAAAACAGAGGACAGGTGTCTATAGAATCCAATGTGACGATTGCAACAGCTTCTATATTGGACAAACCGGCAGAGCGTTCAAAAAACGCTTCCAAGAGCATTTACCAAAAAACGACACCCACATTCTCAAATCCAACTTTGCACGTCACCTCGTAAATAATAATCATAACTACACCAATTTTGACACCAACTTTAAACCATTACACTTTTGCAAAAAAGGCAGATATATGGACACATTAGAAGAATTCGAAATTTACAAGGCCTTTAAACAAATTAAAAAGACGAACAACTCACAAGACGGCGGATTCATATTAAACGACCAACTTAACTTCAAGTCAAATCCCTTGTACGACACGGCCATTAGGATACAAGATGCGTTGCGCAGATAACAGTTTACTCAGACAGTCAGTGCGCGAGTAACATCGCGGCGGTGTACACCGACTATAACGCGAAGTGAACTCATGTTGTGATAGTGCGTGCTCCTCTGTGCATTTAGTATATTTTAATATTTTGACGAGTTAATATTTTAACCATGGATTTTAATTTTAATTTATTACATTTTAATCTTAATGTCTGACGTTCTGTGAAGAGGAATTATTCTGAAGATGGGGCATATGCCCTGAAACGCGTCAAGCGGAATTACAAGTAAGTTACTCGACGGATTAGATAAGCAATTATTTATTGTTTTTAATAAACCTAAGTAGTGGATTTCTGTTCACCTTGATGCGACCCCATGGCGGTTGTGCAATACACTTTTGAAGGTAAAATTTTTAAAACATTATAAAACTATATTCCATTCACGTGTCCGAATTTCGGCACCAAAAGGTTAAGTAAATTAAATACAAAAATCTAAGTTTAAAATATATCTTAACCTGGATGTAACCAGACTCATGTTACGTACCTAGGTTATTGCACAAATGTAGTTGGTCTGGATGGCATACAAGTTTTACTAGAAGTAATACTAAAACTTTATTAATATCTAGAAACTTACTGAGGCACGTTTTGAAAGTAAATAATCACCAATTCATATTAATTACTATAGTAAAAACTATGTAATTTGAATTAACCTCAACCACGTGGTAGCTACATATTCACACTATGTATAAAGTTTATGAAATGGTACAAAGCCATAATTAATTGTCAAATTGCAAACATGGTAACCCGCATTGGGTGAAGTTATTATTATGAAGAATTACTGTTCTAAAGATTTTCAAATTGGGCATGTGTCCATATAACTTTGTCAAGTTTACATTTAAGTAGCTCTAAAGCTATGTTAACTTTATATATGTATTTTGGGGGGGTGTGCAAACTTCTCGGGGCAGTGTGTGTTTAGTACTCTGGCTAATATATATAATGGTGTGTAATCAGGGTCCACCGAAAAGTCGAGAACTACAAGACCCTACAACATGGCTTGAACTAATAACATCTTAAAGCTCTCCTCATCATTACCGGAGGAATTGCCCGAAGGCCACACCAACACCTATAATGTAGACCACGGGATTGCCACCTTAAAACCCCTCATGGACAAAATCAGGTGATACAAAACCAATATATTATGTACACATAGAGTCAGCACTCAATAATACCCAGCGACCAGTTCTATATATATCAACTACAACATTTTAAGTTTTAAACATTTAATTGGATCCCCAATTGATGGGACAGTTTAGTGTGTGAACTGGGTGTAAAATTAATTGTAAATTTTATTAAATTTCTTGTAAAATTGTCAGCTCAGAGACTGGCATGTCTTAAACAGTTCAACATTCAACATATAATTTCCTCTTATTTCATTATATGGGTTTCTTTACAGATTTTAAGTCATTCTTTCTATTGGTAATTTATCGAGTTCAATTTAGGGTTCATTTTATATATATATTCTAAATTTTAAAATCAGTTTAATTCATATTGTATAGAAATTTCTGGGGTAGGTAGGTGCATTTTCCACAAGTTTCAACCAGAAGGAATGCATGTTCATACAGTTTTGAACTTGTTGTTGAGCCAAGTTAAAAGATACATCAACTGGCAATTAACATGTCGGTCTCTGGGCCAAAAGTATTTTTCATAGGGTTATAATATTTATGCCATATTTCTATTTTCATTACTTGGCAATGTTTCAGTATATATAAATTCTTTAAATTATTTATGATAACTGGGGGGTGTTCATTGTTTTAAATATTTTTTATTTCTCACAGTAATAGAGCCCAGTGGGGCAGAATTGTAGAACAGCATTAGGCACTTAGCCAGAATTTTGAAAGTTATTATGTCCTGGGGACTACTGAAGGCTTAAGCATTATCTAATACACGTGATGTGTGATCACCCAAGTAAATTGTTATCCTAACAGGGATATTTATAAAAGCAGTAATAATTTATCTACATCATGGGGGTAATATTATAAAAAAGGGCGTGGCAAGAGATCCTTATATATTGTATTGTATGGTATTGTGTAATGTATTTGTATTGTGGAACATGTGATGTTTTGTATATTTGTGTATGCATTTTGGGGGTTATATGTATTGTACATTTAGTGTATTTTTGGTGGGGACTTTAGATATAGGGTGTTTGTCTTTTTATAAAAGAAAGTTGATACATGAAATTATGTATATATATCCTTTTCATTTTTTATAACAGGTATTCTATCTCAATTAATCATTGTTGATCATTTCTTTAAGAAAATAATTTATTTTATTTAACGTTAATAACAAGTATATGAATTGTCACCCTTTAAAATTTATTTAATTTGTTTGAGAATTTATTATTATAATTAATATTATCAAGGAATCTATACCATTTAGCTCCATTAAGTTCAATGGAGCATTCTAAAGAGAAAATATAAAATAAATTTTATATATTATTAATATTTTAATGGAAACCTTATTTCAAGGATAGTCATGGTTTTAAATTTCAATTCATTTGTAAAGAGAGATAGCAAATTATTTTATTGGGGTTAATAAATATTTTCAGGTGACCTTGTTGAAAGAGTATACTTTATTTAACTGACAATTTAAGGGAATTATAGATTATGACTGTTGGGTTTATTTATTTTATTATTAATTTTGTTTACTGAGATAGAATAATAAAAGGGATTTGTTAATTGTTTAATTTATGAGTTTTCATTGCAAGTCCCGTCTCACTGGATCCAGCACATTTTTGGCTTCTCTAGGCTTTAGCCTAGTTCTAATTAACTTGTGGCCCCTCTTTACAAAAAAAAAAAAAAAAAAAAAAATCTTTTTTTTTACTGCCTAAGTTAAAGAGGGGTTACACATTATACATGATTTTTTCCTTTTTAAAATCTATCACTGTTATTCTCACTTTCTAGCACTATCACACAACCTAACGTATATAATTATAGTTTGATATTATTATAATTTGTAAAATTTATATCATTCACCGTTTGTAGTTCAATGATACAAAATAACTGTCTGAGGTACGCAGACCTCCTCATAGTTATAATCTAATGCTTATGAACTAACAAATGTCTTTTTACTTATTTTCTAAGTTTAACATTTGTACATTATAATTCTATTAATTAATCATTATTTACATGTTAATTTTTCACTTGGTCTTCACTTCTGTGTATTATTGTCATCGCCAGTTATTGTTTGTTACTGTCATTAAATTATTTACTTCATGAGTTTTCATTCCTTAATTCCCTATTATTTATTTATTATAATATTTTCCTTTTTGTTTTAATTACTTTTTATTTCTTGACCTTATTATTTATCTTTAAATAATATGTTGTGTCTTCATTTCTTTGTTTATTATGTTCATTTTATTCTTCTTTGTACTTTATTACTAAAAAGATTGCGTTTATGCATAATTCACAGTGAATTTTGATGGTATACTTGTCTTTATTCTGAGGTGTAATCTTGTTATGTTACAATATAAATTAATTGGTAATGTGAGTTTACAACTTCAAATAGTACGATGCTGAAAAACTGTTTGTAATTGAAATATTTATTTCCACCGTCAGGTGGGCAAACAATCGTAACATATTTACCATCCACGCACTCAACACAGTAAAAAATGTTTATATCTTCGAAGTCTTTTGCAATTTTTCTCCATTCAAGTTCGGATGATGGTATCTGAAAAGATGAAAGAAGATAAATTTAAATTTAATATATGCTTAAATGATACCGTATTTGCTTGCGTAGGTGGCGCCTGCGTAAGACGCAAGCCCAACGTTTGCAAATTTCCTTTTGTAAAATTAAGAGGTAAATAATTTGTTCATTTCAATTTATCCTCATTGTAGTTAAAATTAAAATTGTTTAAACGTACTAGATTTATAGTAAATACATTAAGTATTTTAACTGATACTACTTGCAACAGTATAAAAGTAGCCCTATACTGCAAGTACACCAGTGTAAAAGTATGCTTTTAATATATAGTCTGCCCTTAATATAAAAGTATACATTTTGTATACAATGTACTGTAATTACTAAAGCATACTTTAAACGGTATAACAGTTTGAATTTGTAACACGCTGACCTGGTAGGAAGTTGGACGTCACACTTACGGCCCGCTGCAAGACTGTTGATTTAGCTCCGTAAATAACTTGTAATTTTCCACTGGCGGTAAGTGAATGCTACAGGACCATACGGTAATTTTTATAAACTCATTCTGACATTTTGACAAACTTAATAGTATTATAAACTGAACACTCATTATACCTATATTTGTCTAAAACGTGTAACTAAAGATCAGCGCATTCTATAGCAGGAAAAATTGTTTTAAAATAATATATTAATTTTAAACGTTACTCGATGCAGTTCTTCACATTTCTACGTAAAATAATACTATTAATATCTCAAAACGTTTTAAGTGGAAGTTTATGTATATAGAACCACATGTGTATATTATGTGTTTTACATAATTATTTTACAAACATTTCAAATCACTTTAATAAAATCTACATTTTTTAGTATTATATCGTTTAGAAAAACATATAAAACTTTTCTAAATGTTACGAAACAATGACTCGTTTCTAACCAATAGATCGAAATTTAACGAAATTATTTAGTTTAATTCAAACCAACAACGATCATAGACGTTCCTCGACAGTGTCTGCAAAAAAATTGATATCGTGGCCATTTTACCTGTTATGAAATACTTGCAGCAATAGAGTTTTTTAATATTTTGTTTGTCTCGATTATAACGCGGGCAATACACTCACACACACCCGTTTGGCGGACACATGCTGGCGTGCAGTTTGCGTGTTGGGACCCGTGCAAGCGCGCGCCTTGCATTGACCCCAACACGCATTCTCGCATGGACACCTATGTGACGCCCTCGCGTACAGACTAACACCGCACCGCTTGAACCGACATGTCTCGCGTTGCAGTCTGCGTGTTGGCGTCAGTGCAAGTGCGCGCAGCTTCCATTGATTCCAGCACACACTCTGGCACGCGCGAGCATGTTACGCTCGCGGTATACACACATGCTTCGCTGTTCTAATCGTAGTAAATATAATAGTAAAACAGTCCAACCTGAGTATGTTTACAATGGGCAAATGCCAGGGATAAATTTATTGTAGAGACAAAAAAATACAAACAATACCGTTTGCAGTACTCAAACAGTAAATAATTACAATGGGATGCAAGGTGCAAAAACATGTAACATTACAAATAAATGTTTTAACAAAACTAACAATTTTGTGCAATTCTTTGTTTAACGTAATTCTTTATAATAATGCCTATTATAATTTATTTATTTTAAAATGTTAATTGCATTTGGATTATTAATATCTAAATGTAAGTCGTTTGTCAGAGAATAGCAAAATATGCCGGTAAAGTATACGTAATATAAACATGATAAACGTTAAAACATAAATCGAATCATATGCAGTGTAACGAAACAGCTCCACTTGTTTTTAATTGTAAGAAAAACGCTAATTAAAGAGTTAAACATTAAATCATTTATACTGCGTTAGTGCCCGATAAATGGTTGAATGGTTGCAGTGCCACACGCTAGCCACTATGCCACGACCACTCCATTTGTTATAAAAGTAAAATATATTTATCTATTGTTGAATGACGGTGTGTTTTAAGTAAACACGTTTTACAAAATTGACATCAAAATGTCAAGTAGTTACAAAATCTGTAAAAATACATTTAATTTTAACAGGAAGACTTTTAACGAATGACAATTAAAAAACCAAACCAATCATTGCTTTGTAAGCTATGTAACTTATGTAAATCTATTTTATTTACTCAAGACAAGGGAAATGTGTTGAAGTAAGCAAGCTTTCCCAGCACGACAAACATATATATTTTTTTTTATTAAAGTGCAATAATTATTAATAAACCATTTGTAAGAACCAAAGAAATTTCTCAGACAAAGAGATTGTTGAAGACTGTTGTTTTCAGTTTGCATGCAGTTGACACATTGACACTTGCGTGCCTTTATTGACATTTGAATAAACTTAACTAATAGTTTTGTTTTGTAATAGTCTTTAAGATTTAAACTTGTATAAGATTTTTAATTATAAGATTTATAGGTATTTGCATTACCTATAAACTGTGCATTGAAGGCTTTGTCTGTTGAAAAGTTTCGAAACCTTTGTTAGAAAATTACTTCAAAAGATCTTACAGAAATACACAAAACCAGTTAAACTTTGTTAAAATAAATAAACATGAACAACTTGAAGTTTCTACAATCTGACGTGAATAAAACACAAACCGAGGTCACTAAATAGAGTTTTAATGCAAACAGACACTGGTTTAAATAATTTATCAGAATTTTGTAGAAAATCATTGGCTAAATGTTAAGTCAGAAAAACTATTTACAATTTATTTGATTATCATCTAAAATTAGATCATGAAATAAATGACACAAGAACATGTCTTATGACCGGTTCATGTAGCGCGTATGTCCACAGATAAAGTTATTACGTTATCGTAATTAATTCACACAAATTATACAGCAACGCATAGGTTAAGCGACACAAAATATGGCTAGTTTGTAGAGGATTTACGTCTTTCTATTGAAACGAACATCTGCCTATGTGCAGGTGTCACTTAAAATGCGCCAAGTCTAGCTCTTAACAAATCCAAGTGAAACGTGTTTCATATAGCACGTAGACTGTCATACCTGATTGCCAGTAAACAGTAACACTATACAGTATGATTAACAGTATTTTGTATATGCAACAGCTGTTGGAAATTTAAATCTATTCACGATATATCTTTTAAAACTATAAAAACAATAGAAGACGGATTGTGGCTTTTTGTACCATGGTATTGACACCTATTATGGAACAGTTTCGTGCATTGGCACGTGTTAAAAGTCGCGTAGGCATTTTTGTTATTTTTCAGCTCAACGTAGCAATATAATTAATGAATACTTTAAGGTAATCTACCAAAATAGGGAAACTTTTTATTTCCGTATACAGTTATAACAAATAAACATATATTTTAAACCGCATTTCTATGTTTGCCTGTGGGTAGATCACCGTATGTTTTTAATTGTAATTTCGTCAATGGCCTTCTCACAACCGCTGTTGTGAAACATGATAAACTCGAAACAACATTTGTACACCTAAAACGTAAAGAAGAGGAAGTTACGAGTTTTCAAAATGTATTAAAGTAACTGAACTCAGCTCTACATTTCTCTAAAAATTATTAAAATATGCTTTTGGTTTATTGATGGTTACCTTGCACCCAACTGGCAATAGAAGAAAAGGAACAATTAGATGAAGCCCGACAAGAACGCAATAGGCTCCATCTGAAGTAATACGTTAAGTGGTTCCAGGATGGATATGAATGTCTGAAATAGAGGTGGGGTTTTTAGTGGGTGAGAGTCCCACACACCAGTGGAAGCACGGCTTCCTCTGACAGTGCATAAAGCATTTTTCCTCCTCTATAAAAGAAATTGATGGTTATAGACAAAACCAATTCAAGGAAAATCCAATTTTAAGCTTGTTGTAGTAATGTTTGGTCAGGTGAAGTAGACATACCATCAGAAAACCTTTTGGGGATTTAGCATGAAATGTGGTTGTAAATATAACGTTGTAAGAAATTTGAAAAATGAATGGCAATAGAGTAACGCATTCTGTAAATATAATAAGGGATTTTGTGAACTGAATTAATGTGTTAATTGTTCTTACAAACATTGGCGCTGAGAATGTAACTTGAAATACACTAAGTGAAGATACAAGAAGTAGAGGAGTGAACATGGCTTATTTATTCAAAGTTAACAACACACGGGTACACTGAGTACACTTATGTTTACATTTCCGACTCATTGAGGTATACAGCAGATACGTCGAACTAGTGCACTAGTTTATTAAAGATAATGTTTGCTTTACTTAGCCTATTTGTATGTGGCTTTGCTAAATAAAAAAACGTAATACAAGCGTTTTTTATCCTATTATGTGATTTTATTAATTTAATCGATAAAGTTTTAAATAACAGTAATCAATCTAGCTTAGAATCTAGTTGTTAATTTTAACCAGTAGCAAAGCATTGCCAGTATTTAAATTAATTTATTCTGTTCAGAAGTGCAACGTTTTATCTAAGCAGCCCCTTCAAACACTGTTGTAAGCATAGTGGATCCTGTACTAATTCAGCTAATCAACTTTATTCAAGAAATGTGTAATGGTTCAAAGAATTCAACACGTTTGGTAAGAAAAATTATACTATTATACTAAAACCAACGACTGGTAATGTGTTTATCTAAATTTAAATATCTTACATTTTACAATTAACTGTGACAAACAAAGGATAAAAGAGCAGAAATATTGGACTGTAAATGAATTTTCTGTATTTCAAAAATTCCAGATCGGTGAAATATCATTGTCTTTAACAGGTGATCAATTAAAATGTTTGCGGATATTCACTTAAATTAACAATTATTTTTGTTTAATCTTTCCAGTGATAGATGAAGTCATGAGCATTATATACCATGGGTTGTTAAGATATCCGTTTCATTGTTCTTGAATTTTTAAAATAAAGAAACAAGTACCAACTTCCAACGTAAAGTATACTGTGTTATGATTAGAACGTAATGAACTTTAAATGGTACAGAATATTTCCGGTCTTTTAACAAGTGTCAAAGAAGCCTGATGGTTCCAGATTATTTCATGAGTTAGTGATAACCTGAGTAGAACTCATATAAATAAAGACTATAATCAATTGGTCGTATTAAATCTATTACTTTGTGCGCTACGATTCACGTAAAAAGGTTTTAAATTGTTCATATGTTTTAACGGTTGTTTTCAAAACTTAAAACGTCATTTTCTATCTGCAACCTTTGTGAATGTTTAGGTTTGTTACAAAACTTTGTAAATTTTGTAGAGTTTACCGTCAATATTAATATTTACATGGTTTGTAAAAATATATTTCTTAAATTGCATGTGATTTGGATGAAAATGGTCAATAATACACAATATTTTTTATTGTCTATGATTGTCATTTATTACCATTAACCTATAGATTATCACCAACTAACAATTACATTCTAGGCGTTGAGTAAGTTGAGGTGCGTGACTCTTAATGTCTAACAGGTACTACATAGGACCTTTTATTAAAATGCCTTACATACTACTTTGTAAGAAGTGATAAATGTAATAAAAATAAAGTTGGTATAAGACAACAAAAACGAGGGTCAAATACCCGTGCACACCTGTGTATGACCTAGTTGCGCAAGTAGAAATTAGTAAACATTTTTTACTAGTAACAAAACATAAAACTGAAATATAATATAAGGCAGTTATTAATACCAATGTTGCGTAATTCCTATAAACTGGAACTCTGCGAAAAACGTTCTGCAATTCTCATGTAACTAAGTCGTTTATTATTTATTTAGAATGAAAAGGAAAACAAGTTGTAAATGTTACTCTTAAACAACACATTGTGTTCTTATTACTGAACAAAAGGTGTTACTTAAAAAGGTATAACAGTAAATTGAATATAATTTAGTTTATGAATTTTCTGTAAAAGGAGCAGGTGTAATTTGCAGTATTACATTGTTAACTTTGTTCAACTTTCTCCTTCTTGTATACTTTTATATTTCAAGTTTAAGTAAATATTAAGACGATATTTTTCAATTTTTAATAGATATTGTACACTTAGAAAACAAAGTTTTTTTAAAGTTTTATTTAATTTTAATTGGATGAAATAAAATTTATATTTTGTTCATTACCAACTTTTGTCGATAGACATTTAAGGATACTAGAAACTGAACGATGCTTTAGTCATATTTACAAGATACAATTACCTATGTCTATCAAGAAACACTACATGAAAAATAAAAATATATATTTTCCCGACACGAAACATCATTCATTGAGATAAAAATTAAAATTAAATTTTTACCATTGCTTTATCAAGCATTTGCTCGTTTTGAGCTTCATCACAGGTTGATTAAAACAAAGGTAAACATTTAAAATAATCTTTGTACAACATATTAGTATTTAGTGACGGGAAATTGTGTACATATTATTCATTGCTACTCAAAGCCTCTGAGAAAATTTACAATCAGCAAAACTGGCTAAGCCAAAGGATAAAGAAGTTTCTTTACTTTTATCTAAACTATTCTTGTTTCGTGTCGGTAAAATGTGAATATATTATTACTAATGAAGGCGAAAATTACAAATTTTTAAATAACAGGTGTAACGTAACAAATATATGCATAATAATGAATGGCATTTGATCATTAGAATAATAAAATTATAACATTTAAATCTGGAAGAAAGCATTAAGTTTAATATAAACAATTAATTCATAGCAACTGTGGAAAGCAATCATTATTATTTAAAAAAAATACAAGTTCAAATAAAATGAGTTACTAGTGATGAGTCATCCAAAACCAGTCTAATAACCAAAGGTTTTCAAATTATAACCCAGGAAGGTAAAAAGTAAATAACAAAGCAACACAGAATATGACCAAACCCACAACGAGGAAATATAAATGGAAAAGAAACCCTGAATAAGCCAAGATCAACCAATACAGGTGATGTGTTTCTAAAATGACGAAGAAGATGAAGAAATCCCAAGAAACCCGAACAAGATGAAGAAATCCCAAGAAACCCGATGGCATCAAGAAGAAGATGGAGAAGATACCAGTCCCAGAAGACAGAAGAAAAGAAGACAGAAGAAAGAAGAAGAAGGCAGCATCCTGAGGAAGATGTCATGCTCTTATAAAAGACACCCAAATCCCCATACCCCCAAAATAAATAGTAACCAATAAAAGTATAACGAAATAGTAACAACATGTACCTAAAATTAAGAGAGAGAAGTGTGTAAAGTAAGAGTTGCCAGTGAACCAAGATGAAACAATAATATAGAACCCAAGGAACAAATCTCCATTGTAAAACACTAACCAATTTATTATGTTAATAAGACTACACGACCATTTAGAAATAACATAAAATAAAAGTGTAAAGTGAACCAGTGATAGTTTTGGGTATTATAGAAAATAAACCTTGTGTTTCATTCTTGGCAATCACAAACATTGAATACAATGAAATATGCAACTTTCAGTGACTTAAAATGTGTACTATGTGAATATGTTACTTACAAGATATAAATCTGTTTAAAGTAACATTTTGTTTTGTATAATGAGATAAAAACAGATTTAATTATACTAATGACAGGGTACAATTCCCCAAAGACAATATTTAAAAGACAGTGTAAAAACTGTATAATCCTACTTACCATAGTAGTTAGCAAATAAGAATATAGATATAAGGTTTTTGTAAATATAGGATAAGGATGTTAAAAATGTATTAGATATAAGGTCATTTATTTAAATCTACAACAACTAACATCAGAACTGTAAACATAATTATTACTTGTGAATAGTAAGAAGTAATTAAAATGTTAGTTGGTAAAAAAACCTTTTTTGTGTGAACAATATTTCAATGTTAGAAATAAGTATTTAATTGTAAAATATCTGAATGTTGAAGACAACCATTTATTTGAAAATATTCCTTATTTGTTTAACTGTTCTTTTTATTGTAACCAATACTAATTATTGTTGTGTAATTTGAAAAAATGTTTAGTTTATAATACCATATTTAAAAGTCACAGAGGGTATCACACATCATATATTGTTTGTAAAAATATTTTGTAAGGAAAAATTGTTGAAAAATCTAGGCCAAAAAATGGAAACCAAACTTCATCAAAACAGAGAAATTACTCATTTAAATGCAATTAAACAAAAGGGATTTAGACAAAATAAACCTGAGATGAAGCCATATAATTGCACATAACATTTAGAAAGATTTTATAAAATTATATTCAGAATAATAAATAAAAATGAAAATGACTAAACTTAGAAACTTGAAGAGGGGAGTCATATATATTCCAAAATAATATTTTAGAATTTAACCAATTCCATTAATTACAAGAAAATAAGGGAATAAAAACCTTTTTATACAATATAAGATTATTAATATTAAATATAACTGAAAAAATGGCTGAATTTGCATAATGACAGGAAGTTCATTTTTAATTTTTCATTGAATACGAAATGAAAGTAAAATTACTAATTTTGGACAGAAAACATTATAAAACGGCATTATTCAATCTTAAAATACGCCGAATGAACTGAAGGATCAATTTAAATAACATCTAGTAAATAAAATTGATAAATAACCAAAGTTTAGGCAATTATATAGTGTATATTCAAATATGCACAGGATGCAAAATTATATTTGTACAATGTTAAGAATAATATTATATTGGCTAAGAGTTTAGTCGAAACTGGAGGAAATAAGATAGTTGATTATTGGTAATTGTACGGTGAACTTGGCAAGCGTTTTATAACCAATCTAACCTAACAAAAAACGGTAGTGAACGGTACGTTTTTGTGAAATCGCGAGAGGCGTATAAAATCATTCTAGAACGCCCACATAGTGACAAAATCAATCGAAAAAGACTAAATAACACTGGACAGTACAAAACACAAGAAAACTGTATATCACATAACCATACATTAACGCCTGAATCATAAAAACTGAATGAACTTATAAATACACAGATACACAAAATACAACCCGGAAACTTCACACAAGGCACTACACAACATCAAAAAAGAGATTTGCAGACACCAGGGCGGGAATACTGCCAGAAAATATCTTACTTGGAACATCGCAGAAACGAGTGACATTTTGACCAACTTGACGGCAGCCATTTTCTTTCGTCGATCGCAACGCCTCCTGGTCCACGTCAGCTGTTGGTGACAACAAATTATATTATTTCAAATTTATTATTCAATGTATGTATCTAGTATTAGTAATTAACTTGTTGTAACGTTATACTTTTTAAATATTGGCCCGATTTCTCTGACTTTGATAATAATTAGCTGTTTAAAGAACCCTGTTGAATTTTATATACCATACCTTGTAACTGTTTCGATACCCTGAGAGTCGATATTATTATCGAAAAGAGTCTATATTTCAATTATATAATAAAACATTAATACTTTTCACCACAAAATAGTTCTTTCTTTCATTAATATTACAAATTACCATTAATATAATTATAAATAATAAACTACCAGGACTTTACCACATACAAGGGAAGATAACCTACAAAACGAAAAGGTAAACAAGTATCGATTGTCTTGGAGACAATCTTATGAGTGGTTGTAGTTTATTTGAAAAATACAAGAACATCAATAAAATTTCTTAGAGGAGTGATACACATTTTAAAACTTCACAGCACCCTATTAATTAATTGATTTTAATTAATTAATTAATAAGAAGAAATTTTTTTTTAATTTTAAATTATTAAATATATAAAAATAAAAACATAATTTTTTTTTTAATTTTCTTCAACAACCAACAATTTTTGTTTTAAAACTTTCTGGTGAAACTACACAAATATCTTTTCAACAACATAACGCTTTTGACAGTTTTTGCTACATTTGGGACTCGACCAACTGGGAAACTTAAGGAAGTGTTTCAGGCCAGTAAGACGTCGAGAGCCACACCAATTATTATTTTTATTACAAATTGGCGCACAACTGAGGGGCTTTAATTAGTCGATTGAAAGGCCAATACAATCTGCCCAATCATTAGTTGGAGCTAGGCAGCAGCTACGAAGCCAGAGAAATTAACGGAAAAATGCAACGACGTGCAACTTCCAAGAAAAGGGCGGCGGAGGCCGAAAAAGAAATAGAGATCGACATGGACAATAAGGATGCGACGCCAGTAGAGGTGGAAGAGTTATTACCGCCGGTGTTGTCCAAACAAACTGAACAACCAGAGGAACAACCGGAGATACCCACACAGACAGGGGAAGTTAATGTTCAGGAAAGACTGGTAGAGAAATCCAAAGTAACGGAAGAGAATAAAATAGACAGATTCAAGGAAATGTTCCTTCAAATGAGTCAGAGAATAGAGGAAAGCAACAAATCCAACAAGGAAGAATTGAGTAAAAAGATGGAAGGAATGGATAAGAAAATGGATTCCACGAAGGAGGATAACCAATCTTTAAGTAAAAAGATGGAAGGACTGAAGGAAGACAACCAATCCCTGGGTAAGAAGATTGATGAAACAAATAAGAAGATGGAAGAGAAGATAGAAGAAAACAGCGGGGAGATGGAAGAGAGGATGGGAGAAAAGTTAGAAGAATTGAAGGAAGACAATCAATCTTTCAAGGAAGAATTCAAATCGACTAAAGAAGAATTGATTAATAAAATTGAAAACACCAATCAGAAAATCGATGAAACCAGGAGAAGATAGAAAAGAACAACCGACAGTTGAAGGAAGAGTTGAAGGAAGATAATAAGAAGTTGGAAGAGAAGATGGGGGAGAAGTTGGAAGAACTGAGAGAGGACAACCAAATTTTAAGAGAAGAATTGAGAGAGGTAAATCAGGAGAATTTGGACAAACTGGACGAAAGAATGGAATTGTTGCGAGAAGAACTGAATAAGGAAATCACCATTAACAAGAAAGCGGTGAATAAGAAAATGGAAGAGGAAAACATCATGGTAAATCGACAGATTCGAGAGATCGATGAGAAGTGCAACCAGACCGAAAAGGAGGTGCAAGAGTTTAAAGAAGTGGTGAACATCAAGTTCACAAATATTGAAGAACATAGCCGCAGGAAAGTAGAAGAACAGAGGAAGGAAACTCAAGAAGAATTCGGGAAAGTACGCAACCAAGTCACGGAACGGTGTAATGATATGCAAGAGACCATGGCCAATATCACCGGTCAGGTGCGACAAAGCCGAGAAGAGATGGAAGCGATAAGAAACAGACCGACTCATTTCACCGGATTGCCCGTCAACGAAAGCCGAGAGTGGCTCAACTTCCGGCAATACAAACGTAAGCCGATGGAGTTCCTGGCTAGGGTAGAAGAATATTTCGGCAAGCATAAGGTCATGCAATGGAGCCATAGCAGGGAAATCTTAGATAAGTCTTTCCGAGAAATAACGGATAATTGGTGGATGGCCAACCGGAGTGAAATTCCCGACTACCAGCAGTTCCGGAAAATGTTTAAGACGAAGTACTGGTCTGAGACTACCCAGAACTTGATCCGTGACAATATATGTAACGGACGATACAGGGCACAACTAGGCAGCAGTATGACGGCATATTTCTTAGGAAGGTGTGCATGGCAAAACACCTCGAGCCGGCAATACCAGAAGAGTGTCTGGTGAATAAAATATCATATCACTATGATGAAGACATTATCAGGGCCCGGAGAGGTAGCCAGATCAAGACGATCCAGGCGATGACCGAGTTGTTAGAGGGATATGAAAACGAGGAGTATTATCGGCAGAGCAGGAAGAGAAATGAGAGACCAGAAGCAAGGCCGAATACATACCCCAATAACAGCAATAACCATCCCAGTAACCGGAACCAGCACAGTAATTACGACGGCCCTAACAACCCGCCGCGTAATAACCATTTTAACGGCAATTTTAACGGTGTTAGGAATAACAACCCCTATCCGAATAATAGAAATAATTTTTATCAGCCTAATAGTGTCCCATACAGTCAGAGAAATCCATACCCCAACAATAATGGTGACAGACCTTACCCACCTAACCGAAATTACTATAATAATAATTATAGTAAAAATAATGGTAATAATAATAATAACCGAGTGTCGCGCCCTAGGGTAAATTTTATAAGAGCGGAAGATCGCGGACCCAGGAGATATTATCAACCACGGAGGAACAGCTTCCACGGCGCCGACCGAAGATGGAGGAGTGCGGAACGGGACGGCCCAAGACACGAACAGGGAAGAAGAAGTACAAGCCTGGAGGATCTTGGCCGACAACAGAACAGGGCGCTAAACCTTACACCGGGTACAGAGCGTCAGGAAACGAACCAGAGTTTCCACAACGATGCCTCGGTCAATACTAACAGTAACGATGACCAAAATGCTTTAAACGGGAGGAGGCAGTAATCAACAACAATGACCCGTTACTGCTTATACTTCCTGGGTTAGAAAAGGATGAATTTTAACAAGCAAACAATCATAAAAACATCACTATAATAAGTAACCACTATCTAAAAGACATACGAACTGAACTTTTGGAAGAGAACGAGAAGAATCTCAGCAACAATAATAATGAAATACTTTATATAACAGCGGAGGTGGAAGGAGTTCCCGCTAGACACAGGTGCCAATATTTCAATAATAAACGCAAATGAATTGGAGAGAATACAAAGTGCATGTGGAAAAACTTTACCAATGTTACCAGTCAACAACATTGTGTTAATAGGTGCAACTGGCCGCCAGAATAAAACCATCAGGAAGCAAGTTTCTTTAAGTGTCGTTAGCCGTGATATAGCTTTAGACATGGAATTTTTAATCGCCACCGGATTACCATTTGACATATTAGTCGGTTGCGATATTCTTAGAAGATATTCTGCAGTAATCGATCTTAATTTAGATAAAGTATCACTTTTCCCAGACGGAGTAACATGGAACGCAGATCTGGTAGGAGGCACAACTATACTTCCCAGCCCTATACATCAACAACTTTGTAAAATTAATATTATTAGAAACAGCCCTCTTTCTAAACCCATTATATACAACCATGGAGGAGAGGATTTATGGTCAGTTAAATCCAAGAAATACGGGATTTCCAGTGCGGAAGCGATAACAAGAAAATACCTATACATTTAGCTGATCGTCTAATCACAATATATGAGAAGTACAAGGCGGTGTTTTCAGATGAACCAGGGAAGGTAAAAAACTACCAGTGCCAACTTCGATTCAAAGAAAACGTAGAGATTAACCGAAGGTCATATCCAATCGCGCAGTCGCTCAAAGAAGCCGTGAGAACAGAGATAAATAAGATGATAGAAAATGACATAATTGAGATTAGTCAATCACCTTACACTAGTCCAATTATTGCTGTTCCAAAGAAAGACGGACAAGTCCGGCTCTGTTTAGATGCGCGCGAGTTGAACAAGACGATTGTGAATGACAGAACCTCTCCCGGTGAAATAGAGGAGATCTTAAAACGTTTTCATGGCACTAAGTTTATTAGCACCTGGGATACTGTCTGTGGTTATTGGCAAGTAGAGCTGCATCCACAAAGCCGCCAGTACGTGGCGTTCATTTTCGAAGGGCGCAATTACCAGTTCAAGAGACTGCCCTTCGGACTTGTCAATCCTGTCGCCATCTTTGTGGCATGCATGGACCAGATTCTTGGACAAGAAGCGCTCCAATTTACCACCGTCTATGTTGACGACTTACTCATCACATCCGAAACCTGGGAGGAGCACTGCTACAGAGTAGATTATATACTAAGCAAGTTAGCGCAGAACAACATAATTCTGAAGTTGGAGAAATCCAAGTTCATAGCGCGCGAGGTACAATTCTTGGGTTTCAACCTAGACGACAGAGGTATTACCCCGTCAGCAGAGAAAGTGGAGGCAATTCAGAGGTTCCCGCAACCAAGAAACAGGAAACAATTACAATCTTTCCTCGGACTCTGTAACTATTACAGGAAGTTTCAGAGCCGATATTCCGAGTTGACCGCCAAGTTTCAACCACAGTTATCTGCTAAGAACAAATGGACTTGGGGTGAAGATCAAGATCTTACTTTCCGCTTGATAAAAGAGAAGTTTCTGGAGAGTGTTATACTTCGTCACCCAGATTTTAAGAAACCATACTTTTTAAACTGTGACGCTAGCGATCTGAGCTTAGGAACGACTTTATACCAGGAAGATGAGGAGGGACAACATCTGGTAATAAGCTTCGCTAGTCGCACTCAGAACCAGTGCGAAAAGAACTACAGTGTGACAGAAAAGGAATTGCTGAGCGTGGTGTTCGCATGCAGCAAGTTCCGGACGTACATTTTCGGCTATCAAGTCACGGTACGAACTGATCATAAATCCATCTCGTTCCTTCGTAGTGCAAGTTGAGTCACGGCCGATTGGCTAGGTGGGTACTCGCCCTACAAGAATATGATCTGAAATGGGAATACATTCCAGGAAAAAAGAACGTGGTAGCGGATGTGTTGTCACGTATAAATCTGGAAGATCAGGCTTTCGAGGGAGAGAAGGAGAGCTTGGTCAAAATTTATAACATCTTCAAGACCAGAGCCGATCTACAAGCTCTATTAATAAATATTCGAATCCATCAGCAGTCTGATCCTAAGCTGAAAAACATCGTGAGTCGCTTGGAAGCCAATGATGATACCATTTCCAAATATTACCATATTAATAAAGGGATCTTATTCATAAAAACGGCCTTGGACGATGATACATGGAAGGTGATAATCCCACACCAAATCGAAAAGAACGTCATCATCGATTACCATGTCAGGTATGGTCACATGGGAGCATTAAAAGTGATACAGGCTCTAGAGGAAAACTGTAAGATCAAGAATATCAACCGCAAGGTGAGAACGTACATCAAGTCCTGTAAGATCTGCCAATGCGCCAAAATAAACAGTGAAAAGACAGAGGGTATCATGATACCGATAACTTCAAACGTAAAACTGGAAAAAGTGTTTTTGGATATCTGCGGGCCATTTCCCCGTAGCGGTGGTCGACACAGGTATAAATACCTGGTAATCATAACGGACCACTACACCAAATATGTAAAGCTATATCCGGTTAATCGGGCAACAACAACAAAAGTTCTGGCGGTGATCATCGATTTGTATGTGCCAGAGATCGGTAGACCATCTTCCATTATTACCGACCACGGTACACAATTTAAGGGGAGGAGGTGGCGAGACACCTTATTAGCACTTGGGATCAAAACTTATAAGACGTCAGTCTACCACCCAAGTAGCAATCCGGCTGAGAGAGTACTGAGAGAAGTGGGTAGGATCTTGCGCACGTACTGTCACAACCAACAGAAAAAGTGGCAAGAGTACCTAGCAGCGACAGAAACATTCCTAAATTTCGCCCACCATCCAGCTATAGGAATTACACCATACTCAGCCATGTATGAGAAGCCGACTCCCCGAGAAATTGAACAAATCATTGAATTTCCAACAGACAATAATCGGAAATTCAATCAGTTGAGGTTTTACAACAAGGTAGCAGAAGATCAAGAAAAACGGCAAGCCAAATACCAAAAGGCAATAGGGCGTATTGTAACATATAAAGAGGGTGAAAAAGTCCTCCTAAAAAATCGAGAGCTGCCCAGCACCTTAGAAGGCATAACCAAAAATTATTATTACTTTACACTGGACCATATGTTGTGGTAAAGGATAAGCATAACAATACTTATGAGTTGAGGGAAATCGTTTCAGGAAAAATCAAAGGTGTGTACAATCAAGCTTCTATGAAAAAGTATTATGAAGAATGAGTTGGGAGTTTTGAATTTAGAATTTTTAAACTAATACAGAAAAATTCTAAAATAAGTAAGTACATCTTACAACCTAATAATTTTGAACAAACTTTATGGAAGAAAAAGAAAGAATTTTATAAATGAAAAAATTTAAAATTATGTAAGAACATCTTACAACAAATATTTATGAGGAAAAACTTTTTGGCAGAATTAAAGAGAGAGAATTTTGAATTTTATAACAGAAAAATTCTAAAATTATGTAAGAACATCTTACAACAAATATTTTTGAGAAAAAATATTTTGGAAGAACTAAGAAGAAAGGAATTTTTGAATTTAAACATGAAAATTTAAAAACATATGTAAGCACATCTTACTACCAAATATTTAAGAAGAAACTTTATGGAAAAATAGAAGAAAGGAATTTTGAAGTTAATATAAAAAATTTTAAAATGAAGTAAGACCAACTTACTATAACTAATTTTGTGAGAAAACTGTATGGTAAATAATTAAGAAGAATTTGAAAATAGAGAAATACCAAAGCATTCAGAAATAATAGTAAGATCACATTGCTATAAACAATTTTGAATGAAACAATTCTGGGAATAAATGAATTAAACAGAATTTGAATGTTGATAGAACGTCAGAACTTTGAAACAAGATAAGATCAACATATTACCATGATTTATGAGAAGTGTTTTGCCTTTAAATAAAAAGAAGAGTTTGAATTTTGAATAAAACTATCCCAGTTCCAAAAATAAATATGTGCCATTTATAATTGAATTTAGAAGAAAATAAAATGATTAATTCAGAAAAGAGAATTAAATTTAATCCAGAATAAATGCTAGATATTCACATTAGCATTTGAAGGAGTAGAGAAGAATAACAAAAAAGAGTGTAAAATGTAAGAGAAGGAAAAAATTTGGAAGCAAAGAGACTAATTACTTATGAAACGATAATGAAAACAGTTAATTAAGAGCAAAGAAGAACAACTCATACCAAACATATGGAGAAGATGATTTTGAATAAATGATAATAATAAAACCTATATGAAATGCAAAGAGAAGAAATACCACATGAAATATAATATAAATGAATTAATGTTAATGAATGCGAAGGCGGATTAATAACTTTCTAAGAGAAAGGAAAGAACTAAAATGTTTCAATAAAATGATCAAAATAACAACCTGTATATCTAATATAAAGATACAGATTTAAAACAATTAAATATAATATAATAAGACCACTCAAATAATGAATAAGAAAATACTATATGTAAAGACCATGCTAACACTGAAAGTAACCAGAAGGAAGTATAAAGAGAATTCAGATGGAGAAGAAAAAGAGTTACCCTATAACCAGTAACAAGAACTATTAAAAGAAAGGTTTTCAACCATAATTAAAATAAATATATCAGACAAGTTAAGAGTTTAGAAAAATATATATATAATGAGTATAATAATAATTAGGAAGAGTTATTAAGATAGAAAATGTGAGATAATCTGAGAAACTACGAAGTGAAGAATCCAAAGATATTTTTATTAGTCGAAAATGAGACTACTTTTTATTTATTTATTCGATGACTGACTGAAGATAATTCCAGCAGCATTATGTTTTTTGAGCAGAGATGGATATGCCTCTGGACTCAATTTGTAGAAGTGGTGTATGGCCAGCAGAGATTGTGTAGCGTACAGTGCCCCTCTGATCTGCCCCAGCCCACGTGATAGGGACTGTTAGGGAATTAATATCCCAAGGATGCAACACGAAGTTTATAAAGAAAGAAAATGTATTACAATAATAATAATATCTCAGAAGACACTAACTATCCGAAAAGGATCAGTAGTAAAATAAGTAACTATATATATAAAATTAATTAAACTCTAATATAAAAAGTCGATATAAAATGGGGAAGAAAATGAAATATAAGAAATGATGAAATTATCATAAGAAATTATTTCATCCATAAACATGTCTGAAATAATTACTTCTGGAGGAGAGCAATCTGTAACGTGACAGATATATGCATAAATTAAAATTAAATTTTTACCATTGCTTTATCAAGCATTTGCTCGTTTTGAGCTTCATCACAGGTTGATTAAAACAAAGGTAAACATTTAAAATAATCTTTGTACAACATATTAGTATTTAGTGACGGGAAATTGTGTACATATTATTCATTGCTACTCAAAGCCTCTGAGAAAATTTACAATCAGCAAAACTGGCTAAGCCAAAGGATAAAGAAGTTTCTTTACTTTTATCTAAACTATTCTTGTTTCGTGTCGGTAAAATGTGAATATATTATTACTAATGAAGGCGAAAATTACAAATTTTTAAATAACAGGTGTAACGTAACAAATATATGCATAATAATGAATGGCATGTGATCATTAGAATAATAAAATTATAACATTTAAATCTGGAAGAAAGCATTAAGTTTAATATAAACAATTAATTCATAGCAACTGTGGAAAGCAATCATTATTATTTAAAAAAAATACAAGTTCAAATAAAATGAGTTACTAGTGATGAGTCATCCAAAACCAGTCTAATAACCAAAGGTTTTCAAATTATAACCCAGGAAGGTAAAAAGTAAATAACAAAGCAACACAGAATATGACCAAACCCACAACGAGGAAATATAAATGGAAAAGAAACCCTGAATAAGCCAAGATCAACCAATACAGGTGATGTGTTTCTAAAATGACGAAGAAGATGAAGAAATCCCAAGAAACCCGAACAAGATGAAGAAATCCCAAGAAACCCGATGGCATCAAGAAGAAGATGGAGAAGATACCAGTCCCAGAAGACAGAAGAAAAGAAGACAGAAGAAAGAAGAAGAAGGCAGCATCCTGAGGAAGATGTCATGCTCTTATAAAAGACACCCAAATCCCCATACCCCCAAAATAAATAGTAACCAATAAAAGTATAACGAAATAGTAACAACATGTACCTAAAATTAAGAGAGAGAAGTGTGTAAAGTAAGAGTTGCCAGTGAACCAAGATGAAACAATAATATAGTACCCAAGGAACAAATCTCCATTGTAAAACACTAACCAATTTATTATGTTAATAAGACTACACGACCATTTAGAAATAACATAAAATAAAAGTGTAAAGTGAACCAGTGATAGTTTTGGGTATTATAGAAAATAAACCTTGTGTTTCATTCTTGGCAATCACAAACATTGAATACAATGAAATATGCAACTTTCAGTGACTTAAAATGTGTACTATGTGAATATGTTACTTACAAGATATAAATCTGTTTAAAGTAACATTTTGTTTTGTATAATGAGAAAAAAAACAGATTTAATTATACTAATGACAGGGTACAATTCCCCAAAGACAATATTTAAAAGACAGTGTAAAAACTGTATAATCCTACTTACCATAGTAGTTAGCAAATAAGAATATAGATATAAGGTTTTTGTAAATATAGGATAAGGATGTTAAAAATGTATTAGATATAAGGTCATTTATTTAAATCTACAACAACTAACATCAGAACTGTAAACATAATTATTACTTGTGAATAGTAAGAAGTAATAAAGATGTTAGTTGGTAAAAAAACCTTTTTTGTGTGAACAATATTTCAATGTTAGAAATAAGTATTTAATTGTAAAATATCTGAATGTTGAAGACAACCATTTATTTGAAAATATTCCTTATTTGTTTAACTGTTCTTTTTATTGTAACCAATACTAATTATTGTTGTGTAATTTGATAAAATGTTTAGTTTATAATACCATATTTAAAAGTCACAGAGGGTATCACACATCATATATTGTTTGTAAAAATATTTTGTAAGGAAAAATTGTTGAAAAATCTAGGCCAAAGAATGGAAACCAAACTTCATCAAAACAGAGAAATTACTCATTTAAATGCAATTAAACAAAAGGGATTTAGACAAAATAAACCTGAGATGAAGCCATATAATTGCACATACCATTTAGAAAGATTTTATAAAATTATATTCAGAATAATAAATAAAAATGAAAATGACTAAACTTAGAAACTTGAAGAGGGGAGTCATATATTCCAAAATAATATTTTAGAATTTAACCACTTCCATTAATTACAAGAAAATAAGGGAATAAAAACCTTTTAATACAATATAAGATTATTAATATTAAATATAACTGAAAAAATGGCTGAATTTGCATAATGACAGGAAGTGCATTTTTAATTTTTCATTGAATACAAAATGAAAGTAAAATTACTAATTTTGGACAGAAAACATTATAAAACGGCATTATTCAATCTTAAAATACGCCGAATGAACTGAAGGATTAATTTAAATAACATCTAGTAAATAAAATTGATAAATAACCAAAGTTTAGGCAATTATATAGTGTATTTTCAAATATGCACAGGCTGCAAAATTATATTTGAACAATGTTAAGAATAATATTATATTGGCTAAGAGTTTAGTCGAAACTGGAGGAAATAAGATAGTTGATTATTGGTAATTGTACGGTGAACTTGGCAAGCGTTTTATAACCAATCTAACCTAACAAAAAACGGTAGTGAACGGTACGTTTTTGTGAAATCGCGAGTGGCGTATAAAATCATTCTAGAACGCCCACATAGTGACAAAATCAATCGAAAAAGACTAAATAACACTGGACAGTAAATAACTACACCAAAAAACACTACAAAACACAAGAAAACTGTATATCACATAACCATACATTAACGCCTGAATCATAAAAAGTGAATGAACTTATAAATACACAGATACACAAAATACAACCCGGAAACTTTACACAAGGCACTACACAACATCAAAAAAGAGATTTGCAGACACCAGGGCGGGAATACTGCCAGAAAATATCTTATTTGGAACATCGCAGAAACGAGTGACATTTTGACCAACTTGACGGCAGCCATTTTCTTTCGTCGATCGCAACGCCTCCTGGTCCACGTCAGCTGTTGGTGACAACAAATTATATTATTTCAAATTTATTATTCAATGTGTGTATCTAGTATTAGTAATTAACTTGTTGTAACGTTATACTTTTTAAATATTGGCCCGATTTCTCTGACTTTGATAATAATTAGCTGTTTAAAGAACCCTGTTGAATTTTATATACCAAACCTTGTAACTGTTTCGATACCCTGAGAGTCGATATTATTATCGAAAAGAGTCTATATTTCAATTATATAATAAAACATTAATACTTTTCACCACAAAATAGTTCTTTCTTTCATTAATATTACAAATTACCATTAATATAATTATAAATAATAAACTACCAGGACTTTACCACATACAAGGGAAGATAACCTACAAAACGAAAAGGTAAACAAGTATCGATTGTCTTGGAGACAATCTTATGAGTGGTTGTAGTTTATTTGAAAAATACAAGAACATCAATAAAATTTCTTAGAGGAGTGATACACATTTTAAAACTTCACAGCACCCTATTAATTAATTGATTTTAATTAATTAATTAATAAGAAAAAAATTTTTTTTTTTAATTATAAATTTTTTTTTAAACATAATTTTTTTGTTTTTCTTCAACAACCAACAATTTTTGTTTTAAAACATTCTGGTGAAACTACACATATATCTTTTCAACAACATAACGCTTTTGACAGTTTTTGCTACATTTGGGACTCGACCAACTGGGAAACTTAAGGAAGTGTTTCAGGCCAGTAAGACGTCGAGAGCCACACCAATTATTATTTTTATTACACAGGATATGATTATGGAATACAAGGTCAATTGGTGTAAGCATTTGGGAAGAATGCAACAAGATCACCTTCCCAAACTTGTCTTGAATTACAAACCCAGAGGGCATTGTAATGTGGGGCGTCCGAGGATGAGATAGTTTTCGGTATAGGCAGTGCAGCCTAATCCGTGAAGTGGAGATGATGATGATTATTGCAAATACTCGGATACGTCAAGGTCAGTTAAATTTAAAGAATAAGTCATCGTCTTTTCACTTTCTATAACCTACTTTGAAATACCAACCGAATTTTTAAATAATAGATTTCCTTATATTATAATAATAGTTACATATTACACAAGTAGATGCTCTTCCAGCTGAAACCATACGGGAACGAGTAAGCTACGTTAACAAGGAATACAAACTGTATGTAGAGGCATAGGAATGTAGTACGTACAGTTTAAAGTCGGATAATAGTACGATGCAATTTCATTGTTTTGGTTGCATCGCCAGTCAGGCCTTTATTAACTATTTTAAAAGCGTATTGTTGGTTCTCTCTATTCTTGTGGCACTACCAAGATCAATGTTTGTATGACGAGGTATGCTTGTTCAACCACTATGCAAGTTACTTATACAGTTTATGTGAGATTATTGTATTGGAGCAGGATAGAAAGGTTATCATGGAAGAACAGAGATTATAAGAGGATAGAATGTACGATTGCAGAAAGGATTCTCTTAAGATCTATCGCTGGCTGAGCACTTAAATTGGACGAATAGCTATATGACTTTGTTACCAGAGATAGTTGTTGATGCGATAATTATAGAAGAAGGCAAGGAAAGAGACTCATAGATCAAGAGGATGCAGAAACGGTTTCGGAAGGATAGAGGTACTTTTGATAAAGGGTAATTAAGAGAAAACCCTGCGTTCTGACGGTTATACAATACGGCCACCTATCAGTCCCCGAATTGAGGTAGCAAGAAGAAGGTTGCAGTGCTATTTCAACTTCTTCGGCATATCTGGTATAAGTTTTGACTTTCCTTAATAATTGTGTGAAATTAAGTGTGGACGAATATTTTATGCAAGGCTGCAAATAATTGAAAAGAATCTTAAAAATGTATAGGTTCATAAAAATAAAAGTATAATGCTAATAACTTCTCAATATTACATTGAAGAGATAATATTTAGACCTTTTTATTACTAATAAGACACTAGTTTATTAAAATATTAATACATAGCTTTAATTAGAAGAACTTGTCTGCTTAAAAACATTCAGCCAAAAAGCATAAGTGTAATGATAAATAAGAAAAAATTTACGTCTAAAGCAGGGCAACTGGCGTTACAGGGAGTAGAAAAAGTACACGGTTTGTTGCATTCCTGTATTGACTGAAAGCGGGTTTTATTAACGACCACATTATTACAGAAAAAGTACACGGTTTATTGCATTCCTGTATTGACTGAAAGTGGGTTTTATTAACGAGCACATTATTACAGGAAAAGTACACGGTTCATTGCATTCCTGTATTGACTGAAAGTGGGTTTCATTAACGAGCTCATTATTACAAAATATATTCAAGTTTGCGAACATTTATAGACAAAATAGTGATAGTAAACATTCTGGGTAGACTTAAGAAACAATGCTAAATTTTTGTCGTCTTGTGACCTTGCGCTTTATCTGTGTCCTCGACTGTGATTTATATAAATGTTGGTGGAACTGCAAAGTACAATTAATTATTTGAGTCATTTGAGATTTTAAAAACACGGAAATATTTACTATTATTACTGTCAAAATATTTACGATAATTCTTCCATTAAAATATTGTATTTTCAAGAAGCGTTGTTGTAATTTGTGATTTATATTAAAGTTGCTAGTAAACATGTTTCTTTATTTTTACAGTCTCCGGTGTTCATTAAATAATTCACAACTACGTTAGTGTATGTTTATTACGATTAGTCATATTACGTTAGCAGTTTATTCGTGCTGTCCACTGTATCCCACTACTGTAAAGTTCAGCCTGCTGCTGTAATGACCAGCCAGCAGATTAATGATGAAAAGAAATAAATTCATTGTCTCAGAACAACAAATGTTAGTGCAACCGTGTACAGGACTACACGACAAAAGTTGTAGTGAGAAATTAAAAGGTTAGTAAAATAGGTTTTTTTCAAGTAACAAAATTTAAACATTAAATATATGGCAGTTAAAACTACTCTATTGTGTTGTTTCTATAAACCGAGACTCTGCAAACAAAGTTTTACAATAAACTTTTATGGAGCTATTGCGTTAATTATTTCTTTTTTTACAAAAAGAAAAAATAGAAACTTTTTATATGGTTCTTTATAAAAGCGTTTTATATTCATAGGAGCGGACAAATACATCACCTACTAAAAAGTTACAAGTTTAAATTAAATGTACTTTAGTTATCAACACTTCTTTGTAAAAAAGCTGGTGTAACTTTGGAGTGTAATATTTTAACTTTGTTAAAAATATTTTGCATTGCATTTAATAAGTTATTTTTTTATTGTAAATTTAACAAACACAACAAACATTTCTCGCATATATTTATGGTTTCAATACATATTACAGCAAAATAATGGTTATCTAATGCTAATTGCATTAACTTTTATGTCCAAAATACAATATACGTATTATTTACCTACTATGGGTTTTATGAAAAATATAAACTACACTTTTGACTGAAAAACTATATAAACTACACATAACAAATATAATTTAATTTATTTACAGTACAAAAATGTTTATTCAAATCTGTAAGATGTCCACATACTTAATAAAATTAAAAGTATACCATCATATTATATTAATCAAAAGGGAAATTGTTGTAAACAATCAGTGATGAGGATTATTATTCTTACACTCATATTTACTTTACGATTTTTATTCCACCCTTTTATTTAATCAAATGGGATATACATATTCATAATTTACAGTAGCAGCCATATTTTTTATTATTATTTCCCGTTGTAGAATGTTTACATATTTTCCGGAACCAAAGGTTACAGAAGTGATTGAATTCTAATCTTCTACTGCTGCTTGTCTATCCAAAGATCTTCAATTTCTCGTTCCCTCAATACAGCCTAAATTTCTTCTATCCAATAGGCGATAGGTGGTCTTTCTCTTTTCATTCTTCCTGGTGGGGACAATTCCATAACTCTCCTTGACAAACTTTCCTAAGTCATTCTTTTCGTGTGTCCATAGAACTGTAATTTTTTTTGTTTGGGTAAAATCAACAATTGAGGTTTTTTACATTCATTATGTCCTTAATGACTTCATTTCTAATTTTCTCACGTCTCGCAAACCATTACAAGTGAACAATATTTGAAAATTAAAAAAATGTATTTCTCTAATCTGTACATGTTATATAGTAATATTAATAAACAATGCTACACAATATGTCGCTTCGATTCTGTGGCATAATGTATCTGCACCGGCGTTAGTTGAGTTTATTCCTGAAACTTGAAACTTCTGTCAATCTCCAAACGTCTCCAAAAGTTTATGTCTGATGGCATTAATTTTGTTCTTGCGCGCTTATCAGTAGTCCCAACCTGTGACCCGGAAGTCATGATACTTCTAACAATGGATTTAAATATTTTAGTTTTAGTTTCTGCTGTAGCAGCCATATTTTATCAGTAATATTTTTGGCATCATAGTAATGGCGTTCCAGTTCCAGGGCAGTGTGCTTGCTACAGGCTTACGGTGCTCATTAAAGGCAATATCGGCATTAATACTACGCTCAGCAGCGACACGTCACGTTTAGGCATTCATTTCCACAGGCTGTGTTTATCGACGGCTAAAAATGCACCTTGATCTCGTTTTTATTGTGCTCTGTAATCGACGCATGAGCACTAGAGTAATAATAGGTAAGCACCACAACCACCAGTCTATTAAACGCCTATCTAGTTAAATTTTTGTATTTTCAAAAGTTTTTATATTATCACAATTTGACTATAATTCACAAAAGCTAATTTTAAATCGATCTTCTTTTACTTTTGTGCAGGAATTAAGCGCAGCGCTGCAACAACGGATAGAGTTGCATAAAACTTATGATTAATCATCGCCCGTTTCTGTGCCGTGCCAAGCCAGATAACGATATGCAGTTCGCTACTGGAGTAAAGAAATAAATGAAGCTTGCTTGAAAGTTTGTTTTTCTGTCGTTTGGAACTGCTGGCGTTTTCACTATTGCATTGTTTGTGTTACACAAAGCACAAAAAATTGTTTATATGATAAAATATTACACAGAATGTGACATTACCACGAGTTTGCAAATAATTATAATTATTATACTGTTTAACACCAACAAATTAGTTTCTTTTTTCAGATATTACTCGCTTCATTTCTAAAAACTTTTTTTATGTAAACGTTTACTTGCAGTGTGTGTGTGTGTGTGTGTGTGTACAGTATGTGTGTACAGTATGTGTGTACTATAACAAAAGTATAATATTTATATGGAGAACGGCTTTAAAACTGTTTCTTTCATGTTTCTGAAGTTTTGTGTTTTACTTCTTCTTTTGTGTGAACTCAAAATAAATTCCTCAAACAAATTTTCCTAATTATTTTTCAAAGAGACCATACCTGTAAAATCTTGTAAAGATATACTGTAAATATGTTTGACATATTCCAGAGACAAAATACATTTACGCGCTATTTCATTTACACATTTGATTTTCACGAATGATTGCACGAGAACACACTATGTCGTCACATAATTTTGAAGTTGATAAATTTCATATCTTTTTCATTGTAGTTATGTAGTGCGCATGCCAGTCAAAAATCTTTTCTCAAACTGAATTTGTTCTTGCGTATTTATGAAAAAAACTTTAGTGTTAACATTTAAAAGGCTTTAACAATAACAAAGTTTGCGGCTGCTGATAAAATTTAACAAAATATTGTTAAATCATATTTTTTTTCTGTATCGACCATCTGAGGACCACATGCCAATTTCAGTTCTTTACACCCTGCTCAAAATAATTATCTGTATTATTGAAAGAATTCATATTGTAACAAAATGATAATTTAAATAATTATTATACATTGAATGCAATAATGTTTTGTATAAAACTAATATTTTTGTTTAAAAATGATT
Organism: Magicicada septendecula; assembly: GCA_034769895.1. Lineage (NCBI taxonomy): Eukaryota > Metazoa > Arthropoda > Insecta > Hemiptera > Cicadidae > Magicicada > Magicicada septendecula. The sequence continues at coordinate 144,728,053 of CM068367.1, read as the reverse complement.
TTCACTTATTCAATTTGTAAATAGATAATAGATTTTAAGCAATAAGGTAAGAGATTGTATTATCTAGTAGTTAAACATTCTTGATTACATTGTTGTCTCTTTAAATTTATTTTTATTAAATATAGTAAATTCGCTATGCAGAAAATATTTCGATATATAAAATTACAACAACACTGTTTTTGCTAGTGGCGAACATCACGTCACAAAGGTTATAGAACACAATAGAGTAAATAATAAACAGAGTTGCTTTTGTTTTCTATAGTATTAACTTGTCTGTTATAAAACATAAGCACACACAGAAACACAAAACACCAACACACAAGCCAGAGTAACAATAGTAGCAACCCAAAAATAAACAAAACGTAACAATACGACTAGATCCAAAAATAAACTCCTCAGGGCAATATATCTATTCAAATAAAATAATGTTTTGACATCGCCCTTAGGGTGTTTTGCGGTATTTTGTTCCCAGACTGTTTAATTACAATTATTGGGTCAAAGAATAATTAAAATTTTTAACGTAGGCAGTCATTATTAGTAATATAACGGAGAAAACTTGTTACTTAAAACTATGCAAAAGTCTGTCAAGCAATAGCAATAAAGGGAATAATAATTTCTAAGTTGTATAGAATAACCGTTTAATTAAATCCATGTACCTAATAACAAATTAGATACAAAAACATTCAATATATATATATATATATATATATTGCAACGATACATATTTTTATATTTGACCAGGGTAGTTTATTTGTACGTATAAAGTAAGTATAAAGAGTTTTAATTTAAATGAAGAATACCGAAACAGACAATTTCTAACTTGTTTTACTTGGTTACCGAGGGGTGACGAACTGCGTGTGTGTGCATACAGTGTTTTCGCGCGCGCGCGTGTGCGTGCGTGCGTGTTGCATCACCTGATCGAAGGAGGAGAACTATAGTTTCTTTGTGTACCAGTGTATTTAATTTGTGATAGTGTGTCAGTCCAAACAGGCAGAAAATACAATTAATTAAAGTATGTTTATTTGATAAAAGCTGTTAAATGTAAACCTAAGACTCAGTCCGTATCCAGAATGGAAGGACGTTGCTGCCATACAACGTAAGGAGCAATTTTTGTTTGTCGGCTTGTTCATGTGAGATTGTAGTGAGGATTGAACACGCGACCAGAAAAAAGAATTTCGACGAAACCGAAACATCGAAGCATGATAATGTTTTTAGGCTTTTGAAACGTATAATGTGCATAAACTGCAGACTCTCCTGTTCAGCGATGTTCGTACGGATTTCTGACCGATTCACGACTACAGACCGGACACGTTATTAGAGATCCTGTGCTGGTGCCTGAAGATACCTTTCAACAAGGTATATAGAGACCCGAACGTCGGTTCTATTAAAACGACAGAGACCGATGATTTCTAGACTGTGGGGAATCGAAAGTGTGGAAAAATATAGTGTTAACATCACCTGGAGCATTACATTTTTCGATGACGTTACACATTTTGCATCACGCATTTTGTGGAATGATCCCCAGCCTAAAAACATTATCATGTTAAAAATGTGTACACGGACATTACTTACAGCAAAGCAAATGATTTTGGTTTGGGGCATGCAAAGTAACGTATGTGTAGATACAATTTGAAGGTAAAGGGTAAACATATAACCAAACTGGAAACTTACTAATTAATTACTCTGTTAATTAATATGTGACGAACAATCAATTAATATCTAAATAAATACAAAAATACCACGAATCTTATCATCCTATTACTTCGCAAATGAACATTAATTATGAGTGCGAAAATACAAAAAAGGTGATGTATGAAAACCGACGCATAGTACAAGCCTAAACAAAATCTGACAAGTTTGTGATGGCTTGATACCAATCTTCAACCTGTCTGTTTGCCTCCAGTATGAAACCCCGTTCGATTCTGAACGACGAAACAGACTCTAATAATTCGTTCACGTCGACACTATGTCAATGTGCTAAGCAAGAAAAAAAGACTCCGATAATCGTTCACGGGGTCGCTATGTCCGATTGCTTAACGAAACAAAACCGACAACACTCTTTCTAAGACGGGGGACACTCTGTTCAACGGACAACCGACAAGAGACTCCGGCACCAGGAACATCATCATCATCATCAACAAAACACACACACCACTGTAACTCAACAGTGAAAAACAGGTGAAAAATGAACAATTATTTTTTATAAACAAAGACAGTAAACAAGCATAATTATGGTATAAATAAAAGAATAAATAAATACTTGTAGATAGTGTAATTATAAAATATAAGTAATTAATATAATTTAGGTGAGTAATTTTAACATCTATTTTTCAAGTAATTTTTCTAGTTACTTAAAAATGGGTCCACAATAATTAATGTTTATTGAAATAAAGTAAATATTATTTTTGATTAAAATAATACAAATAAACCTTTCATTTTTATAATAAATATTTAATTGATATCAGATTTTTAACATTGAAAATAGTTACTTGAATTTTATATTGTAATGTTGACTATTTAAAACAATTTTATAAACTTTTTAAAGACAATTTTGCATATCTGTGGTTATTTAATTTGTTTAAATATTATATATGTGTATAAAACGTAACTATAACTTGTACATGTAAAACAGCTTCTTGTAGAAGGCAAGTTTTAATACAGATTTCTTTTTAAATTTTTAAGAATTTGTTGTTTTTTATAAAACCTTTGCCATATTCAACCTTAGCAAAAATTAAAACAAATATAAAGATTGTCTAAGCTAACAACATTTAGACGCACCTGTGGAACGATTCATAGGTACCTGAAAAATAAAACACGGAAGGATACCCAAATGAAATTTTATATAACTGTGGCTGTTCCCACATTTCTGTATGCTAGTGAACTTTTGGTAAAAGGGACGTGCAGAGGATTCATGCAGCCGAAATGAAATTTTTAAGAGGGAGGATTCATGCAGCCGAAATGAAATTTTTAAGAGGGACGTAAGGTTGTTCTTTCTTAGATCGGAGAAGGAACGAGGATATTAGACGCGATTTAAACATTGTACCATTGTACCAGAAGATTGAAGACCACAGATGGAGATGGTGTGAACACTTGAATCGCATCCCCGATATCCGCTTACCTGTGGCTGCCTTGGGTCATCACCCTACTACCAAGAGAAATATCGGTAGACCGAGGAGGACATGGGTTCCTAGTCCTTGGAGGGGTGATGATGATGATATAAAGATTTATGCGTTTTTAAAAATTAAAGCAAACTGAGATGTGTGTAAATTATTAAAACTTTTTAAGGGTTCCATTATTTAGGCCTGTCAAAACAGCTTTAAAATAAAAGTAAACTTTTGTTTTAACAAACAAAGCAGAGCGATTCAGGTTAAGATAAAATTAACTTCCTTCATTGAACGTCACGCTTTCTTTACTCAACGGTGTAAATGATTACAAAATCGACATTATTAAATTAATTAGATTTATGATATTAAACTGCTTCTAAAGGTATGGTTAAAGTTGAAGCTTGATTATAATAATAATTTTTAAGAAAGTTAAATTTTAATGCTCTTCATTATGGGTTGAATACGTTTTAGATGGTATTACGTTAATGGTGGTTTGGTTAGTTGCGGACACAAGTTCATTCTGTTAAGTATAAACACAAGAATAAGAATAGCTGAGCTAATGCTCTAATCATTAATTTTAGCTTCCGAGACCGCGGTTGTGGCGTTAGGAACAAACCACACCGTTAAATTCCAGAAACGTTTCCTAAATTGTGCGCGGCAAACTTTGCTGTTTTGCTGTTGACAATACAGGTCTCACGAGAGTGATAACTTGATACGGGTACATATTTGTATTGCTAAAACTGTTATTACATAATTAAGTATATGCAATCCTTTGTCCAAGGAATCATTTTATTTATTTATACCTACAATAATCTACAAACATTATACTAATATTAGTCTAAAATATTTCAAAACTAATGTACACAAAATATTTTCTTCCTTCCATAAAATACATTTTTTACACTTTTTATTATATAAGGATTGTCTACTACATTTTTACATAGGCTTATTTTTTGTGCGGCTATCTCACCGCTTTATGTTTATAACGCACATTTATCTTTTTGTCATTTCTGCATTTTATATCGTTACGCAGATATTTGTCGGTACTATTATGCAATTCATGTTTATCATAATTTACTGTACCTTAGTCTAATGTCGCAGCATTCCAGCAGCCGTTTTGACATTCTTACCGGCAACTTTATTTACGCTTTAGGAACTTAGCATAGACCTATTATCTTAGCTGATAATAAGATTTTAAAATTTTGTTTTCAAAATTATTACATGTAATTTAAAGAATTTTTGTATTTTAGGTGTTTCGTATCTTCCTTGTCTTGTCTTTACCAGTGTCCGGTTTATCTTTTCTTGTTGTTATCAGTTTATCAACACATCTCGTCAGCTTATCACTCTAGTACGTGCTAACGATGGCGTTAGCCGTCCATGCTATATTAAGGATAGTGTTAAATAAGAATTACAAACAAATACTTTTTTGTTAAGCCTTGGTGTTTAACATTGACTTACAATATAGAGGTAGACTTAGAGATAAATATTCACTATATAAATAAAAATTTGTAGTTTTATTGTAGTTTTATAGTTTAGGATATAGAACTCAAAATTTTGAGTAATAAACGAAGAACGTTTATTAGAAACAATAGACATTGACGACACACATTGTGTTACATTTCTGGCTGAATGATGTATAAGAAGTGATGTATTTTTTCAGCGTCCTTGTATTTTTGGATTTGACTCTATTCTTTTTTAACCTCCAACAAAATTTACTATTCCTATTTTAACACTTTCATTTTTCTACATAATTCTTTATACATATGTTTTTAGTCCGTATAGAGTTTGTCACTCTAACCGATTAGAACTAGAAATATGTTTGTTATCTACGTCAGATACATTAAAATTTTTTTGTCTACATTTTGCACCAACAGCTTTTACAAGCGTTCTAAATGGATAAGTTTGTACACAGACCTGCGCTGTAATAAAATGTTACCCATTGACCTGAAATTAACAGACATATTTTTTGCAGTTTTAGCCGTAAAACAACTTTCTTCCATTTGTCTACTGATCCATTAAAAATTAGGCCCTGGTCGCATTGAATTTAATTTATAAAAAAGTATAAGGTGAATCGTCTCATTTTTCTGTACACAATATTACGGAGTTACTATTTTTTGTTCTGTTACCAGAACATTATTAGTAGTAATAAAACGACGAGGTGGTAGGGAGACGGCCTCAACTCATTGACATTCCATAATGATGAGTTAACTAACTGTTGCGAAGCGACAATGTCATGGGTGTAAATAGTGTTGAACTCTACTTATTAAAACAACGTTTCCGAACTACAAACTTTGTTTTGAGATGTAATGTAGTGGAACTCACACATATAGCAGTGTAACATTATATAATAGTATGAGGGGCACTACACACACTAGAGTACAAGGAGTAGAAATGACGTTCTTGAGGCTGGAATGTGTTCTATCAGGAGAGGTTGTATTAGAAATGATCACATTAGAATGGAACTGTGCATAACTGGAAGATTAAATGATAAAAGCTCTTGGTACAAATAGATTAAGTAGAGAATGATAACAGATCGACAAAATGTAGACAATGGGTTCAATTAGATTTCCAAGAAGAACCCTCGACTATTATCCAAAGAGTAAGGCAAGTATTGGAAGACGTCGTAAGCGATGGTTAAATAAATTGGATTGAGACTGCAAGAGGCTGTTATTCTAAACTGTAAAGGATGACAACGACGCTGTTGTTACTTTGTGTTACTTTTGTAAAGTATCATCATAGACGCAATTTTAGTAAAATCAAAATTATAAAAATTCTGCGCAACTTTACAGTGTGTGTATTGGGTCTGAAAAAAAAATCACAATGCAACGGAAATTAAAGTAAAAATTCTATGAATCTTAAAGAAATTCTGTTAACCTTTAATATGTATAAACGTATTCTGTAGCCGGTAACTATTACTTTCCGCTGTTTTTCAGGCGTTAGATGGCGGCAGCCATATTTGCATACAGATTGAAAAACCGACGATGACATGCTGTACAATTTAATGTATGAATTTTATTAAAATATTTAGTTTGTCATGTACTACTTGTTGCAGTTGTTGGCAGACGTAAAACTATAAACTGTCAATATGGCTTACCCCGAAGAGAAAAAATAAATAGCGTAAATTTAGATTAGTAACTTGTATTCAATTTATTAAAAAAGAATAATATAATTAAATTAAACACTGAATAAAATTATTATAGTGTACGTGATAACTTTTGTGTTCTATTAACAAATAATGATTTTTCTTAAGATCAGGAGACACAGAAACGATTACACCTAACAAACGTACGCGCTCTAAAAATTGATTACAATAGGAATACTTTGGTATTAAAGAATTCAAGTAGCAAAACGTGATAATATCAATTTTTAAATATAATGACAAAACAGCTCACAAAGAAACGTTATAATTTTAAAGCAGTAAAGATTAATATTCTTAATCAGTCCGGCTGAAATGTCACATGATACCGGATAATTCAACTACCTATTTTGTCTCTACTCTTAAAAAATAGGAATTTATTTTACGATTATCAGACGTTTTAACTAAGGGTAGGTATAATTTGTTTTAATTACATCAAATTTAAAAACCTGATAAATGAGAAGCGTGAGATACCAAAGTCTTTAATTACGGGTCAAACACAAAAAAATTGTTCTGTTTATTAAGTATATTAATACTTACTACACCGATATTTCCTGATCACAGATGTGAAACAGTGTCTCGAAACATAATATTTTATTAACAATAAATATCTATTATTGAATGTATGCCAGTAAAAGTATTCAAATAGAAGTGAAACAGTGTATAAATTAACTACGTATAAATATTAAAAATGTAGGTAACTGTAAACTAGATAACAATTACAATATGCTGTGTAATACGTTGTTCATACAATTTTTATCGTTACAAAACACACACGCACACACACACACACACACAATATGATACGTTTCACATATTTGTTAAACGAATTCACCATATTAGTGTATCATACTAAAGTACAGAGAATAATGTTATGAGATATATGTGTGTGTGTGTGTGTGCGCGCGCGCGCGCGTGTGTATTGTAAAGATAAAATTGCATGAACAATGTACTACAATGCATTTTGTACATTATAACAAACATAACATAGAAAACATTTGTTGAACATCCTGTACGGTTTCAGACACGTTTATCATCTTTTGTGAAGTCAAGACAGTTGAGATCTCTTTGTTACCATTATTAAGCAATCTACGTTATTAGTCTGTGCAATGCCGGTCGAATATAAATGCGAAAACGTGATGTATCATTTGGTTGTGCAGAATGTTACCGTGGACTCGGTGTAGTGAGAATTTGTATACGAAAAGTAACAGTGTAATTATTTGTTAATTATTGTGACATAAAAATAATTCCAGAGTAATAAAAGAACATGAAGTGAAAATTGTTGAAAATCATGAAAAATTATTTTATTTTCTAAGAGTGTTTTACAGACGATAAATCGCCAATAGTTTTTCGTGTTGTGAAACCGACAAAAAACCTGCTGTAACAATTAATGACAAGCGCATACCCATTGGCTATTTATATAATTAAAAGATGGGGTTATTTGATTTCAACCCAATTTTATATAAACTGGGCCCAAGTTGTGTATAATGGGCCTGATACACATAATAAAGAAACTCGATTACCTAAAACCTTTCTCATTATAAATGGAATATAACCAAATAACGTTTCTTTTTAATTTCAAAAAATATAAAATATAACGTAATAGTATTCATTGTGTGTTTAATAACAGCGTAATGAAATAACCGTTTCTTTCCACTGTATCTAATAGCACTAGTAACGTCAATTTCGATAACAGACCCACAAATTAAATAACGTTAGAAGCAGATATATGACTTCCGTTGTTTAACTGTAGACTTTCCAGTTGAACGACTACAACTTTACACGCTTTGTGACTCCGTCACTCTCTACGCAACGAATGTAATTTATGGAAAACTGATTGGAAAATGTATTATTAGATGTAAATTAATCAACAGGCATAACAAATACATTCTACTGTTTATTGTGTGTACCACATTTTGTAATTTACTTTTTATAAATATTAAAAAATAATTATCAACAAAACGTTACAAACTTACAAATGCCTGAATATTTAAAGTATTTTTTAAAATAAGAGTTACTAGCGTGAGATCGATAAATCTGTAAACTTTATCATTGATATCGACTCTCTAAAAAATTATTCTTATTATTTGCCGTCTCTTTGATTCTCTTCTGTAGTTTAAGAACTATTAACTGCCTATATAATAATTTTTCTAAAGTTATCTATGGGAGTTTTTATAACTATTAGAGAATATTCATCATATTTTTTATAAACTTATTATAATATACAGACAATTTTTGGAGTAAAGTGTTGGGTTTACAAAAGCGAATAATCAACATAACTTACTTAATGTTTCACTTCACTTTAACAAAATTCTATATTTTTTCATTTTAATTTAAATCATGTATGAGAGAAAGTATATCGTTCCTGGCAGGCAAGCATATCTCAATTATGTAATGTTTACGTTTCTATTTTATTATTATGATTACCGCAATAAAAAGGCAGGCAAGACACACACACACACACACACACACACACAATTCGCGTTATTTCTGGCCTCACTCATGTTTATTTTCTTACACTTGCACGCTTTTTAAATGGAAAGTGCCGAAACCCACGCCAACACAACGCGTGCAAACTGAAAAAGTGTTCAGCGTGGATAGCGATTTGCTTCCTGTGGATCGCTGGGCAGTGTAACTGCACGTGTTTACAGAGGAACTGTTCATAGACAGATTTTTCGTCTCTAGGGAATGAACCCTCTGCAAGATGCTCAGGGTCCATGAGTGACTTCGGAGCGCTTCGGAGGGATGATTATCTGCGTAGTTCAGTTTCTTTATAAGAATAAAGTAAGCCTACCTAATTTTTATATTATACTGAAAATATTTTATACTGAAAACAACATTATATTAAATGACTACCCCATAATAACAAAAATATCTATAAATAGTGAAATTAGTTTGAGGGTTGGCGATATTTTTTTAGAAATTACCGAACCGAATTCAAGTAAATTATTTTAAACATAAATATTACAACATGGAAGTCATGTATAGTTCTCCATACGGATTTTTTTGTTATCCTTTGCTTGTCACTGTTTCTTGGACGTCAGAAATCTGTCCTTCTCGTGCTTTCTCTCTTGCTTTTTTTCAGAATGTATACTTACAAAATATTTTGCGCACCTTTTTTCGCTTATTTGTAGGCAATAGTCATACTGCTTAAACTATTTTTCAATTGTAGTGCCTTGGATATCCTAAATTTCTGTTTGGCTACTCTAATGTGTTCGTTTGTTTCCCACGGACCAGTCGATTTTCTGCTAAAGTCTATTTCTTACTGTGCAAAAGCTGTTGTTTATTTTGTTTATCTTTAGAATTTTAAAGTCTGTAATCATTATTTGCTGGTACTGAACTCATAATTGATTTGTAAACTGGCTGTGTTGTGTTGACGTAAATGAATACTCGTAAACTTTAATTTCATAAACTTGTAAAATGTAATTATAGCTACTATCTGGAAAAGTGCTTATTAAAACAGTGTTTATATATTTATGCCAAAATGTTTAATTCGTTAAATAGACGTTGTTAGGAATACTTCAATAATAGACAAACACTTATAACCAAACCGTTATTATAACTGCCGTTTAGTAGTCTTTGTAATTATTGACATCACATTGTTTAGATTTAACACTGGTTTTATATTTATTCGCCAAATGTTTGTTAATATTACCGATGAGGCATTCTAATGAGTTGAGACAATTAGAAACGTGGTACATGTAAAAATAACTATTCTTATAATAACAGAAAAAATTAATTTTTAAGAATAAGACTCGATTAAATCATTGAGTTACTCGGGTGACATTATAATTTAGCCGTAATGACTGCACCCCACACGTTAATAGCAAGGGCTTGGGTGCTGTTCTACTATTTCACGGTTTGCGATAATTATGCTGTATAAATTTATATCCACTATGTCTGAGCCTGTCATTTTATTATTGAGTTTACATTTTTACAATAACCACCTACACTGATTCCAGACAATGTCTGAAGATCCGTCTTTCCTATAATAACAACCTAGTCTACGCTCACAATACCAAATTGTGTACAAAATAATAAATATTATTTAATTTACGTACATATCATGTGTGTGTGTGTGTGTGTGTGTGTGCGCGCGCGCGCGCGCGCGTTGTGGTAAGAGAGGGAGAGAGAGAGAGAGAGAGAGTCAAATTCCTCTAAATCTGTCTTATTAATAATAAATAGTAACAATTAATATTCCTTTAATTATTGTCCACCACAAGAAAATATTTTTCAAATAACTCACACTCTTTTGACAGTAAATTTTATTTTTTTACTGTCATCCTAGAGAGTATACTACATATTTCTAAAGATGACAGTTAAGCAGTTAGAATACTGTCAAAACAGTGAAAAACAAATTATATACGAAATATATTATTATAAAAAATGAAGATGAAAATTATTTACTTTATGTGTGTAAATCTACAGTGTGTGTTTGTGTGTGTGTGTATGTGTGTAGGAAGAGATAGATATTTACTTACGGATAAAGAGAGGGAGAGAGAGAGAGAGAGAGAGAGAGAGACAGACAGACAGACAGATAGACGTAATTGTATAAGTTGAAAACTTTAATCTTTGAACAGATTAATAGAATTTTATTAACTTTTTAAAAAAATTGACAGAATAGAAAGGTTACTTTTGTTACAAAGCAATTGACAGCCCACTTGCCTATTTCTTGACTTGGTTAAGATTATTTTCCATTGTCGCCTCAAGTAACAAAAAGGACACACGACCCACCCAGATAGCTTCGTAGTAAGTAAACTCTCGTACATTTTCAAAACAATTCTAAGAATGACTTACCCTGTTATTATAACACTATTCGTCATCTCATGATTTTTAATCTAAAATTTTGTTAAAGTTAGAAAAAACTCAACACAGTTCTACCTGTTAACATGATTTACTGATATAGGATGTAGAGATGTTTCTACTTATCAAAATAAGAACAAGTATATAAATTTTACGTGCAAAATGCACTACACACTTGAATAAAATATTTTATTGGGTTAATTTTTTTATTTTATTTACATTTACTTTATTAATCCAACCCAATATTTAATTAAAATAATTGAACAATTAAACATAAACTTTTATTTGGCTACTGCAACAAATAAAATAGATCGTCTAGTATCGTAGACCGTGTTGTAGTCTGTATAATTGAACACAATATCATGTTAGCTAAAAATGTGGTGTAAAGCTAACTGTAGACAGGGCAGTCGGCAACAGTCAAACAGTTTATGTCACAAGCTACAGTGACTACTAACTACACCCACCAAAGCGATATACTAGAATGTCGAAATTATGTAAGAAGGTATTAATGCTTGTTTTCAAACTGCTATTTAGGAAAGTTAACGGTATAAGCAACTTTTATTTTTATTTAAAAGAACAGTTTAAAAAATTGTATTCATTTAAGTATAATTTTAGAAAATTTGTTGATCGAATAAGCAGAATAATTCTACTAATTAACTGTCTACCTAAACGTTATGTTAATTTTAATAAATGAACACACGCGCGAGTACGACTGTAACATTACATCGGTTGTATTTCTTGAGGCAAAATAACAGTAAAACTGAGTTGTATTCTGAAAACGTGATTACTGTATTTTACTTCGACTCTGTTACGGAATATGTGAAACAGTCTAAAACAAGGATGTACGAATAGCGTTTATCTTGGTTCTCTCGCGTGGTCATTGCTTACTTGGCTTCACTGCTTATCTTTTTACTTTATTAGGCAAACGTCACTTATTGAACTGTGTGCAATCCCCTGAGACAGAAACACTTACTGGGTCAAGTGTTTTCCAATCCTGTTTCAGTTTTTCTACACCGCATTTTATATTTACTAAGAAATAAGAATATCTTTTACTTACTTCTGTTTTACGGTATCACCTTTGGGAGGGGCAGTAGTCGGCCCATTTACTTCCGATGTGGGTTTCCAATGCACTCAGAGTGGATTCTTGTCGACACCATGTAGCCGGGTTCCATTATCACATAGCTCGAACCTGAGCATACCTGATTACCACCTGAGCTTACCAGTAGTAAACTGATGTTGACCAGTAGTAACTTAAGATACACATTACAAAACTAGTAGTAATACAAAGAATAAGCAAAGGTGTAGATGAGATACGCTATGTTGTAATATACGGTCTTCGGTGTGAATGTTACAAGTATTCCGGATATTTATCACACATAATAAGAGAATTTCTAAATTCACATATTTTTCCACCGTTTGCTTTACTTACAAAAGGAACTACTTTCCCGGTTGCCTACTAAGAAACTGTTTTAAAATGATCAAGGTTACAAGGGTCACAGTGACTTTGACTGTTGAAAGTCACCGCTTTGTAGTTTACCTTAGGTCTCCATTGCAAGATTTCTCTAAGCAAACAATTACTAAATTAGCTCTGAAGCAGGAATATTGTGAATGAGGGATCCATCTGTAAGAAATATTTATACCGTTAAACAAAAGCATAATGTTGAACTTGCTTTCACTGAACCTATATATACTGTATATGAAGCAGAAGAGATAGGATTACAGGTTAATATTGTAACGTTACCAAATATGGTAGTTACATAAAATAAGCTAATATAACGTCAAGTAAGAGAAAAGCATGGAAGTATGTCTAGATAAATAAACCTAAGTGTATAAAAGTGTGTATCTACAAATATATTAATATAAAAATCCAACGATGAGGAAGATAATATTAACATAGCAACATCAAATACGAAATGAAGAAAGAAAATGACCATGAGCCAAAACAAAATATCAGTAACCAGACCCAATAGGATCCAACAGTGAGGGGAACCAACAAAATAAGGACCAATAAACTCCAACAGCGAGGGAAACAAATAAAGATAGTGACTACAATGGAAATATTGAAGAAGAAGAAAGAAGAAGGACAAGGAAGCGTACCATGAAGAGAGAAGAAAATGGATAGATCATGCAAGGACTCAACATAAACCAAGTGTACTAGAGACTATATAAGTGACCAAAGGAATGGTGATTATCAAATATGAAAAGAAAAACAGTGTTTAACATTTAAGGAACCACAAACAATTACAGTGAGTACTTAATATAGATGTGAAACCTGTGAATAGTTAACTAATTTCAACTGAATAAACCACACAAACAATCCCAGTGATAAAGTTTATAGTGTAAGAAAATATGTTAATTTCATAGAGAAACAGCAAGAATTAAAATAGTCAAATAAACACAGACAATTAGTGTGACTAATTTAATAAAGACTGTGATCAATATAGATAATCAAAAGACCACCAGAATTGAATAAAATCGAACAATTATATTATTGTTCATAGAGAACTGACAATAAATAAAAAACCTTTGTTATGAATCAAACAAAGTGACAGGAATTAAATTCAACCAATGACCAGAGAGATATTGTAATTAATACAAAAAGATTTGTGTTATTGTTTAAGAAGGAGTTGTATAAACATGTGTAACAAAACAATTAAAATATTATAGTAAGATACCATACTGAAGTCATGTTAGTAGGAGCAAAATACTGCATTAAAACATGTTGTACATTGTTACATAACCCCATAGGGAAGACACCTATGAAACAGAAAATCATACATGTTAATGTAAATAAATGACCATCAACTATGATATCAATCAAGAATTTGTTATAAATAATAATAAATCCTAATAAACAGTGTATTATATTGCAACACAATGTAAATGAAACAGATCAAATATGATGGCACAGAGATAGAAGAAATGGAACAAGTATGCCAATTTAGAATTTAGTTAGACAAAATACAATATCAAAACAAATACCAATGTTAATAAAAGTATTACCAGTAGTTAGATAAACATCTGGTACTACTTTGAGAACAGATTATGAACATAATAATAACAGTATTGTAACCAAAATATTGTAAACTAACTAACTATGTACATATAACCAGAAGTAAGCTGAACCATTGTATAACCAACTAGTTAAGAAAAATACTGTATTAAAGATTGAACACAGATTGTTAAGAGTGTTACCAGTAGTAAGAGGGAAACCCAGTGCTACTTTGAGAACAGACTATGACCATGAAAATAGTCATTTTATATACAAATAATTAAAAACCAAATGACTATGATGAAGGAACCCAGATGTAAACAAACCATGAGGAGCAAGTTACTTATGAAAAATGTAACATATAAACTTGTTTAAAAGTGAATGAAAACATTATCAGGAGTCAGAATAATGTCTAATACTACTTTGGAAACCCAAACCAAGTGTAACAATAACAATTTAATTATTGTTTTAATAAAAATAAATGACTACCTTGATATGACACGATGTAAACAGACCCATTACTGAAAAATTGAAGGGTTCTAAGCTAGCTAAAAGCTAACCATTATATGGAGTGAATTGGGTACAATGAGTGTACACTAATTACAATTAGTACATGATATAATTTATATAGAAAAAACCAGAAATAAGGTAACAATTGTATAAGAGAGATAGGAGGGGACTAAAACAATGTAAATAGTAGATTAAATACAGTCATGTACAAATATTCTAGTGTAAAATTATGTAAATAGACGTTTCTAGTATTATTAGATTGCAATATTACTAGTATTAAATAAGGAAAATTAGTTTTAAATACATTTATGAAAAATCAAATATGGACGCCTAAAGACGCCATAACGAGATATTGTTTAGGGAACAATTATTCCCAAGTTTTGAATCAAACCAGTTGAGATATGGACTCAGAGCGTTTATTTAAAAAGTGTTTTAATATAAACAATTAAATTTGGTGTAATAGACTTATAAATATAAGATACACCATAAATAATTAATAAAATCGTTATAGTGATAGAAGTGATGGACGGAAAATAATCATGTTTAGACTTAAATTAAAGAGCAGGATGTCCGCAATTCACTGACATCAACCATTTAACGATAGGACATAGATTAAGAAAGTTATTGTGATTTTAAACTTTTCAATTAAATTTTGTACCAGTGCTGACGTCACAAGGCCTCAAACGCAAAGCCAAATTTGGTAAAAAATTAAATATTTTAAGAAAACAAAGGGCTTTGGGTCGGAGAGTATAGTTTTTTAACCAATCGAATGAATGAATATTGGCAGACGAGCAAGAGACGCTTCGAAGAAGCATCACAGTTCACGATCAGTCTTTCGACGGAGAGGTCACGTCACTCACCGATATGAAGAAGTTTTAATTTTCGAATTGTGCGCGGCAGAGACATAAGTAATTCACATACACATAACCTTTAAACTACACCAATATATACGAGTGAAATGTGCGGAGTGTATATTTATTCAAGTACGATTAGTGTATAATATCAATCGTACTTGCGAGTGTTGTGAAGGATAAAAACAGGGAGTACAATTTTTTATTTTAAATAACTTTGAAACAGAAATAATATTTTCGTAAATAAACAATGTTGATACTACGCAAGTCAGTAAAAAACGAAGTATCAAAAACTATGATTGAATTATCAGAATTAAAGGAAATATTAATTCACAATTATTAAAATATTGAATAAATATTTTAATTATTTATCATAATTTAAAGAATTATGTTTGAAGCATTTATTACTAAATACGAATAATACCAATAGTCACTCAATTGACTAAAATCGTTTTCTTGATTTTTCGATGTTTTAAAGTAAACGTTTTTAACTTTCATGCGAAAGAATAAATGTAATACTGATAATGACATATCAAACTATTACGAATAATGTGTTTGTACTTAGATTAAGAAATAATAAATATTAAAAAATAATTAACCATTATAACAATACCCGTTATAACATAACCTTAGAATCGTAACGGTAACTTGCCAATTTCACTGTTACAAGTCTGTTCTCAAGTAAAATCCAAACCAGATGGAAATAGTAACAAGAGTTTTTTAATAAATTTTTCTCTTGCAAGTAAATAATTCTCAAAGCGAATTATTAAAATAAGGTAATACATTTTAACTGTACAAGCCAACGAGCTTGGTAATTGTCAAACGAGTACTATAGATTGCGTGCGCATTCCCGCGTACGATAATACCATAACTATCAGATATATGGTACTAATTTTCGATTTTTATATTTGTTTGTTTATTATTAATTATTGTTTATTTTATATTATTATTAATATTACATCTTGTACCTGGTATCATGCTACCTAAAAGAACCTTACGAACATGGTAATTCACTGATACAAGAGAACATAACCTCTTGAAATTAAACTATTGTACAACTAACAGGTTTACCAGCCTTGAAGCTGAACAGAGTCTTATTTTGAATTTTATTAATTGTAATTATTATCTGAAAGGTTGTTAGTCATTGATTGTTAATTGTTCAAAAATTTTATAATATCTTGAATTGTTAATAAACCTCCACTTTTTATTACCAGTGAAAAAGAGTATCATTTCAATTTTAAATTAGCTCATTTATTCTTAATCAGTTCTACCAAAAGGTGGCGGAAGAGTTTAAATAGATCTAATAATTCAGAACATTATTTAGATATTATATCATTTATATTGTTTATAATAACCATATTTAATATTCAACCTGAATATTTATTTGTATGTAAAGTGTATGTATTTCAGCGGAACCGTCACTGAACATGACTAAAATATCCACGTGTGGTAAGTGAGGGAGGTATATAACAGAGTGCGCGAAACATTTTAAATCGAAGAAGTGGACTATTAATACGCACTTATTAAACAATATAATCACACTAATAACCATAATAGTTATAATTAGAACATTTTATAAAAAACAACATTATCGTAGATACCGGTGCGTATCTGCAGTCACACTACTACACCACTATAAATATAAATCTACACTTGTATCTAGAAAGTACATTTATAATATAGATAAAACAAAGGTTATGATCACAACTCGGAAGAAAACCAGGAAACCTGAACAGTTTGAAATTGAACTACTAAACCCGGAAATAGTGAATCAATTTAAATATTTGGGATGTTGGATGCCAAACAACAATGAAGAAATAAATAAAATAAGGAAAGGATACATTTGAATTGATTTCTAATCCTGTTTCAGGTTTTCTACATCACGTTTTATATTTCGTAAAAAACAAGAATAAGTTTTATTTAACTCTGTTGTATGGTATCACCTTAGGGAGGGGCAGTAGCCGGCCCATTTACTTCCTATGTGGGTTTCCAATGCACTCACAGTGGATTTTTATCGACACCATGTAGCCGGGTTCCATTATCACATAGCTCGAAAGGGCACCTGAGCTTATCAGTAGTAAACTGATATTAATTTAAGATACACATTACAAACTAGTAGTAATACAAAGAATAAGCAAAGGTGTAGACGAGATACGCTATTTCGTAATATATGGTCTTCGGTGTGAATGTATAAACCTTTATTAGCTGTTTGATTTTATTACATCTGTGAACTATTGATCCAATTTTGAGCAACATCACCACTGAATTCACAAGAAATCAGGATCTTTCTCACACAGAATAAGGGTATTTCTAAAGTCATATATATTCCACTATTTGCTTTACTTACAAAAGGAACTACTTTCCCGGTTGCCTACTAAAAAGCGGTTTTAAAATTACCAAGGTTACAAGGGTTATAGTGACATTTGAAAGTCACCTCTTTGTAGTTTACCTTACGTCTCCTTTGCAAGATGTCTAATCAAAACGTAACTAGTGGCATAAAATATTGTTGCGGCGGTCTACTGATCGTCGTATGGTACAGTGAAAGACAAAATGCAAGACACGAATAAGGTCACTAAGACCAGCTTTAATTATCACAATTAACAGTTTGTAATCATTAAGTTATTCAACAAGATTATTCTCGTACAACAATTCAAGTTGATCTGACCACAAAATAATAATGTCACTATTATCCCTTTAATTCTAATATCACTTCCGCACTATACTCACGTTTTATTAACGCACCACTTGAAACGCACTGTGTAAATCGCTCGACAATAACTGAACTAAGCACTGCTGAATGCCTGTATTTATACCCCGCTCAAATTCCAGAATAATCCATAGCCTACTAAGCGTCAGCGATACACTAGAGCGTAATTGCTTGCGGCCTTGACACAGTGCGCGCGGCCGGCTTAATCTGGAACAGTCTGGCTAACGCATGTTGAGGTCACGTACGTACACAACATTACAGCACGATTCCACTGGAATAGCCGAGAAACACGTGGAATGTCGTGTAATGGTGTAACACATTTTCCAAATGACGTAACAATATCATTTACGAATTTTTATAACTTGCATTTATACGTTTCCATATACTCTGGTGGTTTTATTTTAAAATATAAACTTATAAATTTTTAAATAAAAGTGGATCCATATGTACTGATGTTATAAATACATGTTACTCTAATAAAAATTACAGTGCACAGAAGCTGAGGAGACTTTTGCTTAATTCCTGCAGTGTTCTCTGTATTAGAATATAATTCACGGAGACACATATAACGCAATTGTAACACGTAAAAGGGGCAAAGCAAGTGACTAATGACCTTTCTTGCAGGCGTGCTTCAAGGTCAACGTTTTAAAGTACATAACCGTGATAATATAATTCAAATTAACCTTGTACACTTAGTACCTGTTTTCCTGTAAGTTTTGTTTCTGTGGGTTTTGTTGTAATGGTTAAAGAAAACAAGAAATTTAAAATCTTATTACTGTACGTTCAGCTATTCTAACGGATCAGTAGCATATTCCAAATTATATTTCTGATGTTTCCAGTGCATAAAAGCTGGTTTAGTGTTCAGTATTTAGACGGTTAGTATTAACCGTCTAATTGAACTCACTTAACACATGCAAAACGACGTGTCAATCTTGCATCAATTGGCAGCAACGGGATGGAAAATTGTATATTCAGTTGAGCCACCATCATTACCCTGTATAATTTTTTTTTTTTTTTTTTTTTTAATTTATTGGAGATCTGTAAGCTGTTCGACTGAGCGAACATTTAACAAATTGGCTGACAACACACACAGGATTATGAAGAGCTGACCATTGACAGCTCTTCTTGTTTTTGATAATAGATTAAAGAGGTAACAAAATACAAAACTAAATGATAAAAACATGTAAACAAATGAACAAAAGTCACTATCACTTCCTGCTGGCATGATACAATAAGTTCAAACATTAAACACTGGGCCCATAAGGCACATATACAGGTTGACATTAACACGTATGAATGACACGAATACAAAAACATACAGAACAGATATCACAGACAGTACAATACAGAAAATACAGAGAATATATTATGAGTTAAACCTGAATGGTAAGTCTAATAGTTTGTGTCCTTTTAGTCGATAAATATCTTCACTGTTGTCTAACAAGTTAATTGCCAGGTGGTTGGGATGCTGTTCTAGTTTGGAGATGTGAGTCCTGCAGAGGCGCATGATTTCTTCTCTCACGGTTGAAACTTTGAGGTCGCGGTGTATGGAGTTATTTGAGACAAACCAAGGAGCGTTGACTATTGATCTAAGTGTTTTGGACTGAAAGCGCTGGATAATCTCAATATTACTTGTACTTGCAGTACCCCAAAGTTGAATACCATAAGTCCATACCGGTTTAAGCACGGCTTTATAGATCAAGAGTTTGTTGACGAGACTTAACCGTGATTGTCTACCTATAAGCCAATAGATGTTTCTGACCTTGTGATTAAGTTCAAGCTTCTTAGATGTTATATGTTTTTTCCATGTCAGTCTCCTGTCCAGATGCATCCCAAGGTACTTAGCACTTTCAGCTTGCGGTACTGGTTGACCGTTAATTGTGACTGGAGGGCAGTTTGCCTTACGTGTGGTGAAGGTAACGTGGACTGACTTGGATGAATTGATTTTTATCCGCCAATTATCAAGCCATAACTGAACGCTGTTTAATGATTCTTGTAGTATAAGAGATGCTATTGAGGGATCGGAGTGAGTCGCTAAGATCGCTGTGTCATCGGCGTAGGTAGCAACAGTGGTTTCACTTGCTGACGGTAAGTCCGAGGTGAACAGGAGGTAGAGCAGAGGACCCAGGACACTACCCTGCGGAACACCCGACCCCACTGGTAATAGAGGAGAAGTAGCATCCGAGTACTTGACTTGAAACACTCTCCCCACTAAGTAGGAATGTAAGATACGGTAACAATTATGTGGCAGATTTTTCTTTATTTTATATAAGAGTCCAAGATGCCAGACTTTGTCAAATGCCTGGGAAACGTCGAGAAACACACCTGAACAGAACATCTTCGTTTCCAACGATTTATTGATAACATTTGTTAGTCTGTGTATTTGATCTACCGTAGAGTGCTTTTCTCGAAAACCAAATTGGTGATCCGGAATTAGGTTGTTTTCTACAATTGTTGGCATAAGTCGTTTTACAAACAGCTTTTCAAAGATCTTACCAAGTATCGGTAGAAGGCTTATGGGTCGATAAGAAGAGGGCTCTTGAGGGTTTTTACCAGGTTTTAAGACCATGATTACTTGAGCCGATTTCCAGAGAAGAGGAAAGTATTCGAGTCTGAGTATGGCATTGAAAATGTATGTTATTAGTACAACGCCTTTGTGAGGCAGCTCCTTTAGAACTTTCCCCGATAGCAAATCAATGCCGGGAGCCTTTTTACTTTTCAAATTATACAGGATTATTTCCTTGATTTCCTTAACTTTAAAAGGCTGAATAGGTAGAGTCATTTGGAGCGGGGAGTGTAAGTATCTTTGTACCTCTTCATCGAAAGAGACGTTCTTGCTGGCTTCAGGTTGAAAAACGTTGACCAAATGTTCGGCAAAAGTCTGGGATTTCTCTGTATTGCTGCGCGCCCAGCTACCATCTGGTTTATGTATTGGTGGTATTTGTAATAGTGGCCTTTTTAATCGTTTAGTAGCCTTCCACAGAGAATAATCAGTACTTTCATTTGATGACAGATTTTCTAGATAATCCTGAATCCCTTCATTCTTTAAATTTTCCAACAATCGTTTTAGTTGTCTGGCCGCGGCCTGTATAATTTATAATCATTTCACAGTTACCATACTACCGTTAAAAAACAGGCGATTTATGATAAAGTTAAATTAAAATAAAAATATTTTACTTAATTTTCTATCCTAATTTGCATATTAACCATACATTTCCAGATGCTAGATGAATATTTTTGTCCATTTTTTCTTAAATTATGACAACTTTACGAAACTAGTTAAAACTAAATTGCTTACTGAACACTAGTAGTATAAAGTACTGTAATTTTATATAGCTTTATTTCATTAATATTTCAGAGCATATTGTTATTTAATATTAAATTAGAGTAAAATAAATTACGTACTAATGCAGGTCAGGCTATATTATTTTAGCACTGCGTCCAGACTTCCTTTAACTTCACTAAACGATAAACTTGTTCTATTTCATTGGGTTGATACTGGTTAATGTGGCCGGTTGTATTCAAGCAAATTTTGATGAAATTTGGAGAAGATGCATAATGCATTCAGAAAGGGATTGAAACCTACTGTAGCATAGTGGAAAATTTCAGAACTAAGGAAATGCCAAGTTTTTGACAGCACAGCTGATACAGCACACCCACTTTGCTAAATATTGGATGGAAATATAATATTAACAAAACGAAAAAATAAGATGAGTCTTATTTTAGCAAGTATAATCTGAACAAACCATCATGGTAACAACCAGGATGCAGGAAGGAGAAAATGCACTTGACATTTCAGTGTGCCATCATGGGCCAATAACTATGGGTACAACAAAGAGTATAAAACGTGTTTTAGATATTTAAAATTAACTATTTGAAATAAAACAGAATTAGTTTATAACTATAAAAACTGTAACATTACGCCCGAAGATATTATAATTATTCAAATATATACCATTTTAAATCAAAATTATTTAATTAATCAAAATAAATTAATCAGATTAACTTATAAATTTTTTGATCAATGTTTAACAAATTGGTTTATTTATATTTTAATTTTCCAAACATTATAGGATTACATTAGTTTTTCTTATTAAATAGAGTTTAAGTTAATAGGAACATTAATCTTTTTAGTAGCTAAGCGTAGTTAAAGTATTTTCAATCCTAAAACGCCAATTTCCAACATGACGGATTAAAATTTTATTTGATAGCGGTGCTTCTGATATCTTGTACAATCCAAAAATATTATTATTCCCAAATTGTTAATTATTAGTGGAGATCAGTACATAGTGTATGTATGCCTAGCTTGCTGTATGTATGTAGGCGACGAGTTTTGTATTTGTGCAATCCGTTTACTTAACGGATCTTGTTTTGCCTCTTACAGCAGTGTGTTATCGGAAGAGCAGTTTGCCTCTTAGTGCAATATTTCTGAAGTTTACAAGCCATTAAGTATATTGCTGTAGTGCAGCCGAAGCACTTTTTAAACCTCTTTACTGGGTAAATTTGTTTCCAATCGTGTTGCTGTTTTATGATCGTTTCAGTCGTTCTAATGTCACTGAGCAATAACTGTTTCCCTTTACTTGACTATCTGTTATGAAAGAAGGTTAGTTTGGGGAGAGCTCTGAAGCAGGAATATTGTGAATGACGGATCAATCTGTAATAAAATATTTATTCCGTGGTGTTGAACAAAAGCTTGGTGTTAAACTTGCTTTCACTGAACCTATATATACTGTATCTCCTTAACAGAGTGGGCAATAAAAGTGCGTTATTACATCGCTATAAATGCTAAGGTGCAGTTTCCTTTTAGCAATCGTCGAATGTGATGGTCACGTGCGACCAACGCACAGGGGTAGGAAAGTTATGTTTATGCAGCAGATCCATGTGATGGTTTCAGGAGTCAGCTAAAAGTGAAGCCGACAACGGATTGTGTCAGAAACACATGTGTTAGTACGCTTTAAAGCAATTACATTTTTGTAGTACTTGTGGGACATATTGTGTTGCTCTTATTTAACTGCAATCAATTCGATAATTTTGAATTGTCGCCTTTTACATTTTGAAATTAATTCGTTTAAAAACGTTTTTAATGGATTTAACTACGATTATATCGCTAGAATTATGCAGTAGTTATGAATAAAAGTAAAGTACACGTAGTATACTGCGGATATAACTTGTGTTATAATTGTCACACAGTCAGTGCCCCTTCAGTATGATTAGTCTTGTCTGAACTGCAACAACCAACAAACGTATACTGCAGAGCGTGATCGCCTAAGAGAGAAACATTTATTGGGTCAAAGGTTTTATTACTCTACGAATGTTTTACAACGTCTGAAGTGATTATTAAGAAGGTAATATGGAGAATATGTTTATATACTCAAGGTTATTATAGCACCAAGGCTAGTCTGTCGGCTGGAAAGTGTGTCAGTGTAATGTAAAAGTTAGGAATTTTTATATTACATTTTACAGTAAACTGGTAGGCTTTTGTGATTTTATAGTTTATGTTTATATTACACACCTAATATCATGCATTGACAAGGGCACGGAGAAATTTTCGAAGGACGGCTATGTTGAAGTTATTGGCAGCATTTACAGTTGGATGCAATAAGTCCAGATAAGTTCAAGACTTTTATTTTAAAATAGCAAGAACATAATTTTCCAAGCAGAGATATAATTTTTTATGTACAATTTAAAATATATATTTATTTAAAACTAAAGTCGTTTTTAGTTATTAAAACTATTTGTGTACAATTAAAATGTTGTTTTATTTTCTAGGGATATGCATTTTTAGCTGGAAGGAGTTTGTACTTACAAAGTCATTAAATCAACAAATGCAATTATGTTTCTCCATATAATACATACTCATGGATTGTACATTTTCAAAATAAAAATATTATACTTTATATCTAGTCATTAAGATGTATGTATGTATATAGCCAATTGTTGAAATTTTATGTTTTATTTTGACGTGTTTTCCCGATGTAAATATTTCATAAAAATTCAAATATTTCTAAAAGCCAATATGGTAAGACTGTAGTAAAATAAATGAAAATTGCTTTTCTGTAAAATCTTTACACAATTTGTCAGAACTGAATCTACACAGTTCCCTCCTCTTAAAGAAAACGAAGATAAATTGTAGAAACTGTGGTTTTAACGTCACGCGTCTCTAAAGTTGTGAACCAATCAACATTGTAATCGCGCAGTACGATTCCAAGAAAATGATTTGTTTTTCTCTTCAAAATCACCAGTATTTAAATATACAGCACAGTTTGTCGTTTACTTAATCCTTTGTTTGTTACCATTAAGTTTGAAAATTTGCGCTGTATGTCGTCTTTATAATTTGTATTGATCTCTATTTACTTTTGATGTTTGTCTTCTACTTAACTTTCCTCAATAATATTCTTGTAACATCCTATTGTTCTTGTCAACAGAATACTGAAGATAGTTACTAAGAATCGCAGTGACTCCACTCAAGTATCGTTAAACACCACGTGCCCTTTTGTATCAATAAGTAAATATTCGTGGAAATACGCATATCGTTACAACTGATTTGATATTTAAATGAATATTAAATGAATATTTATTAAATATTCTGTATTATTTGATAGGCTTACTTCAAAAGTTATTCAAACCCTATAGAAATTAATTAGCTATGTTTTGATTCATTCTTCCCTTTTCCAATACTCGGATGTCTGAGATACTCTATTTTATATTGTAGAGCCAACGATTTCTACAGTATTTCCTGTTTAAATATATATTTTTTAATTTGCTTGGACCATCTTTTCTACTTTTCTACCATATTAGAAACTCAAACAAGTAAAGTAAATTAACTGTTAGAAAATACTGATTTTCTAAAATTAAGGACAATTCTGACGTACGTAGACTTTACGTGACGTAAATTTGTCTGAAGATATGTACAAGAAGCAAATAAAAAGACATATTGAGACAATAAAATAACAAGGCATTCACGGTTATAGGCTTGTTTTCACAAGCCTATACGTTCACAGTTAGTAACTCTGACCTCTACACAAAGCGAGTAACTCCGCTAAAAGTGTCAGTAACATTTGGAAATATCAGTCTATTGACGAATTGCTTATTTAAACAACGTTAGTAGACTTAAAAGCAAAACGTATTGGGTGTACAATAATATAGACAAGAAAATAAAGGTAATATTCTTCATGCTCACGAATAAAGTCAATCAAACCCTACAAAAATTAATAAGTTATGGTTTACTTTATTAAATATTCTGTATTATTTGATAGGCTTACTTCAAAAGTTATTCAAACCCTATAGAAGTTAATTAGCTATGTTTTGACTCATTATTCCCTTTTCCAATACTCGGATGTCTGAGATACTCTATTTTATATTGTAGAGCCAACGATTTCTATAGTCTACAGTATTTCCTATTTAAATATATATTTTTTAATTTGCTTGGACCATCTTTTCTACTTCCGCCTCAGTGTCCTTTTTCATATTTAAAACATAATTTCAACAAAGCGGTTTATATAATTTTAATTTTAATGCCTACTATTGAGAGAAACGTGATGATTATTAGTATAAAACAGTACAAATATTGAAGTAATTAAGTTCCTCTACGCTGTAAACTTTAACGTACATTTTTTTTATTTGAGTATACAGTAGTTTATTTCTAACCAAACATGAAGTGCCCTACTCAGGAGTAGGATAATTACAATGTAAAGTTGTTATTTGACACTTATATATTTTACTACATAGTGCCACAATATTCTGTAGTTCTAATAGGAGTAGAGAAGTGTCAATGGCCATGTCTATTTGAACGTAGACTAAAAAAAAAATAATTTTTATTTAGGGCAATTAAAATGTCATAATTTATCCAGAAAGGAACTGAAACTCTGTGATCAGGAGCCTCTATTTCTGCTTCACGCTTACACCCTACATGTGACTAGAACGTATCACGATAGGTACAGACATATTTTAAGGTACAAAATAAGAAAAGAAATTTACATATTTAAAAAAAACATTATTTTTTATGAGGAGAATACACTCTTTGTTTTAGTTTCTCTCAAACCAATTTAACTTAGATTATTTAATTTTCCTACTTACAAAAAAAGAAAACTTTAATATAAGTCCGCATCGTTGGTAGTATAGGTAAAGTAGTTAGCAAAACTATTTTTATAAAACTATTTGTTAACGCAGAAAAAGGTTTGTTGGTAACAATATTTTTTGGCTTTTAATAATTTCAGAGCAAATAACTCCATATGTCCATGCCTGAAACGTGTTTTCTAGTAAAGAATTGAGGAAAAGGGAGAAAGAATACTGCACAGGTTAGCATGTTCCATGTACATCGCCAACTGTACTCAGCATACAGTGTAAAGTCTAATTTACACTAAGTACATTTCAGCATTAATTTTGTAGACTGTTGAATGCGGTACGGACAGTGGAAAATTTTAATAACACTTATGAGAATGTAGCATTAAAAGTTTTTGAAAGTTCAGAAATTAAACATCGAAAGAAAATTAAAGTAAATGTACGTTTTACAAAGTCGTTAGCAATGCAAAATTTGCGTTAAAAGTGTAATTTCTCTAAATGACTAGGTGACTGCCAACAAAAACGTAACTATGGTTCCAGTATTAACGTGCAGCCATATTGTGGAAACTCCAAGTTAATGATTGTGGTAATGCTGAAAAACGTAACACTAAAAATTAAAAATGGAAATTCACGAATGTTTACAACTACTAATTTGCTTTCGTTTATTGAGCCATATTCATAGATATTTACATGGTAATAAAGGAACACGCAGTGTTTGACCACGAATCAATAAATTGCCACTCCTGTTTAATCCAGCGTTAAGCTTACTCGTTTTCAATTAAAATTTTTGTTGTTATGTAAAACAAAATTAATTTGAGAATTAGTAATTTAATTTTATTATATAAATATGGGAAATCAATGCCCGTTTGTAAGTATGGAACAATAATTTAGGTCATATTTAACCTATTGTTTTTAAAGTTATTAAAAGTTCAAATTATTATTTTAAGTGGAAAAGGATGTTTAAAAAAAAAATTAAAATACAAAAATGTTAAAAATTGTATGATTTCGGACACTAACCATCGTAAGTTAAAATTAATTAATTAATTAATATTCATGTCCGAAATCTTATAATTTTTAATGATTACATTGCGCCATCGATTAATAATAATTTTTAAAATCGCACAAAACATGTTTTTTTATTTTAAATCTATTCATGTTTTACATACCGAGTCACTTTATGATTAATATAATTAAATTACCTTATTCGGTCCACCTAATAAGTCGTAAGGAAATCGCGGTGCAGCGTGCATGCATGCGAGCACTCCGAGCGATTCAGTTGTTACGTTTTGTATATTTTATTTAAAAGATTTTAAACATTTTAAATTATGACATAACCACAAAATGTGGTATACATTTACCTTTTGAATTGATATTGTGTATCTGAAAATGGGATTTCATCCCGAAACGCGTCATTGAATGTTTTTTTATATTTAAAATCTGCATTATTTTTTAGTCATGGTGATACACAGTAAATGTATGTAGCTTATATAGTAGAGCCTAAAATATATAACAATATAAATCTCTTTATGGAAGCGGTAATTTTGTTATAGAAACGTAGAATTGACGGTATATAAATATTACACATTCAATGAAATTCACTAACATTGATAAGGAGAAGATAACCTCGTTTTACATTTCTATCGATATTATAGAACCGTTTATTTTTGTTAAAATTGAACGCAAGGTATTAGCTGATACATTAAAAGTATTTAACATATTTAGTAGCATTAAAACATGAGGATGAAGCAGAAAAGTAGGGTTATCAATGACACGTAGCCAGTAAATCTGTGTAATATAATATCGTCACGATGATTCCTGAAAAATCATTTGCCTCCCAGAAAAATAATTTCCACCGTTCTGATACTCACCTACTTCTTTTAAGTTTTAATTAACACGATTTAATTATCTCTATTCTGTTTACGCGTACCTGTTTTTATACCGTTTGTGCTGTGTTTAATTTTCTTCAGTGAAATTCAAGTTCTGTGGCACAGTATTTGTTCTCTTTGTCAACAGAAAACTGTATTTAATTATCAAGGGTCGTTCTCACTCCGCTACAGGTTTGTTACATTCCACGTGGTTACCTTAACAATAACTTTATTTCTTGGAAATTTCTTTACGTTTTAAAAAAGGATTTGCCATTAGACACGTACGAATTAGTATATGAGAGTAACTAAAGCAAAACAAAACTTTGTATTGATTACTATTATTGTTTAATATTGGCTAACTAATACGATTATCAGAGTGTTATTGTATTATAACGACTCTGAAAATGTCAGCAAGTACTACTGAAATCAGGTAACTTTGAAATTATATTGTTTATAGATCTTTAGTTTTTATGGCATAAGACTCTCACATAAAATTATTGATCCTACACGCATGTAATTTTTTAAGAATAAAAGGAAGCTAACCTCGCGACGAAGAATGACTAGTCAATAAATAGTTTTGGTCGTGTCTAACGTCAAATCTATTATTATGTCAAATAGTAATATCGTGTCATCAGAGTGTGTATACGAGAGTACACATACACTTTAATGTATACTCAAGATTTAGCACTGCATAGCCAACTGCAGTTTTCTTTAACCGAATTTACTAATCGCAAATGAACCTGTTAAAGTGACGTAACTACCGGACAAGATAATCTCTTGGAACTTAACTGTAACAAATTTTTCAAAAGAGGAAAAATTTTGTGTTCAGTGGTTTTCACGTCTAGAGGACTTGTAAGCTTCTGACTGAAAGCGTCAGTAATGTACAGCGTGAGTTTACCTATTGTAAAATGAAATCTATGGGAGTTTGATACGGAGATGTATGTAAAGATAAAACAGAAGGGGGTTATTGAATGAAGGAATGTGTGATAGAGAGAAATATAGTTGAGAATCATAAAAACACGAGTATTTCAGCAGGAGAGTGAAGAATATTTTACACATAAATATGAACCACTGTAAAGGCTGTTAGTTTTATGAAAAATATAAATTAAATATTCAAATATAAAATACAAAATAAATTCTCATTTCATATGAAATTGTTAAGCTTAAATCGTATCCTAAAGTCTACAATCTTATTTACTTTTAAATAAATGAGGGCTAAAGAAAGGAGTTTTAAAATTATAAAACTCAAAGAGTAATAATTTAAATTTAATTAATTTAAATAATTTAAATTTTCAGAACTATAGTTAAACAAAACATTTTGCAATATACGTGTTATGATCACTGTTATGATCATATGGGCCGACAGATTACCATTCATTATTTCCAACTTTCTGTCCCAAAATGAAACACAATTTGCATCAACATGTTAACGCGAGTCTGTTCTGTTCCTTACTTATCGTAGTCTAATAAAAAATTAACAATACGCGAGGTAGCGTTTAATGTAAAAACAAAATAGAATACACATAGCCTATGTATCCAATACATCATATCACATTACCGCTTTAGTGAACTATTAACTCATTAAGGGGACCCAGTGTGGTTTAATCCTACAGAATTAAATGTAACGTACATTTTCTCCAAAGCTATTAAAAACTAATTATGTACATTAGTAACATAAGAATACAGTGTGAAACGATTCTATTCTGAAACTGTTTTAAATGTTATACTTTCATAGTCGTTTTTTACAAGTTTGAATTATAGTCAGTCTAATAGTTATTATAAGCAGAATGATCACTGTTGCACACCACTGTGCCGGCGTTTGCACGAGCCGGCGTTCGGAGAAATATCATACTAGTTGTCGTCTACAGATAAATGTAGCGGCACGTGTGGGTAAACGCAATTTCGAAGGCTGTGCCTCGACGATGACGCGATCTGGTGGCGCAGTTTGGGTTTCGTGATGGCAGCTGGTGAACAAGTCAGTCGCAGCCAGCTATTCATCGTATAAACAGCTCGCTCCCTCCTCGGCACAGACGAAGTTTTTTTTTTAGTGGTTCATAGCTGGTGAAGGCGGCAGTACACCCAGCTGTGGCCAGATCTCCGTTTCTAGGGCGAGAACCCTAAGGATTCAAAAAGATTAAAAAACTTGCACACTAGTCATGTATATTAAACACCTGAACTGGAGCTCCCAACCAACTCACAATAATGCCAAAAATGATTTTAAATTTGGATATGAATTATTTGTAACTCAATGATAATCATGAACTCATAACCATGCATAGTAATGAGGAACGCACACCGGCTTTAACCAGCGGTGACATAACTGGACATGTTCTCAGCCACCTTGCCACGTGGCGATACCATAATCACAATTTTGCAAATAATGAACACATTAAAAGGCCCTCTCAGCTACACACAATTAAAAGAATTACAGTACTTCATCTAGGGCGGTTTTAAAATTTACCTTTAACTGATTTAATTAAAAGAAAGTTCACACTTCCGGTCACCAGTGCGTGTTCATGCATAACCGACAAGATACAGTTCTCACTAACTTACTTAATTTAGTCACATCTTTATACTAGGCTGAATGAACAATGATTAAAACAATTACAGGCGGTATCCAAATACTATAACATCCATTAAATTTCTTAATACTCACACACACATCTGATCGAACCACGAGCATTCTAACGTTCACATCTGGTTGAATACATTTTGAATTTAAATATTTCTTTACTACCAAATCATTGTGTAAAATTATATAAGCACTTACCGGTGAGTCTTAAGCAATTAGCCTGCCATACAGGAGAAGAAGACTGTACACGAAAACTGCCCGAGGAAAGAAAGCTGAGCTGTTTATACGATGAATAGCTGGCTGCGACTGACTTGTTCACCAGCTGCCATCACGAAACCCAAACTGCGCCACCAGATCGCGTCATCGTCGAGGCACAGCCTTCAAAATTGCGTTTACCCACACGTGCCGCGACATTTATCCGTAGACGAAAACTAGTATGATATTTCTCCGAACGCCGGCTCGTGCAAACGCCGGCACACCACTATATAAAATTATCCCGATTAGCGCTTTCAAGCTTCACAGCTCATCGTCAGATCGGAATTGAAAGAAATTATGTGAAAATAAACCCTACACCCCATCTCACCCCCACCCTGCTCACACACAACAAGCTATAATTCAAATGTCCCTCACCACCCCCTGAGACCTGTCACTCCATCTGGACAGTTACATATTTTTCTAGCAAATTCCTTGTGTTTTAGTGTTGTGTGTGTGTGTGTGTGTGTGTGTGTGTGTGTGTACATTCCTTTAAAAACCTAACCATCTCCCTTTTGACACACGTGGGTCAGTCACACACCCTTATTTTAAAACCTCCAGTTAGTAGTATGCAATTTAATTCTTAATCTTATCTATCTGTCCTCTATCATTTACTTCTTAATTATGTTATAAAATATTTCTTCATTATCAAATTTAATTTTAGTATTAATTAAATTGTCTAACCCTTTTTCTCTTTCTTTCAATATTTCTAACTCCTCCCTCAGCTTCCTTTCAACTGTGTTATTTACTAATTTTACAATTTCGTATTCTTCCAAAGTATTAACA
This sequence comes from Magicicada septendecula, assembly GCA_034769895.1. Lineage (NCBI taxonomy): Eukaryota > Metazoa > Arthropoda > Insecta > Hemiptera > Cicadidae > Magicicada > Magicicada septendecula. Next base: position 144,696,414 of record CM068367.1, on the reverse strand, counting down.
AACTTATGGTTGTCTTCTATGAAATGTCTTGCATATAACGAATTGGTTGTTCTATTACCTTCTCCACGTTTGTGGTCAGACAACCTGCATGCGAATTTTCGTCCTGTCTCACCTAGGTACACTTTGTTGCAGTCTTTACATTTTAATTTATAAATTCCGCTTTTCTGCAATGCTGGAATTTTTTCTATATTTTTATTCCTTATCTTATCAAATACCGTTTCACATTTTTTAATAGCTATATCTACTCCGTATTTATTAAAACATTTTATAATTTTTCTAGTATGTGAACCTATGTATGTCAATGACCCTGCATAATTCTTTTGTTCTGGTTCTATTTTAGCTTTTTGTATGTTAACCCTTCTCATAACTTTATCCACTATGTTGGTGTTATAATTATTATTCCTTACAATTCCCTTTATCGTTTTTAACTCCCTATCTTTTGATTCGTTCTCTTTTAAACACTTCTGAGCTCTGTAACAAAATGAATTGATTGCCGCCATTTTGTATCTATAAGGGTGGTAAGACTCTCTTGGTATAATTATATCAGAATACGACTCTTTCCTAAATATCCCAAACTGTAGTTTCCCATTATCTTTAATTTCTATGTTTAAATCTAAGTAATTTATTTTCTTACCTCCTATCTCTTCTTTAAATTGTAAGTTTTATCCTCATTATTTACCTCATTTATAAATTCATGCACTTCTTCTATGCTTCCTTCAAAATTACTAATACATCATCAACGTATCTAGACCATAATTTTATATTGTCTTTACACTTAGTGGAACTTATTAATTGCTTTTCAAAATCATTCATGTATATCTCTGCAAGAATAGGGGATAATGAAGACCCCATAGGTAAACCTTTTTTCTGTAATTTTTATAGGTAAACCACCAATTTTTATATAGTGGTGTGCAACAGTGATCATTCTGCTTGTGATTTCAACTACTAATACAACTTTCTTCAGTAATAGTTATTATAATTAAGATTATAAGTACAGTTTCTTCTTACAGTATCATGGGATTTTTAATACTTTTGCCAAACACAAATTATTAATTGAAATGTTTTATTACTTACTTTGTATTTTGTATTTTTTTTTTTATTGTAACAACGGAACACTCTCGAAAAGGAGAGGTCCTTCAACCCGTTTCTCGGCTATCCGAACAGTTGCGTGTCGCTGGCAAGGCCGCACGCACTCAAATAAGCTCTAGATTTTCGAGTGCTTGTTAACGACGCAAATTATAGATTATTCTAGAACATCTGCGCTACCTATTCAAGCAAACGCAGGTGGTATTGTCAGTCAGTTATAAGTGGAGATTTATTCAGCGTGACTCAAGTGATTGTTGTGTTATAATTAGTGCGGAACTCTTAATAGTGGACATTATTATTAGACACGATAAATCTAGAGAGTTAGTCAATAAATAATCTAGATATAAACGACAAATTTAGGCATTTTTAATCTGTTATAGAATTAGTGTCTTTCAACAACATTCTTAACTAATAAAATAACATTATTGTGTTACAGTTTTACGTACACGTAGTCAGATGTTAGAATACACTCGTTTGTTAGCGCGTTAAAACAAATGCTGTACTGAATTACTTGTTTGCCATCACTGACAAGATGTCAGAACATCCGAATGTATAAGCCTTTTGTTAACAGACATTTAATGGCCACTTCATTATGTTTCATGACAGTTGTATACTTTACTTCTAAAAGTCTCTGCAAGACAGACAATATCCGTTTTTCAACAAAACAATCTCATAGTTTTTTTATCTAGGAAGGTACACTCTACTAGTCTCCGCATGAGTTCAACATCTGAGCAAAGCAGAGACTCATTATAAAGTATAGTAAAAACAATGAGTTTTAAATACGGTAACGCCTGTAAATACAATTAATGCTGCAACGTAATCTTATACTTCTTGAATTTTATAAAAATCGTAAAATGAGGATAAACAAATTTTAATTTTATATAATTTGGAATAGAGGAATTTTTGTTTTCTTACAGGCTTTCATGCCTCATTTTGTACTAACGACTTTGTAACAGTATGTAAACTTAAAAAAATTGTAAACTTTTTGAAAAAATGTTAGAAGGATTGTAGTTATTTTCATGCAATTGTAACTATTAGGGCTAGTCTAAATAGTCTACATTATGTACTACGTAGAATCTGATAACAGTAGTAATACTAAAAGAAATTCGAAAAGAGTTTTATACAGCCTGTTTCCATAATATTTCAAAAATATTTTAAAAAAAACAAAAGTTTTTATATCTAGTCGTGCAAAAAATCTGTACCCGTTTTTTGGCATGAAAATGTGTAAACCATAGTGTATTCTCTCTTAAGATGAAATAATATACTCATTTAATTACATGGCAGATAAGAAAAAAAATTATTTAACAATAATAAAAAAAATAGATACAAGTTTTCAATATTTTATAACGAATTTGTAGTAATGAAGAATTAATAGAGATAATAGTGAAAAAACAATTTAAAAATTGTATGTCACTTCATCTTATTAAGTTTGCGGTAGTAAGCATTTTAGTTATAAATTTTTGTGAACATAAACCATTGGTAAAGAATGCTAGTTTAACTCAATCAGTAAGATAGAGTATAGAAGAGAGGAACAGACAGTGTTATTTTTAAAAGATACTTTCTAAAATCAGTACAGAATTTGTTCTTTTTGACTTTATGATGTCATATTCGGATTTCACTATTCCCCAAACTCCATTTTTTTCTTACACCCCTTCCAATAGTGTCACCCAATTGCTGTTACTGTTTAAACATACGTGTGGGTGAAACAGGTAGGCATTGATTGAGTATTAAGTAGAGCTTTTTGTAGGAGGATAATAGGAGGCTCTTTCAAGGATACACAATACCAAGGTTATTGAGCGACTGGAGAATTAGACTTTTTGGTATATACCACAGTACCAAGGTCGTTGCAGGGAAATATAGGATTGAATTAGGTGAGGATCGGATGCAACTAGGCGATTGTTAAGGATGTGGTATATTGTAGTTATTTTGAGAGGAAAAGATGTACTGATAATAGGTCGGACTAAACGACTGTGTTATAGTCACTAATGGAAAAGAAAGAGGGAGGTATACAGAGAGGGACAGATAGACAGACATAGAGAGATGGACCAAGAAGCGTACCAACGTAGGTTATTAAAACGCTATTGACACCAAATACTTATTCTGTGTACTCATGTGCACCAAATACTTATACATTCACACTCTTATACCACATTGTCAGAAACCAATATATATATCCAACAGAGTTTTCATAATTTCTTACGCCTTACGAGATTCTTTCGTATGAGTTTTATAATTGTAAAGGCTAATAATTAACACATGATGAAGCTCAAATGTCTGTAAATTAGTGTAACGTTTCTTACAAAGTGTAACATAGTACAATATTAACCTCATAAACTTTGCAAGCAGTAAGGTGGTTGGATCACGCAATCCACCTATTGGAGGAGTCACGCAAGCAACAAGTGGAAAACACAAATACCCCCCTAAAATACCGAATAAATGTTTCACGTCTATAATCATAGTCTTATAAATTACAGAAAATTACCTTGGCATTATACTGAAAACACGAGTTTTAATAAATGCGTTTCAAGGTGAATTTTGACATGCTTAATTTAAGAAAGGAATACAATATTGATAAATGAACGTAATATTTCACGGCCGGTGTTTACGCTATCACAATTTTCTGGGCTGTTAGGCCGTGGTCTAAATTGTTCTTGTTTTTTACCAGACGTTTCGTCTATACCGGTGAGGGCATTTCCAGTCGCGAATTCAGTCGTGGACACAGATTACAACCACCCGCAAACAAATGCAAATTATATAAGTGCCTTAACAGGACAGAACAGTATTTGTATGCAGGTGTTTGCAATCTGTGTTCCCGTGCGACTGTTCGTATTCGTTCTCGAATGTTGCGATCAGTGTTCCTGCGCCACTAAAGATGTTAGTCATTGGTATGGACAGAACGTATGAGCAGCTTACACCACAGCCTAACCGCCCAAAACATTGTTATAAGGAAGATAATTACGTACGTTTATCAAAATAAGTTACTGAATCATGGTTATGAATAATTACACATTCAATGAGAAATAGCAGGAAAAGATAATAAAAAAAATGGTGTCAGTAAAGTAACAATAAAACATTATATAATGTACTCTGATATTACTACTGATTGAGAGGATATTTTCATAAAAATATAGCTAGTCATCTGTAACTGTACTACACGACAAATTGAGAGTCAACAGAGTACTCCAGTTTTCAGCTAAAACTGTTGTTATGTTAGTAATCGTACTTATGGTACCTTTCGCACCAAATTTTCTAATTCTGAAATAAATCCCCAATAGATTTTAGTTTAATAGATTGTCGGTTTTTGGTAGGTTCATCCCGCAATTCAGGTTTTACTTCGTGGATTGTGTTTTCGTGTTGTAATATGGCATAAACGTTTAAATTTATTAAAGACATTTAATTTGACGGCAAAGCTAGAATATGTTAGTTGACAACTACAGAAGTTAAGCATCGAAACAATTTATAAAGATGTCTTTGGGCAAAAGACGTTAAAGAATTTAAGAAAAGGGAGGTGAAACAAGTCTGTGACTCGTTATGGTTCAAAATGTAAATAAAGGTGGTCAACATTTAGAAGGACAAAAATTTTATAGAATAAAGATTGATGGTAAAACAATTGCCATGTTTAAATTTGCACACAATATAACTCTACCTACTAAAATAAAAACGATGTACAGTATATTCTTATTTTCTTCTTAAATTAGAAAAATAATACCTTTTCTTAAGTCTTATATAATAATTGAACCTGGAACATTTAAATAACTGCTGTTAATTGAAAAAAAGATTACTTTTGTCAAATATTTTTCCTGCCCTTTTCTGCACAGTATGATAACCATGTTTACCTTTTAATGTCAAAGGTTTTCCATTTTGGTCGGTGCAAATACGAGCAGGTAAATAACGTTTGAAGGGCATACGTTATATTTGAACAGTATTGGATATGTCAAATCTTCGTGAGTGTATGTCATGAATTGTGATTCTCTGTTTCTAAAATAAGCTGTAATTTATGTAGACTAATTTGTCAGACTTTCAAAGCGGCATGCACATCAGAATTTCGTTGTTCACGAAATGAATTCAATTCTGCACTGCCAGTTGTATTTCTGAAAACAATTTACTTTGTTACGTCAACGGCAAGTTTGTCGTTTTGAAGTTTAAATTAAACCGCTTTCTTCACCTGTTTGCTTCTAATATAGTTATAAAAAATAACGTGATGAAAAAATAACTAATACAGACAAATAATATACACATCACTTTAACTATTTCCATGATTACGCTAAATTCAATTAAGAGACACGTGCCCTAATTATTAAAATATAAAATTTGTTGTATTTAATTATTATGGTTATTCATCTTTCCATTCTAATAACTCTTGTTGTTTTGAGGTTCTTATAATAATTATATACTACCTAAGCACATTAAATTTATGCAAATGTATTTTTCATAATTGCTGTATACGCACCTGACATATGTATCACACATAATCATTTTCTGCATAGTTTTCAATATAAAGGTTTAATCTATTTATTTCAATACTCCACTATATATTGTAGAAATCAAGGAATTCAAGGTGCACTTGAAGAAGTTATCTATTAATTACTAATATAATATATAACATATTATTATTCAATAAAATTGTGTTTAGTTTATGGATAGGTTATAATTATGTTATCAATATTATATATATATATAAACTTTCACTATGAACTTACTTTATGGTTTTATTTCCCAAACGTTTCAACATGGTATACGTCTTCTTCAGTGGGAGTAAATACTGAATGTCTTTACAGAGTAACGGTTATGGACTGTGGGTGTGTGTGGTGGGTGTTGATGGTGGGAGGGAATTGGCGCTGGGGTTCAAATTGTGTGTTTGAATCAGTGTATCGAAAAGTATGTGTGATCTATAATGTAATTGTTCATTTAATATGTTGTTTGGTTGTAGTGCGTGATATCTGTATATTTCAAATTGTTCTGCTGTGTTTAGTTTTCTACTTTTAGGTAAGTAGTGTAGTATTTCCATGTTGTGTTCTATGTTTGTGTAACTGTGGTTTTCGTTTTGTAAATGTGTGGCAAATGTGGAATGTATGTAGTTTGTGGTGAGGGCTTTTAAATGTTCTGAAAATCTAGAGGAAAAAGATCTTCCCGTCTGGCCGATGTAGAATTGGTGACAATCATTGCAGTTTAATTTATAAACCCCTGTTTTGCTGTATGTCTCTGTGTTTTTGTTAGTATTATTTATGTGTTTCCTAATGGTGTTGTTAGTTCTGTAGACTACTTTATAATTGTGTTTCCTAAATGTGTTAGCAATTTTGTGTGTATTGGACTTGTAGTATGTAAGTGTGATGTATTTACTGGGTTGTGTGTTGTTGGTTGATGTGTTTTACTTTTGTGTTTAGGATGCGTTTGTGTAGTTTGTTTATTAAATCGGGATTGTATCCATTTTTGACTGCTATATATTTGATTGTGTGCTATATATAGCACAAAAAATGGATACAATCCCGATTTAATAAACCAACTACACAAACGCATCCTAAAAATTTTAATAAATATTTTATCCCAATATTTACAAAAACAATGGAATGAACGAATATATTTTTAAAATAATATTTATTATCTGATATACTTATATTTGCGTTAATTGAAAATGAGATTCTTACTTTGAATATCCATAAGTCGTTTTAGCGTTAGTAAAATAATTGATACAATTAAAATTTTTTTTATTAGAATCATAGTAACTACATGTAGAAGGCTAGTGACCAAGCTCTAAAATATATACTTCAAGTACGGATGTACAAACTAGAATTACATGAAATATAATAACCATAATGTTGGCCTCTCACTTGAGAGAATTACCATAGGCATTGAAGACATCTATTTAGTTGAAAATGACTAAAGAGTTACATCATGTTTCAAGTGTTTACTGTTGTGAAAAAGTGGTTAATTTACGACTTCCCGACTTCAGCTGTCTTTGTGGAATTCCAAAAGACATTTATACCAATAGATGGAGGGATCTCGAGTCGGCAATTTTTGCAGAATTATGTCGCTTACTATTGTTCAGAACAACCCAAGAATATCTTCATCTCAGCGTCACGGATTTGCAAAGAGATTAGACAGAAAATTATAACAGAACTTTTGAATATTGTTTTCAAAGAGAGACTGGAGTTGGCGAATACCATTATTCGTAATATCTCCAGGAATGACGATGACGATGACGATGACACAAACGATATGAATCTTGGAAAACTAGCATTTTGGCAATAGTTTTGCATTTCTGGGGACTTACATTTTAAATCATCTGATAGTTAAGAACCACATAATTAATCTCTACATTTAGAAAATCAATGCTAGAAGTAAGATGCTGATAAAGAACGGCTCCATAGAGCTAGTGACAGAAGGAAACATAAGATATTTATAGTTCAAGTGCGAAATGTCACTATACCTTTAATGTCTGAAACATGAATAATATTGGGGAAATAAGCCGCGGGCAAAAGAATTTGTTACCAGAACCTTGAGTATCGTGTGAGTATGGACGACACAACTATTGAAAGAGACAAAATGTTTAAAAAAAAATGTATCCAAATTATTTTTAATTAGACATTTATAAAAACCGACAGACAATAAAGACCTTTACAATGCCTTGAATTAGTGATTTTAGTTGCGTCGTTTTCAATTTGGAGAGGAAAATTGGTAAGATCAAATGGGATAATCTAATTTTAATTTTGGTTGCTTCTCCTGAAAAATGAGAAATATGAAAACTCCAATCTTGTAATGGTTACATAGTTTTATTAAATATTTTGAAAGCTCTTCGGAATAAAGTAAGTTATAATTATACATTTTTAGAAAACCACAACGTATAGATCAATACAGGGGATTGTTTTACTTCAGAGAGTACATTAAAACCTCTTCACTACTGATTGACGTTCTTGGAATTTAATATTGCAGCGCCAAAGTAATAGTCGCGTCAAGAGTTTCAATTACTGGAAACAGTTGTTGACTTTCAGTCTTTTCATGTCAGTCAAATGTATATAATAGTGTAAATTCTCAAGCAAATTTAATAAACTGGAAACAGTTGTTGATTTTGTCTTTTCATGTCAGTCAAATGTATATAATAGTGTAAATTCTGAAGGAAATTAATAATTAATTTTACTAAAAAATATGTAATTACTTACAAACACAAAAGCTAACAAAATTCTTACCAAAGAACACGCAGGATTATTGCACAAAATACTAATTACTTGAATCACAGTTTTTGTTTGTATAGTATATCAAAGTTATTTCAGTCCCTTTTGTTTTTTAAATAACAGTAATTATACCACCACCAGCACCACTATCTCCAGCAACAGCTAACAATATTAAATAAAATATAGAAATGAGATTATGAGTACTCCTATTACTATTGCTATTGTTATTAATATCTATTAAGTCTAACCTCTTTCGGGTTTGAACTACAAGAAAACGAAGAACTGAGGAAACACCTTATAACGTCATTATTGTTTTTACAAAGTCTTTGTCAACTTGCTTTTACAGTATGACTGATGTTTGCTGTTTATGTATAATACACCGTAACTATTTTGTACTTCATTAGGAGTAAAGTAGTCAAATAAAAAACAATTTTTACATTTTGTAAACATGTTAAATGAGAGTTTGGTTATATCTGTGTATTTTGTTTGCACGCGCGCGGGCGTGTGTGTGTGTGTGTGTGTGTGTGTGTGTGTGTGTGTGTGTGTGTGTGTGTGTGTGTGTGTGTGTGTGTGTGTGTGTGTGTGTGTGTGTGTGTGTGTGTGTGTGTGTGTGTGTGTGTGTGTGTGTGTGTGTGTGTGTGTGTGTGTGTGTGTGTGTGTGTGTGTGTGTGTGTATTATCAAAGCTAAAAAATATCAATTAAATTCCTTTTATTCATAAAACTCTACTTTGTCAGATGTAGATCTGTACAGAAAATATGTAACAAATTGTGTTTATTGTTTACAAGGAAAACGTCTGTAAGTAATTGTACTTGCTGTTGTATTTTTAACAATTTATTTAACATAAAGGTTTATGTTTAAATTACCATGTAAAACAAATAATAGTCGCGTTCATAATACATGTTCAAATTTTGAAGAGTAACCGATCTGTATTGTGCTTTATTCAGGGATTCAGTGATTCCAATATAATGTGGGTACACGCCATAATTTATTTGTTGTCTGATGTTACTTACGTTACTAACTTATTTTGAGGCTTCGTGTCAGCTTGACGTTTATTTCAGCTCATTATATTTTTAATCATCACTAGAGTTTCTTGAAAGTTGTTAGCCTGTAGTAGGACAAAATCAGTAAGCTGACTTGGGGAGACTATACCATGAGGTTCTCGCCGACAAATTCTGGGAAATGAATAGTATTGCTTTTGAGTATGTGACGTCGTGTTTTTCTGTATAAAGTCTGATGAACACAGATTTGCACACTTCTAACTAATAGACTAAAGATTGACATCTCACAATACAGTATGTGTCATAATGTGTACAGTTCAGTTCTTTATGTTAAAGTGTTATATCATTTTAATATAACACATAATTTTCAGTAATATTCATAGTTACTAAAGAATATTTACAGCCCACTTCCTGCATTCTAAAGCGCTCAGTAATCTTTAAGGTATTTTAATGAAATAATACTCTAATTGCAAAAACTATAATACAGGCTATAATTAATTATAGTGCTGTAAAAATAAACTTTTATGGTGAAAGATTAACATACACATTTAAAAAAAATAAAAAATTTGATTCATTTGATTATAAGAGTAGGTTACATCATGTTAAGACAGCATGTATAAATAGTGTATAAATAAAAGAATTGCAAGTAAGTGCAACAGGATTATTAAGCCAATTTACTCTAAAAATTCACCACAAAATTTACAAAAACGGAATTCTATTTTCAGTCGTCAAAAACATTGTTACATAGTAGCTAATATTATATCTTTTAATTGCAGATATGATATTTATTAAATTTTGTACTGATATGTATGTAAAATGGTAATGCACATACGAATAACTAACATATATGTAGTCACAAATACGATTACCTTTTTCTGTAAGAAGGCAACCAGGTACTTCCGCTACTAGTTCAATATACGACAAATTTTTGTTCAAAGTACAAAACAATTTTTGATGTTTCGTTTGAAGTAAACAAGTAAACGGTGACAAGCGACAGAGAGTTTATCGAGACAATGTGTCACTTCAGATTTGTTTAGGTTGAGAGGCGATAAACAAAGCGTTAAGCGGGATAAAGACGCTTTAGAATCGAAAAAAAAATGTATTTCGTTTCTTCTTATCATACAAACATTCCTTGATAAACGTTCTTTATCCTATTGTCAGGCAAAAGTGAAATTTAAATTTATATTTTTTTAGAAAACAAGAAGCAAACCTAATATTTAGGTGTAAAAAATAAATAAAACATAAAATAATTAGTCATTAAAAACAAAAAGTATTTCACTGCAAATTTGACATTGGTAAACGTGAGTTTCATTAATAAATTCTCAAGCTATTCACCTACTTGATGGCATACATTTACATTAGAATTCACTAGTTCCTAAAGTTCATTAGAACTCACACTTACCTAAATAAATGCATGAAAGTTTAACAGAATGCAGAATCTGACATGCGTTATAACGCGTTAAAAACTAATTTCTTAAAACAATTTTCTTTCTAAATGTAAAAAAAGTAATGATAGTTTCATTACAATATCGCAGTTGGAGTATTCTGAAATTACGACCGTTAAGCACTGGTAAAACAGGTTAATTAGATATGTATCAATGTCTTTACACGTTTCATCATCAATATATTCAAGCTTTAAATTATATTAGTGGTTAACGCACTACACTTTGTTTATTGCAGAAGAACGGTGTACAAATTGTACGGACGCCGGGAGAGCAATCAGTTAACTGTACAGACAGTTAAGATGACTGTACAATGACTGCTACAAAAGTAAAGTGAAAGCAGGAAATAAACTTAGTGACAAGTCTTATTCAACAAAGGATTATCAAGCCTGTGTCTTACAAATTCTGCTTATGTTCGAATGGTATTGTATTAAAATACCTCGATAAAGGGTACAAAAAGTGAAATACGTGAATATGCTAACGACGAAATCACTGCAACAAATTAATAAAGTTTATACGTTTATAAAATTCGGTAAAAAAATCTGAGGAGGTTGGTTTCAGTGTTAATAATTTTATATAGGGTAGGTATATAATTACGCCAATTTCCGAAAGCAAAAAAAAAGTTTCAAGATTTAATAAAAAGTAACAAAGTATTTCAAAAATTGATTAATATTGTATAATTATTAAATATTATTTAGAGTGAGGTTAAATTATATATTGTGGTTATAAAAGGGTCTTATGACTTACTTTGCAAACATTAAAATGTTAATGGAACATCAAAATACAAATTTATACAATCCAAAAATAGCCAGTGACCACTTATTATGTGTAAAACTGTAAAAATAACAAAAACGTCTACGGTTAGTAGAAGGTTTTGAAGAGACCGTTTACAACGCTCTATGAAAATCATAACTGAAGAAGTTACTCTAATCGGGAGCTCAATTAATAAAAAGGTAAGATGTAGTGAGGCTTGTGAAAGCTCAAGATTCCAATGGCTGGGAAATAGAGTAGAGAATACCCAAATTTAGTGAGACACAAAAATGATACGTATTATTGAAAATTGCATTGATAAGAATGAACGTCAGAAAACGCAAGGCTAATCGTATATTTGGGGTAAATCAGTTACATTTTTACTGTCAAAACAAAAGTTTACTTTTATACTTTTATTTTAAAGCTGTTTCCGTAAAACAAACTAAAAAGTTTTCAAAGATTTAATTATTAAATAAACATTCATGGAATTTAAATATAATTTATCGAAACATAGTTGGAAAGTAAGAACTTTTAATTTAATTAACTTTAAAGAATATATTTAAGTGGGCAGTATTTTGTGTTTACACAAAGCTTAAAATTTTCTGTTTGTCAGTCAAGCACTTTTGCGCCTAATTCAATGCAACTTAATGCTCACACGCAGACCAACACTCTAAATTTACTTAATTCATTTGTCATTTACATTATACTGGATATTAAATTTCTCCTTTTTTCAGGGCAGTACTCTACCTATTCTTTTTTTAATCTACATCTCTATACGTAACCAAGTACGCTGTTCTTACATATTTGCTCACAGATATTGTAACGTAACAAAATTGTAGTTACACATAAATAATACAATACGTCGAATAAGAGTGTACCACGAACATGTTTGAGCAAAAATGAGAAAGAATAACTAAAGTATAAAGCCAAGTGTGTATCCATATACAAATAATGTCGAAGCAAGCCAACGCAGAAGAAGGAAGAACTATAATAAAAGCATCATCAAAGTGATAGGAGGAGAATAGAAGATAAAAACCCAAACCAATACGTTAGCAACAAAGGCCCAATAGATCATACAAGTGAGGGGACATATCAACTATTATCATACAAGTGAGGGGACATATCAACTATTATCATAAAAGTGAGGGGACATATTAACTAAGGAAAATAAATGATCACCAAAGTGAGGGGACATATCAACAATAGATCATACAAATAAGTGGACATATAATTTAAGCAAAATAAATATGAACTGTGACAATTGAATATGAATATGATATAAATAATTATGATATAAGTATAATATGAGTTATCATACAAGTGAGGGAACAACAAATACCCTGTAAGTGATGAAAAATAAATATGAAAAAGAAGAAACCTGATAACTAGAACAGGAGATGTAAATATTAAGAAGAAGAAGAAGAAGAAGAAGAAGAAGAAGAAGAAGAAGAAGAAGAAGAAGAAGAAGAAGAAGAAGAAGAAGAAGAAGAAGAAGAAGAAGAAGAAGAAGAAATGTATAATAAATAATGAAGAATATGTAACAAGAACAAGACAACAACATTCCTAGTGTAAGGAAGGCACCACGACCAGAAAAATGATAAGACAAGTGTAATGACTGCCAGATTAGTAATTATAATACCCTCCAACAAGGAAGAATATAATGAAGACAAGATGATTAAGAATCAAGTGTCGACAACTTAATAAGTAGCCACAAACAATGATAGTGAATATCTTATGTGAGTGCATCGATCATAGTAAAATAACACTACCCCAAGTAAACACCACAGACAATAAAAGTGTAATGTTTATAGAAGAGAAAGATAAAAAGTGTTAACAAGTAGAAACAGTGATTACCAAGTAAACTACACAAACATTTAGTGTACGATTTATGAACCAAGATTGTAACAAAATACAAACATAGTAAGACCACCAATATACTGAGATTAAAAATAGAAGTAATTGCTCAAAAACAATTGAAACAGAATATATCCTTGATAAGATATATGCCTAAATATCAAAATAATAAAGGACAAAATATATATAATGTGATAACTAATGCATTGTAAATAAGACAATTTGTTATAGAGAGACAAAACAATTTGCCCAAACCAAAATACAAAAACATAATGTGTGTAACATAAATAAATAAAAATTAAGTATTGATGTATAAACAGATAGCATAAAATGTGTATAAAATAGTGAGAACATTGTAATAGACAATAGTAATAACATGTAATAATAAGATTATAATAATTAAGCAGAATGTTGAACAGATTAGGATGTATATTGTTGTCAAATCAGTAAGAGACACCTCATTTGAGCAGGACCTACAACATAAAACCACACATAATAATTATAAAAAGCAATCAAAAGTAATTGTTCAAAGCAACAACCAAAATAAGTCAAATGAATAAGATAATGAACACAGTATAAGCTGAGAAACACAATTATATAATTTAAATTATTGAAACAAACAATAGCCAGATCAGCCAAAACACAAGGTGACTACCAGAGTTACACAAAATACACTATTAAAACTTAATAATAGAGAGGAAAATAGTTTACCAGTAGTAAGTAGAATACTCAATTCCTCTATGGGTATACTTAACAATCATTAAATATATAAATTAATATCAAAATAATGATAAACAAATATACTTGACCAGTAGGACTAGATGCAAATAACCATCCTACTGAAATTTAGAGATATTTAAACCAACAGAAAGGTAGTACACACACTAGACAGACAATGTACAAGGTCTAGGTACACTTTAATAGATAAATGTACATGCATTAAGTACAAACAATAACAAAATAAGAATATCAAAGTAACGGAATTGTGACATGGTGTAATTAAACAATACTATATGACTAAATGAAGCACCAATACAGAAATAAAGCTTCAACAAAGGTGTACAAACATGTGAAGTACCATTTGAATACCGGAGAAGTATCTTATGATAAGATAATATGTTAGAATAAGTAAATACAAGTGCAAGGACATGTATGGCTTAGACGCCAAAAATGCATTTTACTAAAATTGTAAATATCTTAATATTTAGAAATAATTGGTGAGAGAAATGGACTCTGAACACCTAAATATAAGTATTGGAATAAAATTACATAAAAATAAAGTGGAAAAGACTTAACTATATTAAGAACCACAATAAGTGAATTTTCGGGAAGTGAGCTAGGTTATTTATGAACGGATTTGTAGCTTGTTTGGACTTTATAGAAAGACCCAAGTATCCGCAGAATAATGGTACCAATAGTTTATTAATTAGACAAGTCATAAGAAAGTTATGAATAATAACAAAGTTTCTATCATTTCCAAAAAGGATTGAACGCGTCACAGCTTACTCTCAAACCCAAAAACTGACGCCAAAAAATAAAATTTTTAATGTTACTAAAGCGTTTGGGGTTGAGATTAAAGAATTTTCAACCAATGGGAAGAGCGAATTTTAGGAGACGCCAGAAACAACTTCGACGAGAAGCATCGATTGTTCTTGGACCATCAAAGCGAATGGAATGCACGTCAGTCAGTGACAAGATATTTGAATTTGTGCGTGTCCCTCAGTATAGTCAAGCATTGTAAACTAACCTAAGTAAACAACCATTACGTGTGACAGTGCAACGAGTGAAGTGATAAATAATAACCATCGCCAGTGTATAATAAGGGCGATGAGGAGTGTTAAATGCAGGGAGTACTATTTATTAACAATATTTAAAAAAATGAAACCTAATAATTACCGATTGATGAATTTTATGTTGACACTACTCTAGTCAAGCACGGGATGTACATGACTAAAGTAGTATACAATTGTCAATTAATAGGCATGTGAGTAAAGGTTCTCGATTTTATTAATTATACTGATTAAATAAAATATTATTGACATTTTTAAAGAAAATAATAAACAAATTCAATATGATAACAAATGTCGAAAATAACAAGAGTGAATATAGACGCTAACTTGACTACGTCGATTGCTGAATCAAGTCATTTATAAATTAACATTCGAGAACAATCATTGCCGTTAATAAACAATGCAATCACTTTAAATATATGTTATGTATACTCTTAAGATTTTTTATACTATAAATTAAATATTTTAGCAACTCACTTTGAGCAACAGGTTAAGCTAACCTATACGGTACAAACTTTCAATATCAACACTGAGTCCTGTTTTAAATTTATAATCATTTGAAAAAACCCAGTTAATAAGAATTTATGACTTAAATAAAATACATTTCATTGCTAATACTTAGCCAAATAATATTATTTTGATACGCAGCGTTTATGAACGTGCATCACACCTATCTGAATAGCTAATAATTTTACACCAGTTGTACCATAATAGGATAATTTCTGATATCGTATTTAAAGTTATTTTTTTGATTTTTAATTATTCTGTATAAAATAATATTGTTATGTTTCAGCATCTTTGTAACTTGTATCATGTCAATTAAAAGAACCCACGAATTTTGGTAATTATAAGCAAAATGAACCAAATAAGGTTAGCAATAATATTGTATACCATATCAATGTTACCAGCCCTGAGCTGAAAGACTCTCATTAATTAATTAACTTGTTTTTTAACAATTATTTATTGTTTTAAAAGTATTTCAATTTGAATTAACTTAATGTTAATGAAGTAATAGTTCTTTTACCTGAGGATCAGTTTTATTATTTTTTCAAAATAGGCACAAGAAAAGTTTATTTAAAGAGCAATTGTTTCCTAAGGTGACAGCACGACAATCGAGCGGCCAGTATTTCAATTTCAATTCAGTATCAAATACAAAAATTATTTTATTTACTGTACACATATTAATACGCAAGTGACATATTCTGCAAATTGTGTTGTAAAATTTCAGTGATACAGGGCCTATATTGGAAGACTGAGGATATCCACCGTTGGTAAGTGAAAAGGTAAACCTACCAGAGTGCATCGAGAGAATTTTAACATTCCTTTTAAACAACTTTATAATAATTAAAATTATAATAACGCTAAGAATCATTACACAGTAACGAACCCAACGCGGGGCTTGATTGATTGAAAAAGAGCTAAATATATTTAAATTGTTTTATTATAACGTGGCGCTCCAACGCGGGGTTTGATTCCAGAGAATATATCCATAAAGAAAATCGTTTTATTATAATATGTGACGTCCACAGAGTAAGGCTGGCTTTGATCATCTAAGTATAGTTTTATTAATTGCCAGGGTTACAATAAAAAGAAATTATACAACACTTATGCAACTTAAAAAACTTATACAATACTTAATTTTAAAACTTACATAAAGGTATTCAAAAAAGAATACAAATCATCCACTGGGAAACAGTAAAAGAAGAAGCAATCAATCCAGCGTATTTTACAGACTGTGTTCAGCTAACAGACAGTAATTTTTATCATCAATGATTGTTTCTTTTTCTTCAGTTAATACTCTCCTTGTACAGTTCGTAGGCCTGTACCATTTGCAAAAATTATTCATCAATATTGGAAGAAAAGAATTCAGTTAAAATTTTTTTTTCTTTATTTCAATAGCAATGTGTCGTTATAAGTTGCCTTTGACTAGCACTGTTTTATACTCTCCTATAGGAGAGATATTATTGGGAAAAAGTGCACACAGATAATAATTTACACTATTACGTTTGTATATTGTCTGTCGTTCAAAACTATTTAGAAAATATCAGTTTTTTGTATCAAATGTTTATTCTTTCTATTTAGAAATCATAATTAATACTCGTACTAAATCATTCGTAAGTCCTTAATGTAACATAATACATTTCTGATAAATATATGGCATTTGAGTCGTTTATGTGCACGCACGCTCAAACCAATTATGTTTATAAGTGTTTCTAATATTATATTTTCATACTATAAAAAGGTTTATAATATGTTATAACAAATGTGCAAGATGAATTGCCACAAATAGTCTGCACTGTTTAAACTTCAATGTAATGAAAATAAATGGATGGTTGTATGGTCGTAAGAAAAATGTTGGTTATAAAATTAATGTGGTGACATTTTGTGGCCTGACAGTGTCTAATCCTATAGTGTACAATACCTAAAAGATGAAAGTCGTGTAAAAATATGTCTATAAGGGAGAACATATTCTTTGTATTTTAGTCGGGTACATTTGTCTTAGCAGTTAGTAAAGTATGTTTGATTCCTATCCACGTCATTATTTTCCGGAAGCTATTAGTAATATACTTGGAAAATGTGTATTCATAAACAGTTTATTAGGAAGATACCTGAAGTAACATGGGTCGCACGGAATGTCGTGTTTCAACAGTGGAATCAGAATAATTAACACCAGATGAAATCGCTATTTAGACGTTACAGTTTAAGTAAATAAATCAAGAGAGAACACCCTTATACTACATTTCTTCAAGCTTAAGATTGTCCAGCACAGACCAATATAACTAACAATAAATATCACTTATTTAACAGTGTCTTGCAAAATAATATAAGTCGCTAATTAGACAGATCGGCGCACAATAACCCAGCTGTGTGGCGTCGTGTGTAATAAACGTGCCGTGGATACCGGTATAGAATAATCTGGAAGACGCTTTTGAAAGTGTGGACAACTTACAACCGCTCAGACCTACTACCGCTCATACAACTCGTGTCTAACCACACACGCACTCGTGTGCGCACTCGTGTGTGCGCTTCACATTTTGTCTATTGTCTCAGCGCTGCACTGCCCCCTTCTTAAACCTGTTCGTCCCAAACTGCCAAATCGTCTCCACAGTAATTCTTCACCAAGCTATATAGATGGACGACCTTGAATTTTCTTAGCCCATGCAGTTGTATGTAATATACAATACCTGTAAGAGTACTGTACTGTAAGCGTCTTCACTGTTTGATTGAAGTTTCGGAAAATACCAAGATGACACTTTTGGTTGTACAACCAAACCTAAGCCCCTCTTCAAAACTCACACTCTTACTGCGGATATCCCACTGACTTTTCATTTTGTCATTGGGTGTCTTCGGCATTCATCTAATTAAGCAACTCATTTTTCGTAGTTATTTCTATTCTGACAAAGAATAATTTTGCGGTTCTTCGATCTGAGTCTCATGTGGTCTTGGTCTGACTATTAACTTCCCAGGAAGACATATGTTTTTGCCAAACCTATTTTGATGGAGTCATGGCGGTTGTGTCGTCTGTTGATGATCTGTAGGCTATTGTGTACTAGTAAAGGTAATTCTAAGCTCATACATCTTTTGACAAGACATATTATAAGGAATAATGGCATACGTTGGTCCCAATCTGTTAAATTCTCGTCAATAACGTTTAATATATGGTACTTAAATATTCTGTTAAACCTCTTAACGATGTCGTCAGCCTGATAATGTAAAGACGTCTGGATCTTTGGAAAACCAAAGCCAACATAATTTTTTAAAACCTCTCAACTAGAAAATTCCTCGCTTGATCCGTATGGAGCTCCACAGTGACTTCATAACGGCAACAAAAGCTGTGAATTAATGCTTTTAGTAGAGGTGGTAATGTCCTTATTCTGAGCGGCATAAGTTTCCTTCTAATTGGTAAAATAGTCACCATTAACCATGATGTAACGGTTTCCAACGCCTACAATTAGCTAAAGTAGAGCAATGTCTATGGCAATGTTTAAATGTAGTTCCAAAATTATAGTCTTTCATTTTTCACGAGCTTCTGGTATGTTTTACCGTCTATTTTATTTGGAAGCACACATCACTCAGTAATAAAACCCAATTTGGAAGCTGAGACCAAATGACCCTAATATTGTACTTTGTTTTGAATTGCGACACACTTCTTAAGGCCCAGCTTTAGTTGGCATCACGATATCTAGTTATATTTTAAAAGGTTTTTTAAAGGATTTTTAAAGACTTTTCAAATGACATGACAATGCCTAAGTAAATAAGACGTAGGTTAAATTTCAAACGTAGCTGGTGCAATGCACAATTAAAATTTCTTTAGGTTAAACTGGAAAACGTCTACTTGGGATCAAGACAGACGTCTTTATGGGAATAGACAGATCTATTTGATGGAGCTCTCAATCTCCAAATCGCAAAGAAAACACATAATTTTGTTAAGAACTTACATTTAGTCTATGTATTATCTTTACCGATTTAAAATCATTTAAATTATTTTATTCTCTTTATTAATTAACTCCTAAAGGCAATGCCTTGTCGCTGTAGCCACGTCACTCTATCCCTTGCGATATTCTTCATTTCTTTATAGGACCCACTATTCACGACACTCATTGTGCTGCGGAAGTATGCAGTTCCTGGACTTCCTTTGGGCTTCTTCCCCACTACTTTGCCCTCAAAGATGTTAGTTAAAAAAGCACTATGTCTGATCACATGCCCTATCAACTTAATCTTCCTCACCTCTGTACTCCTAAGCAGTGTTCTATTCTCATTTATTTCCTCTAAGATCTGTTCATTCGTCTTCCTATCTGCCCAACTAGTTTTTGTCATTCTCCGCCAAATCCACATCTCCATTGTCTGAAGTCTGTCACTCTCCACCTTCCCTAAGGCGCACGATTCACACCCGTAAGTTAAAACACTCCATACAAATACCTTAACAAACTTTTTCCTTGTTTCAATACTAATATGGTTGCTTGTTAATAAGTTCCTTTTGCTCTGGAATGCTTGTTTTGCCAGAGCTACTCTCCTCTTAATCTCTGCCAGACACTTACTCCCACTAGTAACTATGCTACCCAGGTAACACAGGTAACAAAATTCAGTAACGTGCTCCAATATTGTGTTGTTCAACATAATGGTTGATTTAATGTCTTCTCTTTTTTTACTTACAACCATTATTTTAGTTTTCTTAACATTTATCCTCAATCTCCAAGCGTGAAGAATTTTGTAAACGTACCTAACATTCGGGTCATATCCTTTTCTGAGTCAGCCATCAGTACAATATCATCTTCGAAGGGAATACTGTGTATCTGTTCCCCATTTATTTTAATTCCCATAGAACTCCTTTTCATCTGAGTTACAACATCTTCTATAAACAAATTAAACAAGTACGGCGACAGTGGGCAACCTTGTCTTACCCCTCTTCTTATTATTGCTTCCTTTTTACATCCACTTATGTGTATTTCAGTACTTTGCAACTTATAAATATTGAAGATTACCCTTCTCATTTTCCAGTCAAGTCCTGACTTCCTCATAGCTTGAAACAATTATTCTCTTATAACATCATATATTCAATAACGTGTTTTAAACTGTACTGAACCTGTAAATTTCAACCCAGCAGTTTTCAAACATTTTCGGATGTTTAAATATTCTCTTGTCTACCAGAGACTTGCTGGTATTCCCATGTTTACCAGCAAAAGACTAATGCATTATGCACCAGCAGTTTGACAAATATGCTGTTTAGACAAAGTTTCTACATGAAATATAAGTGTAGCAATGTGCTTTCAATCGAAAGAAGCGACGTTCTATTAGAAACGTGTAATGGTGACTTTTTCCTTAAGTAAACTGGCGTTCATTAATCTTCCTGCAATGTTATTCTTAACAGTATATTTGTTGAAAAGTTATAAGCTATATAGGTATATAGGTATAAAGCTATATAAGGTGTAAGGTATATAAGGTATATGAAAGGTCAGTCGCCCCATTTCTGCGTTGATATAATATTCATGATAACACTGTATACCTTACACAAACTTCACAGGTCGGCGTCACGCTGCTGCTGCTAGTGCAAACATGTGTTACCAAATGTGTTCGTCTCTCACGTGACACCCTCGAGAATTTACATAACATTTGAATCTATTAGTACGTTAATCTAAGTAAGCGTATGTATTGAGAATACTACTGAATTATTCTAAAATTTACATAAAATAAGGAACATTATTATTTCACTTTAGTTAGCAAGCTTAGAATCATTGCATACGTAACAAAATGTTTAGTGATTAATCTTCTTTTTGTATTAAATATTTCTGATTAAAACTAGATATTATACTAAATTTTCTGTTACATAATGTGACGACTGCAGATTACTAAAAATAGCACTAATTTATCATTAACTACTAAGTAATTAAAACTATTTTATAAAAAAGCTATTAAAAATTTACAGGCATTGCACAGAGAAGGGCATTGAAAATGCTTCAATAAATCTAAAAAATGTATATATTTATGTTCATTCACCAATCAATGAATTCGTTCTTCATTTACCAATGTACAGATTATAAGTTAAATGTAGTCGCATTCATAAGCGAAGTTTTATATATGTACTACGTTATTGACAACAAAGAAGTAGTTTCTATGGAAACTCACCCGTTCCCATTTTCAATCACACACCAGCGATCGGCCGCAAATGTGCGACAAGTCCTTATAAACATTTTCAATGTTAAAACTTTCTATTCAATTTAAAGAAATGTTGACATAATTAGTTTACAGACTGTTTTATTAATTGGTGTTTTATTACATAATTGTTGACAGTATCCAGTCGAAAAAACAAAGGAATCTCATACTTTAAATATTCACTTAAATTAATTCGACGCGTAAGATTAATACTTCTGATAATTAATTCGAAGAATATCTACTAAAATATTTCAATTATAAAACCTTGTTATAATAAGCTGAATACCAATCTTTACATGAATTTCACAAACTATATATATAACTAGGGGAATACCCGTGCTTCGCTACGGAGTTTCACGTTGTACGTAATGAAAATGTTGGTTTAATTAATAAAGTTCAATTAAAGTAGGTTTCTTAAAAATAAATAGCTGTTGCCCACGACTTCGTTCGCGTGGTCTTCAATTTAATGCGATAATATATTTAGAACAGAATCTAT
Organism: Magicicada septendecula; assembly: GCA_034769895.1. Classification (NCBI taxonomy): domain Eukaryota; kingdom Metazoa; phylum Arthropoda; class Insecta; order Hemiptera; family Cicadidae; genus Magicicada; species Magicicada septendecula. Next base: position 144,674,177 of record CM068367.1, on the reverse strand, counting down.
TCTATTGGGTTGCCATAGTAACCAAATCTAATAGTTTTTTAAGACCCCAAAGGACCCCCCAGAGGATCGTATCGAAAAAACACCTGTCCTGTGTTGGTTCTCCCGTTGCGTAAAATATTTGTGCCAAGTTTGGTTGAAATCGGTCCAATGGTTTAGGAGGAGATGTGGAAGACCCCAAAGGACCCCCAAAGGATCGTATCGAAAAAACACTTGTCCTATGTTGGTTCTCCCTTTGCGTAAAATATTTGTGCCAAGTTTGGTTGAAATCGGTCCAGTGGTTTAGGAGGAGATGTGGAAGACCCCAAAGGACCCCCCGAAGGATCATATCGAAAAAAACACATATCCTATGTTGGTTCTCCCTTTGCGTAAAATATTTATGCCAAGTTTGGTTGAAATCGGTCCAGTGGTTTAGGAGGAAATGTGGAAGACCCCAAAGGACCCCCAAAGGGCCCCATCGAAAAAAAACACCTATCCTATGTTGGTTCTCCCGTTGCGTAAAATATTTGTGCCAAGTTTGGTTGAAATCGGTCCAGTGGTTTAGGAGAAGATGTGGAAGACCCCAAAGAACCCCCAAAAGGACCCCATCGAAAAAACACCTATCCTATGTTGGTTCTCCCTTTGCGTAAAATATTTGTGCCAAGTTTGGTTGAAATCGGTCCAGTGGTTTAGGAGGAGATGTGGAAGACCCCAAAGAACCCCCCAAAGGACCCCACCGAAAAAACACCACTAATTCAGAAACCTTCGCGGGCGGGCGCACAACAACTCACGGAAGTTTCATCGCAATCGGATGAATGGTATAGGAACGCATACGGGACAAACAAAGAAACATACATTTTTATATATAATTTCCTGGAACCCGATCGCAGCGCCACCTACCGGGTCCAATTGTGAATCTAAACCGTCCAGGGACCCACTCAAACACACACAAAAAATTTCATCAAAATCGGTCCAGCCGTTTAGGAGGAGTTCAGTGACATACACACGCACACACGAAATATATATATAAAGATGGAATCCAATGCACCGTGATAATCGTGCTTTGTAACACATAATTAACTTATTAGCTGTGGAACGCTATTAATTAGTTCAAACCTCTAATCCTTATGCGCAAATTTTCATTTAATAGAGGTGATGAATTAAGTATTTAAGTTAATTAAAGAATTAAGGTAAGTTTAGACACAGAAAATAAACGAAAACGTGAACAAAATATAAGGAAGACTGAGGAAGAAAGAGTTAGGTTCGTATTCTACACAGTGCAAACGAACAACAGCAGACAAAATGGATCTTCAACCACGTTGACAAGAATAAAATTGACAATTGTATACAAGCGATAAAGAATATGACAGAAACAGGGATTACACAGGACAGAAGAGAATACAGAGAACTGACTGCATACAATAGAAGAGGACAAATCTTAGAAAACTGACAAACCTTAAAGGCTTTCCTGCAGGAAGTCTAGAAGACAAAAAATAAGGCCAAAAATTAAGTATTATTGGATAGCAAGAAAATAATTGTAATGAACAACTGGGTTATCTTACGCGGTTCTTAGACGGTCAAATTCGGAAGAAGAATATTGTTATGTTATGAAATAATCTACCTATAGACTATTAATGTCAGTAATGAATACAAAATTTAATGCTCCTTTAAGCGATATCAGGTGCAATTTAAATTTGAAGACGATCTTCATTCGGATATATCAGATTTCCTATACTCCTCAGCTGTCTAATCATCTCAGATATTTTATATAAACTTTCTCTTTTACATGACATCCTTTCCTTCACGTGTCCTCCTTTCGCATATAAACCCTACTAATTAAGTGAGTTATATATTTAATGTTGTTTTATTTCATTTTAACGTTATTTCCTAAAAGTGGCAAAGCTCATAACACTATAATCTGGGACACTGCTCTTATAGAAACAGAGTTAAAGGTTAAAGACTACACAGTAAATGAAAGTATATTAATAAGTGGATTTGAGAATGGGAATTTATTGCCTATGCCTAGTAATAAACAGACAACACAGAAGGCTTTGCATCCACATCGGACAATGTAATTAGTGACTCAGGGTTCACGTCTTAATCCAGATTTGTAACACATAATTAACGCATTAGCGGTTGAAAGCTTTAAGTGGTTAAAACCGCTAACCTACTTCCGTGCCATTGCGGTTTGTTTATCGTGAAGGCACAGCTTTTACACAGACAAAGGAAACTGAAAATTTAATACCAATTTTTTGTACAAATTTTGCATCTTCAAGTATAATATTTTTTGCTGACATTGTTTTTTCTATATTTGATACGTTTTTCTTATAGTTGATATAGACCTTTCGACATTAAATAATCTTGTTTAATCTTATCACTTCACAGTGAACCCAGTTCTTTCGTGGTACTCTCTTGTATACTGTTTTGTACGCCTCTAGATAAAGCTTTTGTTTCGTTTTCTCTGCTTGCTGCTTCCGCTTCTTCTTCTACCGTTTCTCTGCTACCAGCATTACTTTTTCTGCAGATTTCTGCATCCTCTATTTACCGCTTAATGTCTTCTGTACGTCGTTTCTCCGTTTGCAGTAGCAGCGCTTGAAAAGATTTCATCATCAGATTTGTATCTATTTTTACAAATCAATCGACATGCACATTAAACTCTACCACGAACTGTCCCCTGTTTCCATTGTTATAGGTCCTACACCCAATTTCTGTTCCAAAATATTGCAACGGTCACACGGATCGCCGTATTTGGATAGTTGTAACAGGATAATTAAAGACACACAAATCGTTATTTATAACTTTAATATCAGTTTAAATAAACACTCATATGCGAACAATTACTCAAGTTTACGAACTTACAACACACTCTAATGTATCACACAATAAATGACACCAAATTATTAGTGTCGCACTAAATAATACAAGTCACTAGTTACAGACGCCTGCGCGTTACATAATTCGCAAGTCACGAACACAAGAACGCTAAGAACGCTCCGCTTTGCAATCTTAGACTGACTGGCTGGCCTCTATCTGCCGGCCACGTATTTAGAACCAACCTAGCCTAAATGAATCCACAGATTTCTAGGTCATGCGACAGAATAATCCCGTAGGTATTGAAGGTTTTATTACGCCATGTCCAACCGTATACACACACCCCGCCGACCAAATGACGCACGCGCCACTTAGGTCCTATTTCTAGGGCGTAAAAATATTAATATGCATGTTAATACACAACACTTAATACAGAAATTACGTTAACGGTTATCTTATCAGTTATGTTACTTATGCATATAAACTAATATTACTTAATTTTTTTTATTACCTGTCTCAAACAATTTTGTACAGAGAGCCTTTAAAATATTGTTATTGTTAATTCATTTAATATTTGATTAATTATTTATTTATTTATTATTTATTTATTCATTGAAATTACAATAATTTTACACAAACAATATTGTAAATAATTTTTAGTGTAAATACTGGTTCTAAATATTTAGTATTTATTGATTCAATAGAAACGGCTTTTACTCCCTAAATTACAATTTAATGACAGGATGTGTAATCTTCATTACAAGCATTTATAATGTAAAGTTGAACTTTCTTTTTGATTTTGTTTCATAGATAATTGCATCTTGTTTTCCAGTCAAAAGATAAAGTAAAATGCTTCGCATATTGGTAGAAGAGACATTAAAATAATAAATAGTTTAAAAAACTGAGTTTACCTTTTATAGATAAAATAATTTTATTTGTAATAGTAAAATTTTGTTTAGTTTAAATTATTTTGAGAACCTGACAACAACAAAAAATAAATGCATAACAAAATTTTTTAAAACAACAATACATTTATGGATCTAATTAACGGTGTTTGTCATAGCTTCTTATGTTGTACTTAATCACATACTTCAGTTTGTATCGTTAAACAGGAAATCCTTTCATTCTGAAAAAATAAAATGTGACAAGTAAGAAGCACGCGGAGGCGGCACGAAGAAGCAGTTCACAATAAAGTTAGTGTACTGCAGTAAATTAGTGTAAATTTAAGTCTGATAATTACTTAAGAGAGATCCACACTTTTTTGCCCAATGCATTCTAAAAGGGCGAAAGGGGTTTAGTTAGATACCATTAATTAATGATCTATTAAAGCTTTGTGTTTGAAATTTCTACCTTAACAGATATATTTAAACCATAATGTACTAGTTAAAAAAGCGATTTAAAAAACTACCAATATAAAAAATATTAATTTTTATAACTTTTCTGAATTAACTTTCTTACAAAATTAATTTTTTAAAGAAAGAGTGTAATTCTAGAAAACTTTAGTTGAACATTGTACTGTTCATTCACACAACATCTTACAAAATATTACTTTTTATAACTTTTTTGAATAAACTTTCTTACAAAATTAATATTTTAAAGAAAGAGATTAATTCTAGTAAATTTTAATTGAACATTGTACTGTTCAATCACACAACATCTGAACTCAGTAGCACTTATAGTTTTTGAGAAAAGTGCACCTAATTGTTGAAATCCATGGTTACGGAAAACGCTCGTAAAGCTAAACAAAGGGTGCCGAAAAACAATGAGTAATACGTTTTATTTTAATTTTTATGGTCACATTATGTAAATAACCTTATAAAGTATATATTTTCTTAATCGGGATTAAATGTAAATATGTTTGGGACAAAAAAAGTGATTTTTTGACCTAAAAACTGTTGACCTCCCCTTAAAGTATGAAAATTTTACTTTAAAACTGTAAACAAGAACTGGCCTAAACAGCCAAGAATTTGCAATTATGTATATAGCGCAACCCTTACACTCCCTCTTCATCAATCACAGCAGAATGTACAGTATAGGTAGGCCGTTTATTTTGATATAAAAGTAACTGTAATTTTTCGGTTCAATACACTGGGATCAAATTAGATTTTCAGCGTCAAATTATGTCTCCTTGAGGCCGTATTAAGTATATATACAGCGCTCCAGTGTAAAAGTGTTGTTAGTACCCATGTTTACTCAAAAACATTATGCACACTAACTTTCTAATAACTGTAAACATTTTTGCCTTTTAATTATTCCTAAATCAGTATATAAGCTTTAGATCTTACGACGAAATATCTATAAGTGGAGTAATTTTGTTTTTGGAAAAAATAAGTATCACATAAAAAATAAATTTGTCCTTGTTAGCGTCAGCCACATTGTAACATTCTTGATCCCTTTCCTTACTCAAGGAATATTTTAAATTGTTTTCTATTATGTTTTGTTAAATATATAATACTTAATTAACAACGTACACTAAACAACGTCAAGAGATTCTGGTTTTCATTTTATCATTTTAATTATTGTGACCTTAAGAATTTGAATATGTTGCATAAACACGTAATGCTTAAAATAATTATGTCAATTAAATTTTTTGCATATCTTTCTTTCTTGGTTTTATTAACAAAAAGGCCAAACCTGGAACAGTATGCTGTTGGTAATGACATAATACTGTAGTAATATTTTTAACTGAAACATCGGGTTAGTGATTATTTTTGGAGCTAGACTTACAAAAACCTTAAAACCTTGGTATTATTGCTAGTCTGCGTTTGTGTGTGAGTTGTGTACGTGTGTGTGTGTGACGTGATTATTGCCACTAGAAAAGCAAAATGCTGTAACTTTTAGTGTCCAAATAACGTCAGCGTTGCGCTTCCACAATATCGAAAAATTAAAATTTAGATCTGATTCTGTCTTGAAAATTTTCCACACTGAAAATCCATTATTTGTACACATTACCTACATACTATATATTTTTCAGACGATAATCATGTTTTTATACTTACATATGAATTTGAAACTCCAGAAGTAATTAAAATATAAGCAAAACAATTTACTTTATTAATTTTTAATTGTATATAAACAATACTATTGTTTGTAATTTACTTTAAGTTTCTTTACTTTTGTCAATCTTATAATTGAAACAGTTCCTTAAGTTTTAGTAAAACAAATGTTATTAATTGATATTTTAAAATTTTTAGTTTACATACATTACACAAAAATCAGAAGCTAATAATCGATAAAGTAAATGTCTTTACTGTAATGAATCATATTATAATTGAAAAAATGATAATAACCTACACACCAGTTTATTGTTTCTAAATAATAAGCTTTATAGTGTTTTAGAAATTATAAAACTTGATCTTGGTTTACATTCATGTGTGTGTGTGTGTGTGTGTGTGTGTGTGTGTGTGTGTGTGTGTGTGTGTGTGTGTGTGTGTGTGTGTGTGTGGTCATGAATTTAATACTACAGCCTTAGTGTCGTAGAAGTTTATATTCTATAGGACTTGCTAACTGTTAACAGAGCCGTAGACTGCTTTTTGATATATTAGAGTCACACAATACGGAAAGTCGAATGAATGGACAACTGCAGTGTTCTGCAGACAGTGCTCTGTTTGATACTGACTAATGTAAAATAAAATCACAAAATCACAAATCAGAGCCTTTCTTGCCTTACAACGCCTAGTAAATATTGGGCCTCTATTTTTCAGAATCTACTTTATATTAACTTTAAGTAAAAACTATAGTATGTCTTAGTGCATTATATGAACACTGCAGAATATTCCAGAACACCTCTCTAAAAACGAAAACGAAAACCTCTCTGTTACGACGGTCTACTTGATCGTCGTAGGTACAGTGGAAACAAAATAAGTACAAGACACCGATTAAGTCACTATCAACAGCTTTAATTTTTACAGTTAAACAGTTCGTAATTAACAACACAGTCTCCTACAACAAATCAAATAAAAATTGTTACACGCAAATAAATGTCACTAATATTAAACAAAATTGTATTACAATTATACCGACCGATTATAAAACGCAACACTGCACTAATAACCACTTGAACGCACGCAGTAATTTTGCCCGATAATAACTCTCGAAACGCACTGAAAATATATCGCTGTTCTACTGAAACTTAAGGCCGCTCCCGCAATGTATTTATACCTGCGCTCACAGACCAGAATGTTCCTAATTGCGTCTTAGCGCTCGTGTGGACTACGTAATTAACTGCGGCCTTGACACAGTCCGCGCGGCTGGCGCCTTCCAGAAACCTCTTTAAAATGCGTCGATAAGCACGTATGCCACACGCGTTACATCGAGATTCTTCTGGCACATTCGACAAACACGTAGATTGTTCTGTGATGTCGTAACAATATCAAGACACACAATTTATATTTTCTCACCGTTGCAACATACTGTCTTACTTAATACTTCTATTTTTTCACCTTCGTTATTACTATTCTAGTTATTACTTCCTGCTTTGTCTTTAACGCGTGAACAATTAATAAAATTTATCGTACAGAAAATATGGTAGAATATAAATAGGAAAAGGGGGAATTTACCTGTACGCAAAAAGTTGTTCAAATCATTTTCAAAAATTTAATTAAAAATTGAACAATTTACTCAAACAGTCTTGCTTGCTCTGATTTCTACTGTGTATTCTATGCTACTTCCAATAGAGCTCCAATAAATTCGTCGCACAATCAAGTTCCAGAGTCTTGTAGGCTCATTAATAGTTATTAAAATGATTGGAACTAACAATTAATTAAATCGCAACAAAGTATTGCTGTATTATGAAAGAATAAGTTATACTACTACATATATTTGTGCATTTATACATATGTGTTTTAGCGATGATTCAAATTTAAAATGAATATTTTCTTTACTTAACTATGATGTAACTCAGATCGAAGACGTGTGTTTCTTATTATTTTATAAATACACATTAAGTGAATAAAAAATTAAAATTAATTAGACATCGCAATTACCAGGCAACAATCAAAGTTTGTTTAGCAATATAACGTAATAAACTTTTATTCTGCACTGCAAATCGTGAACTTGCATTTTGTGAGAGTGAACTTCGAACGCCACGAGTGCATTAATTGGTGCAGTAGTGAGCAACTAACTCGAGTTAGTATACATACTCTGCTTGTTATTCCTTTGTAAGCAGTAAAAGTTGCTTTTTATGTACAACTTGTGTACGTAGTTAAGAAGTGTAGGGAGCCTGTGTAGGTTGTAAGCTGTAATTATTAAAGCTGATTAACGTTTGCAAGTTACTTACATACATGACAAGAACTTATAATTACCCATGTATACGGAACTAGAGAACTAATTTCAGTACAATTATATACGACAGTGACTTTATAATCAAGTTATGTACGAACTTACTTTCGTACGTCGCACCTAACATTTGAACGTAACACAATAATAATTTATAAAAGCGTTAGTACATACTAATGACTTTTAATTGCAACTACATCTAAACGTTAAAAATTAATCAGCCATTCAAATAGTACTTACACAGAATTAGCCTTTACCTCCTCTCTTCAATCTTGTTTATGAAAGTAGGCCTACATAAGCAGTGTTATTGTACTATTGTGTATTGTATCAAGAAGGATGAGCTCCCTGATTAAAAAGCTAAAGTACTCATTTAAGATTTGTAAGATGCGGATTCAGTTTGAACCGACACTCTCGTAAGAATTCAGTCTAGATTAGTAAAACCAAATGAATATAATTATAAAAGTGGAAACTACCTGACAGCATAAGAAGTCAGAATCAGGGCTAATTGCTAACCACCCACATTTCACAAGAAGGAGAACGTAATATTCGTTATTTATTTTCGCAACAAAAAAGAAGGCTGAGGATGGGTACAAGATGGTACCCGAAACATGTTCCTAATAAAGAAAAAAAAAGGTATATCTTGAGGTAAATTTATTTATAAATATTAAATGTATTATATATATATATATATATATATATACTGTTGAATTTTTCTTGGTGGAATAATGCAGCAGGTTTTCTACTCTGTCAAAAGAATATTGGATTTACTTCAGGTCGTATTCGTTACTCATATTTATGTTGTCCAGCTGTCCTATATCTTTTACTGTCTAACGTGTGTACACTCTAAAACTCTTAAAATATAATTTTATTTTCTGCAGTGTCTGTACAAAAATTTTTCTTACCAAGAAAGATTAAGTTACTTCTTTCTCTGTTCTTGAACATTTGTGAGTATTTGCTAGTATAAATGAAAAAACTCTCTGACAATCTATTAACGTCAAATGGGATTAAATGCAGATGCTTCTAAATGCCTGTTTCTATAGAAAACAAGACAAGAGAAGCTGAGTAAGTATGTTTCATTACAATTTGTATAAATTACGGATGGTAACTTTTATATAATAATGTTAATAATAACGTCTGAATAGCCTAAATAAAGTCACTGGATAGCGTGCAAGACACGCCAAGTCCTACATGTAATAGTCATGTAGTTGCATGTACACTGTCTTATCAGTTTGAAATTGTATAACTCTCAGACTGTAAACAAACTCCTTGTATCTTGTAGTAGATGGATATATAGCATGCAAGTATGTGCATATAATATATACGATAAGACAGAAACACACACGCTAGCGCGCCCACACAATTGTTTATTAACTATTTAATAACTAAACTGCATATTTTTTCTTTCTGCATGTAGTTACAAGCATAAGAAAACTTAGGAAATTTATTATTATTACCTTAATAAAAATGTTTAGTATATACTGATACAACGGTCACACAGATCCACACAGATCGTCGTGGGTACAGTGGAAACAGAATAACTGACACATGTGAAGTCACTAAGTGCCAGTTTTAATTAATCGCAAACAGCAAATAAAAATCAACAACGTACTAAATCAACATAAATCAATATTTATTTTACAATAATTCCAATTAATTTTGTCCAACACACACAATATATATCACCTTATTACAGTGTTTTACTAATTAACACAATGATCACTTTCCACTACACCTCTACAATAACTAACCCCCCTTTATAATATCGCCAGGTCAGAACTGAACTGAACCGGCTACTAGATGCTTATACTACTATTTATATTCCAGTATATTCTTATATACCCCCCTGGAATTGTAGAATTATCTTCCATTTTACGGGCGTTGCGCCGAGAATAATTACGTACTTACAGACCCACCTTGAACACAACGTGCCTTCTGCTAGCGATAGACTAGCCAAGAAACATGTGGATAGGTAATTTCAAATTATCTAAAGCGTTACGTAATTGTCATTCATCTCAACGAACATACCGATACGCTTTGCAGTATACCAACATAAAGCAGTGATCGAGAAGACTCCAAAGTGGTATCCTAACTGTTGACTTGATCAATTCACAAACACCATCCTTCATAAATCTTGTATTTGGTTTTTGTTATACCAGCGGGTCTCGTCAGATACCATACACCGGTATATAGTAGTATATAGTGTATACAATATACGTCTCTGTGTATGTAGTATATAGTCTACTGTCGTTCTATAGTTGTGAATACAAGCTCTGAATGTTAGGTAAATATCATGGGCTCCATTGTCATTCTGCACGTCGGATGTTTTTTACTATAATTACAGCAAAATCACTGACTGCATTATAGGCAACTGAGCCCCCAGCGTACAAACCACACTATTAGTTGCTGTAGAAACAGCAACTACTTGAACGGCTCCCTTTCAAATACGTTAATGGTAGAACGATTGTAGAAAACATATCTTTCATCGATAAAGGCATTCAGATGGATAGGGCAGATTGAGTTTCCATGTATCAGAAACGTATCATGCACGCACGGAAGCAACCATTCTCTGAAACAAGGTGTCTCAGATAAATATAAATCTTTCCGTGAGATTAATTCGTACATATTACAATACTTTGTTTAAGACGAGCCGTGCCTATGTTCCTTTATATAAATTCATAACATTTAGAGCATTGGTGTTGTTCGTTTTTCTTCGTCAAAATACCTGTGCTGCGTTGCAGATAGGGGTATCGGATAGAACAATGTGCGGGTGTCACTGTAGCAAAATGTAGACTAGCTACGTGTGACTTTAGTGTTACTTTAAATGTGTAGCGTGACAGATATAAGCATAATATTGAATGGCAATTGATCATTAGAATAATAAAGTTATACTGTTTAAATTTGGAAGAAAGCATTAAATTTAATATAAATAGATTAATTCATAGCAACTGTGGAAAGAAATCATTATTATAAAGAAAATACAAGTTCAAATAAAAGGAGTTACTAGTGATGAGTCATCCAAAACCAGTCTCATAACCAAAGGTTTTCAAGGTATAACCCAGGAAGGTAAAAAGTAAATAACAAAGCAGTACTGAATATGACCAAACCCACAACGAGGAAGAGTAAATAGAAGAGAAACCCTAAAATAAGCCAAGATCAACCAATACAGGTTGTGTATTTCTGTAATAAAGAAGAATATGGAGAAGATCCCAAGAAACCTGATGGCAACAAGAAGAAGATGGAGAAGATACCAGTCCCAGAAGGCAGGAGAAAAGAAGACTGAAGAAAGAAGAAGAGGGCAGCATCCTGAAGAAGATGTCATGCTCTTATAAAAGACACCCAAATCCCTATATCCCCAAAATAAATATCTAAAAATAAAAGTATAACGAAATAAAAACCACATGTATATAAATTTAAGAGAGAGGAGTGTATAAAGTAAAAGTTTCCTGTGAACTAAGATGAAACAATAATATAGTACCCATGGAACAAATCTCCATTGAAAAAACGCTAACCAATTTATTATGTTAATAAGACTATACGACCATTTAGCATTAACATAATATATAAGTGCAAAGTGAACCAGTGATAGTTTTGGGTATTATAAAAAATGAACCTTGTGTTTCATTCTTGGCAATCACAAATATTGGATGCAATGAAATATGCATTTTTCAATGACTTAAAATATGTACTGTAACAATATATTGTTCATAAGTCATGAATCTGTTTAAAATAACATTTTGTTTTACATGAAAAAAGAAAAACAGATTTCATTCTACTTTTTGAACAATTCATACTATTTATTTGTTAATGACAGGGTGCAATTACCCAAAGACAATGTATAAAAGACTGTATAAAAACTGTAGAATCCTACTTATAATAATAGTTACAAATAAGAATATAAATATCAGGTTTTTATGTATATAGTACAAGAATGTTTAAAAATGTTTTAGATATAAGGCCATTTGTTTGGGTCTGATACAACTAACATCAGAACTATAAAAATAGTTACCACTTGTAAATAGTAGAGAGTAATTAAGATGTTAGTTAGTACAAAACCTTTGTTGTAAACCATATTTCCATGTTGGAAATGGGAATTTTGTTGCAAAATGTCTGATTTAAAGACAACCATTTATTTAAAAAAAATATTCTTTATTCTGTTTAACTATTATTTGTATTGTAACCAATACTAATTGCTTTTGTGTAATTTGAAAACATGTTTAATTTATAATACTATTTGTAAAAGTCAGAGAGGGTATCACTCATCATATATTGTTTGTAAATTATTTTGTAAGAAAAATTGTTAAAAAATCATAGGCCAAAAGAATGGAAACCAAACTTCATCAAAACAGAGAAATTACTCATTTAAAAGCAAATAAACAAAAGGAGTTTAGACAAAATAAACTTGAGATCATGCCATATAATTGCACATACCATTTAGAGAGATTTTAATAAATTATCTTCAGAATTATAAATAAAAATGAGAATGACTAAACTCAGAAATTTGGACATGGGAGTCGTATATTTCAGAATAATGTTTCCGAATACAACTAATTCAATTAATTACCAGAAAATAAGGGAATATGAACCTTTTAATACAATATAGGATTATTAATATTAAATATAACTGATAAAATGGCTGAATTTATATAATGACAGGAAGTAAATTTTGATGTTTTGACTCTTCTGAGTATACCAAACTGAAAATGAAATTACTATTTTTTGGACAGAAAACACTATAAAATGGCATTATTTAATCTGAAAATAAGCTGAATTAAATGAAAGATTAATTTAAATCACATCTAGTGAATAAAATTGACAAATAACCAAAGTTTAGGCATTCATATAGTGAAATAGTAAAGTATACACAGGATGTGAAAATATTTTTGAACAATGTTAAGGATAATATTATATGGGCTAAGAGTTTAATTGAAACTGAAGGAGTTAGTTAGTTGATTATTGGTTTTTGAACGGATAACATAAACGAGAGTTTTGTGACGATCTAACCTATCTTACAAAGGTGAAGTTTAGTGGCGAACAGTACGTTACTGTAAAGTCGGGAGTGAATTATAAAATCTTTCCAGAACCTATACATTGTGACAAAAACGATCAAGAAACACTAATTAACACTAAACAATACATTTCTACTCTGAAAAACACCACAAAACACCAGAAAACTGTATAACACATTAACCAAATTAGTGTCGGAATTGGGAAAAGTGTTTTGACTTATAATTACACAGACATACTAAATACAACCCAGAATCACTACACCAGTCACTACACAACATTTAACAAGAGATTTGCAGAGACAAGAACAGGAATTTTGCCAGAAAATACATTATTTGGAACACTGCAGGAACGAGCAACATTTTGATCAACTTGACGGCGGCCATTTGCTTTGACGATTCCAGTGCCTTCTTCTTAGTACAACTCAGCTGTTTGGTGAAAACAATTATTATATTTACAAATTATTATTCAATGTCTGTGTTTATTAATAACTATTAATTTGATTGTAACGTTATACTTTTTAAATATTAGCCCGATTTCTCTGACTTTGGTAATAACTGGCTGTTTAAAGAACCCTATATAATTTTTATATCATATACTTGTAACTTTTTTCGATATCCTGAGAATCGATACTAATCGATAAGAGTCAATATTGCTATTACTTAATAAAATATTAATACTTTTCAATACTTAATAGTTCTTTATTTCTTCAATAATACTAATTACTAATAATATAATTCTAATTGATAATCTACAAGAACTTTACCACCCGTAAGTGAAGATAACCTAAAAAAATAAAAAGGTAAACAAGTATCGATTGGTTTACAGACAGTCTTATGAGTGGTGATAGCTTATTTAAAATATACTAAAACTTTAATAAAAATTTTCAGAAGAGCATTACACTGTTTAAAACTTCACAGCCCTATATTAATTAATTGATCCTAATTAATTAATTAATAAAATTAAAATAATTTTTTTTTAATTATTTTTTTTTATAAACATAATTTTGTTTAAAATTCCCTTCAAAACAATAAATTTTGTTTTGAAACTTTCTGCGAAGCCGAACATATATATTCCTTCATCAACTTTACGCTACTCGACCAGTCTTGCTACCATTGGGACTCGACCAGCTGGGAAACTTAAGGAAGTGTTTCAGGCCAGTAAGACGTCGAGAGCCACACCAATTACACACCAATTAAACACCTTACAAATTACAGATTCACACATCAATTTTATTTATTTTATTACAAATGACATTGTAATTTATACAACAAATTTCATAACGTCCTATGAAGAAGCTGGACCACCTCGTGTTGCTCTCAGATAGGGTAAAGTAAAAGATCAGTAACGAAGCCCTTGTCGTTTGTTTTTGTTACCACGTACGTGTGCCCTTTTAACTACCCACTACCAAAAATATGCCTTCGTTGGAACTGTCGTTACCTCTCATCTGCAAAATCTTTTCTACAAATTATTTTATCCTGTTTCAAACTCCTTTGAGTATCTTTTTAAATGGAAAATTTTTTCTGCGGATCAAAGGATTTTATCAAAATTAGAAATACTACGGGAAGCATTAAAACATTGGGGATTTGTTTGTGTTATCATAACATTATACAATCTTAATCAGTTTACGCAATTAATTGTTTCATCGAAAAATTGCAACATATACTTTGTCAATATCAAATATTATTTTACTACTTCTCTAACTCCAAGGAATCAGCTGTCATGAAGCTGGTACCTAGAAGTTCCATACTCGTATGCGGAAAGCAGTTCTTATTCTGCGCGCTATGAGTGAAATAGATTGTCTATATAAGAACGTATTTCGATACATCCGATCCACAACATTTTCTTCTTTCATTCCTTTTTGTCTATTTGCCTTGTCTTCCAGCATTATCTGTAGCACAGGTTTTCTGTTCATATTACTAATGTATCAATATTTCAGCATATGTATAAAAATTAAGTATTTATTCGAAACAACGTTACTTCAACCGTATACAAGGAACGCAAAAACGTATTTTTGTTTTCTGGTGTATCGTATTTCACAAATGAAGGTATCGTAAATATAGACTTGTAAAATTAGACTTGTACTCTGTCAATACAGGAATTTTAAAGTTCTATAATTACACTAGTATACAAAGTAAAGTATTTACTTAAAACCAGTAACAGAAACGCTAGAAAGCAGAAAAGTCCGGTAAATGAAAAATAGACAGAGGAAGGGGACAAAGGTTAAGAAATGAACGCAGTTGAAATGTATTGCGTAATGTAAAGAGACAACAAGCCAGATAAACCGTGAATAAACAATTAGGGCGTACTTTAGTCTTCTTGATAGTAGTAGACTTTATGTTAAAATACAATATAATTATCTGATTGTTTAGAACTATAAGTTAACGTCTAAATTATATATTATATAAGAGTACTGATAACATAAAATAGACCTGAAGAAAGTGGAAGTTTCTTACGTAATGTCTGGTGTGAGTGGGTGTTGTGTGAAAGCTGCCAGTATGAAAATTGACATTCTTCAACAGATTGTGAAATCCTTGTAAAACAAACAACGTATATTAAACTTTGCCGCCGTTCCAAAACACGTTACAAGCCAACAGAAAACTCGTTATATGACGTCAGAAATTTCATGAAGTTTCTTTTCTTCTCCAATGACACACATAAAACTTTAGTATCAAAAATGTGTTTTGTATTTGTCGACAAAAAGAATTTATGAGTACCTGTAAAGGAAATATTTTTGTGGAAGAAGAAATGTGTTGAGTAAAACAAAGTAAAAGTTTCCTAACACAAAATTATCATTAGCACCAGAAGTTTTTATTTCTTTCCAACTGATGTACTAATTTATTCTTGTATTTTTAGTATATTTATGGCATGTTGTTATTTTCTTATGTTATTGTTATTGTTTCACACGTTGTTGAGTTACCTGTTTTCACGCAAATGCTTACAATACCTTGTTAACAATATCAGCAACAGTAATTTATTTTAAAGAAAAGCAGAGTATACATCTTAAGTGTGTATTAAGCCTAGTTAACAAATAATGGAAGATAAGGTACTTGGACATTTTTTGACAATGCCCTAACGTTCTTACTGCATGTAGATATGAGACAGGCATAGATTCTGTTCCAAATACAAAACGTTTGAATGCATAGTAGATTAATAGTAGTAATAGTATAATTGAGAAAGAATCAAAATCTTTGTAAGATTTCAATAGCAAAAAGAAATAATATTAAACTTGAGGAGTTGATTAGATCCTGGATGATTTATACTAATATGTCGTAAATAGTTTGAAACATTTCAGATAACAAAGTCACATACGTACCATTAACAATATAGATTTCAAAGGTTCAGATTAAGTGCATTTTCAAAATATTTTGTACTTACTATTATGCACTGGGTTAATCACTTCAGTGTAACCGCAGTGCAAGAAGGTGGATTATGCGTCCCGTGTTCAGTAATTTTGAGAGACATTCAACATACTATAAAGAGGATATAAGCTTATCAACTTATTAGAAACTGTATCAGTACATTTTTGGTACTAACAGACACAAACAGGAGAATAAAATTGTTTTTAATAATGAAAAGATGGCTTTGGAAAATAAGGAATTTATTTATCTCAATAGTGGTCAACGATAAGCACTTAAAAGTTTACATATATGTAGGCCTAATGTATTTTTAATAGTTTGTTGTGTGTGTATGTGTGTGTGTGTGTGTGTGTGTGTGTGTGTGTGTGTGTGTGTGTGTGTGTGTGATTGTGTGCGCGCGCGCATGTGTATGCCTTCCAGTGGTACCACCAAGGTTACCACAAGGCTATAACTAATGCCCTGTTAGATGTAAAAAAAAAAAACAGTAAACTTTTATGACCTTATATGTCACGTAAGCCTCCAATCATGTAACCTTAGCAATTAATTTATTGTTATTATTATTATAAAATATGTGTAGCGCGTACGGTTTGATATAATAAAGGAAAGTTGTTTCGTAAGATGCATGCAAATGTTAAAGATATCTCTAATTTTTTCATCGTTCCTGGCGACAGTTTAAAATATACTGCGCACGTATAAGGTCGACATCCCTTATGTTCTGTACACAACTTTATCAGAACTGAAATTCATGCATTATGTGTATTAAAAATCTACAGTAAAAATACACAAAAATAAACTAAATAAACGAAAATATAACCAAACAAGTATGTATATATGAACAAATTATGGGTAAGAAAAGACTTCTTACTTTCATATTACAATATGCGCCGATGGAACACACGCCATACACAATATTAGAAGTAGTCAGTAGGCGCGCTTTGCAACATCAAACATGATCGCTTTTACCGTCTCCATTCTCTTCTTTGTTTCTCTACAGTCGAAGATAGTCCCTTCCTGTCTGCAGTCAAACTACAACAGTGTAAAATTGTGGTAATCGTCTATGATAAAGGCTTCAACACGTTAAAATGCATGTTAGTTCTTGGTATCCAAGTCACGTATGAACAGTAAATTATTATAAATAAATCACCTTATATCCGTCGTGTGACTTCGTTACGTCGATTAAAATGACGCGTTTCGGAACATCTGCTCCATCATCAGATAAAATCGCTCTATTGAGGTCGTTAAACGCTAAAAACACATGTTACACATAATTGTCCACTATGTAATTCACTTGCTTCCTAAATGGTGCGCACCACGACGAAGCCGATCGGACACTGAACTATTATCTGAGTGATTACGCCTAAACAGGTTCAAAGCTGTATCGTATAGCGGGTTGGATTTAAAATCTAAGTGGTCATTCAATATGAAATATACAAAACATATAATAACATAAACAGCCGAGACTTCATATTGAATGACCACTTAAATTTTAAATCCAACCCGCTATACGATACAGCTTTGAACCTGCTTAGGCGTAATCACTCAGATAATAGTTCAGTGTCCGATCGGCTTCGTCGTGGTGCGCACCATTTAGGAAGCAAGTGAATTACATAGTGGAAAATTATGTGTAACATGTGTTTTTAACGTTTAACGACCTCAATAGAGCGATTTTATCTGATGATGGAGCAGATGTTCCGAAACGCGTCATTTTAATCGACGTAACGAAGTCACACGACGGATATAAGGTGATTTATTTATAATAATTTACTATTCAACACGTTAAATTGTTTTATGATAATGTAATAACGAAACCCCAAACCAATCTGCAACAGGTACATCAATTATCTGAATACTAGTGCCAACCTAAGTTAGTTGTCCACTGCCTTGTAATCTATACATAGTACCACACAGCAGTAGTAGTTTGGCGAGTAGAGATGAGATGTTCATTCCCGTCCTACTTCTCCCTGTCTTGTCTTTCCATTATTTGCTGATTCACGAAAACAACTTTAATATTACAAGCACAGACCACGTTGGCAGTATTTTAATATTTTAGATTACAGCATCCTATGAAAAATAGACTAGTACATTTATTAATTTAATTTTTTACACTAGTAAAAGATATTTATTTTTAAGAAATTAGTTAGACTCGATGTATGAAATATAACAGAGTTAATGTGTACAAGAAAGTGATAAATTATGTAGCGTAAAGAATATACCTGCAGTTTAGTAGTACAAAGGTACTGACAAACAGAACTGCAATTTAAATGTCAACGTGTAAAACTCATAGATCTAAAGCATGCAACTTAATGGAAACGTAAGAACTGTACAACAAAATGTACAGATCTTTGAGCGATAAGAAAACATTAATAAAGTTATCATCAAACTAAATATATGTAAATAGAGAAGCATGTTTTACAAAATAACCAGAGGGATGGTAACATGCTTACATACTTAGTCGACGATACTTGCGTTGAAGACGTTCAGAATTTCAACGAGATTGTGTACAATCATAATTCTGTATCAGTAAAACAAAATCTTCTTACATTACATTCTTTGCTTGTATGTATGGCGGAATTATAGTTTTCTCCTCCTCCTTTTAGATCATTTCAAGATATTAAACTTGATTATTTACTGTCATTTACAATGATTACTTTTCTTAGACTTATTTCGTTCTATTTGTACGTAACGGTTACTGTTTTTATTTGCTCTCTACTTATATTGTCTTTACATGGTCAGGCGTTACACCGTTTTGTTTGTATTCTGGTTACTCTTTTTCTGTTTATTACAGGTGTTGGAGTATTTTATAAAGTGAAGATGTTGCTTATCGGTTGTATAACGCAAAAATGTTTACATCAGTCGGGTTATTTTACTTGTCACTTGATACATGTGATTAATTGCGTGTCATGTTACATACAACTAAACGATATTAAAAACAGTAATTCATGTAATTACAATTGTTGGGGATTTAAAACGATTTTTAAAAAGTTGATACAGGGTTGGACACAGCTTAAGGAAGTCAAAGATGTTTGTAGATGTCGATCACATTTATGGAAATGTCTGTTAAAAAACACATTTAAAGTAATAATAAAACTATATGCCAACATTGAGAAACAATGTGTTTGTCTGGAATATGCTTACTTTCAGAAGACACAACAAAATACTGACAGTCTATAATATTCTTTCAAAATATTATTCCCTGTATTTTTGTAACGTTCCTATTTATTTATGGCTATCTACACTAATGTACTATTCCTTAACACTATTTTCAGCTGTCCCTTATTACTCCATTATGTTATCCTAAGTACATAATTTTACATGCTTAGTTGACCTAGTATGATCCGCTACACCGATAACTTGGTCGGACTGGCCTTACGAAACAGGACGATATTCCTTTCCCGTCCGGTGTACGTCGGCTTCACAGTACTCGATGTCAGCAAATTGATAATGTACGATTTTCATTATCGGTACGCTGTCGCCAAGTACGGACAACGATTGACCTTACTAATGACTGACACGGACAGTTTGCTTTACAGCATACGGACTGATGAAGTGTACTCGGATATGAAAGAGGATCTCCACCTTTTCGATACGTCGGACTATCCCACGGATCATCCTTGTCATTGCGACGACAACAAAAATGTCGTGGGGAAGTTCAAGGATGAGACCAATGGAAAAACCATCAGGGAATTTGTCGGACTCAGGGCGAAGTGTTACTCGCTCTTGTTGTCCGACCGCACCGACAAAAAGGTGTCGAAAGGTGTGCCAAGGACGGCAATAAAAAAAAGGTTACGGTATCGATTGTACAGCGAGTGTCTTTTTGACAGTCGTACGTTTTGCACCTCTGCTGAGTGTATACGAAGCAATCATCATAAGCTGTACACGCAACGTATAACAAAACTTTCCCTGTCTCCTTATGATGATAAGAGGTACGTACTGGACGACGATGTAAGTACACTCGCGTACGGGCATTACAGGATACGTACAATAACCGACGACGCTGCTGGTCCTAAGGCAAAGAAGAGAAAGTACATGGACCGATAACTAACGGTAAAGATGATGTTCAGCATTACACACACACACACACACACACACACACACACACACACACAAACTTCATTATGTTCTTTACCTACTTATTTTACAACTTTTGATACGTTTTACAGAATGAACAACAACAACAACAAGAAAGTAATAAAACACATGCCGGCAGAGCAACGTCGAGTACGATGGTAAATATAACATTTTTTTTCTTTATTTATAATGTACAAACAGAATATTCCATTCGATTGACGTGTTGTTTTTTTTTATAGTTCACAACGGTTACGATGTGCTTTGCTGGGACCCGGCTCGAGTCGGTAAGGCCGTTTTCATTAGTAAACTCTTGTCCTATTGTGTTTACCTCCGGTGTTCAATTATATATTTTTTTTTCAGTGATGCCGACGAGACACCTGCTGCTGCTACTGATGTGGATCCCCCCCCCCTATCTCCAGAACTCGGCTTGAGTCGGTAAGACAATTGTCATTTTAATAAACTCTTGTACTTTTGCGTTTTTTACCTCCAGTGTTCAATTTAATATTTTTTTCAGTGATGCTGCTGCTGCTGCTGCTGCTGCTGCTGCTGCTGCTGCTGCGAGTTCGCCCCAATCTCCACAACCCGGCACGAGTCGGTAAGGCATTTTTCATTAATAAACTCTTGTGCTCTCGCGTTTTACCTCCGGTGTTTATTTCATACATTTTTTTTAAGTGATGCTGACGCTCCAACTGCTGCTGCTGCTGGTGCTGTTGCTGCTGGTGCCGCTACTGCTGCTGCTGCTGCAGTTCGTCCCCTATCTCCAGACAGCGTGCAACGTTTAAAACGTGCAATGTTACAGCTAAAAAGTGGTCTGTTGCGGTAAGTCCGTTTTCATTAACAACAAAGTGTTGTACTATTGCGTTTACCTCACGTGTTCAATTTACACTTTTTTTTCAGCGATGCTCTAGCTGCAGGAGTGGCGGTCTTTCTCCCTCGACCCGGCACGAGTCGGTACGTTCATTTTCATTAACATTCAATTGTTCTCTTGCGTTTACATCTGGTATTAAAGTTGTTCCTTTTTTTTCAGTAATGTCGAGTCCACAGAAGATGAAGGATTTATGGAGGACAATCAAAATGATGTCGATACTGTGGACTTGAACACGGACCATTATAACCTCTTCTCTTGTGTTATAACTTAGGGAACCCGCAATAATTGGATCTGCCAATTATACAGGCTGCCTTAGTTGTGACGAGCTGAAAATAATCACAACAAATAAAACAATTCTTATAGCAGGATATGAGGAAGGGGAGACTGTTGATTTATGCACTCAGTTTACTCGGTACTCAGATGACATCTCTTTATTACATTTGGTGATTAAGTTCTCTATTGAAAGTTCTCAAACAATATAGTTTACTATATGATTATATATAGATATTACTCCTTTACAAAGGGCCCTCAAAATATGATGTACATCTATTTTATTTATTCCACGGATCCGGGATTTAATATATTAAATGAATAATGGTCACCTTGCCATATACAATATTGAAAATTTAACCATTTGAAGAATGGTTTTTATTAAGCTTTTAAAACAACAAAACTTTTAGTTTAAACTTTTACTCTTTTGCTATAACCATTGTTATTAGATTTCAGACTACATGTTACATATAATGTCTGTCTTTTAAAGTCTTTAATGTTATTACATTTAAAACAGAAGTTTTAAAGTCTTTAATATGATACGTTAAATTGTCTTTTGTGGATTATAATTTTTGTAACTCTCAACCATGGAATACAAGCCTCCATGTCACCTGTGTGTTTCCTGAAGTTGCTGCTGAATAGGTTCTTCGGTCCTCCGGTGTTTCCTGAAGGTCGGTCATTACCTTACCATCCTGTGACGGTGAAGTTCCTGAAGTATGTCAAGTCATTCCGAGGGCGGTACACTCATCTCAGGCGACTGTAGTAATTCTTAGTAATTCTTGTAGTTAGAATAAATAAATACAAAGTTTGTTTCACTGTTATACACTTCACATGATTACAGATTAGTTGAATATCACCTTCTTGTTTGTAGTACTGTACAAATTACATAGTTTGTTATTTGATAATAGAGAGAGATGTCATCACCGCACAAATTTACTTATTTAAATAGTCATTGAATCAAGCCTTTCACATTTTTATATATACGTAGCTAAACAACGCTTTACGCTGCTTACGGCGTGAGCGCTCCATTGCAAGTGGCAGAAATAGTTAAGGGGGAGGGTAGTAATCTCAAGACAAATACTAGGCAACATAAAAGTAGTTCCGTTTTTCTAATTTAATTAAAGGACTAAAGTTTGATTAAATTAACAACTAGAGATATTCTTAATTACAGAGGTTATCAACGTACGTAACAGTGGTCTTATTTAATTATTTAAATAATAACAAATTTACAATAATACTTAGTTTAGTTAGGGGTCAGAAAACAAGTTAATTCTGGTCAGTGCCTGTTGATGCAGGATTAATTAACAAGCTTTACCCTTTCTATACAATTGTATTCCCTTTTAATTTATTATTAGACTTTATATTAAATATTATTATTATTTAATGATTGCAATAAGATTTAGTTTTAAAATGTGAGATTTTATTAAGAATTTAAAGTTTCTCAGCTTATACATTATCAACTTAATTAATTAACATATTTTTTTATTAATGAAATCGTCACATACTCCGCCGCTTGAGCCACAGACTCCGGTTTATTTGTTCAGGAATGTACCGGGAGTATGTTTGGGGATTTCCGTGTGTAATTTCTCTCATCCGTTTTTCTCTGTATGTAATTACGAGTTGCACAAGTCAGTCTCGACTTGCTTATTCTTACTATCTACATATCATACTTTACAGACTAATTCTAATACTACATAAAATTCACACATTATAAAACATATTGTTAACATTCTAAATTTTCTTAACTCTACTCCTTATGACTACTACCGGGTTTTTCTTTAGTTGGGAGTTATTCTAGTTATAGAATTACTCAGTAAGTAATTTGTTACTTAATTATTTCTCATATTTGATGTCAGCTGACTTCTTACTTTGCTCTACTTTCGAAGAATAGGATTCAAGGTTGATCAGGCCTCGTACCTATTTATACAATTAGCTAGCTAAATGTTACTCAAGTACTCCTTTGCAGTTGAGTACAAAACATATTCCTTTCTTTTTTTTTTACATTTATTTAACTTGCACTCTACCATTCCCTTCTTCGTGATAATGTTTTATCTGCGAAATATGTGTCCTTCGTACATATTTTTGAGTAGAGGGTTCATGCAGTGCTACGGTTACTGGAGTTAAATATTTGTGAATTTGATAAGGACCGCACCATCGGTATGATAGCTTGGAAGTGGTCTTATCGATTGCACTACTCGTAGGATGTGTTTTACACATAACTAAGTTACCGATTTGGTATTTTACTTCATTATTATTATTTCGCTCGTGATATTTCCTTGATTTCGCTAAGTTTGTTCGTAAATTAGCGCGCGCTTCATTCCATATTTTCCTAATATTTTTATCCCTAATTTCAAGGGGTAACAATTCATGTATTTTCCACTTAGTGGATAATGGGTGGTTAGGTTTATACTTAAACAATAATTCGAATGGGGTAGACTTATGTCCTTCATGATATGCAGAATTAAAGGCGAACTGGATCCAGGATAGGTTCTGGTCCCAAGAAGTATGATCGTTAGCATGGTAGGCTATTAAAGCAGATTTTAGGTTTCGCAAATACCTCTCAGCTATATTACCTTGCGGACGATACTCTGTAGTTGTAATATGGTTTATACCTAGTTTGAAACACATGTTCCTGAATTCCTTGGACTTAAACTGTGGTCCGTTATCCGACACTAGATGGACAGGAATACCGAATTCTTTAAATAATCTATGCTGTAAAATACTTACTGTGGTTGTAGCTAAGGCTCGCCGCATGGGGTACATCCAGACGAATTTGCTAAAAGAGTCTACACAAATTAGTAACATTGTATTTCCTGATTTAGAACGCGGGTAGGGTCCTGAAAAGTCTAAATAAATTTTGGAGAACGGGGTAGCAGGAATCTCTGAGATTAACTGACTTATTCGGCTGTTTCTCGCTGGTTTGCTGAGTGCACACAACTTACACCTTTTCACAAAATTGGCGATCTCACTGTTCATATTTTCCCAGTGATATTCTTTACGAATTCGGTGTATGGTTTTATTTATTCCCATATGTGCTCCAATGGTGGAAGAGTGATAATATTCCATCAGCATAGGTTTAATAATATCAGGGGCGATTATCCGTAGATATTTTCCGTTCGCTATTCTACAACATAATACTCTCCTACTTAATATGTATTTCTCTGACTTATTTCCTTTTTCAAGTTGTTCAATAATTGGACTCAAACGTGGGTCTTGTAGTTGATACTGGGCTAAATCCGTAAATGCAAGAGGAAACTCGGTAATTAAAGTATTAATAATCGACGTTTCTCCACTCTTGTTTTCGTAAGTATTATTACTAGGCTGGAACATGCGTGACAGTGTATCGGCAACTACGTTTTGGGTGCCTCTAATATGTTGTACTTTGAATTTAAAACAATTTAATCTTAATACCCATCTTCCGATACGACCTAACTGTTTTGGGTGATTTAGTAGCCAAGATAACGCTTGATTATCTGTTTCTAATAAAAACTCCTTATGTTCTAAAAATGGTTTGAACTTCTCAAAAGCGAAAACTATAGCTAAACATTCTAATTCGTACGCGGAGTATTTCTTTTCTTGCTCAGTCAGGGTGCGAGAAGCGTAACTAATAGGTAACCTTGAGTTATCTACTTCCTGATATATTACTGCACCTAGGGCGACACTAGAACTGTCTGTCTGCACTACAAATGGTTTTGTAAAGTCGGCTAATTGTAGTACGGGGGGTGATATTATGCTTTCTTTTAATTTCTCGAATGCGGTTTGGTGTTGCTCATTCCATTCAAATTTAATTCCCTTCTTTCTTAAGGTATTTAGCGGTGCTGCAATTTCGGCTAGGTGTGGGATATACTTATGGAAATAATTTATCATTCCTAAAAATCGGGCTACTCCTTTCGCATCCCGCGGCGGTAAAAATTCTCTGATGGCACGGGTTCGCTCTGGGTCTATGCTTACCTTTCCGTTGGCTTTTACGATGTGACCTAAAAATGAGAATTGTGTCACAGCAAAATTTACTTTATTGGGATTTACTGTTAATCCAGCTTTCTCCAATCGGGTTAGTACTTCACGTAGATGATTAAGATGTTGCTCAATTGACTCGCTGTAGATAACAATGTCATCTAAGTAGTGATACACATATTTAAATTTTATGTCATGAAATAACTTTTCTAATAATCTGCTACATACAGAACTACCTTGGGATATACCAAAAGTTACCCTTGTAAATTGGTACAGGTTGAAAGGGACGGCAAATGCGGTAAGACGTTTTGATTCTTCCGAAAGGGGTATCTGATGAAATGCCTGATTTAAATCCATAATGGTAAAGATTTTTGCTTTCGTAAAATAATGAAATGCACTGTGAATGTCGGGAAGTGGTATAGATTCAAATTCTATCCGTTTATTTAGTTGTCTGTAGTCCACAACTAATCTATGTTTGTCGTTACTTTTGGGTACTAAAAACGCGGGTGATGAATAAGATGACGTAGAGGGTTCGATGACTCCTTGTTCTAACAATTTATTAATTTGGTTCCTCATTACTTCCATTTTAGGAGGTGATAATTTGTATGGGGCTAAACGTATTACTTTGTTGTCGCTCAAATTTATTTTGTACTCTATCAGATCCGTCAGTCCTAACTTTGGGGTGAGGACGTTGGAGAATTGTTTTATTAAAGTCTGTATGTTCCGTCTATCTTTACTTTCCAGATGACTTAATTCAGATTCGTGATGCTTTATATGTGTAGAAGTGGTGCTAGTACTTTCTCTGTTATTTGCATTATCATGCAAGTTATATTTCCGTGAACGATCGAATCCAAAGTAAAATATCTTCTCGTGAATGTCTAAAATTATTCCTGTTTTACTGATAAAATCAGCTCCCAATATTAACTCGGGTCCTAATTCGTCGCATACCAACATTGGAAAATACCACGTTAGATTTTTAATTTTTACTTTAAACGTGATGATAAGTTTTATCATTAAGTCTTGTTTATTAGCTGTAGCGCATCTAATATTTACTGATTGACTGCGTTTAACTAAATTGTGTTTAAATAATTGATTGTCTAGCTCTTGACTAATTAAACTTCGCGTGGATCCGGAATCAATTAATCCGAGGGTGGATGTAACACCAATGTCAACTTGTATATACGGTAATTCACACCTATTGTAATCACATTTACTAATAGAGTTACATTTATCGATAAATTTCCTAACATAAGGGTCTAATTTTCTTTTGTTATTATTATTATTATTTTGTTTTAATTTGTGGTCTCTCAGGGGTTTACCTGTTTTCACGATGCTGCGGAAGACACAGGGTTTCGGATCTCCCTGCCTTACATGTTTTTTGGATAATGAGTTTTCTGATTGTACTGTTTCCGTTTACAGTTTCTACTGAGGTGTCCAGGTTTTCCGTTTTCCGCAGTTATAGCATAAATATTCTTTACGCGGGGTCTCACTGGTTTCGTGTCGAGGTGGTGGCTCCTTGGACTTACCATGGCCATGAACATAGGTTGGTCGCCGAAATGGTCGTCGTTCTCGTAGACTTCTTGTATCTGAGGATAGGGCTTGCGTTTGCTTTCTATGTGGTGTTGTGGATACCGGTGCATGTCGATGCTGATCTGCATACCCCACACATTTGAAGAGTGCACACTACATTGTTCAAGGTCAGCGAAAAGGGGTAAGGGGTCTACTTATTAGTGCTAAACGGGAGCGTTCTTCAGGAGATAAGCCTACCAATATAGTATCGACCAATTGTTTTTCAGTCCAGTCGACTTGCAGTAGACGTGAAAATTCTCTGATGTCTGCGATATAGTGGGCCAGTCTTTCTTGAGCTCTTTGTACTCGAAGTACGGTATTTCTTTTTATTTCTATCTATTTCTTCTACCGGAAGAGTCGAGTTTAATGATTCTAGCACACGATCTCGTAAAGGTGGTTTACATTTGGGTAAGATGACCTGCAGTATTTGCCAATCGCTCAATTGTTGTAGATCTTTTATTTGCAGTAGATATCTGATAAAAGTCAATAGAGTCGTGATACTTAAGCCATCGGTGTAAGGAATTTCATTAATTATTTTCTCTACTGGGTGGGAAATCTTTCCGTAGAGGTCTACATTAAAATATACGTTAGGTATACTTTTCGAAGGATTTGTGTTTGCATTAGGATTTGTAATCGCATATTTACTAGTGCGAGTATGCTGAACATTAGGAGGTGGGGGTTCTACCATAGTTTGGGTATTTAATTCTCTACTAGGTAATTGTTCATGACTCTGTTGTATCTTCGATACGGTGGGTGATTCGGGGTTCGAGGTGGAGAGAGGGTGTTCTAAAGTAGGGGATTGAACTGGGGAGATATATAATTTTTGTAAGTAGTGCTCAATTTCCTCCATTCTCGATGAGTCTGATTTTCGTCGTAAGTCGTTGATAATTATGGGTAATTGGCTTAATGCCTCATCCGCAAATTTCTGCACATCGGCGGGGATCACGGTGACGTCGGGCCAGCTTAATAAATTATTTAACCGGCGGGTTAAATGTTCTATACGTTGCGTAACGCGCAAGATTTCCGTAGGTGATTTTTTGTCCTGAAGGTTCTGAGATAGTACTATCAGTTCCCTATATTTCGCATAACAGGTTTCTCGTTCGCCGTCATAATCGAGTTCACGCAAT
The DNA here is from genome assembly GCA_034769895.1 of Magicicada septendecula. NCBI lineage: Eukaryota > Metazoa > Arthropoda > Insecta > Hemiptera > Cicadidae > Magicicada > Magicicada septendecula. Next base: position 144,645,894 of record CM068367.1, on the reverse strand, counting down.
CTATCTAACTGCGAGGGTGTATCTGATCCGGTTTGGCGTAATGATTTTCGTAATTCCGACACGGTTACATTCACGTGTTTTAGACCTCGTAAAAGTGCTTCGTAGCATAGCTCATCTTTTAATAATAGATCAGGATTAAATTCAGCCATTTTCGTAACGTGAGGGGCTATAACTAATTATTCTACTATTTGCATTAAATGCTATACAACGCTTCCTTTTTTTTTTACAAATAAACACTTAAAATGTTATGACAACCTTTATCGTTTTACATTGAGAGAGAGAGAGAGAAATTTCACACAGGCATGAATATGCGTACGACAAAAGGGGGAATCTTCGGTTACTAAACACAGGAAAATACACGCTTCTTATAACAATAGACCACACAAGGAGGGTGACTTATTGTCTAACTCAACTTGGGGGAGACCAACTATGACAGTTTTAAACAATCGGCAACAGGAAACTTACATGTCCGAGTTTGTCGAGAAGGTGACACGTTGATGAATGAGACTATTAACAAGTACCTACATGGTTTGTTTACATGGGATTATATGTTAATATTACTTTACACTGATTATATTTACAAATAAAGCTACCTATGCTATATTACTATAATATTAATTATTATATTTATCTTATTTAAAATTTTGACACATATTAAAATACATGAGTGAATAGATCAACAGCTTGTGTGTGTGGGATATCTTCATGAGTGGCGCAATTTATTTGTGACACTCTGTACGCAATTAATTATTAAACAACAGCACAATTAAGCAAAACAATAGCAATTAATCAAAACAACAGCAATTAAGCAAAACAACAGCAATTAAGCAGAGTGGCGCAATTTTGTTGCGTCACGATGCTCGTAACTACTTTAACTTTAGCAGAGTTGCGCAATTTATTTGCGTCACGATGCTTACAATTATTCTTAATTCGACAACAGCACAATACACAATTAATTATTATTTACACCATAGCACATTTATTATTAATTAGCAGAGTCGCGCAATTTATAACCTCTTTTCTTGTGTTATAACTTAGGGAACCCGCAATAATTGGATCTGCCAATTATACAGGCTGCCTTAGTTGTGACGAGCTGAAAATAATCAAACAAATAAAACAATTCTTATAGCAGGATATGAGGAAGGGGAGACTGTTGATTTATGCACTCAGTTTACTCGGTACTCAGATGACATCTCTTTATTACATTTGGTGATTAAGTTCTCTATTGAAAGTTCTCAAACAATATAGTTTACTATATGATTATATATAGATATTACTCCTTTACAAAGGGCCCTCAAAATATGATGTACATCTATTTTATTTATTTCACGGATCCGGGATTTAATATATTAAATGAATAATGGTCACCTTGCCATATACAATATTGAAAATTTAACCATTTGAAGAATGGTTTTTATTAAGCTTTTAAAACAACAAAACTTTTAGTTTAAACTTTTACTCTTTTGCTATAACCATTGTTATTAGATTTCCGACTACATGTTACATATAATGTCTGTCTTTTAAAGTCTTTAATGTTATTACATTTAAAACAGAAGTTTTAAAGTCTTTAATATGATACGTTAAATTGTCTTTTGTGGATTATAATTTTTGTAACTCTTAACCATGGAAGACAAGTCTCCATGTCACCTGTGTGTTTCCTGAAGTTGCTGCTGAATAGGTTCTTCGGTCCTCCGGTGTTTCCTGAAGGTCGGTCGTTACCTTACCATCCTGTGACGGTGAAGTTCCTGAAGTATGTCAAGTCATTCCGAGGGCGGTACACTCATCTCAGGCGACTGTAGTAATTCTTAGTAATTCTTGTAGTTAGAATAAATAAATACAAAGTTTGTTTCACTCTTATACACTTCACATGATTACAGATTAGTTGAATATCACCTTCTTGTTTGTAGTACTGTACAAATTACATAGTTTGTTATTTGATAATAGAGAGAGATGTCATCACCGCACAAATTTACTTATTTAAATAGTCATTGAATCAAGCCTTTCACATTTTTATATATACGTAGCTAAACAACGCTTTACGCTGCTTACGGCGTGAGCGCTCCATTGCAAGTGGCAGAAATAGTTAAGGGGGAGAGTAGTAATCTCAAGACAAATACTAGGCAACATAAAAGTAGTTCCGTTTTACTAATTTAATTAAAGGACTAAAGTTTGATTAAATTAACAACTAGAGATATTCTTAATTACAGAGGTTATCAACGTACGTAACAGTGGTCTTATTTAATTATTTAAATAATAACAAATTTACAATAATACTTAGTTTAGTTAGGGGTCAGAAAACAAGTTAATTCTGGTCAGTGCCTGTTGATGCAGGATTAATTAACAAGCTTTACCCTTTCTATACAATTGTATTCCCTTTTAATTTATTATTAGACTTTATATTAAATATTATTATTATTTAATGATTGCAATAAGATTTAGTTTTAAAATGTGAGATTTTATTAAGAATTTAAAGTTTCTCAGCTTATACATTATCAACTTAATTAATTAACATATTTTTTTATTAATGAAATCGTCACACCATGACGGGGATAGCGATGATAATGATGATCATGTTGATGATGACGATGCAGCAGTCATCGACGTAAATATGTAAGTCATCTTCTTATGCGTACATACTGCCTTGTTTTATTTGCGATTATACATAATTTTTATGTTGTCTTTTTTTTTACTTAGTGACATTCGCCCGATACCAGCGCCGCCACCACCACCACAACAACTTCAACAACACATTCCAGTTACACCACCACAATCACCGCCACCGTCACCGCCACCGCCACCGCCACCGCCACCGCCACCGCAGATACAACCTCTACCACGACCACAACTCATATATCGTCAGCAGCAGCAGCAGCTATTTATGCGAAGAGATCCCCGTTTGTGGACCTCTCCAGAAGACGCGCTACCCGTCTTCTTTGACGTATTACATGCTACTGAACCAAGGACGCACGACGACCCAACAACAATGAGACTCCTTCTTAGAAGGAGTCTACCAACATGGTGTTGGCGTCGCGGAGAGCCCTGTCCTGTTCAAGGTATGGTTCCGAACACTACCTGCAGTGTGTGCATAGAAACATACAGTGACGGGCAGAGGCTCCTCGGTTTGGTATGTGGTCATACATACCATTACCCATGCGTCCTCGACTGGTTTCAGTAGGTAGCGTTGGAGGGGACACCACCCGCATGCCCGCAATGCAGACAATATATATTTGGAAAGCCTAATCGCACTTTCTATGGGCGCATGCATATTTAAGGTATCTTACAGTGTTCATAAAGGTTTTACTAATCCATCCTACTTGTAACAACCACATGTCACTAATACTGTTTCTTTTTTTTTTGTTACAGATGGAAAAAATTGTCTACCTAATCCGGATTGTGACTTTTATTTTGTAAATATATATAGACCTATACCCGATTGTGACACGTATATTTTGTATATATTTTGTATATATATATATATATATTTGTTATGTTTACATTTTTATGTTTATATTTTGTGTATTTGTCAATATTAGTTTTAAAATAAACTTGTACATATTTTTCATTGTATATCATTTTTATGTTTATATTTTGTGTATTTGTAAATATTAGTTTTAAAATAAACTTGTACATATTTTTTCATTGTATAAGCGTTTAGTGCTTACTTTCAACTAACCTTTTCCCATACTACAATTTACTTAACACATAGACACACTGTTCACAAGTTGTCAACAATGCAATACACGACATCGATTCCGTAAGTATTGTGTGCGTGTGTGTGTGTGTTTTATATAAGTGAATTGACGTTCAATTATGCACTGCATATCATGTGTGTTTCTTACAATAACAAATGTAGGGCTGGCCATAGCAAGCCCTAGACCAACATGTTGGTGCGAACGTATTTTTACAATCTGTATATATATTTACTTAACACATAGACACGCAGTTCACAAGTTGCCAACAATGCAATACACGACATCGACGATATCCGGACGGCGGCGGCGTACATATACAAACCCGTACACTATAACACACGCACGAGTTGACAACGTCGATAAACCAGCACAAGTTGGCAACGACGACGACGCTTTTCCAACATGGCCGCACTTCCGGAAAAACCCCTTACATATACACTACCCATACCCATATACTATTACCCATACACTATAACACACGCACGAATCGACAACGTGGCCGAACCTTAACCACCACACTCTTACACTAACCGACAACCTCGCCGCTTTTCCAACACGCCCACCCACCTACCGACAACATGGACGACGACCCCACCACTCCTGGCCGCCATCAAGCCACGACCAGGCCACGACCAGGCCGCCGCCAGGCCGCCGCCGGACGGCGAACGGCGAACTGCGAACCGACAGGACACGCCTCCGCCAATCAACGCACACATTACCCCACTTTAGGATCGACGACGACAACATGGCCGAAAGACGACTACCGCATGTTTACCCCCACCACCACAATTTTCGAATTTACCGCCATATGACGTCACTTCAGGGGTAGAACTCTCATTTTCCCCCTACTAATAGCAGTAAACTTTATTATCTTTTTAGATACAAGTTTATACGTATGTTACATATTTTGTAAGGCTTTAAAACTGTATACCTCCTTTGTAATAACCTGATGTAAACTTATACGCTAGTATAAAATATGAGTATATTTGTGTCAGTTCAACTTTTGAATTGATGTGCGTTCCGACACCTGTAATTTTAGAAATCAACCACTGTACATATATATGAAATTAAAATAGTAGGAAGGAATAACAAAATTGTTTAGTTATAAAGCACATGGTTTAGGTAAATTTGTGTTAAGATTTTATTAAGTAGGGCTACTTAACAAATGTTGCTTATAAGTTTATATTAGAAAAAATAAGTATTATTATCAGAAACAATTTTTATCCCCCCCCCCCAAGTACTCATAGCAGTGACTCACACACACAGGTTTAAATGATGCACAAAATTGAAAATATACGCGAGCGTTTAATCAAATAAGTAATGTATATCTTACCGTCTGTGACTTACAGCAAAATGTATTTTCACGTTAAAATACATTTTGCTGTAAGTCACAGACGGTAAGAATACATTACTTATTTGATTATCAAATACGTGGCTTGGTACTATAATCGGTAATATTGCACAAATACGCGAGCGTTTATTTATATACGTAGGTGTGAGCGTAAGTGTCACGGAATCGTCATGGGGAGGTGGAAGAGAACAAGTTTAAATACAACCAGCTAATTTGTGCTTATTTGTTTTAATTTAAATTTAACCACACAGCTTCTGACATATACCACCACTGAAATATTAGCCGAACACACAGCCTAAGTACTAATTGGAGACGGAAAATGTTGGGATGATGTCACTGTGGGAGTAATTATTGGTACAAAATAGTTAATTACACTAATGGGAAAAGTTGTTTTTTGATGTTCAACTGTTCAAACTACGTATGTAATAAGTTTATTTCTACAAAACCATTAACCAAAATAAACTACAGTTTTGTTCGCTTACGCACGTAATAAACTGCTTCCTAAATGAGTATTGCTATGTTTGAGAGATGGATCCGCGTGCACAGGAAAAAGGTGTTGTGTGGTTAGACTGTAAGACTGTTTGTATTAAGGTACGTAATTACCGTAACTAAAATAATGTAAGATAACAAATGCAGAGGAAGCAAATAATTATTATTTACATAAATTGTGGTGAACCGTTGGACGGAACGTGCCCAGAAGTAAACATTTCCTACTATTTCATTTGATTTATATATGTTATAGAAAATTTATTATTCAGAGGAAAAGAGGGAGATGCCTTGTAAAGGCAATGTAGATAAAAAGATTTACAAAGGAGTAGAGTGTATGTGAAAGAGAAAGAGAGAGAGTGAGAGAGAAGCAGTGAGTGAGAGGGAGAGAGAAAACAGGGAGAACGTGAGAAGGAGAACTAAAAAGACACGGAAATAACTTTGATGTATGTTAATAATGTATAATGTTTAAACTTAATTAAACACAAATATAAAAGCGAATAAGTAACGTGAAAAATGGGTTTGTTTAAAATATTTTAATATAAACAGTAATTATTACAACAGATTTCCTAGACATATAAGCAGTACGTTTTAATTGACGTTTTCCTGTACGAAGTCAAGACGTCCAGAGAATCCTGTAACCTTCAGTATATCGGTGTACATTATCCTGAAGACAGTTAGTTAAAATCCAGCATCAAATTGATTTGTAATTTAGTTAGGGACGAGGCAATACAATGAACACCAGGTAGTCTAATTACTTTTCGTCTACTTTTGTCAAATCTTTTATATAAATTCGTTTATCTATGGTTAATTTGTCTATACTATTTGGAATATCTCACTAGAGTGGAATATTTTTACCTTGATGGTTTGTGATAAGTGTGATTTTGTCCAATATCTTGATGACTTTGCTTTCCGTTTAAAACTGAAGTTTCCTCTTTATATTTTGAAACTAATAAATACACTTTTTATCATTTAAAGTTATAAAGTATAAAATATTTATTTTTGTAAATAAATCATATTTATATCTATACAGTGAACTGTACCATGCCAAGCCATAACAACAGTCTAGAGTCATTTATTGGACAACAGGAAGATTTAAAAATGTATTAAATTCTTCATTCGCACTCGGGCGTTAAAGAGATTTGTTACTTTTCCATGCAGTAACGCGACCTACATAGCGTTTATTGGAAGCAAATAAAGGAATCTCTTTACGAAGAAAGATTGCTTCAATGTTTAGTTTCTTTTTGCTGCCGCCAATTTACACAAAGCAATTTTGCTGCCTTCTTGTGAAACTTTAATAACGCCTTCCTTTACAACATAATACTTGTATCCCTAATAATTTGGTGTATTTTGTGTGTGTGTGCGTGTGGTGTGTGTGTGTTTTGTTTCTGTATGCGAGCGCGCTTACTATAATACATGCCTCTCTAATATAATGAACGTAAAATTTGTATTCATGACTGCAGGATTGTTGAAGTTTGAGACGTTTATTAGTAACCATAACAAACTTTAAGCATACCTGAATAACATCATAATACTTTTACAATAAATTGACTAGAATAAACGAAACTAAAATTATATTTTCAAAGCTTCGTAAAGCTAGCACTTCGTCAAATAATTACGTAACTGAACATGGAGACATAGAAAAAGTAGTGTGATGTACATATATTTACTAGCAGGAATACGCTGTTCATGTAGATTGTACACTTACCATGAACCGATTAAAAGAACCGAGAGTTTGTCATGTGTTTTTGACAGATTCACCTGCCATCTACAGTGCCTAAAGCATACACAGTTCGCTGAGTTGGTTTGTTGTCGATTTACTATGTAGCGATATAGTTATTAGTCACCTTAATGACGCTAATCATTATTGTTGCTTACTGTGAGAAGTAGATAAAGGGGCACGGTGTATGCTTAGAGGGATAGTTCAATTGGGTGCAATTTGGAAGAAACTGTTGAATAAAATATATGTTTTCCATTTTTTGCCTTTATGTTGTAAATTCAAATTTACAAAGTAAAAGATCTCGTTTAAGAAACAATGTCAGAATATAGGTTGAAAACAAATTTCCGTTTACACAAGAAAATTAACTAGTTTAATATTTTTCTCTCTTGTTGTTTTTCTCAACTGACATCCTTGCTAACATGGCATTGTATTTTGATGTGCAAAGTGTACAAAGAAGTTGAAGTGACGTAATACAGTATATACAGTTACAGTATCAGAAAATAATATTTATATCTGAAGGTTATTATATCTGAAAAGTTGTAAACAAATTAAAGTTGACAGATCGATGACAAAATAATTTATTTTATGATATCGAAGTTAAATTCAAAACACTGGATATGAAGTTAAATTTACTACATCACATTAGACTTTCTTGCGTAATAAATAATATTGCTCCTTCGTCAAATTTTAAGAATAATACTACTTTATATGTTAAGTAGTATTTTTACGCTAAAAGAAAAGCACGCTAGAGTTTTTCTTTTGCGTGCATATAATATGCTTTTACCTTAATTACTTAAATAATCATAATTTTTAAAAACCTAGTTTGAAGAATCTCTAATGATATATTTAATATCCACAGAAACTCTAAAAATAACAATAATATCAGTTAACACTTTGCTTTCCTTTCCTCGCTTTGCTCTCTTTGCTTCCCTTTGGTGCGATTCAGCTTTGTCTGATACTGTCGGACTAAATGTTGACCCATGGAATCTTCATCAGATCGAATGACAACCCGATTGTTGAAAAGCATGTCCTCGTCCATGTCATAGTCTGGTTGATCGAGGCTGTCTATAGTGAATTCCGAGCTCTTCCATGTCTCAGTAAGTATTTGATGATATAACATAAAGTCCTAACGTGTGTAATAATAATACTGTTAGGCGGACTGCTATTTGAATGGGCGAAGACACTGGAATCTGGTTAGTACGTTCAACGGAGATGATTCCCGCTGCTCTACTTAAACGTTTGTTTAAAAAGTTAGAAATTTACCACGGATTTACAGATTGAATATGAGTTTTAAATTTTAACTCATGTAACTCCAGCCACACAAGTCTCTTAGCTTGCAATAGTAACCATTATTATTACACAGACTTTCCTATGGTAATGTCTTGACTGTGTTCAACTAAGTGAAGTATTCAGGCTGTGACAAAATTTATTTACACAATGAACAGCATTTGTTACAACAAATTTCTCTTAACGTTTAGTCAAGTACAGATAGTAAATTTATTTAAAAATTTATTACCCGTGAAGAATTAAATTACTTACTACATGTCATTATTTTGCGAGTATTCACAGTTTAAAATGGTAGCTCCCAGGAGAGCACCTAGTGGAGACTGAAGTCGTCTATTATGTCCAACGTACTGGAAAATTGTATCGTGCTGTAAATATCAGTAATAAATTTTATTGTTTGTGTATCTAGCATGAGCAGGTAATATCTGTTACACGGAAAAGCATGATACGTATTATTAACTTCCATACAAAGCAGAGTTGCGATATTTTTTTATTGTCAAAACTAATGTATTCGTAAATAAGTTAACAACGTATAGGTATATTTGGTGGAGATAACTAAAACCATGAAATGTAGTAGGCAATATATCTTAAAAATGCCTCTTCTATAAAATTTATAAACAACTATCCACACATGTCTCCGTTTGCCAAAAAGAGCCGTGTGTGTTCATCTAACCATGCAGTATACTACAGGGCCTTACGTGTAGAACAGAACCGTTCGCACTCGCAGTACGAAACGTTGAAACGTAAATAGCAATAGGATGCAGTAGGCACAGGTACAAAGACACAGGATTTGTCTTAAAGTTTAGTCGAGTATAGATATTAAATTTACTTAAAAATGTATTAATCGTATAGAATAACATTACTACATGTCATTGTTTTGCGAGTTTTTGCAGTTTAAAATGGTTATCTTCTAGAAGAGCACTTAATGTAAATAACTCTTCTATTAGACAATTAATCAAATTCTATTTCTATGGTACAGTTACCGTAATAATTAAGTTATGGTGAAATATATACTGTACTTACTTGCTTACTTAATTATTTATTCCTCATTTGCTCTTCAGTATATAAGGAGGATTATGTAGTTGAGTACATTATTGTGGTCAGTTTTCATGCTTTTTTCATTTTTTTCTAATTTATGTTTTGGTTATATACTCGGTTTTTTAAGTGTTTCCTTATTTTATTCTGCCCTGATTCCTCAGCACGTCTTTGCACCGAACATTCGTTTGTTGATGTTCTCAAACATTCTTCAAGTAATAGTTTTATTACTCATTTCTATGATACGTTTTCTACTTTAGTTGCTTTCCTTCTGTTATTTATTCATTGGGGTTTTTTGTAATATTTCTTTAAATATAAGATTTTATAATTCGCCTATTATTGTTAATGGTTTATTGGTTTATATCAATATAAAGATTACAGAAAAAAGAGTGAGTAAAGAGAATAATTCAATCAAAACATATATATATCATAAAGAAATGTAATAGTTTTCATGACACCACAATATTTGAAATATAAAATAAAATTTAATTTAAATGAAGACATTAAAAACAGTTTTTAAATTCACAGAAACCCATAATTTTTTGAGAAAATTATTAAACGTGAATGGAGACAGTTAAGTATTACGTTATAAGACTGAGAAATGTATAAGAAAGAAGAATAACTGACGTACAGTGGACATTATTTATGTAAAATAAGTGTGGCATGAATAATATTAAAACTTAATCTCTTAAGTCAATTAATTTTGTGCAATGTAAAAGGATTGAGATTTTATCGGAAATGACGATAAGAGAGGATCCCAAATAATCCACATTGAGGGCGGCCTTGATGTAACAATCGTGTGCAAGTATGATAGTAGGGAAAAGCATTAAGCTGCACAAACATTTAAAACCGTAATCAATTTTTTTTTACTCTTATATTGAAAACACAATATTGTAATTTCAATTTTGTTGTAACACTCTCTTTTTGAAAGCCGTATGTTTTTAAGTTTTATATGTACTAAATACTTTTTTCTGACTTTTATAATCAGTTGTTTTACAATTGATCCTAATTATAGTGCATAATTACCTTAACATAAGCTACTGCTATTATGTTTACTGGCGCGTTAGCGTGAGCCACGCGACTCACAAACAGGACTACTTGTTTCGCTATTGTTATTTCTTGTTGTTGTTGTGTGTTGAGAAGTTTGAAAATGTTATGTTTTCAATGGTAATTATAAATCAGTTACTGTGCACTTTAAACAATGTAGAGAAAGCTTTGTTTTTTCCGTATTAATAGTGTAAGATTGTTTATAGAACATATTTCTTTCAAATAAGTAAGAAATAATGAAGGAAGATATACTCCTCGAGATGAATTTAAAAAGTTGATTTAATTCATGTTTTATGTGTAATATTCACATAAATATTACACATTGAATATACAAACAACATACACGTAAATTCCACAATAATAGACCAGACGCATAGATTAAAGTGCTATGAAAATATTAATTAGGAGTTAACATGTCAATAAATATAATTTTACAAAATTCAAGAAATTCTGCATCGATTGAGATTTTTACTATTCTGTTTTTAAGTCTTAGTCTTACTTTCAATTGATGAACCAGCTATGTTCAGGTGCGTTCAGTTATCTTCAGAACAGAAATAAACGAAATATTATGTTTTACGACAAACACAACATTTTAGTATTTTTGACCACGTAATTATTTGATACATTAAAATAGTTTAGTTTAGAGTGCTATTTATGCGTCATAAAGGTGCGCATGCGTTTGTGTGTCTACTTAGGTGGGTGTGGAAGTACTCAAGATTGCTTATGGTTTCAAGCACACATACCGAAACATTTTCAAACATTATTCTTTTTTTATTATACGTTCTTATTTATTTTAAAGCCTGAAAGCATAATTTTATAGCATGTAGTAGCCATAAGCTACCTTTATAAAGATAAAAATGTACGAACTTCTGTAGGTGCGCTCGAGAATGTGTGTAGACGGATAAGTAAACTATAATTCGGTTCTGAGCGATTTTATAAAGATTAGTATAGCACACTTGAAACGAATCAAACCTGTTCACTATAGAACTTGGAGTTTGATGTTTGAATCTTAAACACTTTGTGATACGAGAAACGTACCACACGCAAACTTAAATATCTCATACATGTTTTTAGCTGAAACTTAAACATAACGGTATTTTATAAGCCAGAAAAGACCGTCCTCTTCAAAAATACTCAAAACTGGGAAAGAAGGAGTAAGTTTGTATTCCACATTTTTCTTACTGTAGACTGATAACAAAAATAAGTACTCTATGGAGATTCTGTATATAATTTGATGTTTCTTGTATTGTTAACTAAAATATTATTTTCAGAAAATCTTGTTTGCTGTATTAATTACTAAAACACAAAAATATTTTAGTTGCTATTACATGAAACCGTCAATAGTATTCTCTGAATAATATACGGAAGATAACTACTACTCGTCAGCAGCTATCTATGCAGTGGAAATTCCGTACTTCCAAAATGATATTATTCACAAACTATAATTACGTGGTTGTATACTGCATACTGTATACATACAGCAGTAAAATATCAAATTTTGGTTTAAGGTTGCTCAGTTTTTGCTATTAGTAGACCTATGTCAAAGTACTGGTTTCCATATAAATTTTGTTTTAAGAATCACATATGGATATAATTAGCTATAAACGTACAAAGTCAATTAGTACAAAATAAGTACAGTTACCTGGAGGGATAGTCCACTAGTCAGCGTATTTTATTCTAAAGTGGTTTGTTGTTGATTCGCAAATTAATTTTAGGTACTTATTTATGTTGTGTCCGACCAATCTTTGAAGTCACAACGGCCTATTTGCACACTAAGAAATAAAAGGCGTTTGCCAGACACAGTCCCTACGTTGGGTTAAGATTATAAATTAACGTTAAAAATTACTGTCTGGACTAAAGCAGACTTTAAATAACGTCAAGGTGTTAAGACGTGTAACGTGACAGTACCATTATAAGTAGGCTATACAATGTAATGTCTGCTGGCACTCTCAAGTAACATAAATCTAATAATTGAAGGTTTCAAGTGAATAAATTATGTGTGAACATAGTACGCACGTCAGATAATATAAATGGAAAAGTGAAATGACATCACGTGAGATAAGACTACCTATAAAACATGCCAGGGAAGAAGCAGAATTGCAATTCATTAGCGTTAAGTGCTATGTCTTTACGTACAGAGGCAGGGTGTCTCCTGTAACTGCCTCCCGTGTCTCATTGACATCTGTTTGGCACCTCCAAAATTTGGCACTTGTCACTTCTTTTGTCTGATGTGTATTTTCCTCTTTGGGCAAATAGACATATTAAATATATATCTTCCACAATCCATACAAATGTGGAAGATGTGATTACAAGCCATTTACTGTTATTTCTAGTACTGTACAATACAAACATTGTTAAATAAAATTATACTTTTTTCCGTCCACCATACTGCAATGTAACAGAATCAAATGTTATTTACATACCCGTGTAAGAATTATATTTATATATCACTAGGAAATAAAAAAATATTGTTAACAAATCTGAGCTACTTACTTAAATGACTTCTGTTGTAACGTATCTGGCAATAATGATAGTAAAAATATATTTAATTTTATTCACTTCCAAAAATATATTTATTTTATTTTTCATTAAACATTGTTATCATTCACATAATTTGTATTTACTCAGCAAAATACAAGTTGTGTTTGTAATACTTACATTAAGATGTGACCAGAAATTAAAATATTCTTTACGTACAATATTAATAAGATAATAATTTACATTATTATATATGGTGATTACATTTTATTGTATTATATACATATTATTTGTACTGTACATCCACGCGATAGCGCGCGCGTTGTGTGTGTGTGTGGTGTGACAGAGAGAAGGATAACAATTTTAATTTTGAGCAGTTAAATTGACGCCATTGCCAATAAAACAATTGTGTGTTTTACTTATGTTTTCTTTTACGTCAGACTAAATTCGACAATTAATTCTCTTTACAGTTACAATTACAATTACAACAATTACAATTCGACATATGCTGTTAGGAGTAACTTTATTAGCCATTAAAGTTTACTAAATTGCAAACAAAACAAAGTGCATCTAACATAACATTACGTTAAGTACAGCGCAGACAATATCAAACTGAACTAAACGTACGTAAGCATGCGTACTTATGCGTTTAGTAAGCCCCTTCCACACTGTCATCCACGCGATTACACCAAGGTAGTTTACAAGGCTGTCTTAACCGAGTATATACGAGATATGTTCCTGTACATATTAATCTTTCGTAGAGAATTGGTCAAATAAGTTACAGGTTTACTAGAACTTCGCTAAGGGGTGATTCACTCTTTTTATCTTTGTGGTAGATATGGTTTGTTCCCACAAAAAAGGGTTAAATTGGTAAAGTTTCAGGAATTTAATGTTTTTTTTACCTTTCTCTTTTATTAATAATAATACAAATAACAACACAAAGTTTAATATAATAACAATACAAATACAATCTAATAAAATGAAAAAAGTAAAAGCGTGTCATAGGAGAGTTGCTTAGAAAGTTAAACCTGTGGTAATTAAAAAGTTATAAAAACTAAAGAACTAAAACTAAACAGCTGTGCAGTGGATTCTTTCGAAATAGTACAATGTGGTATTACGATTCGCTGGTAGTAGCTGCAGACTAAACGAAGGCGTAGGAGCAGATTCGCTTTTAGCCTCATGTTTAGTAACCGACTTGAACTGGAAAGATGCCGAGATTTGAATTGAATTAATGGCAAACGGAGTTTCAAAACTGTTCATAGAAGCTTAGACGATGAAGAGTAAGGTTGAGTGTGGAAAAGAAATTAGCTAAATAACTAAGTAATGAATTAAAATATACACAAAATACACTTATTAATGCGTTTAACAGTAATAAGTTTATTTTGTGTAATGAAACAGTTTTATTAAAAATATATAATTTATTTTAAATTGTAACTTTTTAAATTTGTGTAGGTTGTAAATGGAGTGCCGCCATTACAAAGTAGGCATATGCGTACAAAACGTTAATGTAACTGATATAACAAAATATACTTGATTTTTTTAGCAAGTAGAATCGGTTGGCAACCGTTTTCATGTGTCATTGTCACAGATTAAACATTTACTTTGGAGTGTAATTTGCTTAGAATTTTAATGTATGTTTGACATTTCTGTAACCACGTTCTACTTTTTGGTAACAGGTTATGTTTCACTCTTTATTATGTTTTGTATAGCAAAGGATATATAATGTGAATTAACATGCCTGTTACAGTATTTTAGATAATAGATTTTTCAACTTCAAATATTATGATTAATATAAATTTATTTAGTGTGAGTATAACAAGAAAATGTTTTATATTTCTACTGTAAAAAGCTTAAGTAGTGTTTAGTGTAAAGTGTAATAAATTAAATTCGCTTTCCAAGGGTAATATTTAACTGAAAACACAAAAGCTACGTGGAATACACATTATTAAAAATTGCCTGAAAAACGGAGTTTTCATGACATTATTTTATGCCTACCACAGCAAATTAAGTAAAATCCCAACTAGTCAATTAATCACAGTTTGTAGTTATAGTCACATTATCATCATGAACAAATGAGTTTTACTAGTTAAGATGATAATACATTTTAAAACTTTTATGTTATTCCTCACTTTGATGGAAGGACGGAGACGAAGCTAAGATTCAATTGGTTTTTTATAGCGATTAGTCTGGACAACGTTGTATATTATGAATTTATGTTACGTTTTCTAACTCCGATTTTTCGTTCCACTTATCTTTAGTGATAAATAGTTATTAATCATTGTAATCGAAAAGTTTAAGTCTTAAATTACATGTGTTTATGATTTACATAGACGTGACTAACAGTGATAATTGAAGTACATCTGCTTTTTAATTGAGTCGCACTTCAATACTTTCATCTCATTATTATGTTTTAGTTGACAAAATTTACTGACCCAAATTTTATTCTGCGATTTATCACGGTTAGTCGTATACAAAATTTAATTTAAAAATATTTTACAGAAAAACTACTGAAGAAAATTTGCCAAAACAAAAAAATTATGAAGTCTTTTGTGGAACTAATGTGCTGCCATTTTTGCCTGCCGTCGAAATTCAACATTATTATCACACTTCGTATACACTATAAAAAAAATTCATGAGGTAGAGAGAAAAAATTACCGCCGCATGTTAAACTCTTTTTTTACGCATTTTATAATTGAACAGAACCCACAGAAATTTGTTCTACTGGACCTGAACATTTTTACGGACTATGCTGTTATGTTGAAAGTCTCCTATTTATTATATATCTTTTATAAGTTGTGTATTGTATACGTTTTGTTAGCCTCACACAAAATACTTTTGCAGCCTTCTTTAATTCTATCACCAATTTTAAATCACTTTTATATAATAATCTTGTTATTTGTTTCAATTAGTTCTTTGACCTCTCTACTGTGAGGGTGTAAAAGTCTCACATAATATAATAGTAAAATAATAATGTACTAAGTATAAAAATAATAAAACATTATATAAACTATAACATTCAAAATACCATTATAAATACAGAAACACACACATGTTATATATTAGGCTATTCATTCACTGTGTATATCTTTTATTCTTACACACACCTGTTCTCCTGATTTAATGACATACCATATCCTTATTCCCACTTACACAATGACTATAGTTTGTGTACTTCTTCTTTTGTGTACGTTTTCCACGTTTCCATCGCTCTTTCACCTTTGTTCCTTCTCCAACAAATTGCCTCAAACTCACCCCTTGTTTCTCACGAAGACCTAACGCATGTCTCAGCCATCTCGCCTAATTCTCGTTGATTTTTTATTGCATATGTTCTGTCTTTAATCAGTACCAATAAACATCGTTCCCATCCTATCCTTTTTAGATTTTCCTTAGATTTTTCAAAGAAATGTCATTTTACTGACATTGAATCTTGACTTATGTTTTGCTATCGTGGTCAATTTTGTCTGTCTACCATCTTGAATATATAAAATTATCTTGCTTGCTTGCAATAAATGTTTCATTACTGTAAATATTCTGCCTGTTGTAGCAATTATTTCATTAATTCCTTGTCAACTGCATCATTCCTGGCAATGATCGAGCCTAGTCACTTTGCAATTAATGTCTTTTCTAGCTCGATTTTGTTACCTTTTATATTTCTATTGTGTATCTTACATGTGTTTCTTTAACAATATCCTTTGCGTTGGTCACACATATTTGTCTCTTATCATCCCCAACTATGGACTTAACTATGCATTTAACTTATAGCCTTGAGGTAAAGTGTAATGCTGCTTAAGGAAATTAATATTGAATTATAGCAGTAAAGAAAACAAGAGAATAGAAAAAATGGATTTGAGGCAAAAAGAGATGTCAAAACTCAATAATTCGAAAAGTAATGTGATTTCAGAAAAAGCGTTTCAGTTTTGCGGTTGAGCTAACACAAGTTCCGCCCACGAGTGCAGCCAATGCTTTATCGGGATAATATTTAACGTTCATTTACGCACTGCTGATTTCAACTTTAACCCTTTCCACCAATGGTTTGCTCGGTATTTCGCAGGTCTAAAACTTCCTGTATTTCCGATTATATTTTTTCAGTTTAGTAGTTTCTTTTGCTTAACAACGTTTAAAGGTTTTATCCTTGTTTAATGTCTACTAAACAGTATTTGTCTAGATTCTTGAAAAGTGGTTTGCTTCCAAATGTCTCTCACACATATTTGCAACCGTCTCTCTTTAACCAAGTGATTGAAAATATTTGGTTAACCAGTCTTGTAAAATCAACGGCGTGTGTATTGAACACATGCATATCTACATTTGTGCTTGTCAGCTTATTGTAAACATTAAAGATTTTACACACACACTCACGCTAAGTCATGGGGTATGGCAGTGAAGTGTACAATCTCAGCAATAGATGCTGTATGAAATTGACTGTGATTTTTGTGGCGCCTTCGACTACGCAATTGTTGGATATATTCCTTCTGTAACGTTTCCAGCAAACTCTAATTTATTCATAAACATTCACTGAGTAGTCAATAGAGCTACTGAAGGATGTGAGCAGATAACACGTTTTACTGAAAAGCATAAGATTGCAGGCTTTAAATCTATAAGTTTAAATCAAAATCATGACAAAAACTGGTAGTTTTACACAAGCTTTATATCATTTGTATTTGAATATTGAAGAAATAATTATTCTGTATTTAACATAAACAAATGACTATAAACAGTAATAACAAATAGAAAATGTGTAATTTTGTACAAGGCTTTTCTAAAAAAAAAAAAATATTATTTTGGCTATCTTATTGTTTAATTTTGACTAATTAAATTGTGGTTTTTAACTGCCAACGTGACATTTTCATATTATCTATTACTTTTTTATTACTTTCTTGGTGTACGTACAGTGCATTCAAAGATGTTAAAAGTGCCCTATTTAACGTAACATTTGAATAATGAACACATACTCTGACGTCATACTGATTGCATCAGCTGCTATTAATAGCACTAATTGCTTTAGTGTTAAACTTAATTAATGCATTCGCAGTTAATTGTACGCAGAGTTTAATTAAATATGGAGACACTATAAGTAATACGAGCCTGGTCGGAAAGGTTAAGATTGATTTTCGCCAGAATATAATAATATCAGTCAGTAAAATAAGTAAAAATATTTGAAAACCTGATTTAAAATTGAACAACAAATAACTGAGCAAGTCTTTGACTGTAATTTGTATTGTTTGTACACATCAACTTAGAGTACAATTAAAGATTAAGTACTACATTAAGAAGTAAAAGCGGTCGTAGTGTGAGACGCAATTTTAAATGGTGTAACAAAAATTATAATAAAAAATACGTTTCTGAGAAAGTACGTGGTTGAAAATTAATAATTTATGGTGGAATAATAAATAACTTAGTGCCAATCCCAAAACTGACCTAAAACGAATCACAGTCAAAACAAAAGGAACAATATACGTATATATATACGTGTTTCTTATACAATTATTGTATATGTGTTTTAAGGGCTATTGAGTTACCCCCTATTAGCTTGTACGCTGTATTTTCTTCAAATTTTGTAGACACATTAATAAGCCAATGTTTGTTACTCATATCTAAGTTACATCATCATCATAAACTTATATACAAAACGTGTATTACGCCACGTGTAAAATTAGCAGGCGTTTACATGTAGTACGAATCTTACAGCATACGAAAAATGTTAGTTCCAGCTGTAAGCAGTACACGTCGCTCCGCGAACTTTTCAAATGATCCTCGTAAAACTACTACCATAAGATTTTCTGCACCTTGGAATTTGTACCCGATACGTTCAGACACAATATTTTTCAGAAACAATTCAGACAACACAACGATACGTTCAGACACAACAGCGTACAGAAAAATTCAGTTCTGAGCATAAGCTGCAATCTTTCAGAGTAGGTGAATTAATTTTATTCAAAGCTTTGAACTTGAGTAGTAGTGTTGAAAATACAACAGCTAAATTCTATAGGCTTTATAATGGTCCATTCATGTTATCTGAACAAGTGGGAAACCATATTATATTGTTACGAATCCAGATGCAAACAAAACTATTGGGAAATTCCATGCGTCGTCATTACGAAAATATTATGTCAAAAATTAATGTGTTCACGTATATCTGGGTATATGAAGAATGAATGTCATAAATTAATTGTTATATTAAATAGAAATGTGTAAATTCATGTATGATTGAACAATGTTAGTAAATATGTTGAGCGTTGATCGACTGGGAGTAGGAAGTTATGACATCATGAACTGTTTATATTTAGCTGATCTATCTGGGTCAAAGGATAACAGAGATATCGACCACGTGTTTGTGTTTGTTTATATTTAAAATGACATGTCAAAATTATTATTGAAGAAAGATTTTTTAGTTTAAAAAGTATTATTTATTTATTTTGTGTTTTGTTATATTGTTTGAAAATGGGGATGATATTATTTATGTTTAAAAAACAAAACAAAAAATTTGTGGTCATGTAAACAAATTTTTTTTATACGTGGAGGGGATATTCCTGCAATGGAACATCACTGAAATGGTATCTGTAGCCAGGACTACATGCTTTTATATCAATTTATGACGTTGTAGACATGTTAAAAATTGATTTTTGTTAAATTTTGTAAAGTAGCTATAAGTTTTGAAATAATAAATGGGTAATTAACTATTATGTGTCAAATTGCCCATTAATTTATTTTCTATCATGTCATGTGCGAAGTTAGTGTGCGAATGCGCGGGTGCGCGTGTTATTCGTATTTAAGTGAATAACTCTGGTTAAAATTAACGTATTGAATTGAGACTTGGACAGCGCATACACCTAAATTAGCGCTATATTTTTCTTTGTCAAAGACACGAAACAGATTATTTTAGTATGTATTTTTTAGCAAAATTCATCTTTCTATAGATTCTTTATCTTCTAAAAGTAGTAAAATTTATAGATAAAATCTACACCTGCTTCTGCAGCTTTTTGTTAATTTGTTCAGGACTTCTATCTATCAGTTGAGCCCATCAATCACGTGTTAGGGGTTTCGACCAATCAACGGCCCCAATTTTCATTAAGATTGGGTCACCGTCAGAGACGTTTGAGTTAGTTCCATCTACCAGCTCGACCTAAACAGACGTGCTCTCTGTGCGAGTTTTTCGTAGCAGAATACGTTCTTATATACGGGTTACGAGTAGGGAATCTTAACGACGAGTTGCCCGTTTGCTAACATCCTATTGGTATACGAACTCAGTTCAATAAAATTAAAATAATTATTTTAACTAGTGATAGTCTCGCGAAAGCCAAGATATCCGCTTAGGGAAGGTATATCTACCGTGATACACCTGTGTTAACGCGAGGACACCTCAAGACGCGGGAAGGTGTACGTTCAATACACCGCATTCATATAAATGTAAAGTACAACCCAGTTTCGAGCCCTGAGTTTAAGAGATAATCGCTATCGGTGTGTCTGCGTGCGTACGTGTGAGCGGAGTGTCCAACGGATCGTCAGTGTTGCTGAGATCAGCTGGCAGTGAGGTTGCAGATTTCAACGGACCACAGGACAGGAGCAGGACGAACAGGAGCAGTGTGACGAATCAACCATATAAAAAGGCATTTCAACGAAAAAGTAACCATAGACATTTAAAACCAAAAGAGTTTCAAATCATTAATAGACATTATTAATAAAAATAATTATTTTGTTAAACCACAGACTATATTTAAATTTGTTTAAATATACAACTTACTCCAGATAACAGACTCTATTATTATTGTGTTAATACTATGCCTAATAATTGTTTTGTCGCAATATACAACGTAAATAAATTTAAATAAATAAACGTAAATAATGTACTTGACTGTACTTGACTGTTGCCTATGTTTTTGTATCTTTCTTTATGGGAGAACTATATGTATCCTTATACTGTGAAAAAGATCTAGCAACCTTATACTGTAGCAACCTAGTAGACGTATATACAGGTGTATTTTAGTCTTTATAAAAATGCCATGCCATTTAGTATGTAAAACCTGTAAAACTTTCATAGGTGTCAGTCAGCAAAACTGTTCACAGCGCTCTTAGTGTAACATTACTCCACAAGTGCTTAATCTAGCGCGAACATCACAAAGATTGATGGTTCTACCACATGTATTAAGTGGAGAATGTAATATCAGCGCTTTTAGTTCAGGCGCAGTGTGCAGTTTTTGGTAGACACTAAAATGACTTCTTGCATAGTGACAAATTCAATGTACTTATAAAATATATATCAGATAGGAAAGTATGCATGTCGCTAAATATTAAGTACATTTGTATTATTTACTTTAAGTATTTACTTATTTTAATTGGATTCTAAGATTATAGAACACGGATTTTAGAATGAAAACAATACTTTATAAAAACATAGAGCTGAAGAAACTAGGAGAGACCGAAATAAGATTCTGACCACCAGAAATCTCTTTGGGCAGGAATTAGTAATGGCGGTAGCAGAGAGAATAGCACTACAAAGTAACTATTATGGGATTGACGAATGAAATCAAAGTCATAATAAATACTAGCACTAACTTGAGGGAAGGAAGAGGATGAGGAGAACATACTTTGGAGTGGGTTGTCTGGTAGAAATGCGTTTAGAAAGTGTTTCAAAGATCTCGATTACTGGTGGCAAAAGTGGATGAAAACGGATAGAAAAATGTTAAACATAATATAATATTTTTAGCATAAAATTTGCACGTATACTAAACTCTAGTATTGTACGGTAGTAGCATTGTACTGTATTGTATTGTAGTATTGTACTTATTATGCAAACTCATAATAATTGTTATGTTTAGTGGACAACTAGCAGATCAATTTGAACAATTTGAACACAGCTTTATAATAAAGAATATAAAATAACTATAAAATATATTAGGAAATTTGTAATTATTTATTTGTATAGCAGCAATAGAGTTGTACATATTCTATAATAGTAAATTTTTACGCTGTATGGTAATGAAACTCAATGGCTTTAGTCCATTAAACACGTAGTCAGTCATGTGTTTACATCCTAGTTATCCTCGATAACGTGTAAATATACTGTGCTGAATATGTAAATATATGCTGTCGCTGAATATATGTAAATGTACTTAACAAATATGTGCCTGAATATGTAAATTACTGAATGTAACTATTATATTTACTACGCTAAAAAAGGTGTAATCATATATTATATTTCACATCGCATTTGAACATTTCAACAAGGCATAATTTTGCACGTTTTCAGTTAATGGAAATTATCTATCACTTCAAAATCGAATACATTTTAGTTTATATTTTAGAAAGTATTGCTTTATTAATCTGTTAATTAATCCAAACGAACAAGTGTACATTTTTACATTTTATTTTAAGTACGATTCTGTTGGTTTCACCTATAGTTTAAGATGTTTTAACACTGTTGCTATTAAACTCAAGCATCCGAGTGTCGTAAAATGTTATTGAGGGTACATCCAAAAGAATTACTTTACTCCTATTGGTGTACAAATTGCGTACTTATGCCTTTAAAATTATTAACACAAGAAACACGCTTAAATTTAATATCTAAAACTGTGGCGTGTATGTGTATGTGTGTGTGTGGGGGGAGAGGCACTTAGTATACACATGGTCATTGTCATGGGCTGACATTGATATAAGTCTAATGTTTAACGTGTTTAGCAATCTATCATTAACCATTCTAACAATAGACTTTTTCTAGTTAGTTTTTATACTTGTTTTAATGAGCACAACGTAAGATAAACTCTACCAGAAAAGTCACAGAAAGAAGAGATTGTACTTACTATTGTACTGAAATAAACCAGCTTTATACGAGAAAATAAGACGAGATCCAAACTTTTTAATTCCAGTGAGTGAGCATGTGGCAATTGCTTTTTAATATTTCCTATACTCCTCAAATTACGCAAACGTCAATGAAAGCGGAAAATTTTATTTCATATTAAAGGATAGGCCATTATATTTTTAAAGAGTGTGTCTTTCGAGGCGCTGATTCTGAAATCTTCGGCCAGCATATTTTCGTGATATTTAATTTTTATTTTAACACAATTTCTTCACAAGATTGTAGAAAAAATATATTTGTTTAACGTTTACAGTAATAAAACACTTTTCTATAACTTCTTAATTACGGTTTGCTATTTATAGCTGCATAACTGCAAAATCGTGCGCACCTTAACCAGACCATGCGATTATACAGTATCCGATGCGGAAGTGATAGGTCAGCTTTAAATGCATGCACTAACTTTGTATAGCGCTTTGTATTTTTCTGAATAACAATAAACGATTTTTGCCTGAACGGATGTTATGATTAATATATTTATTGTAAACTGTAACTGTATATGTGTTTCCTTCTTCTTCTTCTTCTTCTTCTTCTTCTTCTTCTTCTTCTTCTTCTTCTTCTTCTTCTTCGTCTTCGTCTTCTTCTTCTTCTTCTTCTTCTTCTTCTTCTTCTTCTTCTTCTTCTTCTTCTTCTTCTTTTCCTTCTGCTCCTCCATCTCCTTCTCCTCCTCCTCAACCCAGAGGTTGGTTGGATTGCAACCTTTGTTGATACCTTTGATTTCTTCCTTTCTGTGGACAGTTTTATGATAATTACATACCTAATTCTTCTTTAACCTTATCCATGTACTTCTGCCTGGGCTTTCCCCTCCCAGTACGCTCCTCGATCATTTACTCTATAAGGGCGGTGAACCAGTTAAAATGGCGTAGCAGGTGATAAACCACATTACTTCTCCATTCCATACTGGATCCTATCAACATTCTTTGTTCACCCACTCTCTTCAGAACCTCATCAATATTTGCTCTTTACGTTCATCGTATTCTCAAGCCCCTCCTCCGGCACCACATTTCAACAGCTTCAAGGTAGCGCCTCTCCAATTTTCTCAAGTCGAGGTTTGCGAGGTGAGCCATATGTGTATATAATCCAAATGAAAAGTTTTATAAATTTCTTTCCAGTTTTTAGGGACACGTTTCTGCACTCTAGAAGAGATTTTTCTTTAGAAAGGCCCTTCTTTCTTGTGCAGATAAATGTGTTCCCTTATACAAATTAAATTAAAATATAATTTTCTCACGTGCATGCAAAATCTTGTCTTTACTTATTTTAGTGTTTTGTGCTCACCAGTTAATTTAGATTGTCTTTATTATTCTGAAAATCTTGTCGTTTCTGATGTTCCTACGAACGTCGTAAAACTGATGGCCTATAAACTGTTTTGGAAAACATAATTCGGGGATTACAATTTTGAAACTTGCTTGAGGAACTAACTATTTAAAAAAAATTGCCGCTAACTAACTGTTATTATGGATACTTGCCGCAGCAACTTGTAATAAAACGTGGAATATAATGTCAATGTTGTGATGGTGGGTCATTAGACGTCAAAGTGTGAGTAATGAAACCGTAATTATTAAGAGAGCTCCTTCAGACCCTAATATAACAAAACAATCATGCATCTTGAATCACATTACAAAATTTCGTAGAAAGTTGTAGAAACATTGAGTAAACCTTTTGACTGAAGTAAAGCTTTGCGGCTTTAAAAACAGATAGCGACAACATCTAAATTACATACCAGATCCCAATCACAGCAAAGGCGTTTGTTTCAGATTTTTTCTAAGTTACAATTTGCGAGTGCTACCAAAGTGTTTGTTTTAACTGAGGTTGACTTAACTATTAATTTAGAGGGTTTAAATAATTTATTGTAAATATGTACGTTATAATTGTTTATATTTATTTAAGAGTATTATCTTTTTGTCAGAAAATATTTAACAAAAATGCTACATGAACCGTTTGTACGTGAAATCGTTTATTGCCTGATGTACAGTCAATTGACAAGTTCCACTATTTTAATCATCGCTACCCATGGTACTGTGTGCGCGCGCGCGCGCGTGTGTGTGTAATCGCGCGGGCGCTGACGGGGGCATGCGAGTGATATCTTTTGTGTATAAGAGTACTTATAAATCAAAGCGAGTAGAAAGTGTGAAAAATGCTTGTGTTTTTCAAAAATTTTCTAAATTTTTTCTCTGAAGTCTGTGTTTAAGATGAGCAAAGCAAATTTACAAAACGTCTTCTATACAGTTTTTGTACTATTTGTGCTTTAGGATGCCAAAGAATGCAATTATTGCAAAGTCGGGTAACAGTAAACAGATGTCGTTATATAACTTTGCTATAAGTTAAACCCTAATATTGTAAAACAGAGTAGTTAACTTAGTTTTAAAGTAGGTTAATATGCTATTACATTAAATCCCAGATTGTAGACTGGATCCCTTGTGTACACAAACATATACTTATAGCAGGCCAAAAAACTTTATTTTGAATCGTTATTGCTCATCGTCGATTAAAAAATTCATTTATTCATTTTTAAATATTTGCAGTACCGTATTATAATAATTTTTATTTGTTTTATACTAGTTAAATAACGTCTGTACAATCGTAGCCATTCGGATGAAGAAGGAAAGTTTATTACTTTTTTAAAGTTAAATTAAAACAAGTACACACATAAAAAGCTGCCTACCACTTTTGATACGTTCTCTAATATCCAGTACAGTATGAGAGTAAAGATTTTAATAATATGTTGAAGTTAATTATTCATGCAAACCGTTACGTAATTAAAACTAGTAAAAAAGCATTCTCTCCTAAATTCTTCCTCCCTCTTTTTCTTTTTGCTGAAGGTTAAAATTCGTCAGTCTTTTCCAATGTGAACATTATGACCACACTTTATGTCATCAACATCCGTCCAATTTGGAGAGGTTTGTTAAAATTTGCCTTGTACTTTGTCTTTATAATATTTAAGTAAGCCTATTGGATTATTGATGTTTTTAATATTCAGTTTAATAAAATTATGGATATTTAGAATTTCTTTTATAAGAATAGACAACATTAAGTAGTTTCTATTGGTTATCAAATGTGTCGATGAAAACATGCTATCAAGATGAATGCAGGGAGAAATATAGAAAAAAAAGAGAAACTCTTATAATCGCGCGCGCATCTATATGTTACTTCTCTTTCTATTTACCTTTTGAGACTAGAAACCTGTATTTTGTACCTGTCAGCAACATGCTTTTATGCCTGAGATTTCTACACATTTTTATTGCGGAGTAGTACATACTAGCTGTCTCCTGCAGCGTCAGTTTATTCTGTAAACTAAAACACCGCTGTTCCATTACATTAAAAATTGATTTCTTTGACCACAAAAATTGTAGGCTTAATTTTTCAATTTGTTTGATCTAAATATTGATGATAAGTATTTAATTAAATATTTTATACAAGGTAAAAATAACAAAATCAATCAAAGTTGTTCAGCCTTTTGTTTTTTACCTAACTGTTAAAAATAGTTTGAATAAAGAACATATATTGTATTAGCCAAAAATGTTCTACAGACGATGAAAATTGCTAACACTGAAATAATTTTTATATTGATAGTAACGTCAATCCTAGACCCAATCCAATCGTTAACAGGCCCAGGACTGCTTAATCGATCTTCAACAGGAATGGGATGCCAGGACTATTTATAGCCTTGTGAACCACTCTTTTTTTTAAATCACATTGTCACTGGTGAACGTCGTGTGTTTTGTGTCTCGGGAGCGCGTGTTCTCAAGACTTCTAATAAGGCTGGACACACACGCGACTGGAATACTACCTTGGACACACATAAGCTTAGAGTTAACGACGCCAGCAGGTGACAATAAACTGAATTATTTGAATATTAAGAAAGAAAACAACATCTGCCTTTTGTGTCCACGTTACATTACGCATAGTTATAATCGCAAGTGTCTGCGTCTTCGAGAGTCCTGATGTAAGGTATTGACAGCGGAACATTGCTGTATATGACAGACACTGCGGGTAGAGAACTAGCCGTAAGATACACAGTATTAGCTATACTATATATAAGATCTTATATATATATATATATATATATATATATATATATTATAGATCTTATAAGATCTTATATATATATATATAAGATCTTCGTACAAGCTATACAAATCTACGTTCTGAGTTTAGCAACATATTTAGATATCACTTCTGCTTACTGACGTTTACTAAAACGTTTTAAAAAAATTTTGTGCGCTCGAGACTCGTGTCTTTTACAGTGCTGAGGTAATCAATTGTTTTAACACAACATTTTACACAATTTCCTTTTTTGATGGTAACTAAATAGTGGTTTGGTAATATCAGTTTTGGATCCAAAGATGGTAAGATAAAACGTTTCCTTTGCGCTAGAGCTTTCCATGCTTCTGATTTTCCCGTCTATTAATTCTTACAATTTACACTTTAAAATAGTTTAATTTCACTTAAACATTTTAATTACTTTCAAAGTTTTCAATATCAAATGATATGAAAATAAACCAGCGAACATAAAAATAAATTTCAAGGTCAAAACAGTTAAAAGTAGGAGGATGCAAGAAAATGAGACTGGCTTTGCGACGTAAAAATATAAATTGGCAACGAAAGATCAAATAGTTGAAAATTATGAAAACCTAACAAACATTTGTTACGATAATAAAAATAATACTTTATATCTTGATAGAGACAGGTATGAAAGGTGTGAAATGACATGTTGAGGTCCTATACATAGAAAATATAACCAGAAAAAGAGACAAACAGGATAGTTTGTTTCCTTGGATCAATACTGTCCCAGCCAATCTAATTGGTCTTTTATTTTCATTGTTTAATTTTGTAATGTCTTATAAAAATATGCGCACTCTTCCCCGTCCAACCGTATTTGTTTCACGTTGGTTACGGTTTCCTAGTTTGTCATTATAGTTTTTTATTGTAGCTCATATTAAATTTCTATTTTCATCGGCTTCAAATAGTTCTGTAATATTTCTCTACTTGTTATTACTACTACTCCATGACATGCCAATAGATCAAGTAATCTATTGACATGAGTTAATTCCAATTTTGTCAATCATCTCGTTTAAATAAATGTTTCCTTGAAGAACATTAATGAGATGCTATCTTCCTTATTGATATAGTATTTTATTTTTTTTTATTTCAGTATTTTATATAATTTAAACTTGTGTTGCGGAACGCATATAAATTAATCTCCATTTTTGTCATCCTATATTTAGCCTCTGTTAAAATTCTTATATGCACTACTGACCCATAGACACTGTCAACTTCCTGTGTTTACAGTAATCTCTCAAAGCGAACATTCCAACAAACGCTTATGTTTATCTTCGTTTCCTCTCCCTCATTTTCTTTCTTACTTACTTATATTCACACATGTGTCTTTACTTGCTTTCCTGACTGTGTATAATGAGCTGATATAATTGTTAAGACGGATTACACGTATTGTATAATTAACAGAAAAAGTCAAAAAATAGTCGAGACTTGAGTGTTATAAAGTTTTAAAAAACTGACAATACTGACAGCAGTTAGGAAAACAATTTTTGTAGATTTATAAGAAGGTACGATATAGATGAAAAGCAATAAGAGGAAAACTAGGCTACATCGTAAGAGGCAATTCTCTAATAAGGTAGTGCTGAAAATCAGAAAAGTAGGAAGATAGTATATACTGGTATAACAACTGTAGATTGATACCTGCCCACTAATTAAATTATATTTAATAATAGAAAGATTATTATTAGTTTCAAATATACTAACAGAAGAGAGTAATAACATCTTGCAACATTGCCTATGTGACATTCCCCACTACTTTTAAGGTGTGTATCATAGCAAAGCCCAAAATCTTGCTATAGTTTAACCTATCGCAAACGATGCACATTCAGCTGTATCACAAATCACCACGTATTGCTTGTACACATTACCATCAAGTTACGTCTGCATTTAGTCTACTTTTAGTTCACTGTAGCTTTACTTAATACAGAAAAATTACCACAGTTTCTCCAATGTGTTTGTTGTTTACATTTGATAACCGGTCAGATACACTCGTAAACAAAGCATATTTCAATTATTTGAGTTATGTTACAAGAAGGTGAAGATTTTTAAAACTGGAATCAAATAAATGCAATCAGCTTTAAACACCTAACATAATAAATACTTAAAAGAAAAATACACATTTTTAACTTAAAGACTAATCTACAAGGAAATTATTTAAAAGTTTATTTCTTTGTAATTAAAACTACTATCAATTACAAGTATATCTTTCCCCAGTTACATATTCACATAACATCAAAATAAAGAGGTATGAACTCATAAATTATTCACTCACGTAACAAAAAGGAAAGTTTGCACACAAGTACTGCGGAAGTAGTTACTGTATTGGTAAGGGTCACCTTTCAAATCTCCCTTTAATATCAACGGAAACTGCGTCTTAGTCTGCGAACATAAAGTAGACCCGCGCGACAGTTCTGACAATAAAAATACATACAACCGCACGAGAAAAACGACTTTACGTTTTATGGTTGGATTCGGCCATCTGTAGCTTTGCACCGCCTATACAGCAGACAAAATATTATGTGCAGTATATTACGACTCCCACTATGTAGATGACATCGACCAATATTTATGGTTACGACTGCACTTTTCGTGGTACATCTGTATGTTCATGTGGGTTTCCCTTAGTTTCATCTGTTCAGTAAAGCCGTTAGACAAGATTGTGCCCTATCCTTATTTTGTCGATTAAACTCGAAAAAGTATTTAATCAAGTACTTACAGTTTTTACAATGGGTTCAATTATCAACGGTATAATTATAACAAAGAAAATGATGACAACCCCATTATTGTCTTCCAAAGTCAAATTTTAATAAATATTAAGATTAGTCAAATCTAGTAACAAACATTAATAATACACTTGTAATTACTATAAACGATAACGATTGTTACAACTAATGGTTGAAAACTTCATAGAAGTAGTATCGTCTTTGCTGTTAATATGAACCACACGAACAGTCAATACATGACACTTAGTGAAACGTACATAAACCGCTGTTTATGATAGCGGTGCTTACCGTTAAAATCTTATTCTATATTATTTGATTCTTTCGGTGCGTTGTCACGATTTTTCGGTATTTAGACTGTGTGACGCATAGATTTGGATTCTTGAAAAACGAAAATTAAACAGAACGAGGATTCGAAATTCTGAATATATTCAACGTTTCTCAAAACGGTGTCCATGAATGTCAACTATTGAGGTTTTTTTATCAAAAACTGAATTGCAGAACTATAAGCATGATTTTCGAGAACAAAACTATGAAGTCATACTTCAGGGAAAACAAAAGGTAAAATATTGTTAGTGCTAAAAAGAATATCATAGATGGGAACCCTGCATGATTGAATCCGTTGCACGTCAATAGACGTGTTCATAGCATCTGTATTGAAGTTCCGGATAGATATGACGTTTACTAAACTCGACTGAGAGACGCCATCAAACAAGCATAAGCATTTTGTCACACAAAATAAATCCAAAAGACTACTTCAAATAGTAATTTTGGGTGAGTATTTAGAGGTTACATTAATAACTCCGAGTATATAAACGTAATACTCGCAAAAGCAAAGAGCAAGAAATCTCAGTATAATCGTTTAAGACAATTACAAAACATATAGACGTATATGTATACAAAATTACAAAATATATCGATACAATCGCATAGTAAAAACATTAAAAACTGCAGGAACGGATAAAGGTATAGTTCTGATGCCGCTAAATATTATTTGTTTATTTACTTGTTACTATGGTAATTAATTCTGGTCTCCATGGTGTTATTGACATCTTTATACGCGTCAATGAAAAGGCATAATTAAAAGGGCCTAAGTCGTGCGAACGGAGCAAACTATTAAATTCCATGTCAGACAGTGTTTTTGCCTTGTGTCAAAGGTTACCTGTGCAAAATTTGGTGGCAATCGGTGTAACGGTGTAGATTTGTATTCAGTACACATACATCCTATCACTTTGAATTTTATATTGTAACCAAACGAAGTCGTATGTTTTCTTACTTCTCACGCTGACGATGTCTGTCGCGAACGCACGAATAACCAGTACCGAATCTTTCTCGTATTTAATCCTTACCTGTCCTTAATCGATGTATTTCCTTCCCGATAGGCGCCAAATTGTTTTATTGAAACAATTAAAAGTTTCGTTCTATGTCGTCTTCTGTGCGATGATAAAAAATTCAACTTACCCACACGGACTGGCGGGAATTCAAGTCTCACGTGTCGTTCGACGTGTTGCCAAAATACAATTCTGGTAAAGAATTTTATTCACGGCTAAAGTACACAAATGTTATAATATATTTCAAATAAAACAAAGGACGGTTATTAATGATCAGTACTAGTTTATTAGTGTTCAAATTCGCTAATCATTTATCATTCAAATACAAAAGAGTTTATTATAAAAAAGTTTTGCTCCGGCTATAAACAAATTATACCTCAGGGGTTGGCTATGATGACTGAACAGTTTAACGAAACCAGCATGGCAGCCGATATTATTTATTTTACACAATTCATTCAGTCCATGAGTTCTTTTGATTACGAAAAAATTAAAACAAGATGTTATTAAAGTACACAACCTTACATCAATGTTACTTAAATACTATTAAGGTTTACATACAATTCGATTCTTTGTGTTTAAAGTGAGTGTCAATCTTTTAGGCTTCGTACATAGGTTAAGCTATACTTACATAGAGTTTTCATAAATATTATCGATTAATCCTTAAAAGAATTTAGTATACCAAGTTCGGAGTGAGAGTTATTGTGTTGTGAAAAACGTTAACTAGTTTAGTTGCAATTACTGGTAATTCAATTATACTTAACAAAACCTTGTCGTTTCTTTTGATGGGTCACAAGTATTTCTTGTGCTGATACATTCGTTAATTTTTCATCATTTGGTTTTCCTTCTTCTTATGGCTTCTATTTCAATTATTCAGAGTTTTTATTGATTTTTAATTATTAAAATTTTGTTTATATTTTCTCCTTGGTTTAGTGGATCTATGTTCAACTTCTTGAGTTCATATCATTTTAACCTTGATTGTATTTCTTCCTTTTTAACTTTTAATTGAGTCGAATTCAGTTTGGCATCTGTCTCTCTTGATTGTTAATAATGGACTCCTCGTTTTATAGCGGTTTTCTATATAATAACGTTTCGTTGTTATGGTTACCAGCTCCAACCTTATTGGTGGTAAATATTTGTACCTATTGTTATAAATCCTAGGTTTTGGTTGAAAATGAATAAATATTTTATAATTGCTATTATTCCTTGGTGTTATTCCCAATGTGTGAGATACTAACATAAATGTCTCTATTTTCTTTCAAAGATTAATTTAATATCCCACAAAGCTGGGCTTGGTCATGTATTAATGTTTTGACAAATTTGCTAATGTTATGTTATTAAATGTTTTAGTGGATAGTTAGTGAGGATCGGTCAATAATACAACTTTTAGTAATTTTGCGTCGACGTTTCGACAATATTTATTGTCATCTTCAGGACCTGTGTATGAAATACAATAGAAATATCAAACACAACGAAACAATTAAATATTTGGGTGAACGTGTTGGTGATGTGAGTGTGTGCGTGTGTATGTATGTATCATTTTTTATGTGAAGACTTATGATAGTTTGTTTACATCTTCAAATTATCTTTAAGAAAGCGAGCAAATTATAGTATGAGAGAACTTAATTTATACAGTATTACAATTTAAATTACTAAATATAATGTTATTTTAATTAATTAAACAAACAGTAACCAACAATTGGATATTAGATTGGTACAAAAATTGTTTATACCTACAACAGTCAACATATAGCAAAGTAATATATTACCTATAACTAAAACAGATTAGGGGATGTTCACTACGTAATTCTTGAAAGTTATTTTTACAATGTTTCACTCCCTACTGGTGTTAGCAAACAATCATAATTTAGAAACATACAATTTACACAATATTGTAAAACATTACGACTTAAATCAGATAGTTGACAAAGGTTACACACAAACGTTTCTGGTAAATTTTACTAACAGGTAAACTTGGATAATACGGTAATTGTAATCATATTGTAAAATATAGTCAAGAGTACTATAGAATAATGTAATTTATGTATGTGTCCACAATCACCCTTCTCTTTCACCCATGCTCCCCCCGCCAGTCCACCCAGCCTCTCACTCTAACCTGAAATAGATCTATCACTCACTATCACCCCACTCACTCTCTCTCTCTCTCTCTCTCTCTCTCTCTCTCTCTCTCTCTCTCTCTCTCTCTCTCTCTCTCTCTATCTCTCTCTGTCTCTCTCTCTCTCTCTCTCTCTCTCTCTCTCTCTCTCTCTCTCTCTCTCTTCTACATCTCACTCACTGTCTCCCTTCTTCTCTCTCTCACTCTTCCACCCTTCGCTCTCACACTCTCTCTCTCTCTCCCTCTCATTATCTCTCTTCATTCACTCTCTCTCTCTCTCATTATATCTCTTCATTCACTCTCTCTCCCCCTCTCTCACACTCTCTCTCTCTCTCTCTCTCTTTCTCTCTCTCTCTCTCTCTCTCTCTCTCCCTCTCATTTGTCATTGTCCACGATTGGCACTCTAAAACACTCACAATTTTTATTACACTATCATCCTCATATAAATAGAGAATTATACACACGATAACAGAAATGATTTACCAACTTGTATTAAAGGGTTACAGACTTTATAACACAACATTATAGATAACAGATCTATTACATGAAAATGGTTATTACTTAATATTTACATTTTGGTCAATGTTATTGACCTGGAACTTGGTCTATACAGAGTACCATAGTCAATGTAGTTCAAATATATGTCGGTCATAATCTCTCTCACATGATCCCTCAATCTCTCTCTCTCTCTCTCTCTCTCTCTCTCACTCTATTCTAAACAGATATATACCACAAATCTAACACGTAGACGTGTACATACACACACGCTAGAATTACATACGCACATACACATACACACACACACACACACACACAACAAAACAACCTCACAAGTCAACTACACATTCGAGAATCCATACATAAATATAACACTATTTTATTGACTTATTTTTATCATCTAAGTGTAAATTATGCACAACGGAGATGCCCACTGTACTGAGTTTAAAACTGATCGACTATGTGTCTATAAGAAATGTTATATGTTTCTTAGCTAATACTAAATAATATGATCAGTGAGACACTTACAATTGTTGCAGACGCCAAACACACAACTGTAAATTTTCCCTGACCAACACCTTATTATAAAGCAGAACAGACGACCCTTGTACATTTGTAGGAAATTAAGTAACATGTGTTCGGAAGACAGTTGAGAAAGATTTGCACTAGGGGGGAGTGTGACACTAATTAATATCCAACGACAAGCTGGCCACTAATGACCAACACATCCTGTAGGGAGACTACTGAATATTTCTTCAAATTCATGTTTTGACGGTGTGTATAAGTTGAGCATAACTGGACGAGAGGTTTTGAGTATCAGTGCGAAAATTAATGGAGTGAGGGTCACTTTTAATTTGAATCATTTCCAGTACGCACCTTTTGAAATAATTATTTTCGTAATATTTAATTTGGGTGTTGTTGAAGTCAAATTCATGACCGGTGTTTAAATGGTGAGATACTAAAGCGTTGGGGTTATCATTATGGGGTTTTTTATGGCAATCATACCTATGTTGATAAATTCTCTTATGTAAATATTGGGACGTAATACCAGTGTATGTGGCTCGACAGTCATTGCATTGGATAGTGTATACGACATTAGATCGTTTATCTTTGGATGTCGGGTCTTTGAGGCTTGAGAAGAGAGATCGAACAGTATGTTGGTTTTTGAATGCTAAAGTTTTTTGAATTTTTGATAGGCATTTTTTAAGTTTTTCAGAAAGCCCTTTAACATAAGTTGTAGAAAAGTATGAGCCAGCGTTGGGCTCAGGTGTATTAGATTGGGCAGATGTAAGATTGGGGCTCAGCTGATTTGCGCGATGTTTATGAATTACCTGTTTGATTATGTGGTCTGGGTAACCATTGTTTTTGAAAATCTTAAATACTAATTCCGTGTTTTTTTGTTGAAATGATTGATCACTTAGACCGGTGGCTCTCTTATATACCGAGTGGATTAAGTTAGTTTTTAGATGTATGGGATGGTTGGAATTAAAATGCAGATATCTACCGGAGTTGGTGGGTTTTATGAACCAATCAGTGACTATAGTACCATCTGTCTGTCTAATAACCTTGGTATCAAGAAATGAAATGGAACTATTCTGTTCGTGCTCTATTGTGAACTGTATTCGTTCAAAGCCCATTAGTTTGGAATTGAACAGAGATAAGATTGTGTCGTGTTGGTCATATGGAATACATGTTATAATATCGTCCACGTATTTATATAGAAAGGGGAGTTTAAATGGTAGCGTAGGGATAACTATGTCAAGAAACTGGTTCATGGAGTGAAGACCTCTAATAACATAAAGAGGTTATGTTATTACATATTTCACTTACTCTTTCTGTTTATTTTATTTCTGACATACTATTATGGTTAGCTAATTGTAATTAATAAGTTACTTGGTCCTAATTTCCAAATACAATAGTTAATTGCTTACAAACTGTTTATTCTGAATTTTGACAGTTAGGCATTTTATAGGCCTAAGCTGTAACTGTCTATAACTTCTTATTTTACACAATTTAAACATTATTCATTATTTTCATATGTTCTGCTTACTGTCACTTAGTACTTGCTTACATTTGAATTACTTTGGGCCGTTTTACAATAAATGAATGTTATTATAATTTTACAAAATCATTCCTTGTCTGATATTCTTTTTTTTTCTATCTTTACAATAATGATTAATATTGTGATTGTTAAATTTATACCATTGCTTGCTTATACCTATTAGGTTCTACTATTTCTTACACACATTTTTAGCACTCAATACTACTATAAAAACATAACATAAAAATAGGTTTATAGTCTGTTCTTTATCCAGCCATATTCCATCTTATAAACCACAACTCTTTTAACTAAACAAATAACAACTTTGGTGAATAGTGTCTTGACACCATCTATTCTATTGTGATAATCATCCTTGTGATTATTTTAGTAATATAGGATGTTTTCTTATTATTGCACTCATAACTACTCTGTTTCTTATTTGCTAACACCAAGAAATATGTTGTCTATCAAACTTTCGATTATTGTTCTTGTTTATTACCATTGTTTATTTCTTTTCTTAAGATTATAAATTGTTTATTTTAATTTCTTCTTATCACCTCTATCACTTTCAGTGTTTATCATTATCACTTCCTACCTATCTCTCACTCTTGGTTTATATTGGTTTTTCAAACATAATTTTATAGTCAGTTTTTCAAAATTTTATGTTTTACTTTTTTATATTACTATAAGGCTATTAACAAACACATAAAATCTACTAACAATGGTTTCACTTATTTATTATGGGTAGTGTACTTCCGTTTACATAACTTTATATAATGCTCGTTACTACATTTGGTTTACTATTTGTATTTTTAATTATTAGTTTACCTTTGATTATTTTATTGTCTTTATCTGGCCAATCGCTGGGGTTGGGTTATAGTCATTTGTTTGTCAGTCTAGTCTATTCACTTATTTATATTCTTGTCTACAAGTTTTCTTTTTATTCTCTCAATACCATTTTATATTTTTGATCATTATTCTTTAAATCAGTTTACTTTTTTCAAGCTATTTATTATTTGTGGATCCCCTATAGGGTCTGAGTTCTGCAACGTTATAATATATATATAGATGATGGACTTTACGACTAATGTACCATAAACTATAACAAGAAATAAATGCGATCATTTTGCTACATTGCAATTAAAACAGTAATTACTTCTAATGTCACATTACTTGT
This sequence comes from Magicicada septendecula, assembly GCA_034769895.1. NCBI lineage: Eukaryota > Metazoa > Arthropoda > Insecta > Hemiptera > Cicadidae > Magicicada > Magicicada septendecula. The sequence continues at coordinate 144,609,018 of CM068367.1, read as the reverse complement.
AAATACAACTTATAACTATATTACTCTAAAACAACACCCTTATTGGCTTGTCCTTTGCTTTATTAACGTGTAGTTATTACAAAAACGTGAAAGAAAAGGCTGTCGTAGTCACCATTCAATTATACCGACACTAGCAGAATCTGCACAAATGTTCTTTAACATGCTATTTGTAGCTCCTTACTCGCCACATTGATGTTTCATATGACATTAAGTTTCACCATAAAGCCAACAGCACGCACCTCTAAACTAGAAGCTAGAGCTCTCAATATAGTACGTAAGATATGGTGTACATTATTCACCTGTAGCATCTAACGTGGAGTGTATCAAAAGATAATAAACTAACGTTCCTGTATACACGGATTGAAATTCATGACAAAAGTCAACATGCCATATCCACGTGTGCTAGTATGATGTATTATTACTTATATTGAACATGAAAGCAGTAACGACATTATTTTAGTAGTTGTGTAAAGACGACATTACTACAAGATGTAACATCGTTGCTGTACTACAGGATACCACATTTATTTTAAATCTAGTCAGTGATACATAGTCTCTAGTAACAAGGTCGTGCTGGTAGCTATATGGTGCTGGATTACCCTTTAACCTATATGCACTCTGTCAGTCGAGTTTTACAAATTGTCTCAAAAGAAATTTTTATTGTTACAGACAGAGTTTTATATTTTTCTAATATTCAGTCTTCTAATTATTATAATTATGACACTTAAACAACTTATATAAATAAAAATACATTATATTTTTAAATATTTTTAATATTAATATATATTTAGTATGTCGTTTATTACATCATTCTAATGATGACAGTTCGTTATGAAACTGTTGAAACACTGTAAATAGAAAAAAACCAATAAAAACATATATTTTATCAACAAATTTAAAGCATTATTATTTGCAAAAATTATAAAAACAAGAATAATATGTGTAAATATGAATTTACACTATTGTACATTTCAAAATACAAAAATAAATATAAGAAATACAGATAATAAACAAAATTATTAATTCCTCTATGATATTTATAAAAATTCAGTGAATAACTTAGTATTTATTGTCAAAGTTTATTGTGCCTTTTAGTGAACTGCATACCGAACCAAACATACACTTCATAATACTACGAACACCGAAAGTTTGGTGAAACAACCATTAAAAGTGGTAGTCCCAGAATTACGTGCATAACTCTAATATTCTTGTATCATTTAATAATATTTAATGGCATTTATTTAATGTTAATAATTAATAATAATCGGTTAGAAATAATACGAAATTTTCCTCTTGTACAGCGCCTGATGAGTGTACATGAAACCCACATACAGCAGGCGTAATCAATAAGACCTGTGAATACGTCAACAGACTCAGCAGTCATTAATTAACCTTACTCACTATACATACGCAAAACGCCTGCTGTGTAACAGGTTGCTGCGCGTGTGTGTTTCAGGGTCGCTGTAATTAGTGAACAGCTGACTATTGGGGGTTTACCACACTATAGGCCGTACACGTTCTCTCGCAGTACTATAACGTCATCAATCACGTATTACATTCACAATCACAAACTGCAATTTCTCAATTCAACTGACATGTTCGGCTTACTTACCTTAATCAGTAAGCTGTTACAGCGTAATAATCTAGAAGCAAATGTTTACAAATGTACACCATGTTATCAGCAAAGATTATTTTATCGTTTTTTTTTTCAAGATTTTCAAGGAATGAGGTTTAACGTTTATTTAAGTTTGCCGTGTGTTGACGTCGTGCTCCAGCAAACACGGTTTGTTATGTAAATGCTGGCTGTAGTTGAACGGCTACTTTTTTGGTATGCACAGAAATTTTATGAGCCTTTGGTTATTGCAGCAATATGCTGTTAGACAAACTATTAAAACACCTTGAGCAATAATAATTTCATCTGAACAAAAGAATTAAAAAAATAGTATGCAAGCGTATGCTATATAAGTCGGACAAAGAACGGTATGACAAAACGGCACTTCAAGCATTTATGCATCCAGGAATAACAATATTATTTTATTATATTTCTGCATATGCATACAGTGAAAGATGTACTCGTTTTAACAAGTGCAAAATAAGTAGCATATTAATTTTTAGACATTTTCAACATGATGTTAATAAAACAAGTACAACATAAAGACAATCTAATAAAGTTTTTAAAACTTATGAACACACCAATGTGCGTAAATACATAAGCACAAAGCACACATACAAACCACAAAACGTATTGCTACATTGAGAAGGAAAGACAACTGCGTGAGCACACGCGTTGATCGAGACAGGCGTTCTAGTCGTTTCTACCGCATTCGGTCAATGCAGTGTGTCCAGGTTGTGCACATACCTAGCTTGTAGCATGCAGCAAATTCTATAGAAAGTTTGAAACTCCGCAAGCTCGACTCGTCACGTCTCGTCGGCCGGAAAGTGGCAGATTTTTCTGGAACCTCTGCTGGCTATATATACGCACTGGTGGTTGGCTATTACACCGTAATAGCCAATTGGTTGTTTTATTACACCGTAAAATACTATAACAAGTTTGGATCGCAGTAACTGTCGCGGTTTAGTGGAAAGTGAATATCGTGTTAATTACTGCGAAACTGCAATAAGATGACATTTATTGATTGGTGTTGGACAGATTTAAAGTATTGTATAATAGTGCTTTTGTTGATTTCTACCTGTTGTTCGTATGTAATTAAAGTTTATAGTTAGGACTTCATTTATGCCTATTATTTTGTTTCCACTGCAGTTCACGATAATTCGTGAGACCGTCGTAATAATATATACGATATGAAGCACTAAGCATATTAGGGTCTGAAAAAATACACTATACAAAACACGACACAGCTTCTGAAACAGTAAATATCTAAAACACTAAGCTTTATTTCAATTCTTAAAGTAAATATTGAACCTATTTTCCTCTAAGAAATCATGCCATTAAAAATCCTTCCTGGGCCAACCTCAAAAACAGATGAATAGTTACTGCCATTAAATAATACAAGAAGCTCTACAACAGTCTTCATTGTCAAGCGAATTGAAACGCTTGTCAAAGTCAACTCGCGGCTATTAGCATAACACGCCACCAGAGAAATATGTTCACCCCGGGAAAAACGTGTGTTTTAACCCCGAATCGTCTGTCAACAGTTACTGTTGCTACAACATTAAATCTGAATGTGTGTGTCTGTGTGTGTGCGTGCGCGCGCCCCGTACACTGTTAACGTCTATGTTCAGTCAGACAGGATTAATGATCCTTAGAAAAATATTGCAACTTAAATTGAAGTGATAGTAATGCGTTCTTTCCTCATGAGAAATTTTAGTTAATCTTCATTTTTCATATCACTGATTACATTTCATTTGTTGCTTCTTTGAACGTTTTAATTATTTATTATAGGGTGTATATAAATTAGAGAATTAGACGGTTACATTTTCCAAGTTTATGAACTCCGTGAGTAGAGTAGAGTAAATTCCAGAACTACGACATTAATCCTAGACTGTTTATAAATCTAATAGTTATTTTACTAACGCTTCCTTCAATCTTTTGGAGCTCAATGAAACGTCATATTACTGTAATCTGTTGTTTTCAAAGTTAAGTCTGATCTGGTCAGAATTATAGAAGATATCCTAGCACTGAAAGTCTCGAACCATTACCTTTGTTTTCAAGATCAGACGTACACTTTCCATCCACAAAAACTTGCCTTGACAAAAATTTGACCTGTGCTCACAAACCGTCTACAGTAATGTGCAACATAAGGCGTATCGTGTATTTGACAATTTTACAAATAAAATGTGTGTTCAATATGATGTGTGTGTAGTACCTATGTGAAAACAGGAAAGTCAACTAACGCACAAATGTGACCTAAAGAATTTGTTCTACAAAGCAATCGATGAATCAAAAGCATCACAAAGGTACATATGCAAACATAACTATTGAAAAGTATTACAAATATCTTCTGCTATTTTTCTATATAAAAATATCCTAACTAAGCCCATGAACTACATAGCACACAAAATAACCCAAAAGAGTATGCAGTGTAAAAAGGAGTTTCAAAACTAAAAACATATTCTACATACTTTATGAGCTACCTGATTAAGCATTTATAATAACCATCAAAACGTTAGGTTTAAATTTTAATAGCAAAATGTCACTGAAACTATTAACATGTTCAAAGCTTTTCGAACGTTTAAGGTCAGAATATCGGCTTTCGTCCTTGATAATGAACAATTGTTTTCGCTTCAGAATCGGAGTGCAACTTTCTAAACCTTGCCTCGTGCAATGTTAAGAGTTGTACTCGTAACCAGAAAAATGTTTTGTCAAACCACTGTTAAAGTAAAACAGATAAAAAACATGTTTAATAAATATAAGCTTCTTACTTCATAAAGTTTGCTTTCTACATAACCAGAAATACATATTTTACCGGCTGCCCCTCTGTGATTTTTTTATTCTAGTACTATGATACGTTTCAAAACATATGTTCAGTCATCAGATAGATTTAGCTTGTCAGAGGCAGTCAAAAGGAAGTCAAACATTATGAAATATTTACACATAAATTACATAATTACTGAAAACATTTAAAACAAACACTACCAGACATGGTGCTTTTAATCTAAACTGTGACAAAGTTATACGATCAATCGTTGTGTGTGTGTGTGTGTGTGTGTGTGTGTGTGTGTGTGTGTGTGTGTGTGTGTGTGTGTGTGTGTGTGTGTGTGTGTGTGTGTGTGTGTGTGTGTGTGTGTAAACTTACTAGTACCGCTAAACTTTGCCGACGTTATAAAATACGACGAAAGCAAAACGACAGAAAACATGTTACCGCTATTAATATTTACGTTTCTCCTTTCTTACTATGAATTTCTTTATGTTCTCAATTTGATGCAACATAAATGTTTCTTAAAACACAAAATGGCCAAAACACCTTAACTGTAACATTACTGGCTAGAAAAATAGAAAGAAATATTTATTGAGAGTATTTAAAACTTTAACAGTATTTTCAAACTAGTTTATTTTTTGAAATTAAAGTTTTACTGCTCGACTATCAGATACTAATATCCAAGCAAAGTACACAATTAGATTTGATAATTGCAAATATTACTTTAATAGCCTGTTCATTACATAGAGCTTCTAAGTGTAAACATCTGTTCCTGCTGTACATTTCATCTAATAGTAACAAAATAGTTAAAACCTTGAACTAATGAAAAATCGGTTCGTATATCTATATATATAAAACACAAAGTCTGAGGATTTATGGGTGGGTACTGAATACAAATCCACACCGTTACACCGATTGCCACCAAATTTTGCGCAGGTAACCTTTGACACAAGGCAAAAAGTACTGTCTAACTTAGAATTTGATATTTTGCCCCGTTCCCACAATTTGGCCTCTTTTAGTTATGCCTTTTCGTTGACGCGTATAAAGATGTCAAACACCATGGAGACCAGAATTAATTACCACAGTAACAAATAAATAAACAAAAGCTATATAGCAGCGTCAAAACTGTACATTTATCCATTCCTGCAGTATATTTTCGATGTTTTAATAATATGCGATTGTATCGATATGATACGATGTGGAAAAGAAGAAGTGTACTAATTGTAAATTGTCCTGTTACTTAATGCAAAGCAAAAATAGGTGTTGTTTTCATTTGTGAGGTTAGGTGACAACGGTTTTCGGTTTTTAGTTTACTGCTGAAATAAATGAAAACCACGGTTGAGGAAAACATAACGTTTAATGTGTTATACAATGCTTCTAACACAGTAACACTTAAAATAAGGAATTTAGCGTTATTGATTTAACAGGTACTTTATAAACGGCTACTTTTAAATCTCCAAAGGCTGTTGCACCAACACAATAATTTAGTACAAGTTAAAATAGTACAAGTGTTGAAAACAGCTTTGGAGAGGATTTGACTAATGAGTACAAAATTGTTATACGAGCTGACAGAACGCCATATAAACATAGACAATAAAAATTATATTAAAATACTTATTAAAAGTCAAATATTTGCGTGCAAAAGCCGCGGGTTACAGCTAGTTACATTATAAAGATCTGAGAAAATATTTTAAAACAGAAAAAGAAACCTTAGAAATAATCATACAAATCCGCAAGTCAGCGAAAGTTATAAGATTTCTCTATTTATGTTTCTGTGTATCTTCTTTCGACAATACCTTTCCGAAGGTAATAATTTCCGTTTAAAATTTGAAACTTGAATTCAGCGCTAAAATTGAAATGCTAATCTACATCTATTTTATATATTTTACAATAGGAGACAATATGAATCTACTTCTAAAATGATGACCGCTGTACTTCTAAAACTGCTAGAATATAGTGTTACATAAAATATTGTTGGTTAAGAAAAGGGTTTATTTATTACTCACTGTTGAATAGTATAAAAGCGTTAGATAAATGAATAGGTGTAATTTATGTACAAGTACACAGAATACACTTATAATTACGGTTTATAAATTTCTTTCTAATAGCAAAGTCACCATTTTTATTCAGTTCAGTCCTAGTGTTTCATACTTTATTCAGGATATTCACATTCAGGATAGCGTATGTCCAGTATCCTATTAGTAAAGTATTATATTTAGTGAGATTTAATACAAATTTTTAAGAGTAACGAATCAAACTATACACGCACAAAATGACAAAAATTTGTTATTGAAAACTTTGAGACATATGAAAAGAATATATATCTTTAATGAGTTCAAAGACTTTATATTACTTAATTTACGTTCCTGCGTTTCCTGCTAAAAGAAAGTACAATTTATGTTATTGTTACTATCAACATTAACAAATCTAGTTGAATATTTAAAACACCGTATAAAAAGTTAATTCGTTCGACATTTGTTTTGTTAAACCCATAAAAAATTAATTAGAACACTCCTGTATTTTTATTGATATTGAATGCTCGAGTTTCGTAAACAAAAAAAATGTAATAACTCGTATTTTAAGCGGTTATCGATCTTTATGGCCGTTGGTAACTACCACCCAACATGATATTTGGCACTCGTTCGCTTCAAGGTTGTTAATATTATAATACCTTAACTGTGTTTTTAATTATTACAGTAAAGGTAACAATAGCGTAAAGAAAGCAGTACTTGAAAAAATAATTAAGGAATGTATATTTTATTGAGTGTATTATGTAAATTTTATAACAAAAGGATCAAAAACGAATGAAATTTAATAGTGAACGAATATTAATAATGTTTAATGGTGAGTTGGGTATTATTAGACAAATTTTATAAAATATATACAAAATATACTATGAAACTGACATTATATTTATTTTTCCTAAATAGTAGCAGATAATTTTTAGCTTTAATGGTGAGGATTAGCGATAATCATTACTTCAACCATTGCCTCAAATGATATTAAATTATTGATTGTATACGTGTATACAACTTCCCCAACTATGCCGTTCGGATCCGGCGTTAAACTGTAGGTCCCATATACCTGTGAGAGAATCAGTACCACACGCACCACGGGTATATGCGGGGAGGGTACAAACCAGTCGAAGACTGAAGGACTACGAATTCACCCTGAGATTGATAAAATTTACATATCAATTAATAGTAAACTAGTCTAGGGAAAATAATAAGCATTGTGTGTTTAACGTATTTGAAAGAGGACGACAAGACGAAGAGGACGCAGGACGAAGAGGACGCCAGGAAGGAGTGACGCTGAAGAAGAGGACGCCAGGACGGGAGCGGCGATAGGAAGCGGAGGATTGCACATACTGTGCACATGCAATGCACATACTGAGGTCGTGGCCTCAATCAAGTTAAACCGATATATTATCGAACATTATAAACTGTTATTGCAAATTACAATACATGACAATTTATAATACAATATACCTCTTTAAAAACTATATTTGTGTGTATAATAAATAATTTTTCATCTCCTCCATTTTAGACTTGTTTGTAATTTTTACACACTCACAATATCCATATTGGTATAATTAAATTTGAACCGTTGCAATATATATTGTATATTTACAATTTTTCAATAGTCTAAACTGTCATCATTAGAAAATGATATTAGTATGATTACAGTAAGATAGAATATATCATCATTTTCTATAGGTTGTTTAGGTAGTATAGAAAATGATTACAGTATTCACTGATGTCAGTATTATCGTATACCAGTATAATAATTTTTTGTTTTGTATAAGCTCTCGAGTTGCTCTGTTATTTAAACACAAACATATTTTTATTTGCACACAAAAGTGTGTCAGCACAAGCTGGTGGATATTTTATTTGTATGTAGTGGAGTACTCATAGTATAGATTAGTGGTGTGCAGTAGAAACAACCATATTACAAGAGTCTACACAGATATATGTGTACTGATGCATTTATACGTGAATGCTATTTATGTAAATTTTGCTAAATAAATTGTGTACTTTGTGTTTCAGATCTGTGGCTCCATTGTTACGTACATGATAATACTTATTCAGTTTACTAAGGTGGAAACTGTACTGTAATGCTGTATTGTGCTCTGTGTGTACCGAGATATTCAAGTCAACGCGTTTGAAAATGGTTAAAGTTATGCCCTTACATACAGATATTTACATCTGTAAACATAATATTTCATTATATTTCTAATGTACATTTTTCAAATTCGTTATTAATAACCACTTATACTTTATAGTTAGCGAACATTTTGAAGAAAGTCCTTGAATCTTATATTAAGGACTTTTTTTAAATTAAGAAAGATGTGTTTGTGGTTACAATCACAAACAGAATTATCACTGTTCCACACCACTAAAGAAAAATTATTCCGATTAGTGCTTTCAAGCTTCTCAGCTCATCGTCAGATCGGAAAATTTTGCTTTATAATTCGTCATAATTCATATCTGAAGAATTTAAAAAATGATTCTGACAGCTATGAGAGGAACTTAATCTCATATTGCTTTTTGCCAAATGTACGTTTCCAATTTACCTTTTGTCAAATCTCTCACTCCTATCATATTCTCATATTCTCTCTCTCTCTCTCTCTCTCTCTCTCTCTCTCTCTCTCTCTCTCTCTCTCTCTCTCTCTCTCTCTCTCTCTCTTTCTCCCTGACCCTATCTCACCCTCACTCTATGATAAAATCATGATATTGAAGAAAGTTTTTTTGAACTGATAAACTGGGATTTCATGGTTCCAAAGCTTTTAATGATACATAAAGCTATTCAGAAGTAGAAACTCTTGATTAGAAAAGGTAATTAAATATCTTTTTATCTGTGTCTTTTATATGTGTGTGTGTGCGCGCGCGCGTGTCTTTTTATGTGTCTACTCGGGAGTGGCTGAAGTTCTTATATTGTGATTATCGCTTTGTTCTGTAGTCACATACAACTGTAAACAGTATTGCATAAAACTGACGTCAGGTTGCTACGATACCAACGTAGTATTCGTTACCAGCAATCTGTTAAGTCACTCCTCTACAACGGTGAGAACCAGATTCTGTAAACAACAAATATTTAGTGAGTATAATTCTATTATACGCAATATGATAAACCTCGTCACCTAAAAATTCAAATAATAACTAAATCAAATATTTTTACTGTCTTTCGTTATGTAGCCTGTGTACTATGCTATATATAGTAACGTAAGTGTTTGTACTTTACACGTACATTTACGAAAACTGCGTGTCTTGCAGTTACGTTCGCACATGTACACAATATGTGTTCACGTTTGTAAATATTTTAATGGAGAAATATATGTTACAATATCTCTTACAGTCAGTCAACTGGCGGTATTGATTACTGAAAAAAAATCTTATTGTTTATGTCTAAAATAAATTATGTTATCACTAATCCTGGATATTTTAGTTGTTTACCAACTCCTGCCAAATTTGTCACAAATTACCAGTAGAGTGCATATTTTTAAAAATCTTGATAGTTAAAACTAACGTTTTATTTCATAAATCAAAAAATTTATAAGTGATAAAAAATATTAAAAACTTCAAGTATTTGGGTGTAATAATGACATCGGATGGCGACAGCAACCAAGAAATAAAAGTAAGAATAGAACAAGCTAAGACAGCAACTAAACAATGAAACAGCCTGTTTTGGAGTCCACAAATACCAAAGAATAATACAATCAGAATATATGAAACTGTAGTCGAAAATATAGGCCTATATGGAGCAGAACTGTGGGAAATTAATAAAAGAAATAAATCCATAATAAGAGCTATGGTGTTGGAATACTCGCGGAGGTGCTGTAGACTAACAAGACTAGATAGAGTGAAAAATGTAGAGATAACACAAGCAATGGGAATCGACCTTGACATTATAGAAACAATAGGAGCAAGAAGACTGATTTGGTTCGGACACCTAAAAAGAATGTCGGATGAGAGATCGCCAAGGAAGGTGTTTGAATGGACAAAAGAGAAAAAAAGAAAGAACTAACCATTCATGGAAAATGAACGTCGAAGATGTAATGAATGCAAGAAGACTTACAGAACGGGACTGTTTAGACTGGCGCCAATGGAAGCTAGGATGCAAGAGGCGGCGCCAGCCGTAATTAAATCGCCTTAAAAAAATCCTAATGGCTATAAGCAATGGAAATAGACTTCTGTAGAAGGTCTTGTGGAGTGTTCGTTCAGCCCCTGTGCATTAGAAGTGAAGGTATCAGAAGGCAAATTTGCGTATACAAAAAAAAATTCAAACAACATATATACGGAGCGTTTTAGTACAGCCTAATGCATGTCAATCGTTGAACCACATAGTATTTAAGCTGATCTCAACTAGTAGACGGAAACGAAGAAGACTCCAATGGAAGGAGACACCTCCATGTCGTCTGAGATGTGTCTGTACGAGTTCTTGCACATGGATGATTAGACATATGATTTATGTAACATCAAAATTAAGAACCACATCCAATATTGCAAAACATATCATGGAATGTAGTTTACACACAAGAATAGATCACAAAGCATGGCAAGAATTGTATTCAAATTGTATTTAAATAAATACTCTTCAAGGTAATCTAAGAGTATTTATAAAATCAGTCACTTACTGAAGAAACTCAAATCAACAAAACACCAACAAGTTCATAGACTTAACAAATTCGTAAAAGTATCACCATGACCATTTACTTTACATCTACTCAACAAACACTATATAACGTAATTCATTACAGCTAACAATCAATTCTAATCCAGACAATTTTAATTCCCTAGACACAATGTGACGACGGCCAAGTACAAGCATACAAAGTAGCAATTAAAATATGTCTCAGACGTATCACGCTTCGTATATGTTTATGAAATTAATAATACTTTTATACTAAAAGAACACGAAAACAGGTTTCAATTAATAATGTATTTAAAGTACAATAAAATATGGATGTGTTATATGATTTATATTTAGCGGTAAAACATTTTACCATTTAATTTTATTCTTAATAAAAATACAATGAAAAATTAATAATAATCGTTTTAACTAGTAACTAAAAACACACAGAGCAACTTTTATTGAGTTTGAAATTGAAAATGGACACGCTGAAAATTGAACTGACCACATGTTAAAATTGACATCAATGAGCACGTCAACAAACCTATAAAGGGGATATTTATTCAGCGCTACTGTTCATTATCTCTTCTGAAAAACAGTAAACGGTCATAAGGATATGTAATTAATAATAAATAAAACTCACTGAACTGATAAAGAGACTTGTTTTTTAATGAAACGAGCTTTTAAACAAAGAGCGTTCTATAAAGTAGGTCACATGTATAAGGTAAATTTGGTCACTCGTGTGGACAAAACATTTCTTTTTGTCAAAAAGTAACAAGTTCTTTATACAATAGAAACAAGGGTCTAAAATTGAAAATGTGTCGTTTGTTAGCCAAATCTTGGGACGTAACACTGAAATGTAATAGAAAAGCGCTCGTAACTAATTAAGAAGATACGTGACCTTTTGTTATTTGACTTTTGTCTTTTAAGGTGGGTTATTCTTAACTACCAAAAATGTTGTCTGTTTAAACGCTTATAATACTTACATAATGTTTTTGTATCACGCTTTGCGACATCAAAGGAATGAGGTTTCCCTGTTTTTACACCTATCATCCTGGAGTATCAGGAGTCGTTACTCCACCTGAACCCCTGATTAGAATCACTTGATGTATGTGTTGTACATCTTTAAAGCCTAGCTTGAATTTTAGATTTTAAATCGTAGTATCTTTCTTAGTGGTGTTAGTGGATTTAAACCGTACAGGGAATTTGGGAGAGTTCTATGTCAATAGCTGTAATATACACTTCGTGACACTGCATCGTCATTTGGACGCATGACGCGTTTCTAGTATAACCACTCAGTTATGCTGCCATCATTAGGGTAGAGATGGTATTTGGCTAAGCTCATTTGCATTATTTCTTATAATTACTGTTGAAACTTTAAATTGCTCGACATCTGCGGACATTTTAATTACGTGTGGTAGCCTCATGGGATAAACGTTGAATGTGTAATAAACAAAGTAAAATGTGCAATAAACACGAGAAAGAAGAAAAAGGTGAAATTGTATTTGATATAGATTGCATAATCAGTTGAAGTGTTTCTGTGCTTGTGTAAAAATTATATAAAACCAGAAGGATACCCGAATAAAATTTTATAAAAGTGTGGCTGTCCCCACATTTTTGTATGCTAGTGAGTCATGGACTCTTGGTAAAAGGGGCGTGCAGAGGATTCAGGCAGCCGGAATTAAATTTTTAAGAGAGACGCAAGGTTGTTCTCTCTTTGATCGGAGAAGAAACGAGGATATTAGACGCAATTTAAACATTGTATCATTGCACCAGACAATTGAAGACCACAGAAAGAGATGGTGTGAACACTTGATATCAGGCATGCCTGATATCCGTCTATCTGTGGCTCCCTTGGGTTATCACCCTACTGGAAAGAGAGATGTCGGTAGACCGAGGAAGAGATGAGTTCCGGAACAGATCTAAGTCCTTGGAGTGATGATGATGATGAAAACCGTTTTATAAATGTTAGTTATTATCAGTTGTTGCTGGTCCAGGATCTGACGACGCTACAATGCAACAGGAATACAATTCTATTAACATCTGTTGTATGACTTCCCTCTGATTCCCCGAATTCACGATATAACCTGCCTCATAATCGGAAATGTTTAGAGCATCGGATAACAATGCTGTTGTCGTACTTGTGTCTTTAGTTGAAAAAGACCTCTCGGTTAAAATTCATCTAAGAATGCGACGTCAAAGATAAGATCCATGTGTTCTCAAACGTCATTACAGACAGAGAGTACCGACTTCTCCGACAAGACTCTCTGATAGTCCCATCAATGTCTAACTATGCCCGTCCTTATGCTGACCTTCAACAAAGCAATAAACACAAGCCTTTACCATAAAGGAGTCCTGTAGACTCCAACCAATTCCTTTTCTATAGTTTATTATTATGTACTTCCAAATAAAATAAGAAATAATTTTTCAAAAATTACAAAGCTCTTGATAATAACTTGTTTTCACTTACCGTATACATTTTAAATTATCCATTCCCTGTATCATCTAAACAAACTCAGCTCTGGTATAAAATAATATAGGACGCAACTAAAAAGTAGCAAACTTTGTGCTAATACAAAAAAGCTATTCAACAAAGAGCTATATGTCATGAAAAAAAAACAAAAAGAAATAAGTAGGCTAGACATGACAACATAGAGACAACAGGTCGAAGCAACTAATGTTTTATATAGGTACACGATCCAACATAACTTTAAGCTAAACACATCGCAAATGATGAGAACTGACTGTCGTCAAAATATTTACCAAAATTACATAACATTTTGTTAGCGAGACACAGTTATTTGGTGCGTATGTCTCATAACTATTTGAATTTCTGTATTTTGTATCCTTATTTGTTCTTATATATTTAATTAAATAATTTAAATATTTAAATAAAAACAGACATATTCTTTGCTAAACGTCAACAGTTTATAAATTTTTATTGATTATTACTCACAATATATTAATGAAAGTATCTAGTTCTTCACATCTGTTTTTTACCAGTACTTTATAGGTCTAGCTTTTGTGTCATTATGTACAACTCTGAAATATATATATTGGAACAGTACAAACATTAACGGTGCTGTACATTGCCAAAATAAATGAAATAAATAATAAAAATAAATAAATATGAATTAATAAATATGATTCAGATTGCATAAGCTGGATCGTAGTAAAAATAGGGAGCGCAGAATTCATGCATGGACATGCATTTTCGATACACCTGTCGCTAGCGTTGTGTACGCGCGTATTTTGTTGGTGTGTGTAAAACCTGTCCGTTCCTGAAATTTAACCAACCTTTTTCAAGTAGAATAATTGTATGTTTATTTTAATTATAAGAAAACTATGTACGATACGATAAGACAAAAGACACCAAAGTGTATAGAATTTATAGGTGAATAAAGTGTTAAAAAACCGTACAGATGTGACGAAAAGTGCAATTACTATACGTAAAAAATGAATAACTCTTTTTGTGAGTACCATAAAGAAGTGCAATTTACGTATAGTAATCACATAAAAATTAGTGATCGATTGATCATCGAGTGATGTGAAACAAACTTCGTAATTCGCGAAGATAGGCGAAAATTTTGACGTGAACCAGAGTGGGGAAAGTGACACTCGACAGAATCTGACAGGTCAAATATTGTTCAGACAGGAATTTTTCCACGACCTGACTATAAATACCAGGTCGCGCTAATAAAGTTTCTTCTTCTCGATTCAACCGTTGCAGCAGGAGGCTATGTCATTCGACGACGCCAATTCACATCTATAGTAAGAGTCACAGGACAAACTAGATGTCCAACCAGAGCCGCAGAATATATACGATGGACACACCGGCAGCATATGACGTGAGACGAAACGACTATTAATCAGCACATGCAGTAGAACACGACCAGAGGACCAGAAGGACACGGAGGACGTACAGATGAATAACCACGTTAAACGAGGTGATAAAAAACCATTGTAATTATAGACATTTGAAATACACTAATTAAAGTTGGAATGAAAGACATTCAACCAATATTAAAATAAATAAATTATACATCAATGTACAAGCAGAATAAAAATTAGAATAATATTTCTTGTATCAAATTTAGTAATTAGTAACGTAAATGATAAGAGAAATATTTAAATTTTGAATTAACGTAATTAGTAAAGTCTTTGATAATAAAGGAGAATGCATATGCAGTAGAAAGTTAAAACAAAGTAATATAAAAGAAATTTGAATAGAAGTAAATTCATTTGTTGAAGCTCATGAATCAGGAATTGCAAAAAGATGAACACACAATGAGTAAGCCGAGAGCAAAATAAATATTTTAAAGTAATTAAAATTAGATAATAAGATTTGTGTATAACTTGTGTATGTAATTTGTTAGCAATACGTTATGTACGAAAACTTCATACAAACGATATAATAATGAGTCAATGTTTAATATGCGATATGAACGATTTTGTTTAATAAATAAATTATGGAACAATTTCGAAACTTAAATAACGTACCATAACGTATCATCTTCTTATTACGATTACACCCATGAAATCAATTCAATAAATTAAATTGAATATGTTATGTTATATAACACACATTTTCATACACATTTAAATTACATTAAATAAATATCAATTTGTAGTGTTATAAAATTTTGACGTCCCAAAAACCTGGGGCTCCTCAAACACAAATAAATTTGTATTTGCAACCTATATACACAAAGATATATCGTTGTATAAATTGTATCCCAAAAGCGTGGGACTACACAATTTAAATTACATTTAAATTGGTAATTTGTGTTGTTATAATATATATACATATATTATAATATATATATATATATATATACAAAATGAAAAAAATATCACCAATATTTAAACTATTTAAGTTTCCCAGTCCACAAATCCTAATTTAGAGCCCATGTCTTGACTGTTTTTTCAATACAAATTTAAATTCATTAAATGATATATTGTAGTTAAGAAACAAAGATATAATAAAATGTATGCAAACTCTGACTAATACTATCAGTCGCCATTCACGTCTTCTGTATGGTGAGGAACGGACACATTAATTTCATAGTTGTTATCTGCACTAAACAGCTTAACAACATGTTGGCTACACTGCAAGAACAAACTTGGCAACCACAGTATGTCTGGTACATAACATATGGAAACGATCAGCGTAGGAATCCGGCCAACGTCTTGGTCGTATATTTGTAAAACGCCTGCCGAATACAACTTTCCTTGTTACTTGGCTGTTCTGTTTAACTTTCCATGAAATATTATTCTAATAAAATTTCGTTCAACTATCCTTCGTTTTTTTTTCTAATTAATGGTAACCTCTTCTCATAGGAGTACAATGAATACAATATATTGCAATTTATTTTAATATTTTAAATATATTTTCTTAGTTTAAAAGAATTGTATGCATCAACTGCACATCATAAACTAAGTAGAAATTAAACCGATCCTGTAGGAAAGGAGCTCAGTATAAAGTTGAAAACTATAAAAATAATATACGAAAAACCGTACTAAAATAAATGATATATTGGAATAAGCCATTAATGAAATGGACGCTTTAGCTGACTTCTCATAGGCATTCGTCCCGAGGTAACAAAATCACTTGCTGCATTGCACAGGTCCTTTGTTGTCTGTATACATTCCAAAATGTTGTAGAAAATGAATGCACAGTGTGTGTGTGTGTGTATGTGTGTGTCTTTTAAAGAATTTTTAATGCAATTCCGACTTTTACAATTGTTTATGAACGTGTGTACTAAAAGCAGTAACACAGACGTATAGTCATGTTAATAAAGTCAAAATAGCATAATTTTCTTTATATGCAAATAAAAAGATAAATATTGTACATAAACGGGTTTCTTCTCCTTTTAACCCCACTGTTGTATTTGTCAATTTGTTTTGTATTACTTTAATTATATAAATCTCGGAGATATTTGGAGTTGTGGAATCTATGGATGTAATTAATTAATATTAACTTAACTCTTTAATAATTATCAGTGTTAGTGTGCCTAGAACTTAAACAACTTAATCGTTATTCTACAATTTCATCCAATACTATTATACCTTGAAGAGAGATCTGTCTAATTTCGTAATTTTACGCTCCCTCTTTGGTGTCAGATAATTCCGCTATAAGCGCTGCAGTATCGGCTCAACGAAAATTATAGGTTATTTCGATGTTTATATTAACCATTTATTCTATACTTATTCAGTTACTTTTTGTTCCCAGTTCACTAAACCATACTCCAAATAACAAGATTTGACAAATATATAAACGTTCTTTATTTTTTTTACTTAATTCACATTAAATAAGATATGTTCTAATTAACATATGCTTGGACTATAGACTTCAGGTATCGATTGTTGATTATTTTAATCCTGTATTTATATTTGGTTATATATTATGTTTTGATTTGTATTTAATTTATTTCAGGGTGTGAAGGTTCTTGTAACTGTGGGGAAGACTAAAAATACATAGATAAGAATGCAAGATTTACAAAATTTATGTGTTGTGTATTTAGTATGATTAATATAATATAATTTACCAGACTCGAACGAAGCAAATCGTGTAGGCGGTTGATCGCTAAATTTAATGTTTTGGATGATTATGCAGTACAGTTTTTCTTTCTTCGGTTTAATAAGAGTAATTCTTGTCCTGTCCACTTCGGAATACAGCTGCTGGATTGATTTACAGCCCGATTGATGTTTCTTCTGCACCGCCAGGATCCAAATAAGTTCTTCCTTTGGTTGAAGCAATAAGTGTTGTTCCGTGTATTTGCAAGGTTATAATTTCTGGTGTAGTGAATATTATTAATTGTGTTATTGTTAATTCTTTCTATTTGATTAATATCTCATCAATTCCCTTCGGATATGGGACAGTTCAAGTTCTTTCTTGTAGACTTCAATTATTTACTCTCTATTATCATTTCATATTGTAGTGTTATTTTGTTTATCTGTATTGGTAGTTGACGTAAATATTGTCATTAGAATTTTGTATTTTTATAATCGTATCTGGTAATTTCGAATATTACAATTAAATAGATTATTCTTGGGGTTTTAATCTCATCACTTTTAGTTCATTCAAAGCAATTCTTGTCTTGTCTAAATCAACAACTTCTTTTTCTTATTTGTCGTCCCTAGCAACATATAATAATTTCTGCCTTCCACATGTTTTGAATATATAGTGTTTCTTTCATATATTTTTTGTCTAGTCTTTATCAATTTGCTGTCCTATCGGAATGTAACTTTACCGATAGTTGGTTTATTATTTTATACACATATTCTACTGGTTTTTTGATATAAGTCCGTTTTTTTCTTTTTTATTATATTTAATCCACCTTCGATATTATATTTTACCAATCGATATTATGGCATTATGGTATTATTATAATTTGTATAAATTTTATTAAATATTATTATTAATTTAATGTTTTTTTTCTAGCTCTTCATAGCGTATTTATTAATTATTATTAATTGATGCACCTAATCTTTATGTTATGAGTGTTTATATAGTAGTTTTGCCTGTTAGGCCTTTTATTGTAAACTGATCTACCTGTGGTTATGTCTGTTAGGCATCTATAGTCCCTTTTATATAAATTCATACATACAATCAAATCTTAATTATTAGCACTTATATAACCAATTATTTTTCTATATCTAATAACAATTTTATCTTGATCTCTTGATCACATACAACAAAATTCGAATTTATGAACATTGATTAACTGCCTCACACTTCATTCTACAACAGTCATTGAGTAATACAACTTGTTTCATTATTTTTCATTAACTCAACACATATTTGATATAACATCACATAAACTTTATCATAACATTTTTGTCATAAAATAATACTTCTTAACACAAAATTCTTATTTGTTATTACCATAAATTAAGTCATTGTTTCATTTTTTTGTTTTGCTTTTCATTAAACATATATCATTAGCTATTATTTATCTTACAGGTTCGTTTATTCTAGTCAACACTACCTTGCATCCTTATTTAATTTTGTCTATGATTATAATTGTAATTATTGGATCTCTGTTCTATTATGGGTTTAAATATCAATTTGTTTATTATTCTGTGAACCGTCTTTTATGTAACATGAATGCTAGCATTTCTGTTGCGTTACATATGCTTCCCCTCCTAAAAAAGTTTAGTTTACCTGAATGAAGTTTAGGTCAAATAAACTTGTCTTTTTCACATGCCTTTCTTCATTTCATTGTTAATGGTTGACGATGAGATTCTCAATGTAACTTCATTAGACTAGTATTAATACTTTTTTTTTTATTTAATAACATTTCATCATTTTAATTAACATTCTTGATCATTTTTATTTCTGTTAACATTATTTGTTGGTAGTTGGCTACACTATTCACTGATACATTAGTTTTACATCTCTTCTATTTATAATTACTATAATTACTGTATTTTTCAATTATTCTTCTGTCAACTCACTTCTTTCTGTTTTCTTCGTCACATTCCTTTGGAAACTGAATTTATTCTTGCAACTATTCTAATATTCCTTAAATATTTAATTTCCCTAACAATCCCTAACACATGCGTTGGTACAGTTCAGAGAGGCACTGTTTGGCTTCATACTCTGCTGCCCACACCACATTTTAATATAGTACTGCTGGAATTCATCTACAGTCAGCTATAAAATATAATAATAATCTCCTAATAATCTCTTTAATTATTTAATAATAAATATTTGGGGAAAGATTTTTTCTTTGTTGCATTTATATTTCTTCATTACTATTCTTCATATTTCGTAATTCCATTTTAATTCCTTAAACATTTGTTGATATTGACTTTGACAGTTATCATTTGTAGTCATTTTTGTTTTCATTTTTGTTGAGATTGTAATGTTAAGTATCTTCTTCGTTCGTTTTTTTTTTTTCTCTGATCACAATATTTTCTAAATAGTTGTTGTGTAATGATCATTATAATTGTATTTTTGACTAAATACATTCCTTAGCCCCAACTATTCTTCTTCTTATCGTATTTCACTATTTTGGCTGTTTATTTTTCAATGAATTATGTTCATAAATACTCTTTCTTTCTTGTCTTCTTTAACATTATATTGGTTACATTCAATCGTTTACTGAAATTGTTTCATCATGTGGCAATGTAGTATATATTTTAGGTCATATGATTTTTTTTTCTTTCTTTATTTTGCATAGGTAGATTTGAGGTAATAACTTTTATCTTGGGGTTCCATTCTTCATTATTCACAATATTTCTTTATAAACATTTAATAATAATTCTCACTTTCTTCGATAATCTTGGGGTTTGTTATTCACACTATTTCTTTATAAACATTTAATAATAATTCTCGCCTTTTTCTGTAATCTTGGGTTTGTTATTCATTATTCACACTATTTCTTTATAAACATTAATAATAATTCTCGCCTTTTTCTGTAATCTTGGGTTTGTTATTCATTATTCACACTATTTCTTTATAAACATTTAATAATAATTCTCGCCTTTTTCTGTAATCTTTAATAAGTTGTTCTTGTTATTTTTAGAATTTAGTGGTAGTATTCAACTCAAATTCTTTTTAAATTCCAAGTATTTTTTCTTCAAGACTGGTAATAAGTTGTTCTTATTATTTTTAGAATTTATTCATTAAATAATATTTCCGTATCTTGTCAATTGGTTGCCTGGTCAGTTTTCATAACATCAGTCCCATTTTCCTGGTTGACTGCTTCTTTTTCTAACCATGGTCCATTAATTCAACTGCACCCGTTGTCCGGATGACTGCAGTGTTCATACCAATTTTTCCACTTTTTACATATCTCCTGTGCATGATACAAAGCCAGTACTGTAACTCGGCTGTTGCAAAGTCTTTATTTAATTCAGGGTATTCAGTTATATTTAGCTCCCTTTGAATTATCAAGTATCGTATCTCCTCTATTCTAGCATAATCATTTGTATACCCTATCTTTCCATTTCCTTGGATATCGGTACTATTTACCAAATGTTTTACGGGTATTTTCCGTATTAACGATATAATTGACTTGGTCAAATATTCTCTAATCGTTGATATTTTCATATAATATTTAAATTTATTTAAATTTTTTGTGATTGTTCTATTATGGTTTATTTTCATAAATTTTCTTCTATATTCCATACCTTTACAGAACTCCCTTCGTTCATTAATTGGGATGTTAAACGCACTAATTAATCCACCTTTCCTCATCTCCATTTCTTCTTTGGTATTGACTATTTTCTTTCTCCATATTTTCCTTATCTTCTGGATATTCTCTTCTATGGTCAAATTTATTATAATACCTTCGGAAGTGCTGTCTAGTGTTTTAGACATATTCTTTAAACACAGCTCCATTTCTTTATTTCTCTCCCCCTCGTATTTATCCACTTCTGGGCTAAGCGTGTTATCGTTTTCAAACTTCCCTTCGAAAGTTTCCATTATCTCATTATTGAACTGCTCCTTCTTATCCTCAATCTGCTTTAAACCTTCTTCGTTCATTTTTTTAATTCTTTCATCCATTCGCCTTAAGTTTTCTTTGTTCATTTGTAGGATTCCTTCCTTCATTTGTTTTAAACCCTCATTATTCCTATCTAACTTTTCGTAAATTTGTTTTGAGGTTTCTTTAATTTCCTCATTCATTTTATCGAATTTTTCCTCCAGTCTCTTGGAACCACTGTCCATTGTTTCTGCTGCCCCTTTGAAACCTTCATCCATGGTTTTCCTGTAATTCTTTAAGTTTTCCTCTATTGTTTGTTTATTGCTTTCCCTTAGTTCTCTGAACTGTTTACTCAGAAAATCCATTACGTCCTGATGGGTCACTTTCTTTGGTTGTTCTGACATTTTCTTCTGTTGCTTCACTTTGACTATTTTTATTTCTTTTTGTACATTGGATTGTTCTAGCTTTTTAATATTTGGCATTTCTATAAATTCATATATTAGATTGTGTTCCTTCCTCCATTGACACATATCTTCTCGGGATAGTTCAAACATCACCCTGATCCATTCCCTTAATTCTTTGTTTTCTGTTTGTATTGGGTTTTCAGGTGGTCTTACTTCTCGTTTCCATTGTTCATAGTCTTCCTGAGTATATTGTTCTGTCACCTGGGCATATACTCCTATTCTTTCGGTTTTCATTTTTTCTTCATTATCGTCCCATCTTTCCCAATCTTCTTCAGTCATCCTTTCCACCTTGTTATCGTCTTTTTCATTAGTCATCCCAATAGTCTTTTCCTTATTACACCTGGCATCTAATTCCCACAATTCATCATAAATCTCTCTCAATGTCATTTTGTCGTCTGGTGTTCCCAACGCATTCGCGCGACTCATTTCCGCTCTTTCGTGATCATTGGTATTCTTTTCTATGTATCCCATCTCTTTACTGAATTTCTTAAATAGTACTGTCGCCCATTCCGCGTAACTTAATCGTCTCTCTTGTCCTTGCATTTTCGTTTCCTTTTGTATCATCTTTCTTTATTGCATTTCTAGTCTCCCACAGTTGCCTGCTCTGGTTAAGTAATATTAATATACTTATGGTTTTACTTAACCTAAGCCCTACACAAGTTGAGCGCCAATTTGTACATAAACGGGATTAGACGTCCTCGTTTTCGTTTAAGCCCCACGTTGCAGGCGGCAATTTGTACTTAAACGGTATCCCTGGTGGGACCGCTACTGTTCAAGCCCCGCGATGGAAGCCAATTTGTACATAAACGGGTTTCTTCTTCTTTTAACCCCACTGTTGTATTTGTCAATTTGTTTTGTATTACTTTAATTATATAAATCTCGGAGATATTTGGAGTTGTGGAATCTATGGATGTAATTAATTAATATTAACTTAACTCTTTAATAATTATCAGTGTTAGTGTGCCTAGAACTTAAACAACGTAATCGTTATTCTACAATTTCATCCAATACTATTATACCTTGAAGAGAGATCTGTCTAATTTCGTAATTTTACGCTCCCTCTTTGGTGTCAGATAATTCCGCTATAAGCGCTGCAGTATCGGCTCAACGAAACTTATAGGTTATTTCGATGTTTATATTAACCATTTATTCTATACTTATTCAGTTACTTTTTGTTCCCAGTTCACTAAACCATACTCCAAATAACAAGATTTGACAAATATATAAAGGTTCTTTATTTGTTTACTTAATTCACATTAAATAAGATACGTTCTAATTAACATATGCTTGGACTATAGACTTCAGGTATCGATTGTTGATTATTTTAATCCTGTATTTATATTTGGTTATATATTATGTTTTGATTTGTATTTAATTTATTTCAGGGTGTGAAGGTTCTTGTAACTGTGGGGAAGACTAAAAATACATAGATAAGAATGCAAGATTTACAAAATTTATGTGTTGTGTATTTAGTATGATTAATATAATATAATTTACCAGACTCGAACGAAGCAAATCGTGTAGGCGGTTGATCGCTAAATTTAATGTTTTGGATGATTATGCAGTACAGTTTTTCTTTCTTCGGTTTAATAAGAGTAATTCTTGTCCTGTCCACTTCGGAATACAGCTGCTGGATTGATTTACAGCCCGATTGATGTTTCTTCTGCACCGCCAGGATCCAAATAAGTTCTTCCTTCGGTTGAAGCAATTAGTGTTGTTCCGTGTATTTGCAAGGTTATAATTTCTGGTGTAGTGAATATTATTAATTGTGTTATTGTTAATTCTTTCTATTTGATTAATATCTCATCAATTCCCTTCGGATATGGGACAGTTCAAGTTCTTTGTTGTAGACTTCAATTATTTACTCTCTATTATCATTTCATATTGTAGTGTTATTTTGTTTATCTGTATTGGTAGTTGACGTAAATATTGTCATTAGATCCTTAAATTTTTAGTGACCGTCAATCAGTGAATGTTTTAGTGGATGGTTAGTGAGGATCGGTCAATAATACAACTTTAGTTATTTTGCGTCGACGTTTCGACAATATTTATTGTCATCTTCAGGACCTGTATATGAAATACAATAGAAATATCAAACATAACGAAACAATTAAATATTTGGGTGAACGTGTTGGTGATGTGAGTGTGTGCGTGTGTATGTATGTATCATTTTTTATGTGAAGACTTATGATAGTATGTTTACATCTTCAAATTATCTTTAAGAAAGCGAGCAAATTATAGTATGAGAACTTAATTTGTACAGTATTACAATTTAAATTACTAAATATAATGTTATTTTAATTAATTAAACAAACAGTAACCAACAATTGGATATTACAGTAGATTGGTACATAAATTGTTTATACATACAACAGTCAACATATAGCAAAGTAATATATTACCTATAACTAAAACAGATTAGGGGATGTTCACTACGTAATTATTAAAAGTTATTTTTACCATGTTGCACTCCCTACTGGTGTTAGCAAACAATCATAATTTAGAAACATACAATTTACACAATATTGTAAAACATTACGACTTAAATCAGATAGTTGACAAAGGTTACAAACAAAAGTTTCTGGTAAATTTTACTAACAGGTAAACTTGGATAATACGGTAATTGTAATCATATTGTAAAATATAGTCAAGAGTACTATAGAATATGTAATTTATGTATGTGCCCACAATCACCCTTCTCTTTCACCCATGCTCCCCCCGCCAGTCCTCACAGCCTCTCACTCTAACCTGAAATCGATCTATCACTCACTATCACCACACTCTCTCTCTCTCTCTCTCTCTCTCTCTCTCTCTCTCTTCTACATCTCACTCACTGTCTCCCTTCTTCCCTCTCTCACTCTTCCACCCTTCGCTCACACACTCTCTCTCTCTCCCTCTCATTATCTCTCTTCATTCACTCTCTCTCTCTCTCTCTCTCTCTCTCTCTCTCTCTCTCTCTCTCTCTCTCTCTCTCTCTCTCTCTCTCTCTCTCTCATTCACTCTCTCTCACACTCTCTCTCTCGGTCTCTCTCTCTCTCCCTCTCATTTGTCATTGTCCACGATTGGCACTCTAAAACACTCACCATTTTTATTACACTATCATCCTCATATAAATAGAGAATTTATGCACATGATAACAGAAATGATTTACCAACTTGTATTAAAGGGTTACAGACTTTATAACACAACATTATAGATAACAGATCTATTATATGAAAATGGTTATTACTTAATATTTACATTTTGGTCAATGTTATTTACCTGGAACTTGGTCTATACAGAGTACCATAGTCAATGTAGTTCAAATATAGGTCGGTCATAATCTCTCTCTCTCTCTCTCTCTCTCTCTCTCTCTCTCTCTCTCTCTCTCTCTCTCTCTCTCTCTCTCTCTCTCTCTCTATTCTAAACAGATATATACCACAAATCTAACATGCAGACGTGTACATACACACACGCTAGAATTACATATGATCACACACACACACACACACACACACACACACACACACACAACAAAACAACCTCACAAGTCAACTACACATTCGAGAATCCATACATAAATATAACACATGGGTTCTCGAATGTGTAGTTGACTTGTGAGGTTGTTTTGTTGTGTGTGTGTGTGTGTGTGTTCATATGTAATTCTAGCGTGTGTGTATGTACACGTCTGCATGTTAGATTTGTGGTATATATCTGTTTAGAATAGAGAGAGAGAGAGAGAGAGAGAGACAGAGAGAGAGAGAGAGAGAGAGAGAGAGAGAGAGAGAGAGAGATTATGACCGACCTATATTTGAACTACATTGACTATGGTGCTCTGTATAGACCAAGTTCCAGGTAAATAACATTGACCAAAATGTAAATATTAAGTAATAACCATTTTCATATAATAGATCTGTTATCTATAATGTTGTGTTATAAAGTCTGTAACCCTTTAATACAAGTTGGTAAATCATTTCTGTTATCGTGTGCATAAATTCTCTATTTATATGAGGATGATAGTGTAATAAAAATGGTGAGTGTTTTAGAGTGCCAATCGTGGACAATGACAAATGAAGAGGGAGAGAGAGAGAGACCGAGAGAGAGAGTGTGAGAGAGAGTGAATGAGAGAGAGAGAGAGAGAGAGAGAGAGAGAGAGAGAGAGAGAGAGAGAGAGAGAGAGAGAGAGAGTGAGTGTGGTGATAATGAGTGATAGATCGATTTCAGGTTAGAGTGAGAGGCTGTGAGGACTGGCGGGGGGAGCATGGGTGAAAGAGAAGGGTGATTGTGGGCACATACATAAAATTACATATTCTATAGTACTCTTGACTATATTTTACAATATGATTACAATTACCGTATTATCCAAGTTTACCTGTTAGTAAAATTTACCAGAAACTTTTGTTTGTAACCTTTGTCAACTATCTGATTTAAGTCGTAATGTTTTACAATATTGTGTAAATTGTATGTTTATAAATTATGATTGTTTGCTAACACCAGTAGGGAGTGAAACATGGTAAAAATAACTTTTAATAATTACGTAGTGAACATCCCCTAATCTGTTTTAGTTATAGGTAATATATACTTTGCTATATGTTGACGTTGTATGTATAAACAATTTATGTACCAATCTACTGTAATATCCAATTGTTGGTTACTGTTTGTTTAATTAATTAAAATAACATTATATTTAGTAATTTAAATTGTAATACTGTATAAATTAAGTTCTCATACTATAATTTGCTCGCTTTCTTAAAGATAATTTGAAGATGTAAACATACTATCATAAGTCTTCACATAAAAAATGATACATACATACACACGCACACACTCACATCACCAACACGTTCACCCAAATATTTAATTGTTTCGTTATGTTTGATATTTCTATTGTATTTCATATACAGGTCCTGAAGATGACAATAAATATTGTCGAAACGTCGACCCAAAATAACTAAAGTTGTATTATTGACCGATCCGCACTAACCATCCACTAAAACATTGTCATTAGAATTTTGTATTTTTATAATCGCATCTGGTAATTTCGAATATTATAATTAAATAGATTATTCTTGGGTTTTTAATCTCATCACTGTTAGTTCATTCAAAGCAATTCTTGTCTTGTCTAAATCAACAACTTCTTTTTCTTATTTGTCGTCCCTAGCAACATATAATAATTTCTGCCTTCCACATGTTTTGAATATATAGTGTTTCTTCATATATTTTTTTGTCTAGTCTTTATCAATTTGCTGTCCTATCGGAATGTAACTTTACCGATAGTTGGTTTATTATTTTATACACATATTCTAACTGGTTTTTTGATATAAGTCCGTTTTTTCTTTTTTATTATATTTAATCCACCTTCGATATTATATTTTACCAATCGATATTATGGCATTATGGTATTATTATAATTTGTATAAATTTTATTAAATATTATTATTAATTTAAATGTTTTTTTTTCTAGCTCTTCATAGCGTATTTATTAATTATTATTAATTGATGCACCTAATCTTTATGTTATGAGTGTTTATATAGTAGTTTTGCCTGTTAGGCCTTTTATTGTAAACTGATCTACCTGTGGTTATGTCTGTTAGGCATCTATAGTCCCTTTTATATAAATCATACATACAATCAAATCTTAATTATTAGCACTTATATAAACAATTATTTTTCTATATCTAATAACAATTTTATCTTGATCTCTTGATCACATACAACAAAATTCGAATTATGAACATTGATTAACTGCCTCACACTTCATTCTACAACAGTCATTGAATAATACAACTTGTTTCATTATTTTTCATTAACTCAACACATATTTGATATAACATCACATAAACTTTATCATAACATTTTTGTCATAAAATAATACTTCTTAACACAAAATTCTTATTTGTTATTACCATAAATTAAGTCATTGTTTCATTTTTTTGTTTTGCTTTTCATTAAACATATATCATTAGCTATTATTTATCTTACAGGTTCGTTTATTCTAGTCAACACTACCTTGCATCCTTATTTAATTTTGTCTATGATTATAATTATAATTATTGGATCTCTGTTCTATTATGGGTTTAAATATCAATTTGTTTATTATTCTGTGAACCGTCTTTTATGTAACATGAATGCTAGCATTTCTGTTGCGTTACAATATGGGTAACTAACACATGACAATAAAACTAAATAATAGGGTAATAAGCAAACGTAAAAGACACTCTACGTTTCAATACAAGTAAAACTGAGCAAATATTTCGAATTAGGTTTTGCTGTGTTGTAAACATAGAAGTTCAAGATACGTAATTTGTTTCGGTTGGTTATTATAGGTGGTCCCGTAAAGAACAGAAGATCTGCTGACGCAGTCGCTTGATCATTAATCACTGTCTCTAAGTGAGTGTTATCAATTAAACAGATTGTCTTGTAGAAACAGAGACTAAACACACGCATTAATACCGACTAATAAAATTTAAAAGCGTTTCTCTATTCACGTTTGGCACGTTTATATTTAACGTATTGTAGTAGCTTCAATTACTTTATTAAATTTTAAAATAATTGACGCTAAAACTTAGAAAGAGTTGTTTTAATATATATTTAATTTTACTCAAATAAATTTAAAATTTAATAACAAAAAATTAAAAACAACATTTAAACGTATTGGACTTAAACCAATTCAAAATTGGACTTAATAATGTCAAATAAGGATGTTATTGCAACTTTGCACAATATTCCTCTACTATGTTTCTCTCTTGGCTAAAACCACTTGCAATTGTTTCTTGTAGTAGTCAGCAGATTCTTTTTAATATTATATAATTTAAAATAAAAATACCTTGCATTACGGTAAAAATCCGAATTTATTACTTATATTTTCAAAATAAATCGCTTGATATCCTTACGTTTTAACAGCAAAAACAATGTTAAAAATAAAAGTTTTCAATATTTTAGCTGTGATTCTAAATTCCAAACTATTTCTTACAAAATGAAGGCAATGTTTATATTGCAAAAATATGAAACAAAAAACAAATATATTGAAACGTTACTGTAATAACCGGTTATTATTATAATTTATACATTGTTTACATTTAAAGAATTACAGGAAACAATATGTGTAATTAAGAAAAGTTTGAAAGACCAAATCGTAAAGACAATTTAAATCATTTGGGTTCAAAATTAAAAAAAAAATTCTGAAAAACTGAATGTAGTTTAACTGAGTTACACCAACTGAAAAATTTTGTGCTTCGCTAATTAAAATGAAGGAAACGTTAAGAAAAAGAAAAATTGCAAATGTCTTGCAAAAGATAAGATGTCTACTGAGCAACAAAAATTTATATATAAGTACAGGAACCAAAAAAAGAATTTTTAAATGAATGAAGATAATTAAATGAAGTTTGAACGATCATGTTTAGGTAATATAATATTATGGGAAAGCTTAAAATATTTATAGATACAGAGAAAACAAGAAATATATGCAGACGTTCTGTTTTGAATATCGATATTCTTAAACCACTTTTGCCTCAAACTAACCAACATCGTGACATGGTAAAAACGATTCTCTAATAATATGATTGAAATTCGTAATGGAATGAAATCAGATCCATTGGTTACCAATCAAAGTAAAAAAAAAAGAAGCAGGCTATCTAGAGTCACAATAATTTGTTGTTTGTTGTCATAAACTTGAATATTTTATAAATTGTATTACTACGTGGATAAGCTATAATTGTTATGTCATAAACAAATGTAATTTCACTTGCTGTTTTAATATTAAAACAACCTCTTGTTGTTGATTTAATATTAAAGTCTAACATGTTTTTACCTTTGACTATTTACTTGACATATGTTCTTACTGTTCATAAAAAGTACTAAACTGACACTGTATCAAGGCACTGAGGATTCCTCACCACTGACTAGGCGACGTGTTTAGTTAGCTCTACGATAAATTTTAAACACGCAGAAAACATATAGTCGTTGTTGTTCTTAACTCTTTTACGGTAGCCTGTAATGGAATAACGCTTATTTTTATAAAAGAATTACATTTTACAGCAGCTCTAATTTCTTGACCTTTAGACTAATAGACGTCTTTCTGTTGGTTGAGCAACCTCTCCAATAATAGGTCTCACATTACATTTTACCAGAATGTGAAAGTTATATGTGGAAGTGGATCGCCTTGCTAACGTAAGCCACGAATATTTTTGTAATAAATGGCAATATTACTCACAAAATTTGAAACGCATACAGCAATCGTAGCAGACACTCTCCAGAAAGGATGCTTTTAAATAGCCGGGAGATATGATTTAAAACCGCCAAAGCTAAACCTGCAGAAATCGAATTGACGATTCCATCTAACATATAAATGAAAAGAATGGAAAACAATTGTTTAATATATTTTATTAAACAGCGGGCACCAGTTTAGTGATTACGACAACTATCTGTTTAATTAACTTACGTATTCTTTATAATATTGGCTTTGTAAAAGGTTTGCTTCGTTGTCCATTAATTTATAAAATCACATAAGTCACTATATCTGACGCTATATTAGACGGACGTGAAAAGAGATAAAACTTATGAAGGCATGATATGACTAAGATTTATACATACAAACAACGGTAACAAAGGAATAGGTCAATCCAATTACGTGAAGAGTCTTTGTTATATAATATTTGGTCTTCTGCGCACACATTAAGAAAGTTGGCCGCTCGCTAAACATTTATAGTATTAACGTTAACAATAATTACAGTACCTTTTAATGATGCTAGTTTTGTTGTAGATTACAAGTTGCGGTTTAAGAAATATTAATCAGTTTAATTATGAAACTCTGGTACTTTTCTCTATTTGTCTTGCATACATTTCTTAGAACTTAGTGTTCTTAATCTTAATTGTTTTAAAAGAAAATCCCTCCTTCATCCCTCACAAGTTTCCCTCATAACCTTTCATATTCGTTTTCAGTGAAAGGGAATTCGTAAATCAAATTTTACTCCAAACATTTTTGGTTTACTCAAATATCTGAAACATCGGTTCTTTCCCTAACACATAATCTGATAAAAATTCAACATGAAAAATTTCACATGTTTGGTCTTCCGGTTTTTAAAATATGCCTTTAATGTTATAAAACATTGTCGTACACTGTTATTCCGTCCTTTAGTTTCACGAAGACGGTTCTGTTACCAATTTATAAAATCACATGCATGTGAAAGTATTTATATTTGCAAGAGTCGCCATTATTTAAAAGTAATTAGGAATTTATTTGTAAATATGACTTGTACTTTTTGCTTTATAATGTCCATAACAGATGCTCCTGGTAGATAACTAATCATGACTTAACACTGTTATTAAATGTAGCTGTATACTGTATATTTATCACACGTATTGTGATCACCAAGTCTTGTTTACATGTGCGGGTGGGTGTGTGGATAACTGCGTACAGTTAATATTGTTACGACGGTCTAACTGATCGTCGTAGGTACAATGAAAAACAAAATACAGGACACCAATTAAGTCACTAATCACCAGCTTTAATTATCATAAATAACAGTTTATAATCAACTTGTACAACAATCCAAGTTAAACTTGTTCACACGCAATAATAAAGTCAAGTAATAGAGTTCTGCACTATAATCGCTTTTCATTGATACACCACTTAAGACGCACTGTGTAAATCGTCCGACAATAACTGAAAACTAAGCGGCAGGTATTTATAGTCTGCAGGGTTCCATAGTATGCGTCCTTAACAAGCCATTGAAAATTCTAGAGGACATTTCAGCGAGACCTTCACAGAAACACGCACCGTTGGGCTAGTTGAGAAGCTTGTCGAACAACACTGTCGAATGTACGAGACTGTTCCGTATTAAGTAATACTTCCTCGCATGTTAACAATCACGTACGCACACAACATTACAGCTGGAATAGCGAGAAACATATAGAACGCGCTCGCGTATATTGTAATGGCGTAACATATGTTTATTATAAATTACATGACAACATTGGCAGTAAGAACCCATGGGCTAGGTCAGACGCATCAGTTGAGTTCTTAAAAACCCAATATCTAAGCGGTTATTAAAATTTATTGAATGTACAATTCGTTTACCTGTTGACAACTAAATTAAAGCTTTCGTAACAATTTGAATTTAACAGTACAATTTAAAAATTTGAACTGTTTGAAATTTTGAAAAATTTTTATTTTTTAATACCTTTCTGTTTTAGTAGATGCTGGCTCACTGAAGACGCCAAATTTATTATACAACCAATTAACTGTTTGATGAAATATGAGATGATGGAACTGTAAAACGTAGAAGTTAAAAATAAAAGGAATACAGACAAATCTTTTGTCCAGAACTTAAGGAGAAAAGGACACCAATCACGGATCTTTGCAAAGACAAAAAAGTAATTAGATATTTTTGAGACATGATGTTGGGATAGATAGAGTTGTACATGAGTACATCAACGATCGTACAAAAGCATCATCAGAATAACTATATATAGACTGATAATATACTGGTATACGTACACCTATATTTACAGTACTCAAGAGTTACGTGATACTCATATTAGAAAGTCTGAAGAGGCATATAACATGAACGGTTGTCAAATATACGCAATGAATTAAATTATAATTTAGTTATGATATTAGGTACAATACAATACATTCCACAAAACGTGATTATAAATTGTGTAGAAGAGTAAAAACTTTTACGAAATCAAACCAAAACCAAATTGTGAAACAGAAATACTGAAACAGAGACAAGAAATAAAAAGAATATGCTCATAAGTAATGAGTACAGAATTTGTTCACCTCTGTAGACTAGTCGCCATTCTATTCTTTGAAGATCTTATTGTCTGTTTCAAGCAGTTCGTGACTTTGGATATCTTAAAACTATCACGGACCAGAAATTCGCTCGTGTGTAAAAACCACTATAACATGAAAGCTTTCTGCTGAATAGTGGACGGGGTCTACATTTCTCCTTTTGTGTGTCGGTGAGTTTATGTGGGCATATATGTTTGTAGACGCTCATCTGTGTTATATTCTTATTAGTTCTTTTACGTATTTTAAACGTGTTTCTTTGTAGTAATTACTACTCTTATTTTACTTTCTAATAATATTGATGAATAACAATCGTATGTTAGAAATTATATTATTACAAACTTTTAAGCAAAGTTTTATTGCAATTTAAAATCTGTAATTTTTAGTTATTTAATATATTCTATTTTTGAGTTTTCCAATATATTTTATTATATTTTTAAATATAGATTAAATCTATAAATAACGAATTCCGCTTTGTTTACGACTAGTATTAAATGTCGTAAGTATTACCATGAGTAAAATTTACCTTACGTAACTGAGTTATCGTAAATTGAAGGTTAAACAATCCTGGTAGCTTTACTGTTTATGACTTTTAATTTAATTTCCTGTCGACTTCAAGGGTTACAAAAAATTATATACGTGTATGCGCCATCTAATTTAGAGTTTAAAAACAACACTGACTTGTTAGTTAATCCTAAGTATCTTATGATACGACTGTAACAAACATTTCAGCTCAATATTTTATTATATTTTATAACCATTGTAATTGGCAACTCACCGCCTAAGAATTAAATATAAGTGAGAAATCAGCAAAATATTATATTGAATTTTACTGAGAAGAAACTTTTAATTAGTCCATAGAATAGCGACAATGAAATATTGTTTAACCTACTAACAATTTCAGTTTACTTAAAGGATTATAAATTACATTAAAGTCATGGTATAAACTTGAAAAACTTAAATCATGTAACTTTCCTAAGCTTAAACTTAATTACTTTGCGCTTCTTTTCCACTTTATGACGCGCCGGTACTGGCTTAGTGGAAATATAGAGATTTAAGACTAGATAAATGTTAAGCACGTGTATCGACATACAAGAAGGCAGTGGCAATCTAACAGTCATTAATCATTCCCCTCGGCAGGCACGTTATCAGTTTACAGTGGCGTCCAATGGTGTCGCATACAAACCTCAACCTTTAACGACGTCTCAAGTGATTCTCGCACTTTACTCTTAGAGTTTTTGAAGCGTTTCGGTTAGGGCTGTAATTTGTATTAGATTTGAAGATTATAAATCACAGTACTCTATATAACAGACAAATATCCATAAAGAAATTCACAAATTTGTCAGAATTGATTTGATCAGTGACATAAATTACTACTTCGAATAGAAACTCACATGTTTTTAATTAACATAAACTAATCACATACCTGTTCTTCTACCAGAAAATTGAATGTGAACGCGAACAAACCCATTACAATTACGTCTTACTTACGAAAAAATACAATAATGCTGTTTTCTTGAATTATTTAAACTTCGCATGCAACCAATGTCTCAAATCTGAACTTAGGGTAGTGGAAGTTGCAGCATTTGCGTCAACACGAATACTTGTAGTAGTAGTAGTAGTAGTAGTAGTAGTAGCAGCGGCTGCAACAGCTGTAGTAGTAAATCCGCCTACGGTTCCATATTCCATAACGGAAATAAAACGTTTCGTGACGTTTTACGGTTTCATGACTTCTTCCAACAGAAATAAAAGTTGGTATGATGGATTGTAAGTTAGTAGGAATAATGTAGGAAAAGTCATTGAGTAAGAAATGCTATTCAAACGTGTAGGCTTATCGACCATCTGTAAATTACATATGTTAGTAGTTTAATTCTCTGAAACATAGTTCTAGTTATGACGCGAGAGTCATGCGCGAGGAAATAATTAAAGAATTTAATATTTATTATAGCGTCTGCGATGATGATAACTGAGCTGCTGCTTTCAGGTAATTGAGTTCTATAACTCACTATATGTAGAGGAGTCTCTTTGTAAAAAAAATCCTGTTGAGTAATATATTGGGCCGCTTATCTCGACGTTCACTCTTACACACAGATAAGTAACTGCATGTTTACATATACATATACTGGAAGTAAGCCGTTTGAAATAATGTCAAAGACTATTCAGTAAAGGTAACCTACTTCTGAACTACGTATTAATTTTTTTAAGAAACCTTGAAACGCAATTCAAAGGTAAAGTACGTTTAATGTAATTATGAATACATACATCGCCTAATTCTTTTGTATTTGCTGATTTCGTTGCTTACATTTTTCAATGATTTGTCGATTTTCGGTCAAATTCTGTAAAATATTTTTAACAAAGGCAATTTGGTGTGTCCTGTAATGTTAGTCACCCGCATATTCTATAGTTTCCTACCTGGGCATTTATTTAATTAAATAAAAATATACCACATAACATTATTCATACATTATAGAAACACACACACACACACACACACACAATAATTTTTTTAATAATAATAACTTTATGGAAAGATATTTTTGGTTTATCAAAAAAAAAAGAAAACATTACTTCTTAATAAATTTTAATGATTATTCATTTAGACCTTCTACACATATGATATATTATTATATAAGCCTAGTATACCTTTCAAATTTAAAAATGGGTAACTAGATTTGATCGAATTTCCATGAGATTTTAGTTTTATGAAAAACGCTTAATGCCGTTGTGTTTTTTTTCCAATTTATTGGAGATCTGTAATCTGTTCGACAAAGCGAAAATTAAACAAATTGGCTGACAACACACGTACAGGATTATGAACAGCTGACCAATGACAGCTCTTCTTGTTTTTGTTAATAGATTAAAGAGGTACACAAATTACAAAACTAAATGACAAAATCATATAAACAAATTACCAAAAAAAAAAATTACTTCCACTTGCTGCTGGCATGATACAGTAAGTTCAAATCTTAAACACTGGGCCCATAAGGCACATATACAGGTTGACATTAACACTTAATAATGCCACGAATACAAAACATACAGAACAGAACAGAACAGATATCACAGACATTACAATACAGAGAATACATTATTAGTTAAATCTGAATGGTAAGTCTATCAGTTTGTGCCTTTTTAGTCTATAAATATCTTCACTGTTATCTAACAAATTAATTGCCAGGTGGTTTGGATGCTTTTCGAATTTGGAGATGTGAGTCCTGCAGAAGCGCATGATTTCTTCTCTCACGGTTGGAACTTTGAGGTCGCGGTGTATAGAGTCGTTGGAGACAAACCATGGAGCGTCGACTATTGATCTTAAAGTTTTGGACTGAAAGCGCTGGATAATCTCAATATTACTTGTACTAGCAGTACCCCAAAGTTGAATACCTTAAGTCCATACCGGTTTAAGAACTGCTTTATAGATCAACAGTTTGTTAACGAGACTTAACCGTGATTTTCTGTCTATCAGCCAGTAGATATTTCTGACCTCGTGATTAAGTTCAACCTTCTTAGATGTTATATGTTTTTCCCACGTTAGTCTCCTGTCCAGATTCATCTCAAGGTACTTAGCACTTTCAGCTTGCGGTACTGGTTGACCGTTAATTGTTACTGGAGGGCAGTTTGCCTTACGTGTGGTGAAGGTAACGTGGACTGACTTGGACGAATTGATTTTTATGCGCCATTTATCAAGCCATAACTGAATGCTGTTTAATGATTCTTATTGTATAAGAGATGCTATTGAGGAGTCGGAGCGTGTCGCTAGGATTGCTGTGTCATAGGCGTAGGTAGCAACTGTGGTTTCACTTGCTGACGGTAAGTCCGAGGTAAACAGGAGGTAGAGCAGAGGACCCACGGCACTACCCTGCGGAACACCTGACCCCACTGGTAATAGAGGAGAAGTAGCATCAGAATACTTGACTTGAAACACTCTCCCCACTAAGTAGGAATGTAGAATACGGTAACAATTATGTGGCAGATTTTTCTTTATTTTGTATAAGAGTCCAAGATGCCAGACTTTGTCAAATGCCTGAGAAACGTCGAGAAACACACCTGAGCAGAACATCTTCGATTCCAACGATTTATTGATAACATTTGTTAGTCTGTGTATTTGATCTACCGTAGAGTGCTTTTCTCGAAACCAAATTGGTGATCCGGAATTAGGTTGTTTTCTACAATTGTGGGCATAAGTCGTTTTACAAACAGCTTCTCAAAGATCTTACCAAATAAGTGTCGATAGAAGGCTTATGGGTCGATAAGAAGAGGGTTCTTGAGGGTTTTACTAGGTTTTAAGACCATGATTACTTGAGCCGATTTCCAGAGAAGAGGAAAGTATTCAAGTCAGAGTATGGCTTGAAAATGTATGTTATTAGTACCACTCTTTGTGAGGCAGCTCCTTTAGAACTTTCCCCGATACCAAAACAATGCCGGGAGCCCTTTTACTTTTCAAATTGTACAGGATTATTTCCTTGATTTCCTGAACTTTAAAAGGCTTAATAGGTAGAGTCAGTTGGAGCGGGGAGTGTAAATATATTTGTACCTCTTCATCGAAAGAGACGTTCTTGCTGGCTTCAGGTTAAAAACGTTGACCAAATGTTCGGCAAAAGTCTGGGATTTCTCTGTATTATTGCGCGCCCAGCTACCATCTGGTTTATGTATTGGTGATATTTGTAATACTAGCCTTTTTAATCGTTTTGTAACCTTCCACAAGGAATAAACAGTACTTTCATTAGGTGATAGATTTTCTAGATAATCCTGAATGCCTTCATTCTTTAAATTTTTTAACAATCGTTTTAGTTTTCTGGCCGCGGAATTCCACTTTCTTTTATCATCCGGATGATGAGTATGCTGCCAAATTCGTCGCAATCTACGCTTCTCAGCTAATTTATTTCGAACAACCAGAGGAAGGTTTAAGTGAAAAAACAACCAGAGGAAGCTACTCTTCTCTGTTTTGCAAGGTGTAGCTTCCCAGGCTGATTTTTGAAAAGTACTGGTGTGATAATTTACAGCCGCATTCAATTCAGTAGCCGTGTGGAGTGGAAGTTCTAGCGAGATATTTTCATTTATAAGCTCTCTAAAGTAGTCCCAGTCAGTATTACGATTTGTGAGTGTTGGTAGACTTTCAGACTCAATTACAGTATATTGTTAATAGTGGCAATAATTGGAGTGAGATCAGAGGACAAATCAAGGCAAGATTCAACTTTGTAGTATTTATGAGACAAGCATCGTATTAAAAAGAAATCAATGAGGTCAGGTATTTTATTTGTGCCAGAAGGCCAATAGGTTGGTTGACCAGTGGACAGAAAGGACAGGGATTCTTGTCTAATGACATTATATAAAATTCTACCTCTTGGATTAGCTAATCTCGAACCCCATTGCGGTGTTTTGCATTGAAGTCACCTCCCACCATAAAACGTGCACCAAGAGTTCTAAGAAAGAAGCTGAGGTCAGTTTCATTGATTCTGTGTTTTGGTGGACAGTAGACTCCAGAAACAATTAGAGGGCCTCTTTGATCTTCAATTAAAACGTTTGTCGCCTGTAGGTGAACAGTTTTGACTTTAGAGAAGAGATAATGTTTTATATTGTTTTGGATTAACAGAGCGGTTCCGCCACGAGTTGTACCGTCAGGATGTTGGGTATCATAAACAGTAAATCCTGGAATCCTAATATGGCTTCTGTCTGTGAAATATTCTCAGATATAAGCTTTACGTCTAACCTGTTGCCAATAAGATAAGCTTTGAGGTCTAGGTTGAGAGAGTCCAATGGCGTTCCATAATCCAATCCTGTAATTGTTATTCATTATTAATTAGAAAGTTTATTGACAAGTGTTGTAAGGAGATTAGGCATGACGCTATTTTGCTGCATGAATTGGCTGAACATGGTCTCAAATTTTGTCAGGAAGTGTGAAAGTGTGATATCCTCATTTGCTTTCTGTTTGGGATTGCTGTCATCAGGGGGCGAGTATTCTGAGTGTCGCTGTAGTCCTGCAATTTGAGCATAAGTAGGAAAAGAGATGTTACGGGTATTCATGTTCTGTTCCGTGTTCATAGTCCTAAACATTGAAGGGGTTCTCCTAGGTGTGGTGTTAGGTACGGGGCTTTTTCTGGCCTGCAGATTTTGATAAACTTCACAGCCTTTATAATTAGCTGTATGAGGACCATCGGATAATGCACATGTGGCTGGTGTATCCTTAGGTTTGGAATAATTGCGGAGTTGTGTTCACCTCCGCACTTGACACACTGGAAAGGTTTTCTACAGTACGTCTTACTGTGACTGTATGAATGACAACGAGTGCACTGGATTATGAAGTTTTTTCTCCGAGATGGCTCTACAGTAATCTGCATGTTACGTAAAGATCTTAGGTTATATATTTGTTTATTGTTTGCTGCAGGTTCAAGATCAACAAAGAAGATAGGGAGGGGTGTTTTCTCAACTCTGTGTCTACCGTTCATTATATTTTTGACTGAGTGTCCTTTTTCTTTTAGTGCTTCTTTAATAAAGTGTACACCGATGCTAGGATGAATGTTTCTTATGACAACCCGGTATGCTCGCTGGTCTTTTATTTGATATGTATGGTAAATAATTTTTCGTCCTCGAGCCGTTGTGTTGTTCAAACATTTTAATTTAAATAAAAAATACTATTTTCACATTTAAGTCCCTACTTCTGCCCTTTAGTTACATATTACTCAATTAATTCGTATGTTAAAAATGCTCTCCAATTTCTAAAACAAAAAACTTTACTCATGTTACGTCACATAATATTATTACTGTTACCTCCATGCTACTAGTTGTATTGCATTGTCTTTACACTCTGACACTTATTTTATACTGGTATTTAAATCTTGTATCACCAAATACTCTGTTATGATTATAACCGACAGATTACATAATAACACAGACCATTTTGTAGCCGTTAGCACGGGTCATTAATGGGTTTAATAAAATTACACAGATTTCTTCTTTTAGAATCTTTCCAATAAATCTCTAAGAACGCACTTCATAAACCGTTATCATATACAACCTTTGAGCACTAAGATTGTTTTTATAATACAGTGTATTATGTAATAAAGGAGTGTACAGCAACCTGCGTTTACCTACTAACTAGTTTCACAGCACACTTTAGAATAAAATGTAATGGCGTGTTCCATAGTCATCTACACTTGCCTTTAGGCAACTACAATAAAATTCTGCAAGCGGCCTGCAGTTAACGACTTAAAACAAAAATATAATTTATGACAACTTTGATACCTATTCGTAAATCGAGCCGTTTTACGTATTTTAAGGTAAACTTGTAAATAAATTAAGTTTGAAGCTGCCACTAAAAACTGTTGACAACATAATAGTTTGTTTCAAACATAAAAGTCAAAATTGTATTATAAAAAATCGTAAAACGCGGCATTTTTAAAAATGTGTTAGTAACAGTTTATACAGTGTAAATGTAATTCAAAATAAAGAGAATATCCTCAGAAAACGTACTGCAAATTCTTATAAAAAGTGTGAGAAAACGTGTAAATGTTTCCTTTAGCAAACACAGGGATCGCCAAAGCGTGGTTTACTGCGTACCGCAGTACTTAGCACAATATAAATACTAGCAAGAAAGGAAAGCTGAAGCGTTAGCCACGGTCTATGGGCACAGTTGAAAAAAAAACAAATATTTCTTTTCCTTCTCCACTTTGCGGAATGTAGCAGGTCGTACCTACGACACAAATTTGCGGAATCTGCGTCTTCCCAGAAATATGTCGCAATTGTATCTTTTAACTTAAGATTGTGTCTTTTAACTTAATGATTTATCATTGTTTGATAAAAAAATGCATAAAGTGTTTTCTGAAAATCCATCATATTCTCTACGATCCTTATTGTCTGCCAAAGACTAATGGTTCCTGACATTGTATGCAATCTTGCACGAGCCAGCCGGCATGGCTTCTTGTTGGCTCGTGAAAAAAGATCCTTCCACTATATTTACTAGTAGACATATTAATATTTGTCCACACGTTTAGGAGTTCTGCGTTTACGTATTATAAGAAACAATATTTTTTAAAGTCATATCGTCTCCTTCTTCTTCTTCTTCTTCTTCTTCTTCTGACAATCTGTTAAAAGCTACGATCAATTTGACAATCGACGTACTGCTTAATTACAAACAGACAATTGATAGTATTACGCAGATATTTCTAGTCTCTCTAAAGCTTAGACAAGACAAGGTCCTTGCGTTGTTGTGGTAAATTTTAGCTAACCTTTCCAGTCTTCTTCTCTCAGTTAAACTTCCCCTATCTATGTAGTCAACTGCATACGTCTTCGCTGTTGATCTAATTGTTCTTGGCGTTGTTGAGACGATTGTGCTGCTCTTCTTCTTCTCGATTCAACTCGTAAGACTTCAAGTCTTTCTTCCCGCTGATCTGCCGATTCTTCTGCTCGCCTTTGAGAAGTTCTGACTCTAACACGTTCATTATCGTCTAAACGTTCTTGATCAGTGCGGTTTGATCTCCTTTGACGTTCTGTGATTGGTGTCGAGAACGGCGGCCTATGTTCGAACGTGGGCGAGGCATTACAGATGATTAATGAATGTGTTAGTATGACTTAAGACTAAAGGCTGCCGTACTATGACTAAGACTCTTTTATTATGACTTAAGAATATGAAGCTCGATCATTCAGATATTGCAACTGTATACGTCTTAGCTGTTGATCTGATTGTTCTTGGCGTTGTTGAGACGATTGTGCTGCTCTTCTTCTTCTCGATTCAACTCGTATTATGGCTGGCGAAAACACAGACGACGATCAACTGGAAAAAAACGAAAGAAATGAATTGAATTGAATGCAACAATCAAACTCAAAGTAACTCACATTTTGATTTTCGAAAACAGATAATCAAATCACTTCCCAGATAATCAAATCACTTCCAACGATTGATTATGCTCATCAATGTGAACGAAACCAACAACTTTTCTCTTATTCTTCAACTCATAAAACGCGTACTATGGCCCGCGAAAACACAGACGACGATCAACTGGAAAGAAACGAAAGAAATAAATTCGATTTTCGAAAACACGCGCGTATTCGAATTCAACTTTGTGTTAAAATTTCATTTTACTATAAAAACACGCGCGTATTCTAATGCAACGTTGTGTCAAAATTTCAAGTCATTCGACCGACTACTTTTCGAGTTTTGCGAGCACAAACATACGCAGGCTGAATTTTTATATATAAAGATAGATTACTTACTCTGTGTTAACAAAATTCTTATGTATTTGGGGTTTTAGATATTATTAGTATTTATGGTAGCGCCGTCCTTCAACACCGTGAGCGTCTCCTGTTGATTTCAAACTGTTTTCCGTACAAACAATGTTCACTATTGTTAAGTGAATGGGAGCTTTAAGGCCGGTGTTTACACTGCCAAAATTTTCCGTGTTGTTAGGCCGTAGTCCAAATTGTCTAAATTCACTTCAGGAGATGTCCGTTATGGATGCGGACGAAAGTCTCGAAGTAATTAGAGACAATCTGCACCACAGCTTAACAACCTGGAAAACTGTGACAAATTCAAGTACTGTGACAACTTCAAATACTGTTTATTGTAAGGAAAAGATATATTTGCGAAATAAATATTGCTCTAATACATTTTAAGTAATTTAGCTCTCAAGTGTTTCGTTTATCT
This sequence comes from Magicicada septendecula, assembly GCA_034769895.1. Classification (NCBI taxonomy): domain Eukaryota; kingdom Metazoa; phylum Arthropoda; class Insecta; order Hemiptera; family Cicadidae; genus Magicicada; species Magicicada septendecula. The sequence continues at coordinate 144,566,701 of CM068367.1, read as the reverse complement.
TAAATGGCAATATACAGTATCTCCGACGATAGATAAATAACATGCATGTCCCTTATTATGCTTACTTCTGCCAGGAAAATGATAGGATTCTAGTATTGTCTGGTCAGATTGCCTAGATGATCTAGAATATTGCGGCAATTAATCTTTAAAATTACTCACACAGATTTAGTGGATTGACTATAAAAACCTGCCATGTAGACAAATGCTGTTTAGTTAGAGAGTTTCATGAATTTTACAAGTGATCTCACTTCAGTACGCTAATAAATGTAAATATCGGTATGGAGAACCATACATGACTTCCATATTCTAAGATTTATATTTAAAATCATTTTCAGCCAAACAGCCAGGCTGTGCCTTACCTGCCTTTTTATTGCTGTATTAAATGAAAAATATTATATTACATTAAAATGAAAAAATTATAATTTTATTGCCTGGCAACAAAATTATTTTATTTTTAACAATTACCATTGTTTCAAAAAGTTTAAATAAATTTTCAAGTACTTTACTCTTGTTAAAACGTATAAGGTTGCAGGTAAACTACCCCTTCCCCTTAACCGATCTTCACCAAAATCGAAAGTCATTGAGACCTCTACAATTCAGGGACGTATGCAAAAAATTATTTGATTCTGTTTGAATTTGCGGCTGTTATCGTTTGCCATAGAAAATACGCTTGATAAAAAAACGTTGCAGGTAAACTACCTCTTCCCCTTAACCGATCTTCACCAAAAACAATAGGTCTTGAGTACTCTACAAATCAGGACTGTATGCAAAACATTATTTGATTCTGTTTGAATTTGCGGCTGTTATCGTTTGCCATAGAAAATACCCTTGTTAAAAAAACGTTGCAGGTAAACTACCCCTTTCCCTCAACCGATCTTCACCAAAAACAATAGGTCTTGAGAAATCTACAATTCAGGGCTGTATGCGAAACATTATTTGATTCTGTTTGAATTTGCGGCTGTTATCGTTTGCCAAAAAAAAAAAAATTTCCCTTGATAAAAAAAAGCGTTGCAGGTAAACTACCCCTTCCCCTCAACCGATCTTCACCAAAAACAATAGGTCGCGAGTACTCTACAAATCAGGGCTGTATGCAAAAAATTATTTGATTCTGTTTGAATTTGCGGCAGTTGTCGTTTGCCATAGAAAATACGCATGATAAAAAACGTTGCTGGTAAACTACCCCTTCCCCTCAACCGATCTTCACCAAAAACAATAGGTCTTGAGTACTCTACAAATCAGGGCTGTATGCAGAAAATTATTTCATTCTGTTTGAATTTGCGGCTGTTATCGTTTGCCATAGAAAATACCCTTGCTAAAAAAACGTTGTAGGTAAACTACCCCTTTCCCTTAACCGATCTTCACCAAAAACAAAAGGTATTGAGAACTCTACAATTTAGGGCTGTATGCAAATAATCTTTTCATTCTGTTTGAATTTGCGGCTGTTATCGTTTGCCATAGGAAATACCCTTGTTAAAACATAAAACGTTACAGGTAAACTACCCCTTTCCCTTAACCGATCTTCACCAAAAACAATAGGTCTTGAGAACTCTACAATTCAGGGCTGTATGCGAAACATTATTTGATTCTGTTTGAATTTGCGGCTGTTATCGTTTGCCAAACAAACAAAATTACCCTTGCTAAAAAAAAACCGTTGCAGGTAAACTACCCCTTTCCCTCAACCGATCTTCACCAAAAACAATAGGTCGCGAGAACTCTGCAAAACCGGGCTGTATGCAAAAAATTATTTGATTCTGTTTGAATTTGCGGCAGTTATCGTTTGCCATAGAAAAAAAATCTACAGACAGACAGACACACAGACAGACAGACACATAGACAGACAGACACACAGACAGACACACAGACACTTTTCGGAAAACGACTTTTTTTCATGTTTTGAGTGTAGTAGAATCAGAATCTGCAATAATCTCGAACACGATTTTTTTTGCCATCACCATACTTCCATTCCTTAAGGAATATGGAAGTAAAATATCGGTATGGAGAACCATACATGACTTCCATATTCTAAGATTTATATTTAAAATCATTTTCAGCCAAACAGCCAGGCTGTGTCTTACCTGCCTTTTTATTGCTGTATTAAATGAAAAATATTATATTACATTAAAATGAAAAAATTATAATTTTATTGCCTGGCAACAAAATTATTTTATTTTTAACAATTACCATTGTTTCAAAAAGTTTAAATAAATTTTCAAGTACTTTACTCTTGTTAAAACGTAAAAGGTTGCAGGTAAACTACCCCTTCCCCTTAACCGATCTTCACCAAAATCGAAAGTCATTGAGACCTCTACAATTCAGGGACGTATGCAAAAAATTATTTGATTCTGTTTGAATTTGCGGCTGTTATCGTTTGCCATAGAAAATACGCTTGATAAAAAAACGTTGCAGGTAAACTACCCCTTCCCCTTAACCGATCTTCACCAAAAACAATAGGTCTTGAGTACTCTACAAATCAGGGCTGTATGCAAAACATTATTTGATTCTGTTTGAATTTGCGGCTGCTATCGTTTGCCATAGAAAATAAAACGTAAAAGGTTGCAGGTAAACTACCCCTTCCCCCTAACCGATCTTCACCAAAAACAATAGGTCTTGAGTACTCTACAAATCAGGACTGTATGCAAAACATTATTTGATTCTGTTTGAATTTGCGGCTGTTATCGTTTGCATATAAAATACCCTTGTTAAAACATAAAACGTTACTGGTAAACTACCCCTTTCCCTCAACCGATCTTCACCAAAAACAATAGGTCTTGAGAAATCTACAATTCAGGGCTGTATGCGAAACATTATTTGATTCTGTTTGAATTTGCGGCTATCGTTTGCCAAAAAAAAAAAATTTCCCTTGATAAAAAAAACCGTAGCAGGTAAACTACCCCTTCCCCTCAACCGATCTTCACCAAAAACAAAAGGTCGCGAGTACTCTACAAACCAGGGCTGTATGCAAAAAATTATTTGATTCTGTTTGAATTTGCGGCAGTTGTCGTTTGCCATAGAAAATACGCATGATAAAAAACGTTGCTGGTAAACTACCCCTTCCCCTCAACCGATCTTCACCAAAAACAATAGGTCTTGAGTACTCTACAAATCAGGGCTGTATGCAGAAAATTATTTCATTCTGTTTGAATTTGCGGCTGTTATCGTTTGCCATAGAAAATACCCTTGTTAAAAAAACGTTGTAGGTAAACTACCCCTTTCCCTTAACCGATCTTCACCAAAAACAAAAGGTATTGAGAACTCTACAATTTAGGGCTGTATGCAAATAATCTTTTCATTCTGTTTGAATTTGCGGCTGTTATCGTTTGCCATAGGAAATACCCTTGTTAAAACATAAAACGTTACAGGTAAACTACCCCTTTCCCTTAACCGATCTTCACCAAAAACAATAGGTCTTGAGAACTCTACAATTCAGGGCTGTATGCGAAACATTATTTGATTCTGTTTGAATTTGCGGCTGTTATCGTTTGCCAAACAAACAAAATTACCCTTGCTAAAAAAAAACCGTTGCAGGTAAACTACCCCTTTCCCTCAACCGATCTTCACCAAAAACAATAGGTCGCGAGAACTCTGCAAAACCGGGCTGTATGCAAAAAATTATTTGATTCTGTTTGAATTTGCGGCAGTTATCGTTTGCCATAGAAAAAAAATCTACAGACAGACAGACACACAGACAGACAGACACATAGACAGACAGACACACAGACAGACACACAGACACTTTTCGGAAAACGACTTTTTTTCATGTTTTGAGTGTAGTAGAATCAGAATCTGCAATAATCTCGAACACGATTTTTTTTGCCATCACCATACTTCCATTCCTTAAGGAATATGGAAGTAAAATATCGGTATGGAGAACCATACATGACTTCCATATTCTAAGATTTATATTTAAAATCATTTTCAGCCAAACAGCCAGGCTGTGTCTTACCTGCCTTTTTATTGCTGTATTAAATGAAAAATATTATATTACATTAAAATGAAAAAATTATAATTTTATTGCCTGGCAACAAAATTATTTTATTTTTAACAATTACCATTGTTTCAAAAAGTTTAAATAAATTTTCAAGTACTTTACTCTTGTTAAAACGTAAAAGGTTGCAGGTAAACTACCCCTTCCCCTTAACCGATCTTCACCAAAATCGAAAGTCATTGAGACCTCTACAATTCAGGGACGTATGCAAAAAATTATTTGATTCTGTTTGAATTTGCGGCTGTTATCGTTTGCCATAGAAAATACGCTTGATAAAAAAACGTTGCAGGTAAACTACCCCTTCCCCTTAACCGATCTTCACCAAAAACAATAGGTCTTGAGTACTCTACAAATCAGGGCTGTATGCAAAACATTATTTGATTCTGTTTGAATTTGCGGCTGCTATCGTTTGCCATAGAAAATAAAACGTAAAAGGTTGCAGGTAAACTACCCCTTCCCCCTAACCGATCTTCACCAAAAACAATAGGTCTTGAGTACTCTACAAATCAGGACTGTATGCAAAACATTATTTGATTCTGTTTGAATTTGCGGCTGTTATCGTTTGCCATATAAAATACCCTTGTTAAAACATAAAACGTTACAGGTAAACTACCCCTTTCCCTCAACCGATCTTCACCAAAAACAATAGGTCTTGAGAAATCTACAATTCAGGGCTGTATGCGAAACATTATTTGATTCTGTTTGAATTTGCGGCTATCGTTTGCCAAAAAAAAAAAATTTCCCTTGATAAAAAAAACCGTAGCAGGTAAACTACCCCTTCCCCTCAACCGATCTTCACCAAAAACAAAAGGTCGCGAGTACTCTACAAACCAGGCCTGTATGCAAAAAATTATTTGATTCTGTTTGAATTTGCGGCAGTTGTCGTTTGCCATAGAAAATACGCATGATAAAAAACGTTGCTGGTAAACTACCCCTTCCCCTCAACCGATCTTCACCAAAAACAATAGGTCTTGAGTACTCTACAAATCAGGGCTGTATGCAGAAAATTATTTGATTCTGTTTGAATTTGCGGCTGTTATCGTTTGCCATAGAAAATACCCTTGTTAAAAAAACGTTGTAGGTAAACTACCCCTTTCCCTTAACCGATCTTCACCAAAAACAAAAGGTATTGAGAACTCTACAATTTAGGGCTGTATGCAAATAATCTTTTCATTCTGTTTGAATTTGCGGCTGTTATCGTTTGCCATAGGAAATACCCTTGTTAAAACATAAAACGTTACAGGTAAACTACCCCTTTCCCTTAACCGATCTTCACCAAAAACAATAGGTCTTGAGAACTCTACAATTCAGGGCTGTATGCGAAACATTATTTGATTCTGTTTGAATTTGCGGCTGTTATCGTTTGCCAAACAAACAAAATTACCCTTGCTAAAAAAAAACCGTTGCAGGTAAACTACCCCTTTCCCTCAACCGATCTTCACCAAAAACAATAGGTCGCGAGAACTCTGCAAAACCGGGCTGTATGCAAAAAATTATTTGATTCTGTTTGAATTTGCGGCAGTTATCGTTTGCCATAGAAAAAAAATCTACAGACAGACAGACACACAGACAGACAGACACACAGACAGACAGACACACAGACAGACACACAGACACTTTTCGGAAAACGACTTTTTTTCATGTTTTGAGTGTAGTAGAATAAGAATCTGCAATAATCTCGAACACGATTTTTTTTGCCATCACCATACTTCCATTCCTTAAGGAATATGGAAGTAAAATGACAATTACTAATTTTTTATTTAAAGTACAGACAAATGTAATTTATTTACTTTGTTGACTTTGTGTGTGTGTGTGTGTGTGTGTGTGTGTGTGTGTGTGTGTGTGTGTGTGTGTGTGTGTGTGTGTGTGTGTGTGTGTGTGTGTGTGTGTGTGTGTGTGTGTGTGTGTGTGTGTGTGTGTGTGTGTGTGTGTGAGGCACAAACCAATTAGAAAACGACTACGACGCACAATACAACGCAAAAAGTACCTCATTGTGTTATATTTCTTGCACTGTTCTTTATATTAAATCCATTAAATCCTAGGAACAACGTTTAGAAAAACGTTCACGCGTTTATAAACGCTCCACTTGTAGAAGAAAAAAAGTATATTTATTGTGATTAAAACGGCAAAAGTCGTTTTTCTTTTTTCATCTCAGCTGTTTATCGTGACCCTCCGCAAGGGTTTACTCAATTTTCCTTGCATTGTCTCAGAAGGTCGTAACGTTAAACCGTTTAAAATTATGTGTTTTCTCTCTACATATATATATATATATAATATCTTTTATTAGCATATTAAAAATACTTATAAAACCATCTTTCATAAAGTAACAAAAAATAGTTGCTTCTTCTCATTGCACATTATAACCCATAAGGATAAAATTAAATTTTAAAAATAAATAACCTGACAAGTAGTACATTTAAATATTTAAACTGTTTCTCTTAGAAAACTAAATTTAGTTTATTAATTTCTAGCTAAAATTTCTAGTTAAATTTCTAAATTAGAAAACTAAATTAATTGCTAGTTTATTACAAAAAGCTATTCATTCTATTCTCTTAAATAATTTACTCTTATTGTATGTTACAGTTTAATGTAGTTTACAATATTAATGTGTATCACTGGTCTCACACCTTCCGTATATTTTTCAACTACCTTCCGGTTCTCCAAGTCGTATTAATTTTTATTTATATACCTTTATCATTTTATTGTTCTTGATTTTAATATGTAATTCTTTAAGTCAGTTTATATTGTTTAAGAAAAGTTTTAGTTCATAAAAATGTTTGCATTATGCTCCAATATTTCTAAATAAGATTATTTTATTTTCCTTCTCTGAATTTGACCCAATTTTTAACATTAATGTAGTAAATAAGATTATTTTATTTTCCTTCTCTGAATTTGACCCAATTTTTAACATTAATGTAGTAACTAATATTTTAAGTTATACATTTTTTAAACTTTAGAATTTTTGGTATATTATATAGTTACATATTATTCAATTGGGTGACAAAAAGACTGGAATAATAACTTCTTAATTACGCTTTTTGGACTGTGAAACTCAAATTAGTAGGTATCAAGATTTGCATTCTTTATTAATTTTGGTAAATAGTTTTCAGTTGTTTTGATAATGGTTTTTCCTTCATAAAAATATGGACTGTTATTAACAGAAAGCAGATGGCCAAAACGATAATAGTTACAGTTTCCACAAAAATACTAAAAATTAACGTACTGTCTATATAGAGATCAACGTTTTTAAGAAAATAGACGAAAAGGCTTTAATGAAACACTGAAATTTATTTTTCGAAGTAATGTTGAAATATTTACAGAAACTGTCAAAAAAGAAGAAAAACAAGTAAATGAATTAAATAATAATTGCTGTTTGTTGAATACATAGGCTATGTTTTTGTTGAACACTTAGACCCACCGCAGGTTTTAACAGTGATATCTGACTTATTAAAAATATAATAAAAATATTTTAAGCACACCCCAAAACATACGCTCACAGTTATAAAGATTCGAGAGACTTTATTTTTCTGAACGCTACGTAACGCTACTGTACGCTGGCAAACAAATCTCACTGCACACTACGTTGTGTAGCCGCAAAACACGTTAATTTAGTCTCCGTCCGTGCAATGGAAGACCATTGACGGTAAGTTTACTTTGATTGGCAAAAAACGCTTTCCGTTTGCCAACAGATACGACTTTGTAACTCACTCGTGCATCACGTACTTGCTTATTACCCAGCTTGTAAATGATACTGTTACGTGACACACGAGATTTAGTTTATAACTTGCTGTTTCCTTACGCTAATTGTTGCCGTTTTTCTGTTAATCTGTTGCATGTAACGGCCTACGCAAAACACACAAACAAACTTACATTAACTTCTACTTCTTTGAAATTATAAGTTATTCATTAAAAGTGGTAAAATATTGAAACTGATGATAAAATATTTACGAGAGGCAAATGCACCCTCGTGCAAAATTGTTTAATTATAAATAACATACATTTTATTTTTATAATTTTTTACAGTACGCACTATACACATCCAATGATAAAAGTTTGACAAATTGAATAAATTAATATACTAGCCAAAAAAAATTTATTAAATATTTTCACTTTAACTAATAACGTGTTATAGAAACACTCATACCACTTGAAACAATCTCTTAACAGAATTGAACCGTAACGGACTGGAATCGCTGATACAATTCTCGCCGATGTTCACACAACTGTTTTTTTTTTTTTTTTTCAGACAACTTTACTTTACCTCTTTCCGTAGCGTAGTGTAGAATGTATCACAAAGTTTCTATAATAATCGGGCCGCTCGTAGCCATTATTACATGCCAGACAATGCTAGGACACAGACAATTATTTTTCTGACACAGTCAAGCATAACGAAGGATAACTTACATATGTCTCATTGACTGTACGTACAGTCCATTCAAGCTGATGCAAATGAATTATTTAAGATATAAGTTAAAGTTTAAGGAAACGGTATTTTTACTAAATTATAATGCGTTGTTATCCTAAAGCAAAAACAGCTAACGTTATTCGTGTGGAAAAAATTTGAAATCAGGAAGAAACAAACTGTTATTATTTAGGTTGTTTTACTATAAGACACTAATGGAGTATGAAGAAAATACAAATACAGAAAATCTTGTAAACATAAAATAAATATCATATTGAATATACAGTGTATTGATTGCATCAGTATATTTGTAAACTAAAATATGATTTCTTTGTAACCAAGCCATAACAAAAATTGTATTTGGCTCTTTTGACAACCGGTATATTTTATCTTACAAACTCATGTATGTCTCGTATATTGTTTTCGTATGTTTGGAAATACCCAAGGTTGCAATTAGCAGTAAAACAAATACCAATAACAAAACAGACCTGTATCAAGTGATGTTGTAACTAATGTAATCATAGCCCTAATTATTTTAATAAACAAAATAAGTTTGTGTACAATTTCAATTTGCTAATTTAACGTTATGCGCGACTGCGAAGAAATATTATTTATTTAATACAGAACAGTTTCCGATTAGTTTATCTTACCTAAATTAACATACATTAACAAAAATTACTTAAATTAACAAAAATCTTACCTGTGTTTGTCTTCACTTTATGCGCTATGTAGCACTGATTCGCTTTACATTTAGCAATTCACTCGCAACTACATGTCATGACTTTAACTTTTCCGTGCTAAGACAACTACCAGTATTTCGTTACGAATTGTTTGCAACGTGTCCGTTGTAAATCTGGGCCCTGAGGAAATATATCAGTAGGCCTGTATCGTCAATTTATAGTGCCTTATTTACCCAAAATTTTTCATATTGGTTCAATCAAGACGAAGTGGTTTTTATGTAATAACTTGGCGGAATAACTATTAGTAACTAATTATTTTAATATTAAATAAATTTTTAACAGTATTTGTTAAACTGACAAAGTAATTGCCGTGAAATTACTATGCAATCACTTGCAGTTGAAAACACGTGGTTTGGAAAGGTCTAGAAACCGGAAGTTCATGTTCATCAGCACGTGGCCGAATTTTTAGTAATGTCTTGAACGTTTTAACATGTAAAAATTATGTCATGTGCGTAGATTTTTAAAAGCACGGGTGAACCGTAAGTTACCCAGTTTTTCATATGGCAATCTTTCACAATATCTAATAAAGCAGTCTCATAGTCTCTGGGAAGTCGCAGTGTATCGTGGAGGGAGCGGCTGAATCAAACAACCAAGTCAGGCACGGCGTTCGATATCTTCAACGATCGATGGCTGTCAACGAGGATTGAATCAGAAGCAACTTGTACGAACACAGCAGCCAAGAGGAAACCCTGAGATCGACATCCCACCTCAAGAGGATAACGGTCGGTGTGAAATCAGGAGTAGGCCCACAAGACTAATCAAACTCAACCCAGCAAATTGCAGAAAAGTTAAATTATAAAAACTCTTTATGAAATATAAAACAAGTAAAGACTCTCTTTCTAATTTGCTAACTGTCAAATATTTCAAAAATTTTATAATTTTGAATTCACAGTTTTCACATATAAACTGTACACGTTTATATAAAAAAGGAATATCCAATAAATATATTAAGCCACCCAATCAAAATTTATTTCTACAAGTGCAGTCAGCTTCTAACCTTTTACCTTGCAATACATTATACGTTATATATATGATATAACGTGATTATGATGGAACGTTCGATTTGCCTTTAAAAATACCAAAACCCTAATGACAAGTGTTGTTCCGAGGTGGAGGCATTCATTTGTTTCAGGGTTGGCAGCTCTGCTGTGGCTGACTGAATTATTAATTGCAAATCATGGCATTGTATGGAAGCCATGACGCCCTCTATACTTATGTCATGATTAACAGCGTTATTGTATGGAATATTTTGAGGAGCGCGAATTTGTTCCATTAGGCACTGATAAATGATAACATGAACAATTTGACAGTGGTACTTAATTTACGATGTGATTAATTTGTTCTGTGTGTTTTAGAGCCTACAAAATGGTGTAGGCTTTTATAACCACTAATTTTTAAGGTAATAATTCAAAACCAAATCACATGGGTTTTACTTCCACTCGTTATTTGTTTCCTTGCATGTGTTAATTCTGCATCCTTTCATTGCGTCTTTTCTTTTTATTCCAAAAAAATTGTTGTTGACTTAACATAACGTATATTACTCTGAAGAAACGTATACTTAACTCAGCAGACACATAATGAATATTGTACACATTTAAATACAACTCTTACTTTAAAATGCAGATACGTTGGAAGCTGTCCAAATAAAAATACTGCGTAACAATCATTGTTTTTTAAGTGTATCATGTAAACATGAGACGTTTAACTGTGTTTTGTGAAAAACCACAAATTAATTACTTGACAAAAAAGGTAAAACTACTTATAATTTTAAGTCATTTAAATTTCTGTGTACAACAAGCTTTATTATTAATGATCTTATGCAGTATACACGTCTTCATTACATGTAAGCTTAGAAGGAATAATAAATAATATAATCATTTCCTACACATCTCCTAAGACATAACTGTGTAGGCTCCCTCCCCCCACAGAAATCCAACCCTACACCCGGGCCTACAACATCTAGGTCTCGTGGGGGCGGGCAACAGCTGTCACTCTAGGTAGCTAACAGGGCAATGGTAACACAGTATTGACACTTTTGTGTGTATCGCTTGAAAGAACAGCGTAATCCACAGTTGGACCAGTCATGCAATTGTGTTAGTGGCTGTAAGTTAGTGGGTCGCGAAAGATGGCTTTAGGCCACCAGGACGAACCATGGCGTATTTAGTCCTAGCTGCGATAACCGAAGACTCTGGCGCGGTAGTCTGTTATTTAGCCGAAACTCGTAATTTACTTGCAAAATTACCAAAATAATTCTGGGGTTAAAGGATGACTTAAAAACCTACGTCTTGAAAAAACCCTCCTTGGAGGGTAAAATAAATGAGGCACTACATTAGTGTATATGCAGAAAAGGTTCTACCACTCCAATACGGCTGTGATGCCATAGTACTTGACCACTTAAACGAAAAGGTACTTCACAAAAAAAGTAATAACGGCTTGTGCTGGATCGTCTGTCGTGGACATCAAGAAAATGGCTGGCAGTCTGTTGATCGAGACCCAAAATGGCCATCAAAGGGCCCGGTGGCTTATAAAAAGTACTATGGACGATACTGACGTTGAGGTGAGTCGCCATACCACTCTAATTACCAGAAAGGGGGGTGGTAGTTTTTCGTGACGTATTCAACTGCACTGAAGGCGAAACTGCTACAGAGTCAAAGACGTCATGTCAGAGGTTGAGGGTGCGCAGAGAGGGCAGACACTTTCTTCAGTCTCCCATGCCTTGACTTTTAATAAGATAACACTGTCTGATAAAATCAGTGCAGAAATCCATTGGCTAAGCGTAAAAACTTTTATCGTTCAGCCCATTCCAGTTTTTAAGTTTTGGGCACACGGAATCCAGATCTACCCGATTCCGCTGGAATTGTTTCTGCTGGAAGACAGCAATGACATTTGTGACGAACCAATAAAGTGTATAACAGAGGTGGGCAACATTGTTTCAGGTCAACCATCTCACCCGTGTATAAACAGGGGGTAGCGATAAAAGAGCTGGAAAACAATTAATAAAATATCCTACCTCAAAGCCTAGAAAGTTGTTTGCCCGGCTTAGTCAGTTATGCACAGCCTGTACAACCTACGCTAACAGTGACATCGACAACAAACGTGAAAGAGTCAGTGCCAGCAGTTACGAAGAGTAGAGAATAGCAGTGGGTCTGCTACAACACCCTCAATCTACTCTCCAAGAAGATCGGAATCAAACATTGTGGCTGCGACTGAAGCCACCTCCAGTGGGGACAAACCGGTGAGAGGGTATCGGTGTCCGTCACCACGTCCTCCCAGATACACCAGGGAAAGCGGAAAAAAGTGACGGTGGTGAGAAAATTTGTCCGCAGTCTAGAAGTTGAGCTCCGGATCGGCGTTCGCTCTATTGCCAGTACCAGTGACCCACCGACCTCGGAAACCTGGCAGAGTTCAGCAATCTTCGGTAGAAGAAGAAGAAAGGTTGGCTAAAATGGAAGCCCTGTTGCGTATATTTACCAGATTTTTCATGGCGAGCAAAAGATGTATAGGATCTGGTCGACCAGCTACCAGCTCCATTACTCCTGGTTGGGGACTTTATGCTCATAGTCTCACTTGGTGTTGTAAGAGGAGGAACGGAGCTGGATTAAGGACTAAAAATGGATTCCTAAACAAACGACTTTTCAAAATGAAAAGTTTGTTTTAATCCACACATCGCATGGATTCTGATAACACTCCAGGTTTTTCCCTGTTTGCCAAAGATTAACATTATGCTAAGTACTGTGATACGGAGTAAACCACCCTTCGCTTATTTCGTTATTTGCATTGGGTTACATTTACACAATAACTCGAAATTTTGAACTTTTTTCAGGACGTTTTTTCCAAGACGCCTTTATTATTTTTTCATTATTATACCTACTCTTTGTGAACTTACTTCAACTATCCTAAAAATACATGTTTTCGAAATAAAAATTAATTCCAATATTTTCAATACTGTTTTGTTTTAATGTTTTAAAATATTTTAATAATAGATTGAAGTGTTACTAAGTTAAAATGTTACTTCATGCTGTGTAAAAGTTTTCCTACCACGGTTATACACCATGGTTGTTGTAACGTTTATTAACAATGTCAGAGCCAATTTTGAAAATATACTGCTTATTGTGTCACTGTTTTGTTGACCTATAAAAGGAACTATAAAGTGATCTATAAACAAGTATTTCCGGAACCAGTTAATTAGTGTTCATTGTGACTTGTATATTTTTACGATAAAGAAGATCTGGTGATTCAGTCTGGCGACAGCTATGATAACATTTTCTCTCAGTCACTGTTTATAGTGTCTCTCTGTGTAATTAACACTTCAGTTACAGTCGACTGTCACGTAACTAAATTAATTGTACCAGATGAATCAATTAAGATTCTGTAACAGACGGAGCTGCTAGAATGTAGTAGGACAAATATAGTTTTATCAGTTAATTAAATTAACTGTTATAATAGCTATTAAAACATGTATTCAAACATACCCACGGATTTTGTGCCAATATATGGACCTTATTTTTAATTTTTGTTATATGTATCCTGTTTAAAATATAATTATTATGAATTATAGTAGGGGGGGAGGTACACACTTAATGATGACTTAATGCACATGGTATTCAATGATTTTTCTGTACGCGTTTTGGTTTGTAGTCGACTTCAGAAACAGTGTCCTCAGAAATGGTCAAGAAAAAAGTAATGGTCTTTAAGAATGTACGCCAGAGGAATCAGTGGACCTGATAAATCAAATAGCCGTAACTCTCCCGCCAAACTCCGAAAAAATAATCATCATGATTGAAACCAATGTAGATACTACTGAGAATCAGTGCTCTATTATCAAACCCTAGGCAGTCAGCCATAGTAATTGCCAGATAATAAATACAAGCAGAAAAATGCCCACTAGACTGACAAAATACTGTAGATCAGCAATATTTTATAAAGCAATACATAACTACTGGTTAACACTTTTACCGTATCTAGGGTAGTGAAAAATTACTCAGCAAATAAATATCCACTTCAAAATTACCAGTAAACTTGAGTAGCTTTTGAACAGCTTGTTCCCAATACCTCTCAAAGGCTGAGAATTTAAAGACGTAGTTTTCTTACGTGAATTTAAAGATTCTTTTGCGGTTTGAATCCTGTCATTGGGACAACACTGATACATTAAACTCCTCAAAGGCTCCGTTAGCTAAGCAGTAGTAAATGTATTGGTTAATACAAGACCATGTTGACAGAGAATTATCAACCCTTAATTAAATGTTGGTTTTCTCCGGGAGCAACGTTTCTGCGTAGATTATTTGAAGCTGAACGGCGTGTCAACAAAAGACAGATATCCACTGCCACTCGTCGACTGTACACTCGACTCGCAGACTGTACCTCTACTTCATGCTGGACACGCACTGCTTTTGTACATTAAGCCTAAAGAGGAGATATTGCCGAGTCCGTCTTCATCGAGACGCAAAGTAGCCTCTTCCAGTTTGAGGTCATACGACTTTGACTTTGTAATGCACCAGCCACGTTTTGAAGATTAATATTTCTGGTTCTCTGAGGCCAGAAATAGAAAACTTGCTTTGTTTACTCAGATAACGTCATAGTAATTGGAAAATTCTTTAATAGGTGTTTAAAAATTTTTAAGAAAGTTCTAACCAAAATTCGTAATGCCCAACTAAAGCTGAGCTTGAACAAGTGTCTTCTTCATCAAAGTGAAGTACAATATTTGGTCCATTGTATCTCAGTAGCGGCGTTAATTTAGACCCGAATATAGTAGGCACCATAAGAACCTGGCCTGCTCCAAACAGGATGTTTGGAGTTTTCTCGGATTATGCTTATATGAAAAGCGTTTAGTAAAAGGTTTTGCTACTGTAGCCATACCACTACATGAGCTAATGAAAAATAAATGGACATTCCAGTGGTGAAGAGAGTGTGACCAAGCCTTCAGGGCTTTGGAAGGACAACTGCTTTTCCAATTGTTGCTTTTCCAGCTTTCGTATACGGTTAACACAACCGCAAGCAATATTTGTCACAAGCAGCTTTGTCCCAAGTGCAAAACGGGGGAGATCGATTACAGCAAGGGGTTTTTCATAGTAGAGAGAAATTATTGTGTGGTCAGAAGAGAGTTGCTGGCTGTCGTTTGCGCTTTGAAACACTTTCATAAGTATGTGAATAGAAAGCAATGTTCACTATGTACCGATCATGCTTCGCTTGCATGGCTTTTGACGTAACGTTTTGTGTATTTTTTTTTTAATGTATTCAAATGTATTTAAATTCTGCGTATTTATTTTTGTTGGCATGTATTTTGTAACACTTATATAATATTTATACAGCACCCTAATGTATGCATTTGAACACTATTATTTAATTTATGGGTAACTAAGTATATTTCAAATATCCGTAATATAAGGTACTCTCTCGTTTAATTCAATTTGAGGACAGCATCTTCCTTCAGTCTTTCATATTTATTTGTAAGGAATAGATTGCGTGAAAAAGTTTTCAGTATTATTATTAATAAAATAATTCTCTATTGTTTCAAGCGCACCAGGAATTGATTTATAATTACCAATAAAACGTAGCATGTTCAAACCCCACACAACAATAGTAGGTAACGATAACAGAAAAAGTGTTGGTCGCATGACACACGCTATCGCGCCAGTAACCATAATAATAGTAGCTTATGTTGTAATCACGAACTGTAATATGCACTAATTGATGAAAATTATATTATAACAACAATCACAACAAAATTTTTATTTGAGGCAAATACAATTAATGTAAAGGTCAGAAAACAAAGCAATAATGATTACAGTAGAGAGTTTATATATTTTCTTAATAGACTAACAAAATATTTCAAAGTACATTCTGGGAATGTAATTACATTACATTAACAATACAATAAATTACATTAGTGAAACAGGTTATTACACTGAACAACGTATCTATTTCAGTGTGTAACAGGAAAATTCTCTTGTATATTTAACATTTCTCTAATATTATTAACTTAATTTTTTGTTATGAGACAAAGAACACACAAATAAAATATAATCAATATATATGAGTTTGTCTACTAAATTAAAACAAATTAACAATATCTATATACTTACTTTTACAAAAATAAATATGAAATAATTATTAAAACAATTTAATAAATTATTACAAACAATTGACCTATTGTAAATAGTTAAAAAACATTAGATAACCTGTTCTATTCCATATATTAATGTTCTTTGGTTTCTTCCCATTACTTGACCTCTTTCTGTTATCTCTGTTGTGACAGCGTTCTTCCACTTTTTCTTGTGGATTTGTTTATCTTCTTATAGTTTAGAAACTCCTGTTTCTTAACCATTGTGCCTAGAGACTATAGTTTTATTTATTAATCATATTTTATTATCACTTCCTTAGAACTAATATATGACTTTTCCTTTATTTTATAACTTTTCAATATTTTTTTTCCTCCATTTCTTTCTTTCCATTATGACTCCTACATTCTTAGTGTGTATTTCACATTCTTATTCAAAATTCATGTTTTTAACTGTCGTAGTGTTAACTGTTGTTCTAACTGTTGCTTCATGGATTCTAAATTTAACATTTCTTGACAGTTGCTTTATTTTTGTTCTGTGGCGTTTGGTCCAAAAAAATTGTTTGTTTTATTTTGCTCCAAAATAAACAAACTCGTTAATCTGTTTATATTTTACTTTCTCTGTAATGTGAGTCTACTTTAACTAGGCGTGATCTAAACTCAACCGCATGACTATGGATACCCCTTAGGTATGATTATGATAATAAACATACAATCATGGAAATTGGCACTTAGTAGAGGTTTTGTACTTATTAGCTATTCTAACTAACAGGAATCTTTCGTATGTAAACGTCTGTATTTGAACGGTTTTACAGATTTCGTCTTCAATGTCGCAGGCTCACGTGGATTACCATATTTACATCTGCCCGTTTACAATCAATTATACCTAGATAATTCTCAACCCTTATGAACGACCATAGTAACTGTTTCAATTTGCATCGTGTGAATTGTAAAATTATTCTACTCCGATCTATAAGTTTTTATGATACCTATATTTCTTTTACACGTATCGAGGGATGAGCCTTTATTTTTATTAACAATACCAAATTCAGCTCTACACGGTAGACAACATGTTATGTCCATACAGAATTAATTCGTCCTTTAAACTAGTAAGTTAACCATATATTGGCTAGCAGGACCGCTGCTTCTCAACCCTTTTTCTCTGTTGACCAATTCTATCAGTCAAATGTATTAGACTACATTGAAATAGATTGTTGACCATAGTGGAGTTCAACAACAAGAATGCAATTTTGAGTTTGTGACCCATGTAATTATAAAAAACTTCTATTCTTTTGTATTTATCAAAGTCTATTTAATGTTCATTCGTTAAAAATAGTCTTTCACAATTCCAAAACTTTCAGAAATGTTGCGTACAACGCAGGATATAACACATCACATTAGATAAAAGTCAATTTTTAAATAAACTCTAATGACTGTATACATAATGTTTTAGTTTGTGGTTTACAAATTGTTATATTGTTACTCCGGTTTTAACAATTTACACATAGTCTTTATCCTACCCTTTGTCATATTGCAGTATATCGCTTTGCCGCATTGTCTTGTTTACCGTTTTTGTTTACCTTTGCCCCATTGTCATTGTTGCAATCCTAAACTTATTGCTATTCTTGGAAACAAGAACATTTGTTTGTAATCTACACGAATTATATTATCATTGTGACAAATGCAACTGACTTAGATTTTAAAGAAAGTAGAGGCTGGTTGCAAAACAAAAGAAAGGCCTCAAAAACAAGGAAAACATTAAAATATTTTACGTTATTTTGGAAGAAAGTAAGCAACCATTAGCAGTTTTCTAAAACACTGTGCCAAGGTAGAATGAATGTGACTTTGTGATTTTATATGGGATTCGTGTATAGCATCGTTTGCGAGCACGCGCGCGCGCGCGTGTGTGTGTAAATTTAAAATAAAATATTACACAATGGAAAACTAACCAACAATGGTGGACATGGCACTTTTTTTACTTCTTCCACAAGTATAGTACAAACGAACCAAATCATTAGCAATCATTTTATCGCATAGGAACGAAATTTTCATTATAATACATTTTAGGTTAGTTGTCTCCAAGTCGCTTATATTAATATAATAGATATTTACCAGATATCCGTCGTGCGACTTCGTTTTTCTTGTCTTATGACGCGTTTCCGCAACGAATTGCCATCTTCAGAAATCTTAATCACTCATTAGAGATCGTTAAAAAATTAAAAACACCAAAATCATTATAGTAAAAGTGCACTTTTACGACAGTGGAAAATCACATACGCGAACATGAAATTTTATGTTTCTCGCGTGGACATTATCGATCGACTGATTCACTGTTTATATAGCCACTGATAAACCTGTTTTGTTTATTATAGCCCGTGTGTACTGTAACTTTCTATTTACCGGCGCCCGTGTGCAAGTATTGCCGTGTCGTACAATATGTTATGTGAAAATGTAAGTTTATCGTTCAAGACATAATCACTGTTGATTTTGACGGCTTTATATATTTCATATTCCTCAAGTGCGTCCATGTATTTTCCTTTCCTGCAGCAATGCAAGGGCTGGAATTCCAGGCATCCTTTTTGTATAACTGCCACTCCAATTTTTGTTATTATTTTGTTCATAGACGTTGCGTGTGATTATTTCTACAAATTAAAGCTTTCTAAGTTTAACAGTGTAGAGGTTAAAGTGTAGAGAATAATGTTTCTACATTTTCCCTTTTCTTGAAACTGTCCGTCGTCTTACTGCCGTAAGTTACTAATTAAGCAGACTTCATTTTCTAAAACTTCGTACGTACTTTTGTATTTTATTTCTAATTATTCTCTAAGCTAATACACAAATTTTCCTAAATTTGTTAGCTTGTTATACCTTATTATCACAATAACAAGAGAATAATCTCTACGTAATTAATCTCTTTCTTTACTCTGAAATAGAATCTCCCATTAATATCTTTGTTCTTAAAAGGTGTATACCTCTAAAGTGGTACATTACATTTGTGGAAAATCAAACCAATATACTACAAAAATTGGAGATGTAGCTCGAAGGAATTAACTCAGCTTCAGTCTAAAGTGTATGTGGCAGAAACTACTGACTTAAAGTAAATTTATAAAGCTGTATATGCAGTAACAGTTTTCAATTAATATAGAAATCAGAACAGAGGCCGAAGAGAAGAAATACCTTATGTACACTTATATTTACTTCAGATTTATTTAAATACAAATGACATCTTTCCGTACAAATAAACTGCAATGAAATGTCTGTACAAATAGTAGATGTTGTAAAACTTGTGAACATAAAATATCTAAAATGCATTAAGACGTCTAAGGACACAAGACTCCATTCAAATTGCAATTTCATCTACAAACTGGGTACATTGTTCATACGTAAGTGCTGTTTCAAGAGTGAATGACTTTTGGTAAAAGGAATTCGCTTATGAACATTGCAAACGTCAGTAGCCAAATACGAGAGCTGGGAAAAAGAACATATTTATTTTCATATAAGATTACGCCCTGACAATTGGAATAAGTATCCAATTATATATCACGCTAAAGGTAAGAAGAAACCATTGTTTTAACGACAACTTACAAATTTCTCTAGCTAAAAACAGGCTCGAATCAACACAGGAATCGGGACACACGACACAAAACACAAGATATTTTACAATACAGATAATAACTGAGCTACTTTATGGCTTTACGGACTGAAGATAATAGAAGATAATTAAAAGTAAAGTATGTAAGTGCACGGGCTCACGTATATTGATGCAGAGTATGCGTCCCTATTGTCGATGTAATCTAAGGAACATATGTAATAGCAAGTGACAATTAAGAAACTAATAAATAAGTCATGTTACTATTATACAACGGAAGCAAGTGAAAGCTGACAGAAGTTAATATACTCCCCAACTGAGGCAATACTAATAATTTTCTTAACATATAAATTTATCTTTCTCGCAAGTCAAGTAAAAGCACTTTCAGTTTATTATTAAATGGGCTATATTACGTCGCTAATGCCAGTGAACATACGTACGAACAATCATACTGGCGGCTCAGATTACTCAGTAGCTTTACATATGTTATTAATTTCATGGCGGTATACTCCAATGGATTGTCCGCTAAATCTAGTGTTCAGAACGTACGTCTTCAGTATAGAAGACTCAGTTACTTTCATTCTATTAAGTCTCCCGTAATAAAACACTCAACGTATAAAATACTTCACTTTCTTTCATCTTCAATAAATTTAGAAATAATCCAAGTTTAAATGTTAAAGGATTTCGTCATAGGCCTATACATGCGCACAATAAACTTATATTTTAAGTAGAAAAATGACTGTAAAGTAATACGATTTTTATCCAGAATTTACAATTATATATTTGAATATTAATAGAAACTCAAGAAATAAATCTAGTGAAATGAATTAAAACTTTTCCTGTTATTTTCGTTTTCAATTTATATGATTTAGCTGCAAATTCAAAAATTGTCTTAATTCAAAAATTGTCTTTTGTCGACTAATCAATCAATCCAATCTTCACCTGGTCGAATAGTGGTCTAACCGGGTACGTGCCGCAGTTATATATATTCGCTGTCCGTGTCACAGTCTGATTGGTCAAGCCTCTGATTCCTAACGTTGCATCGTATCAACACGGATTCGATGATATAAAGTCCTACCTAATAAATACAATTATAATAAGAGCTGGTGTCATTGTAAATAGAACTGTCATTTGATTGGGTGAAGACATTGCAATCACGACAATACTTTTCAAGGGAGGTAATTTCCGTATCTTTACGTAAAACCTTTGTAAGAAAGTTTGAAATTTGAATACAGTTTTATAGATTAGAATAGGAATTTTAAACCATATGATTCTAGCCGCAAAGTCTGTTAGCTTATAATTCGAGCCTGTTAGCCGCAAAGTCTGTGAGTCATTACTATTTGAGTCTCCGATGGTAATTAAGTGAATTTGTTGAACTGTGTAAAATATTTAAACGGTTACAAAATTTATTAAAGAAATAAATAGCATTTGCAAATAAGCGTTTTACCTAACGTTCATTCAAGTACAATAACAAATTTATTAAAAATTTATGATCTGTGTGGAACTAAATTATTACGTCATTATTTTGTAAGAATTCCCACTTTAAATAGTCTCCCAGGAGAGCACCTAGCGTAAACTAAAGCAGTCTATTATGTCAAACGTACTGGAAATTGTATCTTCCTGTAAATATCAGTGATATATTTTGTTGTACGAGTAACTAGCAGGAACAAGTAATCTGTACAGGCTTCCTACAAAGTATATCGATGTGTAGTAGAGATTAAAGTCAGTCGTGTCACCTTTGTCTTGTGATTGACGGATTTAAACACTTATATAATATCTTCTTAAACAAATTTTTTTTTTGTCGCGTTATGTCTGGGGTTTATGTCTATATTTGTACAGGCGTGTGTTTCTAATTTTGTGAACTAAACTATCAACAGCTTACTAATTTTACTACAACAATTAACATTTTATAGAATCAGCTGCTTAGTGTAGATGTGAACATAAATTTTGCGTAGGTTGTACTGTGTAACAAAAGCACAGTCCAATGTACGAACCAAAAGTAATTCACGCGAAGGCACTAGACACGTTACATCTTATATGTCATGCAATCGCATAAGTAATAACATAGACGATACAAATTTGTACGAGCGTGTCGGCGAAGCGTGGGAAGCCTGTGTTGTGTTACAAAAATGCGATAATTACAAAGTGGATATGAAAATTACCTAATCACTGGCTTCTTTATACAGAAAACAGTACAAATTTTTCATAACATGAACCGCTTTGAAGTGTTTCGTGTTAAAGTTATGTTATGGGTATATGCCTCTTGTGCTAAGTAACAATAGCAAACTCCGACCCTATAACTTTGTATATTATAGCAAATTTACTAACGTAAAAAGAGTCGA
The DNA here is from genome assembly GCA_034769895.1 of Magicicada septendecula. Taxonomy (NCBI): domain Eukaryota; kingdom Metazoa; phylum Arthropoda; class Insecta; order Hemiptera; family Cicadidae; genus Magicicada; species Magicicada septendecula. Next base: position 144,544,589 of record CM068367.1, on the reverse strand, counting down.
TCGGAAAAGTTGGGAAGGGAATAAGAAATACGCTGATATGATATTACTTGAATGTAACATTTGAATAAAAATGTACTTTTAATATAGAAACTAAATATTTTATTGCTTATAAAAATAATTTTTAGGGTTTTATAAATAATTATCAATGGTGGCTAACTGGAAAAATAGTATTTCTTCTGAGCCTATATATTATATTTTTATGTAAAGCGTACTTAGCAGTGTTTCTACTAGGCAACACTAGATGGGAGAGGCTGGTTAGTGCTTCGAAGGGCGCAGGAACCTCCGCCTCCAACAGACTTGCCCGATGGCTGTGCATTGTGTTAACTGTACGTCTGGTATCCTCGATTCGGAGAACTAAACTACTGGTTACGACGGTAAAGTATTCCACAAAACTTTATCTCAGTCAGAGGCAGTTATATGGTGCAATAAGGTTTTTATAGTAGGGTCTAAGTGGTAGGTAAAAAAGTGAAGCAAAATATCGAAAGTACAGAAGCTACCAGAATGTTCCAAACTGCGTCATTTAGCTCCTAATGTCACATGGTACCTATGCATGTTGCCTACCGTATGAGTGTAATTACACGCGTAAGACTGGCGAAGTAAATGCTCGTAACAAACTGACTAAACTTCGGGATGTTAGACCGTCGTCCACTCCTCTTGTTACTAACAGCCATTTCGGCATCTCCTCTGGAGGCCATCTACAGTGTGCAAAAAGATTCGCTAACTGACCACCGTACATTACTATGGTTAACTGACGAAGACCGTGTCACGATGCAAATCGTTCAATTTGAGCTCAGCGGTCTTGAGCTTACTTAAAAATTTCTTTTATATCTTCAACAGTTGAAAATCTTCAAACTCTCAGTGACGACCTAAGTGTGATCGACCTTTTTTGACAAGAGTAAAAGATCTCGTAGTCTCTTTTACCAATTCGACGTTCTCATTTAATTGACAACGAGTTTCATAAAATTAGAAAAATTTGTCAACATCTCCCTCTCTTGTAATTGTTTTAATCTTTGTTGTTAGATTTATTACTTTTCAATTTTATCTATTCACGCTCTTCCTTTACTTGCCTGCATAGTATTCATTAGTTCATTTTTTATTGGAAACAAAGTGAGATATAGCCACACATTTTTTTTAATTCTAACTAAACAAATTTTTTTATGTACGGGGTCAAAATGTAAATTCTCCAGAAACGTAAATCACTTCAGGATTGCATACCAGGAAAATTTGATTCTTAAAAATCAGAACGGGTTTCGGTCTAATCTGAGTTGCAAAAAGTATTTGATTAATTTAGCCCCGATTGTCTACATTTAGATTTGTTGTAACGTTGGAGACGTTAGTTTTTAATAAATTAAAAAAGTTATGGTGAAAAATAATTAGTTTGTATATTGTTATATGTTTCAATTAAATTCAACTGACTCCAAAAGGTATTTTTGTAACATATGCAAACAGTATTAGTAATAAGAAGAAAGCGGTATACATTAATAATTCTACCAAAATATTTCTTATCGTTTCTTTTGATTACCACAAATTTTTTTGTTATGAGAACAATATTTCGAGAGGGATTGTGTGATGCACATATATAATTTTTGTTTTTCTGTTTACTATAAGAACGTTTTCACTGTCTTAACTCATGTATTTGTTGGCAAGTATAGAATGTATTTTACTCTGTAAAGTAAACTTACAGTCAGTGGGTTTTCTGTTTTTACGGCTGTGATTGTACGGTCCGAGAATAAATTAAACGTTTTTTGCTGCTACACAACGTTATGTTCAAGTGAGATTGGTTTTTCTCCAATATTTCGCAGCGCTCAGTAAAATGAAAATTCCTCTGCCATTTGGAGCTCTGCTATGCTTGAAGCCTAGTTATTTTCAAGGGATATTTAAATTCAATAAAATGTAGCAAATTATTATTTACTTACTTTCTCTTCTTCTATGACTGTTTACTCTAAGGATGTTTTTTATATTAAGTGTATTGCTTTACGATACCTAAAACAAAGAGTCATTGCTGTTTTTGTGACGCATTGTTACTTTCTCATAAAAATACTGTCCTAAACAATTGGTGGGAATTAAATGGTACAATTTTATTCAGCAAAAATTTATTCATTTGAGTACAGACCGGAAGGAAGAAGAGGCGTAGGTACATCGTTAAGAATAGAAAGTGGAAGGAAAAGGAAGAGGAAGAAGGAGGAAAAGGAAGAGGAAGTCATGCCTCCTTGCACTAATTAGATTGCACATTGCTATTCCTTGTATAAATAGCATGTATATAAAAGAATAACTTCTAATCTTATCATTTCATTTTACGTAATTAGATTAGAAAATTATTCTTATCTTACCATATGTGTTTGACATGTACAAATATAAGAATATTTTAAGCCACAAAAAGTTAAAACAATTAACAGGTTGCTGCTGTCCGATAGTACCACTTGCATTTACTGCAGGAAATTATTTCATCCTTTTTAAGTAAATCAGTTAATTGTATTGTCGATTTTAACTTAAGTCCCAAAGTGGAAGTTCAGCTAGTGACTAAAAAGGAAAGACTGTCGATAAAATAAATACTTCTTTGTAAGGTATTGAAAACATCAATATACAATTGTTTTTAAACTCATTTCAATAACACTCATTTCAATGACAAAAGGTGTCATCCTTGGAAGTGTGGAAGAAGACTCTTATACAACTAGATTTACCTATTTACCTATTCGTGTTGGAAGATATACTGATTTCAAGCGTTAAAATTAAATTGAACAAAAAAGTAAATACTGCAATGCATTCTGTTCCTGACAATACCTTTTTGAGTGGAAACCATATCTTGCTTTGAAAACGCGTATGTTTTCTTCATTGATAAGTTATAAATCAGGAGACAAATGTCAAAAGTAGAACAAACATGACAAGGAGAAAAGATGTTACAGAAAAAATAATGCACATTTAGAAAACAAAACAGTATCTACTTGAAATTATATAAAAATTAAATGCCACACGGGAAACTGTTTGTTTATTTAAAATTGTTACTGAGAGGGCAAATATTCTTAAGTGACTGTTGATTAACTTAAATAAGAGTTAAAATTTGTCTGAAATTTATAAACAAGTCATTAATAACATTATAGAAATAGTGTAATTTAATATATTTATATGACGCAATCATGGTTAAATATAATAATGTAATCATATGAAGATACGTAATTATTTGTTTACTGTTTCTGTGTCCTTAATTATTGATGTCTTGTAAGCAGAGTATATTTTCCACTATAGTTTGAGCCCTCTAGTGTAGTTAAGTTTATAGTATGCGATTAAGTTATAGAATTATCTATAACCTATAAAATAGTTATAGGTTGGCTTCTCCTTTCGTAAAGCGAACACCTCTTCCCCCACCACACACACACAAGTTACAATTATAGATGGAGCACACCCAATTCAAAGGTACATGCACTTGTGTAAAATCTTAATATGCTTACACTGGACGGATATTTTACAAATCTATTAAACGCCTACTAAAACGTATGATGTTTTGAACTGCACTATCTCACGTAAAGCCCAAATGTTTCTGATTTTAATTTTTGTTTTTCACAAGTGCATAGGAGGAAAATACATTGAATGCCATGCGATTGTGGGCAGAAAGTCAGACTCAATCTCAGACAATGATTGACGATGCTTTTACGTAGAATGGGCAACTCTTTTGGCGTTACAACAAAACGAGTGAATGAACTAAACAACTCAACAGTGTTAGCTTTCATATTCCTTTGTAGGGAATCCAAAGCCATTACTTTGTGTCCGTTTAACTAGTCCAAATATAGCATCGAAAACATCTTTCTCGCACTAGTATACATGTGGGCCGGTGAGTGAAAGCAGTTACGGAAATTTGAGAGAAAAATACACGAGACATTAAATGAAAAAGTGAAACAAATTTGTTTCGAAAAGGCTGTCACGAAACGTTTTTAATGTATTTTTTTCTGGCCCCATTCATTTGTCAAAACAACACATTTTGTTTCGTGTTATATTTTACACACTTCATATGCAGATGTTTACTTTACAAATCTATTATACGCCTAGCCTAACATTATGATATATTGACGTTAATAAGTAGGCTATACAATTTTATGAAAAACGTAAGTTTTACAGAAGTTACGCCTAAATGTTTTTTGATTCGTTTTCGTTTTTTACGAAGGCATAGTAGGACAATACACTACAGACGTTACAGAACATTTATATTTTAATGAACGTGTAAGATGTTTTCATAAGAATAAAGAGGAAAACAAAAATCCTTCGTCGAGTGCAAACGTATCAGTGATTTAAATTTGTTTTCAAAAAAAAATCCACGTATCTTGGAATGTTTGCTTTCGAGTAAACTGTGGCTGTTGTACGAGAGAGAGAGAGAGAGAGTGAGAGAGAGAGGGGGATAGAGAGAGAAAGAATATTATATAAGTTTAATTACACTGTAAGGAATACAAGTACACTATAAATTAAGTGTTCTATGATTTTAATTGTCTGCAAACGAATGGTAACTAAACGAAAAGTTAATCATTTAAAACGTATTAAATATACATACCTTACGATCACTAACAAAATGTGTTATTAACTTACCAATTTCTCGTCCTAATAATCTGTTATCATAAATGTAAAATATATGTGAGCACAATTTATGTACGTATTATTTTGCGAAAAAATATAAAAGATGTTAAAAACGATCGCGTCTAGGCTGTCAGCAATTATATGCCATACCTGTCTCTTTAATTGAAAAATAACTTTACTATCATTAAAAAAGTGTTTGTTATGCGCACTGTTTATTACTAATAAGTTATGTCACAGTTTACTTGTTTTTCATATTCATTGGACTAGTACCCACTCAGTAAAGGCTACTTAAGTAAAGGGAAATACTTAAGTTTGCAACTTAATTTTTGAAATTGTTTATTATGCAGAAATCTTTTAGATGTTTTATTCAACAGTTTCATCCAAATTAGGCGTGATTCGCCAAACCCTTGAGGTAAACACAATAACCTTTTAAAGACTACTAACAGTAAGCAATAATAATGACTAACGTCATTAAATTAACTGAACAGCTATATCGCTCTAAAGTAAATGGACAACAAGGTAACCCTGTAAATTGTCTCCACTTTATATACACAGGAAATCGCTGTCAGTGTTGTCAGAGTATAACGTGACGGCGACGTTATAACCCAGGAACCCGTGATAATTGCCAATTATACAGGCTGCCTAAGTTGTAACAAACTGAAAATTAAACACATCACTAACAATAATTATAAGTACTCTAATAAAAGGAAACAGGGGAGGGAATTTTGCTGATTTATCCACTCAATTTAGTATGTAACAAGGATGACATCCCTTTATTTACGTATGATTGATAATACATTACAAATAAAATTTTTACTTACACAGAAATTGTAAAGGGGTTTTCTGTATTAAAAATGATCATACAGATAGCATATTTACCTCGGATCCGAGTCTCTTTAAACTAGTTAGGAATTTTCAAATTTACTCTACTTCTTTAGTCAATTACATTATTACTTAAAATACCATTTGAAGAATGGTTTCATTTAGTTGTGCGATGTTTCAAAGCTACATCACAAGAGTTATGTTACAACGTATGATTTCTGAACTTACTTGTTACACTATTGTAATGTTTAACGCTTAGAGATTGTCATTTAAAAGTCTTTTTCATTTAAAATTACTTATATTTTAAAAGATACATCATTCACGGAAGACGAGCTTCCGCGTCACCTCTAGTTAAATGTTATCTGTCCATGTCCTGCCGCGTGATTCTTCTGTACTCTCTTAGTAGTGGGTTGTCATCGTGGTAGTCTTTCCAGTGGATGTCCTCGGAGTCAACTAATGATGAAGTGGATGTTATGGTGTCATCTAGCGTGAAGTCGTCCTGTTTCTCAGCGGTAGTGTATATGCAGTTGAGGTCTTAGTCTTCACTATTCACAGTTATTCACATCACATTTGTAATAGCACAGTAGTATTGGAGTTTACATATTCGTTTCACATTATGATGGAATTACACATTACTTGAACCATATTTTTTTTTTAGATAGGAGATGTCACCTTACACACTTATTTTCTTCTTTCACATCTTTGTGTTAAAATACACTACATTTTAGTTACATAGATCTATATCTCCACACTGTTAGTGGAAGCTAATAACGAAATAAAATTAAAAAAAAAACATTTTGTGCAGAGCCCCGCTTGGAGCTGTTTACAGATTGAAAGTCGCATCTCAAGTCCTACATTGTTACAACAGGAAAATTGTAACGACGCAGAGTGAATACTCCGCCATAATATAGTTCCAACTTTTAATTAGTAATACAGTCTTACAGTTCGACAAAATAAACAATCGAGACTTTGCTTGTCTACTGAATTTATTACAACTACTACTAGTGACTTTGAATTATTAATTATTTACATTATAGTTTACAGGTATTTTTTATTTAATGCCGGGTCGGTATGCAAGTTGGATCCGGTATACACAGGTCATAGCATGATAAATTTAATAAAGGGTTAACAGTTTTTATTTTTAACTTTTGCTTTCTCAGTTTTAATTAATTATTTTAGTTAAATTCCCTTTTTAATTCTCATTACTATTATGAGTTAGTTCAGGGGTATTTGGTTTAATAGTGCGATTTAATGGTGTTTACTAACTTCCCATTTTATATTTTTATTATTTTTTTTATATTTTTTTTATATTTAAATCGTCACATACTCCGCCGCTTAAAAGTGACATGGGGGAGGGGAACTTTTATTAAGGTGAATTCGAAAGTAAGTTACTGGGGCACACTTGTCGTTACTGTGTGGAGTTTCTCTCCTTCTTCTCCCTTTTTCTTTCATTTATTTATTTGCATGAGTTATACACAACTTATTTCTTCTGAGTATCAAACAATATATATATATATATATATATGCCCTTACAAACTAATTCTTAAATTACGTAAAATTCACCCTTAATGACTACATATTAAAACACATAAACTTTTTCTTATTTCTATTACTTAAATCTACTACCGGTTTTTTCTTTGGGCTTTAGTTACTCTATTCACAGAGTTACTCTCTAAATAATTTATTACGTAGTGGTCAGGTAGTGGTCAGCTGACTACTCATTTCCTTCATCTTGGGGTGATATGGATCTAAGGTTGATCAGGCCGCATTCCTAATTCTACGATTAGCACTTAGCATGGTTACTCAAGTACAAGATAACTTGTCTACCTAGTATTACCTTTTTCTAGTTTTCGCTCTGCCATTTCCTTTTTTTTGTTATACAATTTTATCTGCCAAATATGTGTTCTTCGTACATATTCTTGAGTCGCAGGGTCGTACAGGGCTACTGTAACTGGGGTTAAGTACTTCTGGATTTGGTAAGGACCACACCATCGGTATGATAGTTTAGAGGTGGTCTTATCAATTGCACTACTAGTCGGGTGTGTTTTGTACATTACTAAGTCACCGACTTGGTACCTAACTAAATTGTTATTATTACTTCTCTCGTGATATTTTCGCGATTTCTCTAAGTTCGCTCTTAAATTTGCGCGAGCTTCATTCCAGATTTTTTTAATATGCTTATCCTTAATTTGCTGAGGTAGCAAGTCATGTATTTTCCATTTTGTGGACAAGGGGTGGTGTGGTTTGTATTTATACAGTAACTAAAAAGGGGTAGACTTATGTCCTTCGTGATAAGCTGAATTAAAGGCGTATTGTATCCAGGACAGGTTCCGGTCCCAAGACGTATGGTCGTTCGCATGGTAGGCTATTAAAGCAGATTTGAGGTTTCGCAAATATCAAATTTCGCTCCCTTCTTTCTTAAGGCATTCAGAGGTGCGGCTATTTCGGCTAGATAGGGAATATACTTGAATATACTTGTGGAAATAATTTATCATTCCCAAAAATCGGGCTATTCCTTTGGCATCCCGCGGTGGTAAAAATTCTCTGATCGCACGGGTTCGTTCGGGGTCTATGCTTAATGTGGAAACGAAATGAAAATTAGGTTCGATGTGACCTAAAAATGAAAATTGTGGGACTGCAAAATTTACCTTTTTGGGATTAACTGTTAATCCGCCTTTCTGTAATCGAGATAACACTTCACGTAGATGTTTAAGATGTTGGTCCATCGATTCGCTGTAGATTACAATGTCATCCAGGTAGTGATACACATATCTAAATTTTATATCATGAAATAATTTCTCTAATAGTCTACTACATACGGAACTTCCTTGTGATATTCCAAAGGGTACTCTCGTAAATTGGTACAGGTTGAAAGGAACAGCAAAAGCGGTTAGACGTTTGGATTCTTCCGAAAGGGGTATTTGGTGAAATGCTTGATTTAGATCCATTATAGTAAAGACTTTCGCTTTGGTGAAATAATGAAAAGCACTGTGGATGTCGGGAAGCGGGATAGATTCAAATTCTATTCGTTTATTTAATTGCCGGTAGTCCACAACTAGTCTATGTTTGTCGTGATCTTTTGGTACTAAAAATGAGGGTGATGAATACGGTGAAGTAGAGGGTTCGATGACTCCTTGTTCTAATAACTTGTTGATATGGTTCCTCATTACTTCCATTTTGGGCGGCGATAACTTGTATGGGGGAAGGCGTCTTACTTTGTGGTCGCTCAGATTGATCTTGTATTCTATTAGGTTCATTAGTCCTAGCTTAGGGGTAAGAACGGTGGAAAACTCTTTTATTAGTTTCTGCATTCTCAGCCTATCTCTACTTCCTAGATGAGATAATTCAGACTCATGGTGTACTATATGTGCAGTCGATGATCCAGTACTTTCTTGTTCTTCTGTTTCACAATCAAAATTATACTTCCGTGTACGGTCGAATCTAAAATAATATTTCTTCTCGTGGATGTCAAGAATTATTCCCGTTTAACTGATAAAGTCAGCTCCCAATATTAAGTCGGGTCCTAAATCATCACATACTAACATTGAATAAAACCACGTTAGATTCTTAATTTTTACCTTAATGGTGATGCTGAGTTTTATCACAATATTTTGTTTATTGGCAGTAGCACATTTTATATTCACAGCTTGACTGCGTTTCACTAGGTTGTGTTCGAATAATTTATCTGCTAACCTCTGACTGATTAAGGTTCTAGTCGATCCAGAATCGATTAATCCGAGGGTGGATGTAACACCTAGGTCAACTTGTATTAAGGGCCATAGACATTTAGTCCAATCACATTTAGTTATCGCGTTACATTTCTCAATAAACCTTCTAACATAGGGATCTATTTTTCTAGTGTTCTTTTCTTTTTTTTTTCTCGTTGATTTCTTTGGGTTTACCGGTTCTCAAGATGCTGCGGAAGACACAGGATTTCGGGTCTCCCTGCCTTATTTTTTTGGATTAGTTTGTTTACGATCGTACTGCTTCCGATTACAGTTTCTACTTATGTGTCCATACTTACCGCAGTTATAACACATATTTTTATTACGAGGAGTATAGCTTGCTTCCGTTTTAGGTTGCGTGTCATTTGATTTACCAGGGCTGTGCAAATTGTTCGGTCTATTAAATAATCGCCTTTCACGCTGGGTTTGCACATCGGGCACCAGGGCTTGCATTTCGTTTCTACTCGGCTCAGTTAATTTCAAAGCATGTCTGTTCTGATCTGAGTACCATATATTCGACGAGTGAATACTGCATTGTTCGAGATCCGCAAAGGTGTTGGGTCTATTTATTAACGCTAAACGAGATCTTTCTTCTGGAGACAATCCTACTAAAATGGTATCGACCATCTGTCTCTCACTCCAATCTACTTGCAGTAGTCGAGAAGACTCCCTGATGTCAGAGATATAATGGGCCAGTCTCTCATGAGTTCGCAATACGGTCTTTCTTTTAAGTTCCTCATAAATACCGGTGGGAATAAAATATTTTATGATAGTATTATACAGTTCTTCTACTGGAAGTGTAGAGCTTAATGATTCTAGCACACGATTCTTTAATGGTGGTTTACATTTCGGTAGGAGGACTTGCAAAATTTGCCAGTCATTTAGTTGCTGTAAATCCTTTATCTGCAGGAGGTATTTGATGAAGTTTAGTAACATTCAAACCATCCGTGTATGGAATTTCAGCTAAGAGTTTTTCTACGGGGTGAGTGATTTTTCCGTAGAGGTCAGCATTATAATTTACGTGTGACATACTTTTAGGAGGACCTGATGCTGCATTAGGGGTAGTCAATTCGTACAGCCCGGAGCGATTTTGGGAACCACTGGGAGGTGGGGCTTCAGATATTGTCTGGGTATTTAAGTCTCTATTTGAGTTTTGCTCTCGAGTCGGTTGTATTTTCGATACGGCGGGTGATTCCTGATCCGTGTTGGAGGGAGGTTGTTCTAAGGTAGAAGATTGAACTGGGGAGATGTATAGTTTCTTCAAGGATTTTTCAATTTCATCCATTCTGAATGAGTCGGACTTTCTTCGCAATTCCCTGATAATAGTGGGTAATTGGCGTAAAGCCTCATCCGCAAAACTTTGGACTTCGGGAGGGATTACCGTGAGGTTAGGCCAGTTTAACAAATTTTTCATTCGCCGGGTTAAATGTTCTATCCTTTGAGTTGTCCGCAATATTACCGCAGGAGATTTCTCGTCTTGAAGGGTTTGAGACAATAAGGTCAACTCACTATACTTGGCATAACAAGTTTCTCTCTCGCTCTCATAATCGAGTCCGCTTAAGTTACTTAACTCCGCGGGTGTATCAAATCCACTTTCGCGTATAGACTTGCGCAATTCCGCGACTGTTACATTCGCATGGGGTAAACCACGTAAAAGAGCTTCATAGCACAGTTCGTCTTTTAATAGTAAGTCTGGATTAAATAGGGCCATGTTTACCTTATATCTAGCACACTAAAACTTATTCTACTACATTATACAATTATTGTATACACACTTTAGTTCATGGTAAAACATTTGCATTGGTTGTAAGAGAATTACTTAGCATCTCCGAGAAAGAGAAAAAATTCACACAGACGTCAACTTTACTTTCAACGATCAGGAGTTACGCTGGAATGTGGGTCAAACTAGTTTTCCTTTAAACAATGGCATGGTAGTATGCGTAAGAAAGGGGGAATCACACTCGAGAATGTTATTGTTCTATTCAACAACAGCTGACGGCTTCCTTTACAGACTTGTACCGGCTTGCTTCAACGAGGGTGGTATGTGCGATGCGCAACGATATGCGTTTTAACAAGTTACAGCCCGTTACTAAGCTGAGACTTGGTTATTATTTGGTTTTACGTACTAATTTTAATTTATATAATTCTGCTACAAGAGAGGAGTAGAATTCACTTGCAATTTATTTACACGTAATTGAAATTGTTTTATTTAGTCAATTGTTTATATAACTCACCGTGGCAATAGAAATACAAATTACATATTTATGCAGGCATATACAGGAAAACTACAGGTCTTGAATTGTCGCAAAATAGACGTGTTAGAGACTGAACATTTTGACAAGTACCTACATGAATTGGTGTAATACAAGCTATTATTTTCACGTATATTAAGTAAATCATATACGAGTATGTGCGTAGTCTCACACAAAATTTACCATTGTAAATTTAATATCGTCACTACTATTATTTTATGCTACTTAGCCTTTTTGTTTTACATACAATACATTAACTGAGTGCATAGATCTGCAGAGGGCCGCATCTTATATGAGACACTACGTACACTAACATTTTATATAAAAGCAGAGTGGCGCATTTTATAACGTGACGGCGACGTTATAACCCAGAGAACCCGTGATAATTGACTCTGGCCAATTATACAGGCTGCCTACGTTGTAACAAACTGAAAATTAAACACATCACTAACAATACTTATAAGTACTCTAATAAAAGGAAACAGGGGAGGGAATTTTGCTGATTTATGCACTGATTTCATTTTTAGACTGTTAGTGGAAGCTAATAACGAAATAAAATTAAAAAAAAAACATTTTGTGCAGAGCCCCGCTTGGAGCTGTTTACAGATTGAAAGTCGCATCTCAAGTCCTACATTGTTACAACAGGAAAATTGTAACGACGCGGAGTGAATACTCCGCCATAATATAGTTCCAACTTTTAATTAGTAATACAGTATTACAGTTCGACAAAATAAACAATCGAGACTTTGCTTGTCTACTGATTTTATTACAACTACTACTAGTGACTTTGAATTATTAATTATTTACATTAGAGTTTACAGGTATTTTTTATTTAATGCCGGGTCGGTATGCAAGTTGGATCCGGTATACACAGGGCATAGCATGATAAATTTAATAAAGGGTTAACAGTTTTTATTTTTAACTTTTGCTTTCTCAGTTTTAATTAATTATTTTAGTTAAATTCCCTTTTTAATTCTCATTACTATTATGAGTTAGTTCAGGGGCATTTGGTTTAATAGTGCGATTTAATGGTTTTCTCCCATTAGTTTTTACTAACTTCCCATTTTATATTTTTATTATTATTTTTTTATATTTGTTTTAAATTTAAATCGTCACAAGAGATGAATTAACAACTCTTGGTACCTTAAAACAATTTTTGTTAGGTGCACAAATTCAGAAGCATTTTGTACCTGCTAGTCGTAGCTTAATCTACATTACCATTAGCATTCGATGTAAACTACTGCCTACACTTGAATAGACCTCTCACATGACGCAAACATATCTTTGCCAAACGTAAAAATCTTAATATAAAATTGAATCGATGTTATTTTTCTCATCGGTAGATCGCGGATAATATTGAAAAATAAACTCTGGAATGGATTATGAAGCCATACTTAGTTCTATTTGCCTATATGACATGCAGCTTTAGAGCTCAACAAGGAACTTAAATATTGAAGAAATCTAGCGACAATGTTTGAAGAACGATTGTCGATGATCTTTAGTAAGGTTTCCAACAGTGGTATATAACGCGAGATTTCAGTGATTTCTGTCAGGAAAACAATCAAGAGGTCGAGTTCCAAACACATCGAGAGACCTGCAAAATTCTAGCTAGCAAACTAATGATGGACAAGTGTACGTGAATTCTAAAGGGAGATTCAAACGCTGTGATTTATAAGACAGATTCAATCAATTTTGGGCGCACTAACTCACTTGTTCTTAGGTAGCGTGTTCTCTTATATTTATATAGTTCTGTTTATAATTCTCTTGTTTTACAATTGTATTCTTTTATCGTAATTTTGGGGACATATAATTTAAGATAAAATTATGTAATTTAGCTATCCAACCGTATTGATATACAAAGGTTTTTCCTCTGTGAAAACACTGTTCATGTCATTTCTACATTGTCAAATATGACGCTTAATAACTGACTGAGGTAGATTCCTAAATAAATACAAAAAAATATATTTCAATATATCACATTACTTTTTGTGCGTCTCCAGTTTTTAGTATAAAATCATGTAATTCGCTTTGCTAATTGCTGAAAATATAATTTTAGTTCTTTTCATTCTTTTTCGTGTGCTATTAAAGTATTATTTAATTTATTCATGTAAAACTACAATATTTTATGTACGCCTAGTGGCCTTCGCAAACTTCAACAAGCCTGTATTCGTGAACCAAAATTTTATGTTCATCATAATAAACTTAACTCAGCGTCGTAACGTATCGTGTCAGCGTAACTTATCGTGTGGTTAAGGGATTAGGGCTCCTTTGCAAAGTCAAGCATCACATGCAGGAATACAGAAAAATGGATAGATGGACATATGACTATATGGCTCGTGGATCTTTACCTAGAAATGGTAGACAGATTGAAACGATTTTACACACAGAGACAGACAGACACACACCCACACACACACACAGAACAGCGCGCTGACAAACACGCACGCACGCGCACAAAACACTCGTCCTCGCGCACGCGTATAATCGTTGTAAAATTGGGATTTCACACGTCTTATGTCTCAAAGAAACGAGATATTAAAGTTTCACAGAAAGTCAGCAAAACCACTTTATGTCAACTGCAGACCACAGGAATGTTTCAAATACTCCACAAATCTTTCTGTATTAAGGGATTCCTTTACTTGTTTCTAACAAACGCTGTATCAGTGGCAAGAAAGCCTAGAAAAGGACAAAAATTTCTTTCACGCCTGAATAGGAATGTGGAATTATTTAATACATTTCAGTCTCTTCCGGCTTTGTAGCAGGGGACTAAGGACTGTGTATTATGGTATTCTATCTTACAGGGTACACAGCAGTTTTAGAATATGAAGTTGTATTATATTTCATAACTTTAAATTATTACATAATTTATTTACTAGGTTCAGTATTCAAAGAACTTTATGGAAGAAAATGTCATAAAGAAGTTGGACAGACTTGTTGTAGTTGTAGACCTGTTCATTTCTACAGGATACAAAAGCATCAAGACAAAAGTTTTTACTCCATTGTACCAAATACTATGACATACGTAGCATAGATGAGGAAATTTATATAATAGATTTGACAAATTTAAACCAAGTAATGTGAACACTCCTGTTCACATCTCCTACGAATGTTCATTTTTTTATAGCTAGTTTATTAAATCTGTTTTCTTGTGTTCGTGTAATCTCTAATTTCTATTTTAATTATCCACCCATGTATTGTATTTCACATATACATATATTACTAACTTTTATTAATCCCATACTGTTCTTGTTTTTGTTAGATTTTTGAAATTTTTTAATGTAGGCCTATTTATACAGCTTGCTATTTACTAAATGTGCGGTAAGTAATTTTTCTTACATAATTTATCTATATACTTAAAATTGGGTTTTTGAATTCTTGAATACATAACTTTTTTGGTAAAATGTTATGATACAAATAAAGTTTATTTTATTCTAAAATATTAACTACAACTTTAACATATAAATTACACGCTTTCAATTAAAATGTTGTGTGTCAGTTGTAGAAATAAAGCTTTGTAATAAATTTACACCATGTTTTCAGCGATGCCATGTCACATACAATTAAACAATATTCTTTATTACACGAATGACATTCGAATAAATAACGAATTGAGTTAAATTACTGGCAACACTCTGCCAATGTAATTTTATTTCAAACTTAAACAATGTAGCAAATTAATTATATTGCATTTACACGCTTATCTGAAACTATCAAATAAACTAAAGCGAACAAGGCAATAAAGTATAATTCAATTTTAGGTAACGTTACTTATTAATATTATTAACAGCACCATACCAATATCCCGTATAGCAATATAATTTTGGATATTAGTTGTATTTTTCCATCTCGTAGCAATAATTAGAAGGAAAAGCTATAATCGAAGGTTAGTTTGCAGATTTACTCTGAAGTCGTAAAGTCGTCTTCTTTAAATTACAGATTTTTTTTTAATTGAAAATTTGTACGTTCAAAGTTTATATTCGCCAAATTCCTACCTACCGGACAAATTTTTCTGCGTTAAACGCTAGTAAACAATGAGACAAATAAATATCTGTTGTCACTAAAATAGATAAGGAAAAGGTGCGTAAGATTGCTTTATAACAATCCATACTTATTGTAGGTCCCAGATTGTGAATATTAATGCTAATAATAAGGTGTGAGTACTGAGCATAAAGCCAATGGATCGCGTTTGACACATGGGAGCACATGTAATAATTATTGATATGTAGTTACATGTAAACTGCCTTATCATTAGTGTAACAACAGTACACTTATTCTTGGTGCTATAGAATAAATTCTTTTAACCGCAATAATAGATAACATGTATGTGCAGATAAATAATAACACACACACACACACACACACACACACGGAGGTACAATAACTTTTTAAAAATGTTCTGCATATTTTTCTTGCTACTCACAGTGACAAGCCTAAGAAACCTAGGAAGATTTATTGTTATATTAGAGTGTTGGTGGTCTCAAATATTTCTACTAGTAATTTTGTACAACCACTTTTGTTTTTGTTAGTACTTTTGTACCAACGTTGGTAAATGACCTGAAGATGACTTGACTGCCGAAAGCGCTCGTCAATACCAAAGACAACATAGTGGTATGTACAAAATTACTTGGAAGATTTGTTCTTATGTAAGTCTGTAGATTATATTAAGTTATATGAAAGAAGGTGATGGATGTGATGCAGTGTTCAACAAGACTCCAAAGGTGATTCTCAGTAGATATTCCCACTCACAAATATTGTTTTTCTTAAACTACCTTGAAAAGCGAAAAACTCAAAATTCTTTTTCAAATGCAATTTTGCGATTATTTAAAATTCTGTGAATATATTCCACATTTTTGTCACTTTTGTTTTTTTAAATATTTTCATCTACCAGCTTTCGAGGTGAACGCATTGTGACAAAGTTATTAGGACTAGATTTTAAAGTTGCTTGTACGTATTCTATACTTTGTTGGTTTTTCATGTGAATTGTAATTCAGGTTCAGTTTGGAGCTTTGAAGTGCATGGTGTCCAGTATAGGTAGCATGTAAACTCAGTTGTGGCTTTTATATCAATCCCTTCTAAACGACGTGTATTCACGCGCTTGCTAACATGAGGAAGCAGTGATTCAGCGTACATAGTCAATTTTGCGTCAAAAACTTTTAATACTCTGCGTTAATTTACTGATAAATATGGATTACAAGAGATACTCGTAATTAAAAGTTTGTTAAAATTTTGCATATACGTTTTCCCTCTTCTGCTGGCTTTAATGATATAAAATAATTTTATCGGAAATTCCTTTATTAGATAGCGTCTTTACAAACTGCAACATCAAAGCAACGGAAGAGCTGAAGCCTGTAAAAACTGACGTTTCATTACCTGCATAATCGGATAAAATAAGTTAGAGACGGTTTACCTGTTTCTATGGTAACCATTTTGAATAAATACTAACTAACAACTCTAGTTTTTCTACAAAGCAATTAACCTTGTAGTGTAAATGCCAGTAGAAATAAAATAATTTCTGTTTATATTCTTCAGCAAACGGTTATGACACCGTAGTTACCTTGACTTAAGTATATCACATTATATGAAGTATACGGAGAAAGAAACAACGCTCCCCGTACTTTAGTAAAACTATAATTATTTTCAGTTTTTGTACATATTCTTTGTACGTTGCTTTTAAGCTATATAGTAAAGACACATCGGAATACTAAATTTATTACATGCTATATGTATTATCCAAACATTTATTTATTCATTATTACTCAATACGCTTGACAAAATATTATTCATTTTTATGCGAGTTAATTTATTAAGCTAGGAATTTTCTCTGATTCTGATAATAGATATGGGCTTATTTATATGATCCAGTCCCAAAAGGAACTTGTTTCTCTACACAAGATACATAACAAATATTGCGGGATACGGAGGTGAAATGGAAGGCAGACGTATTCAGTAATTCTTCGCACTAATGCAGTACCATTTCTCGAGTATTCTGGTCAGGAGCTACTTCTTTGAACTTTGCTATATGAGTTCTTCACAACTTATATTTAACTGCTTTGTTGATTAATTAGAAGTGGAAATAAAACTATGAATGCAAATGTTCAAATTATTTTATTTCATTTTTATTTTTAGTTGATTTAAAAGACTGTTTCAACTTTGGTCCTACTTCCACAAGGCAAAGGTACACACCATAAGGTGACTTTATTTCTGTTTATAGTTAAATACGTTATTGAGGATTCTATATCAGCAACCCTTGTTCTTTAGTAAAAGTGAAATGATGCCGATTCTAGTTTTGCATAATTGGATTGACTGAGTATTACGACACTTCAAGTGGTTGTTAATTGATTCAAGGCCACGCTTATAACTTTCCTGTTTTCTATCAAAATTTGCGTGAAAGTGTTTTAACTAACGTAAAAACTGAACAAATCCTAGTGTGTTCGAGATCCTATGTTACCATTCTTGTCCAAAACAGAAATATCTATATCAGCATGTGAGCAATCTTTGAGATCACGGTTTTTGCAGCTATTGCTGTAATTCGTTTTTATTTATCATGTGTTCACAACTTTTCCAACAGGTCAAGATAACATTTTGCATTTAGGAAATTTAAAGGTGATAGTGGATATAAAGGATTTTCTAGCCTGGAGAAGAGAACATAGTCTTCTCTCATTTCGTCAATAGTATAAACAAGAAGTATTAACAACATAGAACAGTGATAATTAAAATAGAAGTTTTTAAAATTATTTCTTTGTTATAAAGGTGTGTGTGTGTGTGTGTATGTGTGTGTGTGTGTGTGTGTGTGTGTGTGTGTGTGTGTGTGTGTGTGTGTGTGTGTGTGTGTGTGTGTGTGTGTGTGTGTGTGTGTGTGTGTGTGTGTGTGTGTGTGTGTGTGTGTGTGTGTGTGTGTGTGTGTGTGTGTGTGTGTGTGTGTGTGTGTGTGTGTGTGTGTGTGTGTGTGTGTGTGTGTTGGAAGCTGCTTGTGGAAAGAGTTTGCTGCAGTTACAAAATACGTTACAAGCCAATAGAAAACTCATTATATGACGTCAAAACGACTACATAAGGCGTTATATGTTGCCTTCCCTTCTTCGATGACACGCATAAACGTCTCCAGCAACAAAGTGGTTTTGTGCTCTATATAAAAATGAAAAATATTCAAATAAGATATTATGCGTATCAGATAAACGCGTTTAAAAAAATGAGAAGTTATTGTGACAGGACTTATCATTTGAATCTTATTTGTAGTCCCTAAACGTAAACGTTTTAAAATAATATTTTCTCCTTATAGGCCTATATTGTGTTGAATTTCTACAAATGAATAAACAATTGTGCTTGTGTGTGAAATAAACTTGTCCGCTTATATGCATATGTAGGTGTGTACTTACAATGTATTTTTTTTTTTTTTTTTTGTATCGGCCATCTAAAGACCACATGCCAATTTCAATTCTTTATTTTTTGTTCTTTTCTTTTAACACTGAAAATGTTTATAAGGACGTGTCGCACATTTGCGCGTGATCGCTGGTGCGTGATCGAAAATGGGAACCGGTGAGTTTCTATAGAAACTACTTCTTTGTTGTCAACAACGTAGTACACATATAAAACTTCGCTTATGAATGCGACTACATTTAACTTATAATCTGTACATTGGTAATGAAGAAAAAAATATATATAATTTTTAGATTTATTAAAGCATTTTCAATGCCCTTCTCTGTGCATTGCATTTGTCCAATGCCTGTAAATGTTTGTCCAATATTCTTTCATCTTTTTACTGTGTCTCTTCTTCGTGTCTTCAATCCACTTTGAAACTGTGTTTTTCTCTCTCCTACCCTGCACTCCTCCATTTTTAATACTTTTGCCCGAAAAACGACTTTTTCAATTGCTTTTTCTGCGTTTATAGTACTTTTTTCTAAATCCTTTTGGACTTCTTTAATTCAATATGTACAATGTATTTTAATCTATATAAAAGTTTTTCCACGTGTGGTAACCTCTTCGGATACATTAACTGAGGATATCCGCTTATCTGCCTCTAAGTGGGGTTGGCTGGACCCCTATCGGCCGCCTCTGTTGGTTGTGAATAGCAGAATGTTACTACAGCTCTTTAAGGTTAATGGTAGTACAGCTTTTGATGGGGTGAACCAAATCTAGCAGCTTTCTTCCTCTACTATTATTTCCAATGGCGTATACCAGATATCTGTTGTCTGTGCTATCAGCCTCCCTTGGTTACCACTTGTTTACTTCCAACCCAGAAGCTATTAGGTTTTCACGGGCTAGGGACTTATTTCTTGTTTCGAAGTTCTCTCTCTTTTTGTACATACAGACACACACAAACGGCAATAATAGGTAAACCAACTTTGGGAACGACTACCCCAGGTAATAGGTCACAACATTAAGTTTTTGCTTCTGAAATATAAGTTGTGTATCTGCATTACAATATACACGAATGCGTTTACAAATTGTTAAATTACAACTCCGAGGTAATCGGTAATTGTAATTACAGCAGCTATAGTGCTGATATTACTAGAAGCAATCACTGTTGAATATAATTAATTTTTTATTTAATAATTAATTAGTTATCAATAATAATAAATCTAAATGTTTATACGTATTTAGCTTTGATAATTTGCTAACAAATTACTCGCAATGGTATTATACGTACATAAAGCACGAAACGTGTTTCACAACGTTGAAGTGATTATGAATTTCTTGGCGCCTCTAATATCATTAGTAATGAGTATGCTACACGCACACATGTTGCTTAATTATACATGTAATTGTGTCTACGTTCACGTATGTTAAATTCTTGTATCTAATCGTGTTTCAATCCAGTCTGCTAAGAAACACGTCTCCTCTTATATTGACTTATATCTCTCAAACATGCTTGCGTGACAGTAAAACGTTATTTCTTACAAGGACATTTCTATATGCCACGTGACTCGTAGTAACAAGTGTTATCGTACTGTTCAGTAGACATATATTTTATGATGTCAGAAAGTAATTACATTTCAAACAGGAGACTTTGATCAGATTTCTCAGAAAACGTTGGCAGTGATGATTGTCTATGCGTATATCTATACATATCTACATGGGTTTGGGTGTTGTAGACTGGCATACACTAAAGCAGTAATATTAGCAGTCTCTGATGTTGTAGATGTTTATTCTGTGCAAATCAAGTCAGGTTTATATAAACCTCATAAACATTTGCTACTTAAATTATTGTTAAAATACAATTATTGTATTATATTGTACAATATTATGTGATTATAAAGTAATATACATCATGATTAAAACACCGTCTACGTGTGGAAACAATTGTTTTAGTTGTAAAGTAATTTTAACAAGGTTACGTGTACTAGCTTAACTAGTTCTTATTTATCGAATGTTAATACCTTTAAATAGAAATAGCCTCATTTGCTGTCACTATACAACGATAAACGTCTACCCATTAGGGTGGGCCGAAAAATATTTTTATCATTTTTTCCATTCGCTATACCTCGTAAAACTTGCCCCTATGACAAACAAGTAAAATAAAAAAAATAAGATAAGTAAAGAATAGCACAGGGAAGATAAATAAATGTAAAAACCATACATATTTCAACTGTTATTGGTCTATCCTGAAAAACACATTTTTAACATTACAATTGTAAATTTTACATGTTGACATAAAATAGTTAATGATAAATGTTACGAGCTATGGCATTATGTCAATGTTACGAGCAATGGCATTATGTCAATGTTACGAGCTATGGCATTATGTCAATGTTACGAGCTATGGCATTATGTCAATGTTACGAGCATGGCATTATGTCAATGTTACGAGCTATGGCATTATGTCAATGTTACGAGAAATGGCATTATGTCAATAGTCTTTACTCATTATTTTTGGTTCTTGCTACTTTACAATCCGATTTGTACGAAAAACATATATCCAAAGCCTTAGCGTTTGACTTACATAGAAAAAGTTTCGTTTTTTCTAATTACGAAAAATTGTTAAAATCAGTTTTATGATTTTCGGAGGGGGGGGGGTGATGCGCGACAGGAAGATATTAACCAATTTTTTATTTCTTTTTTTTAATTTTACTTATTTGTCGTAGGGGCAAGATTTCCGCGGAATAGAGAATCGAAAAAAATATACAAAATATATTAAAAATATATATTTATTCGGCCCACCCCACTACCCATTGCCTCTTGTCGGTTCGGAACTCCTTTCGTCACATGCCGCATTAACAGCTTTTAGGATTTAACAAACCTAGGGGTATGCCTACTACCTTCCTCGCCACACATGTACGCGTTAATAATCTCTGGTGGTACAGTGCTTCTCTTTCTTGGTCTCCAGCTACCAACATACCTGATTGATGAAGTTACCTAAAATCGTTTCGTTTAGTATCTTTATAAATACAATATCATATATTAGGCTATCACTCCATGAAATCTATTACATTTTTCTGAAACATCACATCTTAAAAAACCTTATATTCGTGCCTTGCGTCTTACATTATTAAACAATACTTCAGAGACGGGAAAGGCACAGGCAATACAGGTGTCTATACAGGACATTCAATTTTTCATAACTTTATCGCTCGCCTTTCTTATATGGAAAACGTTTGGTGTTTGCCTGTTCTACTTTACATTTTGTAATATCAGTAGATCATGTAATTTATACACAAATATCAAAGTATTTTAGTGGTAGCTGACACCTATATTTGTTTATGTTACTTTTTAAACACGTTGAAAAATAAAAATTATATATATTATATATTTTATAATGACTTTATCTCAAGATGTTTTCTCCCTATTTGAAACATGTTTCGGGAAGACTTGTGTTCCCATCTTCAGCCTTCCGAATTTTGAGCCTTGTGAGGTATTTATGTGTTGGCTGGTTGTTGCTTTGGTTTCCTATTGGTCTCTGGTGTTTTAAATTGGTACTATTGTGTGTGACTGCGGTGTATATATTAGTATTTTGGGTATTTTCTATGTTGAGTGCTTTGAAAATTGTGTCATGTTTTGTATTGATTTGTATTTGTTCAGGTATTAGTTTGTTTTGTGTTTTATGTTCGCATATTTGTAAATTTTCCCAAATGTTCATTATGGTCCCTTTGTGTGGTATATGTTTCATTAGTGTCATATTGGTTATGTCTGGGAATTCATGTAATTCCCAGACATAACCAATGTGACATTACTAAAACATATAGGCTACCACACAAAGGGACCATAATTACATGAATTCCCAGACATAACAAATATGACACTAATGAAACATATACCACACAAAGGGACCATAATGAACATTTGGGAAAATTTACAAATATACAAACATAAAACACAAAACAAACTAATACCTGAACAAATATAAATCAATACAAAACATGACACAATTTTCAAAGCACTCAACATAGAAAATACACAAAATTAATACATACACCGCAGTCACACACAATAATACCAATTTAAAACACCAGTGACCAACAGGAAACCAAAGCAACAACCAGCCGACACATAAATACCTTACAAGGCTCAAAATTCGGAAGGCTGAAGATGGGAACACAAGGTTTCCCGAAACATGGTCCAAATAGGGAGAAAACATCTTGAGGTAAAGTCATTTTAAAATATATATTATATACATCAAGAAACGGACTGTAGCAAAAAGTGTTTGAATATATATATATATAAATTAAACGTATTAAAAAAATAAACTCATAAACAAGAAAAGCACGTAAAGGGTCACAAGGTTTTACGGGAGTGACGGACACCTATTGTAATTAAATACAGATTTCTGTTGATAAAGAGAACAATGTTGACAATTAGTCAGAGATGTCGAATTTCTCTGAAGAAAATTAAACACAGGACAAACGACAAAAGCAAATAAAGATCAAAGTAAATTCGAAACGGAAAGATTAAAGAGTATTAATTAAAAGCCAAAAGAGTTAGGAAAGTATTTCGAATATGTGCTTCTTGCTCAATTATTATGTGGGAAGCAAATTGTTTTACGGAATCGCATTGAGGCAGTTACGTAAGTTAGGTATTACGGAACTTTTGTGGCACGTGCCTTTGATACCTTCCCTTTTATGCTTTATATTATTTTTTTAATGTTTTTGTGGGGATTGATCGTGGTCTTGCATTATCATTATAGATTATGGAATAAATTAGTAAACTCTGTAAAAACCGATAGTTAACCAGGTTAACAAAATTTTCAGAATTGTATTACTTTCATTCTCCTAGTTTTTGAGTAACTAAAAAGAGGCACTAAATTTATAATTCATGCCTGGTTTGGTATCCAAGTCACTTGTATCGAATTAGTAAACTAACCTTTAGTAATCCGCCGTATGACTTCACGTAGATTTTGACACTACGCGTTACGGAGCATATGCCTCATAATTTCAAATAAATTACATCACTCTTTCGAGATTGTCACTAATTAAACTCCAACTCAGGATATGGATTGTACGATTGGAGCTTGAGTGGGTGCGCAACTAACACCGTTATAAAGGTTAGTTTGCTAAATTTGTAAATTTATTTTTTTTTAGTATATTGTTCAGGTTCTTTTAGTTTACTTGGTCAAATATTTTTTTCCAGTCACTGAAGCATACTGATACTTCTTTGATTGCAATAACTGTTTCCGAAATGATTATTATCATTCCAACTGAGTCTCCTTTTCCTCTTCCTGTCTTGAAGCCTAATTGCTCTTCAACAATCAGTTATATTGTCTTATATTGTCTTAAATCTCCTACAACTGCTGTACATGCTAAAACAGCTACAGTCTTTCCTATATGTAAATCAGGCTGATGATCGTGTATCCGCTACACCTCTTTGACAGGTGTCTTAAGTGCCGTCATAGCCACGTCCACGGAATACTTTGACCACTCTCCAGTTTCGTAGACAGTTTTGTTAACAATTTAAGTCAGCTTACTCATCAAGTTTTGTTCTACTGCCCTCGGCAAATCAACTGGTATCCTCGTTATCAATGTAGGTTTTCTTTTCTTCACAAACTTGAAGGCTCTCTTACTCTTCAGTAAGCTACGTCCTTTATCACCACATCGTTTATTCACATATCTACATCCTGTTTTCCATATCGTGGATTTCTCCTACGTAATTTTTCTGAATTTTAAGAGCTGATCGTTTGTTTGTAACAAATTCTTCTGGAGAGTCTTATACTCAAAATGGCCGGATTACTTTATTTTCCTTCCATTCCAGTTCCTTCATTTTCTTATACATCCGGATGTTTCTTGCTCTCTGCTGAAACTTCATGAGATTTCATCACATTTCCCGTTGATATACTTGTCCTTTATCGTGTCAGTTTTCTTCTTAGTTTCTTATTCAATTTCCTATAAGTTACAATATTTTGGTTTCCTCTTATTTCTTTAATCCTTTCCTTATCTTCTTTGTCAGCTGACTTTTCTCGACAGTTTATTCCATTTCCCGACAACGTTGTTTAATGTCGCCGACACAATATTCTTCATCTGTTTCCATTCAATTGCAGCACTTTCTTTTACTTCGAACATTCCCCAGAATTTCTTACCAATACTCGGTAATCTCAAATTAGTTACTTTGTATTTTCTCTAAATTTCACGTCAGTTTATAGTTAAATGTTTTTTTAATCTGCTTGAGTCTTGTCTGGATGTCCGTAACGAGTATCCTTTACTGGATGTGACACTGTTGGTATTGTCGTCACATTGTGGTTGTGATAATATTTCAATTTTCTTACCACATAGCAATACTTCGGCCTTCGAACCCATACAACACGTTGAGCTTACAGATGTTCAAACAACGATCTGGAACATAAATACTCTCTGTGCCTCCAGCCGATTACAAATGCCGCTGCTTTCCGACACTTGGAATCTCTTCCAAACCTTCTCTCTTCGAAAGTCTTGCTCCTCATCCATCTTTAGAACCATTGAATATCCACTTCTGGACTGCATGCTAGTAGGGGGAAAATGAGAGTTCTACCCCGGAAGTGACGTCACACGGCGGGAAATTCAAAAATTGTGGTGGTGGGGGTAACCATGCGGCAGTAGTCTGTCGGCCATGTTGTCGTCGTCGCCGCCTAAAGTGGGGTAATGTGTGCGTTGATTGGCGGAGGCGTGGCTATGTTCGCCGTTCGCCGTTCGCCGTTCGCCGTTCGCCGTTGACGTCGTCGTTGACGTCGTCATCGTCGCTGGGCGGCGGCCTGGTGGTGGCTTGATGGCCGCCCGCCGTGGTGGGTCGCCGGCGGCCATGTTGGAAAAGGTGCGATGTTGTCGATTGGTGTAAGAGTGTAGTGGTTAAGGTACGGCCTGGTTGCCGATTCGTGCGTGTGTTATAGTGTATGGTTATGTATATGTAAGGGGTTTTTCCGGAAGTTCGGCCATGTTGGAAAAGCGTCGGTGTTGCCAACTGTTGTCGGTTCGGTGTTATAGTGTACGGGTTGAATGTATGTTTCGCCATTGTTGCCAACTCGGTGTTATAGTGTACTGGTTTCGTGTATATTTACCCTGCCGTGCCGATATCGTCGATGTTGTGTATAAACATGGTTATTCCCACCACCACAATTTTTGAATTTCTCGCCGTGTGACGGTCCAGGCTAGAACTCTCATTTTCCCTGTAAGAAATACACATGATATTCAGTGTTCGATTCACTTATCTGAACGATTGCATTGTTGACAACTGTGTGTCTATGTGTTAAGTAAATTGTAGTATGCGAAAAGGATAGTTGAAAATAAACACTTATACAATGAAAAAAATATGTACAAGTTTATAACAAATATAAACATAAAAGAAAAAATAACTACTTTACAATTAATATTTACAAATATATAAACATAAAAATATATACAAATTTATACATTTCACAATCAGGTATTTTTTTTTACAAGTCTCCATCCGGGTGGTTAATTTCCTACAACTAATATTTACAAATATATAAACATAAAAAATATTATACAATAAAAAAATATATACAAATTTAAACATTTCACAATCAGGTTTTTTTTTTAAAAAGTCTTCATCCGGTGGTTAATTTCCATCTGTAACAAAAAAGTAAGAGTATTAGTGACATGTGGTTGTTACAAGTAGGATGGATTACTAAAACCTTTATTAACACTGTAATATACCTTAAATATGCATACGCCCATAAAACGTACGATTCGACTTTCCGAATACGTACATCCTGCATTGTGGGCATGCGGGTGGTGTCCCCTCCATCGCTACCGCCTGGAACCAGTTGAGGACGCATCGGTAATGGTATGTATGGCCACATACCAAACCGAGGAGCCTCTGCCCGTCATTGTATGATTCTATGCATATACTGCATGTATTGTGTGGAGGAATCATACCTTGAACAGGACAGGGCTCACCGCGACGCCAACACCATGTCGGTAGACTCCTTCTAAGAAGGAGTCTCAATGTTGTTGGGTCATCGTGCGTCCTCGGTTCGGTTGCGTGTAGCACTTCAAAGAAGACGGGTAGCGCGTCTTCTGGAGGGGTCCACAAACGGGGATCTCTCCGCAATAGTTGCTGCTGCTGTTGCTGATAAATGGGCTGTGGGCGTGGTTGAGGTTGCATCTGCGGTGGCGGCGGTGGTGACGGTGGTGGTGATTGCGGTGGCGTAATCGGATGTGGTTGTGGAGGTGGCGGCGGTGCTGGTATCGGGCGAATGTCACTAAAAAAAAAAAAAACATAGAAATTATGTATAATCGCAAATAAAACAAAGCAGTATGTACGCATAAGAAGATGACTTACATATTTATGTCGAGGACTTCTACATCATCATCATCACTGTCACTATCATCATTACCGTTCGGATTTAATTCAAGCGTATCAGCATCGCTTTGATTGTCCTCCACCTCCATAACTTCACCTTCTTCTGTGGACTCGACATTACTGAAACAAAAAAAAAAGGAACAATTTTAATACCAGATTTAAACGTAAGAGAACAAATGAATGTTAATTAAAAACAAACGTACCGACTCGTACCGGGTCGAGGGTGAAATACCGCCACTCCTGCAGCTAGAGCATCACTGAAAAAAAAGTATAAATTGAACACATGAGGTAAATGCAATAGTATAAGACTTTGTTGTTAATGAAAACTGACTTACCGCAACACACTAGCCTGTAATCGAAATAACGCGCGTTTAAAACATTGCAGGCTGTTTGGAGATAGGGGACGACGACAATCTGCAGCAGCAGCAACAGCACCAGTCAGAGCGTTAGCATCACTTAAAAAAAAAACATGTATGAAATGAACACTGGAGGTAAAACGTAAGAGCACAGGAGTTTATTAATGAAAATTGTCTTACCGACTCGTGCCAGGTTGCGGAGATTGGGGACGAATTACAGCAACAGTGGGAGCAGCAGCATCATTGCTGAAAAAAAAAATAAATTGAACACCGGAGGTAAAAAAAAAACACAAAAGTACAAAAGTTTATTAAAATGACAATTGTCTTACCGACTCGAATCGGGTTCTGGAGATACGGGAGAATCAGCGGTGACAGGTGCCTCGTCTGTATCACTGAAATAAAAAAAAATATATATAATTGAACACCGGAGGTAAACGCATTAGGACAAGAGTTTATTAATGAAAACGGTCTTACCGACTCGAGCCGGGTCCTGTCAAAGCACGACGTAACCGTTGTGAACTATAAAAAAAAAACACACATCAATCGAATGGAATATTCTTTTTGTGCATTATAAATAAAGAAAAAAATGTTATATTTACCATCGTACTCGACGTTGCTCTGCTGTCCTATTTTTCACAATTTTCTTGTTGTTCATTCTGTAAAACGTATCAAAAGTTGTAAAATAAGTAAATAAAGAACATAAAGTTAATGTGTGCGTGTGTGTGTGTAATGCTGAACATCATCTTTACCGTTAGTTATCGGTCCGTGTACTTTCTCTTTTTTGCCTTAGGACCAGCAGCGTCGTTGGTTATTGCTGCTATCATATAATGCCCGTACGCGAGTGTACTTACACCGTCGTCCAGTACATACCTCTTATCATCATAAGGAGACAGGGAAAGTTTTGTTATACGTTGCGTGTACAGCTTATGATGATTGCTTCGTATACAGTCAGCAGAGGTGAATACGGTACGACTGTCAAAAAGACACTCGCTGTACAATTGATGTCGTAACCTTTTTTTTATTGCCGTCCTTGGCACACCTTTCGCCACCTTTTTGTCGGTGCGGTCGGACAACAAGAGCGAGTAACACTTCGCCCTGAGTCCGACAAATTCCCTGATGGGTTTTCCATTGGTCTCATCCTTGAACTTCCCCACGACTTTTTTGTTGTCGTCGCAATGACAAGGATGATCCACGGGATAGTCCGATGTGTCAAAAAGGTGGAGATCCTCTTTCATATCTGAGTACAAATCGTTAGTCTGAATGCTGTAAAGCAAACTGTCTGTGTCAGTCATTAGTAAGGTCAATCGTTGTCCGTACTTGGCGACAGCGTACCGATAATGAAAATTGTACATTATCAATTTGCTGACATCGAGTACTGTGAAGCCGACGTACACCGGACGGGAAAGGAATATCGTCCTATTTCGTAAGGCCAGTCCGACCAAGTTATCGGTGTAGCGGATCATACGCTTTAGCCGAGGATTGGAAACAATTTTCTGCAGCCGTTGTTCGTTAGAGACTAGTTGGAAGTCTATTCGTTTCCTCACGTTCTACAGCGATTTGCCATAGACGGCGTTGACCATCAGTTTGAAAAAATCCTTTTCGAAACTGTTGGTGGCTGCTGCTCTCTTTTGCGTGTTGAAATCGATAAACGGTTTCATCCACGCTCTCTGTTTAAAACTCAACACCCTATGTATCGCTTTCAATTCTAAACCGAGACTCAGATACAATTTTAAATTTCGAAAATGAAGAACGTAATTTTGCTTGTCGTCCAAAGTCGTCAGCAACTTGGGAACGGACGACGAAGGCGTTTCCGATCCGCTATACCCTTTTGTATAGTGCAGTCGTGTGTGGAGTCGTCGAGAGTACGGTGAAAGTACGTCAGGATGGACACAGGAACGGACGGGTGCCAATGGATAATCGGAATGGAGGTCATGAAGTTCAGGTGGATAGTGTAAGTCGACCTCAAGTATGTAGCCCACGTCACCGTCATCGCACAGAGTACGCACGTCCAGTGAGTTGATCACGTTACGATCTAACCATCTGAAGGCGGCGTAAGGGAGCGGTTGTGACATGGCTGCACCGTAAAGGTTGTTGCAGTCCGTGTACAATATGAAAGAGGTTGGCTTTGAAGCATCGTACTGATCGACAATTAGTGGGTTGTTGGCCTTGGCGTGGCGGTTGGGTACCATGCTAACACCACCACGAACAGCCGATTCTATAAAGAGATGCTGATCTATATCCGTCAACAGCTCCAGTCGCATACGGGTCATCTTTAACATCGCATGCCAAGCGACACCAGGAAGCGAGTAAAGATGAGCCGGATCGATCTGGTAGTACCGCATGCCCATCTCACGGAACGCCTCGAAGACGTCGGCCAGTAGCAGCACGTCTGTTTTAAGATACAGATCGTGATATTCGCCCAGTGTACTGATTCCAAAAGTACGCCACACGTTGTGCGCGTGAGCGTAATCTTCGTCAGATATTGGCGATTCACTCAACCTGTTGAAAAAGTGTTCGCGTGCGGGCAGACGTGTTTCGTTGAATTTCTCGCTACCTGTCATGTAATCGTAAGGGTACACGCCCTTACGTAAGAGTAGCTCGAAGTGTTCTTCGAAACATTGCTTCGTTAAATCGAAATCCGCTCCGCTCGCGTGAAAGTTTCCAACAAGTGTGTCCAAGGACGTGTTCAGAAATTGAAGCGTGTCTACGAAACGCAGACGACCCAACGAGACTGATACGAAGCGTTCGCTAGTGGTAGCGATACAAGCGAGATCGTCGTATTTACCCAACCCTTGTACTAGGTGATGTGCATCGTAACCTCGTAAGTTGTGAAAAAATACAGGTATGTGTCGTGGAGTCTTGAAATTAAGGTTACAGATGTTGTGAGCTGCGCACACAATGGTTGCGCACTTTTTCGATTTCGTTCAGTGGTTCTTCACAGAGATGACATACGAGGGCATTTGCGAAAGATAACAAATCACGGTCACTCATAGTCATAGGGACAATGGATCGGATGATTCTGAAAAGTTCTCGCTCTTCAGCGACCAGTCTATTGAGAAAAACGTCTACCACGTTCTCACCGCGATAAACGACCTGGGGTTTGAAAATGTTACGCTCGTAGTCGACTATGAGGTAGGAGAAACCTGAAGGAAGATGTAACGACTCCGTTGTGGTGGACGATGTGTGCGGAGGAGCGTCGCAGCGATGGCAAGGGACGATAAATGATTCAAAATCTGCGTATATCGCAAAAGGGACCTTATGGCAGTATGTATAATTTCTGAAATACATCACATTCTCCTCCTCCGCTGTCGTGGGTAAACGAATTTTCTGTTCACCATATGGTGAACAGTGGGGGATATGTTCGGTAAGGAGTCGTTCTTCGCAAAATCTATGCAGACAGTAATTGCAATAGAAAGAACGCCCGTTGTGGTTGCTTAGTGAAGAGAATAAGCGACTTGTATTTTTGATTAAACAGTAATGTTTTCGGTCGTCAGCGGTAAAAAGTAATAGATTAACGTGATGTTGTCTGCCGCTGGAAGGAGTTATTCTTAAAGGGTAAATTTCATATTCTTCGTAACCGAAAACATTTATAGAAACATTAGGATTGTCTCGTTCGAACTTCACAATGTCGGATAGACGGGTGGGGTAAGTTATACCAGAAGTATTGATACTGCAGATATGCGGCTTGTATTTGGATACACGATCGTTGTGTGAGTGTTGTGGAAACAGAGCGGCCAACACTGACCATACGAAACACATTTGATCGCCTGTATTGTTCACGTTGATGATGGATTTAGTACGAGACAATTCAGGAGGTGTACGAATGAAACTGGAGGCGGTTAGCGGTTGGTATCGTGAGAGAACGAGTTCTAAGGAGATTATGCGGTCTAACACCCAACCGCTACCCTCGCGTGTGAATTTATCAATCGATTCAATGATCTTTTCGTATGAAGCTTCTAAACGATCGGGCAATACATCTTGGTCAGCGATCAGTGTCGTATGACATCGTCCGTGAAAATAAGCTTCAGTCGTCACTTCTTCGTCCTGGTCCGTGTCAGCGTTTACGATGTACTTGACAAATCTCGCTTTAACCGTTATATGCCACTTTATAGAAAGCAAACGTGTCAGTTCGTTTAGAATGTCCGTACGTAACGTATCGTGCATTTCATCAAAAAAGGTTATGACATCGTTGACACATTCTTCGTCATCTGTGATAGGCGTGTAAACGCGCAATACCAACGCGCCGCGTAACGAATATTTACATTCAACAGCAAATGACTGCATTATCAACAACAATGAAAACACGAAACTTTAACAATTACTTGCTCGCTTGAAGAACAATTGAATACTGATACGAAATTAGAAAATAAGCACTATTTTATATGCGACACGTGAAAGTTACACTGCGCGAGACTTGAAGGTGAACGCTGGCAGTGATCGTCGCTCTACTTATACTATCTATGACAGTAGCGCGCGCAGCTATCCGCTCCCACTACCGAACTATTACCGCTGACGATCCCCCACTACCAACTGCGCGCGCAGCTATCTGCTCCCACCACCGTGCTTTATTTCATAGCGACCAATTGACGACAGCCATCCCCACTACGGATGCGCACGCAGCTATCGCTGAGGAGGTGAAATGCAACGCGACAAACCAACATTCTTGCTTCAGATATGGATGTGTCCACATATTCTTTTGCAAGCCGCTTAAAAAGCTTTTACAACATCAGTCGTCGTGGTAACATTAAATTTTTCGTTCATAAATTTCCGAATGCGAACGTAAAAATTTTTGACCTAGCCAAAGCTGGGTTTATTTACGAAGACGATGGTGATGTTGTAAGATGCTGCAAGTGTAAAATACGAATTATGGATTGGGCAGTGGGTGATGATCCCGCCCAAGTCCATAAGGCGTCAATGCCCGCATGCGATTTCGTTCGTGAACACTTGTAGAAGTCGACGCACGCAAAAACGGCTCTTTTCAGAGCCAACATAAACTCATGTACAAACATGCCCGTTTGGGTAGTACTAGTAGTACTAGGTGTTACTACTACTACTACTACCGAACGACAGTATTCACTCCAAAAGTGTGAGTGAAGACACATAAAAAAAATTACTCAAACAATATGCGTATACACTATAAATATCATGATCACGATTAATAGCGTATCACTCACATCGCAGATCATCGAGACGATGGACGTCTATCGATATGATGATGGGAAACATTTCACAATAACCAAAGCTTCACGAAGCGCGATACGGTCCAACTTATGTTCCATGTATTTTGTGAAGAAAAGACGATTTTGTGGCAACTACTGTACACGTTACAAATTCGGCGTTGACAAATATCACGCACGTTGTTGGCGTCACATAAAAAAACACCGCAGTGATTTGCCACCGATCGTGCTGTTGATGATAGTATCCGATCGTATACACAACAAATCACGGTGGCTTCAATTTATCGTAGAGTGCGAACAAAATAACGTACCGATAGAACTTGTGGTTTACGAAAAGAATATGTTCAAGTGTACCGTACGTCACGGATGGAATTTTCTTTCACGTTTCCGTCCGATTCCTGAACTCTATAACGCTGTTCAGCGTGTGCACGGCTTACACGATTCACACGGACAGATGAACTACACTACTGTATACACGGACATGCTCGCTTACGGAAGTTCGATACCACACGCTTCTTGTTGCATCGTCCTTACGGAGCGCACTATTCTGATACGCACACCGATGGAAATATACAGAAGCGTGATGATGATAGTGCCAAAGTGCGCACTGGATCCCAGCTACAACGTAAGTTTTGACCTGCACTGCCCACCGTCCTCGTTACCGACACTAGCGAGAGGGAAACAGTTCGCGTTGGTGAACAACAAGGCGCAGGGATTATTTTCGGTAGCCTTTCTGAAGGAGGCATTGCCTACACTCCGCAAGTATTGCGAATACTTTGGTCTGCGGTATTCGCACGAACAAAGGTACACGGTGAAAGACCAGCGTTTGTACGAACAGTGGCAGCATTGCACGGGCTCTATGGCGGACGAATTTTGGTTGTTGAACTCGTATCTGATACACCTGCATACGAAATCGAGAAGTCAACGCCCAATCGCTGAACTCAAAGCTAAACACATGTGCGAGTGGCTACCTGAGAACGATAACGTCATAGTCGCGGAAATGCACGAGTACCGCGACAACGTTATACGTAGCGTCATGTTCAAAGACATGAATTCTGTTAAGACTGTAAGAGCGTTGGACTCGAAACAACACGCGCTCCCGAGATACTACATCGGTATGAGCCTCGTGCGTAATGGGCGTATGAAAATCAGTTTAGCTCATGTTTTAACGTACTTGCGCAATCGGAAAAAGAACGCGATGTTCTTCCGTTCGGTCGAGATGATATAAGCCGGTGTGGAGCGGTGGCGGTGTGACAGTCGCGTGATGGAAGGTGGACGTGCCAGAACGGCATCGATGAGAATTACCTTCAGCACCGAGCCGACAGTTTACTACATTCCAGCGTATTGCGAATCACGGTTCGCACGACGACACGAAAATGAAACGAGCTGTGAAGAATATACACCAGAGCGTTCGCAAGACTATCGCGACGGAGTTGCACAGACCGGTAAGAAGGAATTTTCCGAGACGTGCGGTCGAGTTGAAGGGACTTCACGACTTGTACCAAGCAGACCTGGTAGAGATGATACCGCACGCAAAGGTGAACAAGGGATTCAAGTACCTTATGACGATGATTAACGCGTTTAGCAAGTACGCGTACGCCGTTCCATTGAAAACGAAGACGGGTGTAGAGGTCGCACGAGCTCTGGAACCGATTCTGCGTGCTAATAAAATGAAATATCTGCAGACGGACAACGGGAAAGAGTACTACAACAGTACCGTAGAAAAATTGTTGAGCAGATATGGTGTCACACTCTATTCCACGTACAGTGAGAAAAAGGCTTCCATTGTGGAACGCTTCAACCGTACGTTGAAAACGCACATGTATCGCGCGTTCAGCGAACAAGGTCATTACCGTTGGTTGGATATGTTACCGGAACTAGTCAGCACGTATAACAACACCGTGCACAGAACGATTGGAATGAAACCACAACAGGTGAACGAATCCAACGAACGTACAGTGTTACGCAGGATTCGTGTGAACACGGCGAGGAGCATCGATTATAAACGACCGAAGTTCAAAGTAGGCGATCGTGTGCGTATAAGCAAACACAAAATGACGTTCGCTAAAGGATACACACCGAATTGGACAAACGAGATATTCTTCGTTCACACAGTGCGTACCGGCAGCGTACCCGTCACTTATTCGCTAAAGGATCATACAGGAGAAGTGTTGAAAGGTGGTTTTTATGAACACGAAATCAGTAAATCGAACGTTGGTGACGTGTACTTGGTAGAAAAGATCGTACAACGTAAAGGCGATCGTGTGAAAGTCAGATGGTTAGGATTCGATGGTAAACACGATTCGTGGATACACAAGAAGAACTTGGTATAACAACGATTCGACTCGAGGAAATAGAACTAGTATGCGTCGATGCGTTACGATGACAACATGCGCGCTGTGTACAGTGTAAAAGACATTGTGTCACATCCTGGTTACGATGAGTACATCGTGAACACGACCGCAAACGACGTTGAACGCATGCGCAGGATCTTGACGGTGTACGAGTACTGGCAACGGGTTACCAATCGCGTGACGAGGTTCCGACTCAGCGAAATAGTACCAACCGGCACCGGATTCGATCACTACAAAGAATGTGTTTGGTCGGATCCGAACTGTGAAACGGGTCCGGACACATGTGTATGCAGTTACATATCTACCTACTGCTACGATATAGTGCGACTATTAAATAGACTGTGCGTAGAACGACAACACGAAAATATTGCAACAAGCGCACAGACTAAAAATACAGGACGTGGACTATTCGAAATTGTACGACGATGGTGGGAGTGGCAGAAAAAACGTAAACACGGACGTCCTCTGCCCGATACCGTTCGTTCGATTATCTGCGGACCTTCCGCGTGCGGAAAGACAAACGTCATGTTCAACCTGTTGTTCGATGTAAACGGATTGAGATTCGTGAACTTATACGTGTTTTCTAAATCACTATTTCAACCCAAATATCAGATGCTGGAGACCCTGATGACACGACTTTCCGACGAAGGAATGGGTTATCACGCCTACAACGATAACGAAGAGGTACCACCTCCCGACGAGGTCGATCCCAATTCTATTATGGTGTTCGATGACGTGTCTTGCGAAAGGCAACACAACATACGCAAGTATTTCTCTATGGGACGACACAGCGGTGTGGACGCGTTTTACCTTTGTCAGACGTACAGTCAAGTGCCAAAACAGTTGGTTCGTGACAATGCCAATCTAATAGTGTTGTTCAAACAGGACGATCGCAACTTGAAACATGCGTACAACGATCACGTCAACACGGACATGAAATATGACACGTTTAAGAATATGTGCGCTGAGGCGCGGAAAGATCGTTACGGCTTTCTCGTTGTGGACAAGGATTCTTCTATCGACGCTGGCAGGTATAGAGTCGGTTTTGACCGTTTCATAGTAGTCGCGCCTAACGATTAAACAAAAAAAAGTCACACGTTCAGCTAAATACACATGACCTGCTGTCAACGACTTTAGTTGATGTTCTGCCGTTTATCGAGATGGACGACAAGAAGAAACGACTAGCACGTGATATCGACACGATTAGTGATGATATACGGAAGAAATACCGTGCGTTAAAACATGGGATTCGTGAAGAAGAAGCATCGTTATCCAAAAGTTACAAACCGATTCTAGAACCGTTACAAAATATTTCGCAAGCGTTGCTTGAAAAGAAACGTAAATCAACAAATGAAAAGCCTTCAAGAGTGAAAAAGATGAAACGTGAAGAGGATGAGGAAGAGGAGAAGGAAGAGGATCCGACAGGTGCAATTAGTAAAATCGATGCGGGAACACCATCTCGTTCCCGAACGAAGCCACCGCGTTTCCTGAAAACGCCCGTGATAGCCGAAACATTAGACGATGATGATGATGATGATGAGGACGATCCCAGTCTCAACATTGAAAAAATGCTAGACACACCGGAAGGAAGACGTGAAGCGCGTAGATATTTTCAGGACAAATATGACAGTGAATCATTAGCGAACAAGTACATGCGTATGATCGTTTCGTCCGAACGCGATCGTCTGATGGACTATACGTACGGTGTAAGACATGAAAACGGAAAATGGATGATCGGTGATTCACAGTTCGAAATCGATACGGACGATTCGATTCTTATCAACGGTAAACGATACAAAGGTACACCAGGACTCTACGAACTAGTGTTCATGAAGCATCCTAATGAAAATATTTACAAGGAATCAGATCTGAAAGCGTACAAAGATATACTGCGTAACACCAACGCGCATAAGCAGTATTACTTAGCGAACGCACAGGTGAACGCGAACAGAGGTGTAAAGTATAAACGAATAATATCGCAACTGTTTCCGCCGAAACGTACAGGACAGGGGCATAATAATATTGATACATCGTATATGACGTAAACGAGAAAAAAAGACAAAATCGATTACGTGCTCTGGGACGATCCGAACGAACTGGTGGACAGATTGCGACTGTTAATGGCATCACAACGTGTTGGAAACAGTGGGCACACGAACGAAATCGTCTCCATAGTGGAAGAACTACGTGAAGCAGGCATAATCGTATAATAAGAGCGGTTCGATTCTGAAAGCCGATAAAGTGTATAAATAATACTGTCGTACATGCGCCGGGGACATTCCACGTTTGGTTGTGACAACATGGATATCGTGCTACTGTTTATTATCGTGTGCACAAGTGCCGTTGTCGCATCGAGCGTTAACGCTAACGATGTTGATTTCGCTATAGATTACTTGGTGCGATACGGTTACGTACCCGACGATAGTTTACGACTCACGGACAACGCCACCATCGATATGGACACCTACCTTCGCACGTTTCAAGTGAATTACAATTTAACCGTAAATGGAGAATTGAACAACGAAACGATGAATCTGATGCGTGCGCGGAGATGCGGTAACGAAGATTTCGTGTCGTACACCTTACGAACACCGTGGGCCAAGAGACGTTTGTCGTGGCGGTTCTTTCACGGTAGCGCCAGCGCTATAGAAGCGTCGCGACAAGCGTTCGCTGTATGGCAGAAACATTCGAACCTGGAATTCGAATATCGACCCAACGACATAAACGCCGACATGGTCATTGCTATGAAATATTTTAAACACAGGTGTCTGACTTCCAGGTGCACGATCTGCGGGTACGATTTGGACGGACGAGGAGGTATACTCGCTCACGCTTATTACCCGCCCGATTTACCGTATAACACTACCGAAATACACATGGACTACTACGAATCGTGGAATTATACGAACGCAACCGAAATACCGGACGATCAGACCAGTTTCCTTCAGGTGTTAACGCACGAAATCGGACACGCGTTAGGACTGTCTCATTCCCTCGAGAAGGATTCGATCATGTACCCGTTCTACGTACCACGCTCGAACGGTGCGTTCGACCTGAGAGACGACGATATAAAAGGCATTCAACGCTTGTACGGGAAGCCGCCGCCGCCGCCGCCACCAGCTACGACGACGACGTCAACGACGACGTCAACGACGACGGCGACGACAACGAACGACACCGTTCGGACGACGGATTTATGTCGGCTAAAGAACGTTAATCAATTTTTAATAATCAACAGACATCTGTATATTGTGCACGATAACTTTTTGTGGACATTGGATCTCGAGTCGAAGCGATCGAGTCCGTCGTCACCGCTTCTGTTGACGGATTGGTTGACTTTCTTACCGTTGACGTTCACCAACGTTTCAGCGATGTACCAGAGACCGCGAACCGAAGAAGTGGTGCTATTCATAGACAACTACGTATACATGTTCGATATACACAGTCTGCAACCGCTGAACGGGTATCCGCGTTCGATCACAACGCTCGGTGTTCGCACGATGACGAAAATAAACGCTGCGATACACACGTACACGGGTCGAACTCTTCTGTTGTACAACGATATGTATTACGGCGAAATAGACGAGTGCACGTTCACGATCAAGAAACACGGATACGTTAAAGATCGTTTTGTCGGCTTACCAGAAGCCGTCGACAGTGCGTTCCGATACATCGACGGAAAGATTTATTTCTTCAAAGACGCACGCGTATACGTGTACGATGAATTTCTAAATACGATCGTAAAAGGAAAATATAGCGACGGACTCTCCGTTGTCGGAATAAAATGCATAGACAGTACGATCGTATCAAAACTAATCGATTTATTACGCGAGTACGTATAAATGCCGTGAACAACGGACGAGACGCATCATTCACAAGATGAGTGTTGACAAGTTCGGCAGACACCAGAGCGCTGTCAGAGCGCGAAGGGAGACGCGTCGCAGTCTACGGGAGGATATTGGTATCTCGATGACCGAGGACGGGCACTTCGACGTAGCGGGGAAAAAAATACACAACTTGGGCGAACCGCAAGACGGTAACGATGCCGTTCCACTGCGCTTCGTGCGTGACCACTGTCTGTT
Source organism: Magicicada septendecula (assembly GCA_034769895.1). Taxonomy (NCBI): domain Eukaryota; kingdom Metazoa; phylum Arthropoda; class Insecta; order Hemiptera; family Cicadidae; genus Magicicada; species Magicicada septendecula. Next base: position 144,505,541 of record CM068367.1, on the reverse strand, counting down.
TGCCGACGATCCGTCGTCGACGACGACGACGCAAGGAATAGACGCGAAAGGTCGTAAGCTCGTCAACGTCGGCGCTCCCGTCGATCTCGGGGACGCTGTCAACAAGCAGTACGTAGACTACTCGTGCTTACGTTTCACACAGCTGGTACCGAACAAGAAGAACGGAGCTGTCGTCGACGCGCGGGATCATCGCATACAGTCTCTGAGGGAACCGATTCGTGCGAGAGACGCTGCGACCAAAGTATACGTGGACTCGAAAATCATACCGAAGGATACGAACTCTAACCTAATGGTCGGCAACGTGCGGATAACACAGTTAGCGCCACCAGTCAACAACAAGGACGCGGTGAATTTGGAATTTTTGAACCGACACACGATCACCGCGGTAAACGACGCTTATTTCAACGCACAAGGAAAGACTATTCTAAACGTCGGCGACGGTGGCGCACGGGCTACGGACGCGGTGAACGCACGTCAATTGGAGGAGGCGAAGCGGTACGCGAAGAGCGAAACGTACAAACTCGCAAAAGTGTTCCAACATCGTTGGGAGAAAGTGGTATCGTATATCTATAAATTGCATAAGCACGCAGCGCGTACTTCACTTGGTGCCGAAGAGGCGGACTTACTACTTACGAACAAGTCGGAGACGAACGAGTTGATTAGTGATCTGGACAAATCTAAGGACGAGCACGATTGGAGATCCCTTTATCGAGAGCAAGCGAAACAGTAGTCATGTACGAACTACGTAGCCGAAAAAAAAAGGGAGGGCGTGGTCTTATCGGAAAAATAGTTAAAAGCGCGGTACCATTCGTTGCGAAGTCAGTACCTACACTGATCAATCGAGCGGTGGACGTATTACCGGTGGAACTACATCTGCCCGGCTACAGGTTCTGTGGACCCGGAACGAAACTAGAGCAGAGATTGGCTCGTGGTGATCGAGGAATCAACGAGTTGGACGAAGCTTGTCGTGAACACGATATCGCTTACAGCAAGTACAAGGACAACGAACGACGACGTGTAGCGGATCGTGTGCTAGCCGGTAAAGCGTGGGAACGAGTGAAAGCTTTGAATTCCGGCATCAGTGAAAGAGCGTACGCGGCAGCCGTAGCAGCAGCGATGAAGGCGAAATCAGCGTTAGGCAGCGGGCTATGCTGCGGTGGCAGTGTGCGTAAACGTCGCACCAGACGACGCAAGCCGGTTCGACGCACGACAATCAGGAAGAGGAGGAGGAGGAGGACAACGACAACTGGGGCAGGACGTCGACGAAGACGGGCCGATGGTAAAAAGGCTTCAGGACTATACCTTCGACCGTACCGAAAAAACTAATCAAAATACCCGTGCGTCCGTTGTCCGATCGAGATCTTTATGAGTACACGAAACTATTGCGTATACCTTATTTCAGAGGCGTGTACATGCGCGACACACTTCCTAGTACATCACCGTGGGAGAACGAAAGCGCAATCGTGAATCTGGACGACGCTACCGGACCGGGCACGCACTGGGTATGCTACAAGAAGCGAGGCGACAGAGTCTGGTACTTTGATGGATTCGGCAATCTGCGCCCTCCTGTCGAGCTAATACGGTACTTTGGATCGAACGTGACCGACATTCATTACAATTACGCACAGAAACAGCCATCGAACACGGTCATCTGCGGACATTTATGTTTAGAGTTTTTGATATCGAACGATCAGTAAACGCCAAGATGTCTTCGCTTACGGTCACTGTCACAGGAACGGATCCAAGCGCACTGGTTTGTGACTTTTTTCCACCGCTTGAACTGACGAACGGTGAATGGTACGCGGGACTGCTGGACTTTACCACGTACAACTCTATACCGAACGTGGAAAGCGGAAGAAATAACATCTTTCCCGTACTAAAGGGAGCACGTAAAACGTTAGAACTCGTCAATATACCGACCGGAGTGTACGAAATCAGTGATATCGAAACATACCTGAAGAAAGAACTAGCAGACCCGAAATTTTCTCTACGACCCAACAACAACACGTTGAAATGTGAAATTTATTGTTCATACGATATCGATTTCGGATGTACGGAACACACGATCGGTACCATGTTGGGTTTTTCCAAGAACAGAAAGTTAGAAGCGTATATATTACACACGTCGGACGTGCCTGTAAACATTAACAAAGTGAACGTTTTGGAGATAAGGTGTAACGCTGTACAAGGCTCGTACAAGACGGGACGAAACGAGCATATACTGCACTCGTTCTATCCAACGGTTGAGCCAGGATTCAAGATAGTAGAAACGCCTAGAAACGTCATTTATTTTCCACTTAACGTACTACACTTGCGTAACGTTACACTGTCCGTACACGATCAGGACGGTGATATTGTGAATTTTCAAGGCGAAGTCATCACCGCACGTATACATTTAAAACGTGTGTAGTAATCATGGGAATTTATTTCACCGATACCCCCGTGATGAAGAGCGGTGGCGGCGGCGGCTCGCACCACGAGATAAAAGAGGTCAACACTTTTGGAAAAGGTATCAGTAGACGTTCGTCGTTGACACGGTTAACAGCAACTAACCGACGCTACCTGATTTCATTAGGATTCAAAGTCAAGAAAAACAAGTAATATGGCGGACAGCGGTATCGTCTTATCGGTTGAACGTCGACCATTCTTCGAAGACAACATCACACATTACGAATATCATCCTCATGCACCGTACGCGTCAGCGTCACGATACGGAAATAACGATGAGATACGCATACCTATACTGCAACAGGAAGTCTTCACTTTACCGATGGAAAGTTTCCTGTACGTTGAAGGCAAATTGAGCAAAAAGACCGACAGCACCGGTAGTGTGAACGTGAAAATGATCAACAACGCGATCGCGTTTCTCTTCGAAGAAATCCGTTACGAACTGGCCGGTGTGGAAGTGGATCGTACCAAGAGCGTCGGCATCACGTCCACTATTAAAACCATGCTATCTGCCGGCAAGCAGGACATTGTTTCGATGCAAAACGCCGGTTGGGTTGCTCCTACAGCTAACGAGATAACACCGACCGGCCAACACGAGGAATTCAACTTTTGCATACCGTTGAGGATGCTGATGGGATTCGCTGAGGATTTCACGCATGTTATTTTAAACATGAAACAGGAACTTATACTGTTGCGCACTTCCTGCAACGTTAACGCTTTGTTCTCGTCTACGGATGCGCCCGCTAACGCCGATATAGAACTGACCAAAATCTCTTGGATGATTCCGTTCGTGTACGTGAACAACGAAGTACGGATACGATTGTTGGATATCATACGCAAGGACCTACCGCTATTCTTACCGTTTCGTAGTTGGGAACTGCACGAGTATCCGGCTTCACCGACGACTGACAGACAGACTTGGACAGTGAAAACAACTACACAACTGGAGAAACCACGGTACGTGATACTCACCTTTCAGACCGCCAGAAAAAACAATCTGAAAAAACACGCAGGTGAATTCGATCACTGCAATGTGACAAACGCGAGACTCTTTCTGAACGACAAATACTACCCGTACGATAACCTGAACCTGGATATCGATAACGGACGTTACGCATTGCTGTACGACATGTATACACGATTTCAAAAATCGTACTACCACAGAAGTCAACCCAACGTACTTCTAACACCTACAGAGTTCATAGCAAAAGCACCGTTATTCGTCTTCGATTGTAGCAGACAGGACGAATCGCTCAAGTCATCACCAGTCGACGTCAGATTGGAATTCGAGTCATCGACCAATTTCCCCGCTCAGACAGCGGCCTACTGCTTGATACTGCATGATTCAATAAATGTGTACACTCCGTTATCCAACACGGTGCGCAGACACAATTAAACGTTTACTATATATTAATGTTTTTTTTTACTGTAAATAGAAATTTGCTTTTTTAGAATGTAATTTTTAATTAAAAAAAAATGTAATCAATTTTCATGTATTTTTATTTTATTGTAAATAGAATGTAATGTAATCAATTTTCGTGTATTTTATTTTTGTGGAGGGGGAAAACGATTCTCCTCTTCTCCCTATTCTTCGTTCAGTGTTTCATCAGCACGAGTCGCGAGTGGACGTACAAGATGCTTTCACACGATATCTATGTTGACGATATCAATCACAACAGCAACAACCGCTATTTCACACAATGCGGTGAAGCGGCAACGACTACATCAATCAAGTCTTTATCACCGGACGATAAAGAAGTACAGGTCATCTTAATTCAAAAAATCACATCTCCGTACCCACGTTACAGAAACTTGGAAAACCGTTTAAAGAGTTTTAAAGAATGGCCTGTATCGTTAACGATAACACCTAAAGAATTATCAGAAGCGGGTTTCTTTTACACCGGATGCAACGATAGAGTGATTTGTTTTTGCTGTGGAGGCGGATTAAACAAATGGGAACGTGGAGAATATGCTTGGATGGAACACGCACGACATTTCCCTGCGTGCTCTTACGTAATGTTAATGAAAGATAAAAATTTTATCCTCAAGGCACTGGGTATTGTTACCGAGGCGCAAGCACCAACAGCTGTAGCAGTGACAGCAAAGAACGATCAACGCACCGACACGATCAAGGAGAATATAAAAAACGTAGAAGAAAGCTCGAATCGTGATACGATGTGCAAAGTCTGTTACACACATAACGTGGAAGTTGTACTTATTCCCTGTCGACATTTTATTACATGTGTGAATTGTGCCATAACCCTACATAATTGTCCCTTATGTAGAACCGCATACACTGCTTACATGAGAGCGTATTTCTAGTTCGTTTTCACGCGTCTATTGAACACCCGGTTTGAAAATATATATATGCTGCTGTGACAAAAGTGTTTTATACAACCTCCGCTAATATCGCATACCTCAGTGTTTGAACAGCACGCGTTGAAGACGGACGCATGGAGCTGCTATCTCCGTACGAGTACATACGCTGCAGTGACTTAAAGTATACAGTACTGTACCCTATAGAAATTTTTGTATACAACGTTCTGACATGTAAATTTGTTGCACTGATCCGTGACGAAAATATAAAGTACAAAATAAACGTTCCGAACAAATTCTTTACGAGCGTTTCACAATATACAACGTGTCTGTTCCGTAAGACGGACGGATCTGCAACGTTCCTAGTAAAACCAAACACGTTGTATATAACGAAAAAAGGATGTGCGAGGATAAACTAGCAGTCATAGTTGACTTTCACTGTTTTATCGACAACGATGGAAACGAACTCGTTAAGGAACTAGCCGTTATGGACGTCACTGCATTTGCCAGCAGGCATTGGATATTTACACATCCAGTAGAGACGATTGTTTCGAATCACAAGCATGTGAGGACAAACAGATGGTTAACAGACCATTATCATGGACTAACGTGGACGGACGGGGACACATCGTACGAACATCTTGTACCGATATTAGAAAAGTATACGTTTCCTTTTAACTTCGTGTTCGTAAAAGGATTGCAAAAAAAAAGATTTCTACAGAAGCGTATCGTGCATTTTAATATTATAAATTTAGAAGATTTCGGATGTCCTAAACTCGATCAATTACAATCAATACACGGAACAGCCTGTCTCACGCACCGCTTATGTCCGGAAATATGTACAAATAGTAGAGTACACGCTTTACGCGAGTGGGTTGTGTCAGATTTTAGAATAGTCAATACGTTTCTGATAAATTACTAAAATTATTGTTTAGCGCTTACATAAAAAAAAAAAAACAGTCGGCGTCTTTCTATCGATTACATCATCTGTCTAAAAATAAATTAGTGTGTTCAAACAAGCGCGACCGCTGTCTAGACGTATAAAAAAAATAACCGACACCCCTCTTCCCCACCTACCCATCGAACCGTGAGAAATCAAGTTGCATCCTGTTCACACAGTTAAAAATAAAATAAAAACAGTCGTTGTCTTTCTATCGATTACATCATCTGTCTAAAAATAAATTAGTGTGTTCAAACAAGCGCGACCGCTGTCTAGACGTATAAAAAAAAATAACCGACACCCCTCTTCCCCACCTACCCATCGAACCGTGAGAAATCAAGTTGCATCCTGTTCACACAGTTAAAAATAAATTAACGTCGGCGACATGTTCGAACAAGCACAAGTGCTGTCTAGACGTATAAAAAAATAACCGACTCCCCTCTTCCCCACCTACCCATCGAGCCGTGAGAAATCAACTCGTGACCTGTTCACACGGTTAAAAATAAACGCTTACTGTGCGTTGAGTGGTTTCCCCCCTCTCCGGTTTCCACCTCCACAACTACCTCCCTATATATTCCACTGCGCGCAAGCGTTATTCGTTCATTCGTTGAGAGACGTGCCGCAAATTATTATAAGTTCTTTATTTTAAAATGGCATCATTCACTGAAAAGTTTGCTACTATTAGCGCAATCGAGTATAAAAAAATAAAGGAATTGATAATCGGTGTAAAATATCCGATAGAAGAAATGCAAAATATAGACGCAAAATACGGTAAAACTATACTCGTCACTCTTCAAGATTACAAAGACCCTAGACTAAAATATCGTGTATATCTACCAAAGAGATACGCAGGTGTTTTTGAAGATGAGGAATTAAAAAATTTATTACCGTGCTCGCTGCAACTAATTTATCGCGGAGAAAAGGATAGAGCTTACATAGTAGAAATTGTACAGTAGTATCGAATGGACATCTTCATTTGTCACGTACGATTACATATATATATATATTAACATGTACTTAGTTCTATTTCATTTAATTATAAATAATATATGTGATTACACATATTTCATTTGATTATGCCTAGATAATAAAACAAGGCTTACATGTTGTACACTTTAGACATCTTCAGAATTAACAAATATATTTGTACATAATTGTCATTGCACACGTTTACCAATAATATTTAAAATAATGTGCTTACACATAATTCATTTGATATAATTGTATACAATTGTATTTTTTTTAATTGTTACTACTGTGTGTGTGTTTATTTCATTTTTTGTACATATTTGTCATGTCATAGTGCACTGTAATTTTCACTACTGTGTACGTTTACATATTATGTATTTTAAATTGTAATATATTTTGATTACTTTCACTACTGTGTGCGTTTACATATTATGTATTTTAAATTGTAATATATTTTGATTACATGTATTTTAATTATTTGTAATTAAACAGTATTGCTTTAACCTTTTTATTGTTTTTTTTAATTTCAAAATTCCTTGGAACATTAACACTATTCTAAAAAAAATCAATTTTATTAAACAACAAGTGTATGATTATAATATAATTTAGAAATTAAAGAATATTTAAAAATCAAACTGACCTTATACAAGTTCCAGTTGTCTCGCGACGAACTATGTGTCTTGGAGAGCAGTTCGTACAGGCTTATATATAGTATTTCAAGGATGTACACGAAAGAGATGGTAACAACAAAAAAAGCTCCCACACACAAAGTCATGAACACGCACTTAGCTCGGTCTGCGTTCTAATTCCCACACGCTGTGATAACAGATGGTGTCACACATCCTGTTCTGTTATTTAAAAAAACTTTATGTACGACCACGTTCGCACGCTGCGATAAACAGATGGCCATACAGACGGACCGATTACATCATCAACAAAAAAAAAGTAACGACTGCCACGCATATTTATCTTGACTTGTTCACACAATAATTTATGTACGCCTTTAAATTCGTTCACACCCAACATTAACATATGTTCAGACAGACAGCGACAATTAATTATACGCTCAGACAGACGGCGACAACTAACAGATGGTGGCAATTAATTCTACGCTCAGACAGCCGGATGCAATTAATTTAGCGACTCGCTAAACAGATGTCTAGACAGCTGCAAATGCACGTGGGAGTCAACTGCTACATTCCAAAAAAAAAAAAAAAAAAAAAAAAAAAAAAAAGCGTGTGGGAGCCAACTACTGCTTGTCCCTATTATATTACATACACACCAGTAATAACGTGTGGTCTGTCAGCATTCTGTTGTAAAAAATAACTCCACATGTGAAAAGCATGGATTTTCTTTTATCGTATAATATTTTTATGTTTATTTTCAACTATCCTTTTCGGATACTACAATTTACTTAACACATAGACACACAGTTGTCAACAATGCAATCGTTCAGATAAGTGAATCGAACACTGAATATCATGTGTATTTCTTACAGGGAAAATGAGAGTTCTAGCCTGGACCGTCACACGGCGAGAAATTCAAAAATTGTGGTGGTGGGAATAACCATGTTTATACACAACATCGACGATATCGGCACGGCAGGGTAAATATACACGAAACCAGTACACTATAACACCGAGTTGGCAACAATGGCGAAACATACATTCAACCCGTACACTATAACACCGAACCGACAACAGTTGGCAACACCGACGCTTTTCCAACATGGCCGAACTTCCGGAAAAACCCCTTACATATACATAACCATACACTATAACACACGCACGAATCGGCAACCAGGCCGTACCTTAACCACTACACTCTTACACCAATCGACAACATCGCACCTTTTCCAACATGGCCGCCGGCGACCCACCACGGCGGGCGGCCATCAAGCCACCACCAGGCCGCCGCCCAGCGACGATGACGACGTCAACGACGACGTCAACGGCGAACGGCGAACGGCGAACGGCGAACATAGCCACGCCTCCGCCAATCAACGCACACATTACCCCACTTTAGGCGGCGACGACGACAACATGGCCGACAGACTACTGCCGCATGGTTACCCCCACCACCACAATTTTTGAATTTCCCGCCGTGTGACGTCACTTCCGGGGTAGAACTCTCATTTTCCCCCTACTCATGCTGGTAGTTACTCTTACTCCTTAATCTTATCCTTACTCTTACTACCGCTGCCGGCATAGCCTGGTAAAAATAGTGGCAATTATTCTGATTCTGTGTGATGGGTTCGACTAGATGTCCTTCCTTTATAAATATTTTCTGTGTTTAAAAAATGTTTTAAAATTTTGTAATTATTTCAGTTTTCATACAAATTATGTACACTATTTTTATCCAATGTGATTGTTTTGTTTGGACTAAATTATTGTCTGGCGTAATTTGTGTATTAATAACTAGCTCATATTGCTTCATAAATCTATTACCATTAACTAAATGGAGATTAGACTAAATCCGAAATAACATCTAAGCATAACGACACTCGTGCGATTTGTATCCAAGGTTGCAACACAAACTTAATCTTTTTTTTAAATTATTAACCTTGTCGGTGCTATAACTGCTACCCTATTCCTCACCACATTCGTTGTTTGCATGACTGTAGATAGCGTGATTTGTACATGTTATATCTTTGTTTCCAAGAACATATCGACGCATGTGCTATTTAACGATAGAAATGTTACTTCAATTGTTCACGTCACTTTGGACTTCTTTAATTATATACTAACTACTATATAATGTTTGCCATCCTTGTTATGTATGTAAGTTTGTGTGTGTGTGTGCGCTCGCGCGCATGTGTGTGTATTGTGCTAATTTTTTTGCAGTTAGCAATGTCAGCATTCCTATCCAACGACAGTATACTGCCATCTTTTCGGTATTGAGTCATATGAAGTTCAATGTGAGACTTAAACGCAAAAGTAGGAAGTTGTAGAAATGGCATGTTATTATTGATTATACACAAATGAATTCACAAATATATACTATAGCGTCGGAATGCTCACTTACATGACCACCCACCCACCCACACACACACACCGAGCTGAGGAAGCTTTAGAAAGTACTGTCAGTAAATACTGCTCTAACATAATTCAAGATTGTTGTACACACCAAAGACACAAGAACAATAATTCCAATGTACAGTGTTTAATAGGTACAGCCCATGTTCAGCCAGTAATCGGTAACATCTAAGTCATTCTAACGATCTTCTTTTTATATATGTGATATTAATAAAAATCTTGGTGTAAGCTAGAATTTTCTTTGGACTATTTACAATAATAGCCCGCAAATTGTAAGGAATTTTTATACGAGAATTTACACAGTATAACTAAGAGGAAACTACACAAGTAGGCAGTCAAATTAAGCCATGCACGTGGGCAGTATTGTAGAGTTACAGTCAAGTACTAATTAGTTGTATGCAAAGATGATTAATTGTATGGCCTGTGAATTAGCTAGCCAGTCCAACTCAATAACTAGGAGCGTACAATTCTCAGAGCGGAAGTAAATTCATTATTCTCCTGATATATTTTAATAAATTTTTAGAGTTTATTATAAACGTTCCTTTGCCGCGGGGGCACTACACACAGATAATATAATTTATTATCTAAGTACACCAAAATGCTTAAGACACTTTTTCTGTGTTGTGACTTACCTCTCAAGTATTTCTATAATTAATATAATTCTGTAAAGGGAGGTGTAAGTAAAAGAAATTGTTGAATGCGTCAATCTGTGAGCAGAGTCGGTTGCGACCCGTTTATTTAAAAAACATTACGAGCCTCAAAATTTATCTAATTATGTGCCAGTCAGCAACGGTCAGTACTCAGCTAATTTTCTTTTGAAAAACTGAATATAAAAAATGTTAAATGCTAAATATGCGGGTGTCGCATAAATCAATGCTAGTTTACAAGATGTGTTCAGCGTACACGGTGTGATCTACTTAAAATTTCTGACACTGTTATCTATCGAAAAGGTTTATAAAATTGTTTCAGACACTTGTAAGTAACTAGTTTGTCTCGTTTTTTGCTTCGTGATTATGCAACACTTGCCACCGTAAGTTGTTAAAGGTAAAAATGTTACTTGGCAATCCAGATAAGTCTTCGCAACCTGCTGTATCTGGTCGCTACGGCTGCGTGTTCCTCAGTACCTGGTTTGAACCACTGCTATGTCTGTGCTGGAAGATCGTGCAAAACTGTACGAATTTCGTGTTCTCGTGTCTTCGGTCCGGAACGTTGAACCAAGTTTCGAACTGAAAGTTTTCACATCTTTTAGTACACTTTTATACCCACATCGTTCGATTAACACGCACGTATGCATTCATACAGTGCGTGTTACAATTTACAATATTACAAAATAGCATTACAAGGTTATGACTTTAAATTACATATATAACGAGTACTGACACTCAACCTTACATATCTTAGGTCTTTTCATCAAGTTGACTGACTGAAATTTAAATTTAGGCGAGGCTGACCATTACAGACAAGATACATCTTGGTTGGTTACGGATAACAATCTTTTTACATCTATTACAAGTTTTCTTTTTTGTTACAAACGTAATACACAAAATTATTAGCCACTAGCATTGATTTACGATAGCTCAAAAACAATCATAGTTACCTTGGTTATTGAGGCTCCCATACTTGACGAAAGTCCGGCGACGGGCCGCTCAGCTCACAGCGTTTGATGGGAGACTGACTAGATTTTACAAAGCAAGCGATAGGGTTGGTAAAGGGGAGGGCGTGACGTCAGTGCGTCGGGCAAGGTACAGTTCGCGGATTGTTGCATTCGGCAGGAGACGAATGATTGCAACACCTTGAACCAATAAAAAAAGTAAAATTGTTAAACAAAATAATATTAGCAACACATTTTTCATTGACAACAACGTTTATTGATGTCTTTTTTCTATCGCTGTTAATACAAAATTTTTCGCTAACTCGTCTTAAAAACCATAAAACGTTTTAATGATAGTGTGCTGGGTTACACATTCGGGGTAACGAAGTTGCCAATAAAATGTAGGAAGCGTTGTTATTCCCTAAGTAATAGCCAGGCAATGCGTTTTTAATAAAATATAGTAATTTAATGTGGGCTCTGTGTGTGTGTGTGTGTGTGTGTGTGTGTGTGTGTGTGTGTGTGTGTGTGTGTGAGAGAGAGAGAGAGAGAGAGAGAGAGAGAGAGAGAGAGAGAGAGAGAGAGAGAGAGAGAGAGAGAGAGAGAGAGAGAGTGAGGAGAGTATGGCCGAGGAATGGGTTGTTATTAAAACTTCAGACACGAAAATCTAGGAGTGAAAGAAAGGAAAATTATATTTTTCGAAGTCCATGTCCAATAAATGGAAAGTATAACTGGACTAATGTTATTACTGTATAGAACGCTAATCGCTACAGCAGGGTGAGACTAGTTTATTGGTCACGTATGTTTCCCATTTTTCTCTTTTCACACCAATGTTGTTGATTTTGTTCTGTGTGGTAATTACATTACAATCAACACTTTCTGCTCTCTTCAGAAGAGATGATCGACTGTTACTGAAAATGTTTTTGTAATTACAGGCTCGTGCAAGAAGCAGTCAATAAGGCTTTAGATTTTTAATTTTTTTTTAACTTTAATTCACTTAACATTTTTGATAACTTTTGTTTTCTGATGACCACTTTCAAGCATACATAATCAAGTGTATCCTGACACGAAAGAAAATTGGGTGCGACGCGCAATGGACGTCAATACTTTTCTAACCCTTTTGTGTCGTGCAATGTAAAACGTACACACAAACCTCGAATATCCTGACACAGGGAATCCTCTGCTGTATCTGTCAATTAATACGTTACATTTTCGTGTAATCTAGTTGCTTCTATCTCCAAAAGTTATATGTGATTATCTTACAACGACGAACATCATAACACCTGAAATAATAACAGACACTAGAGGTGTAGAGGCTTGGAAACAGGGAAAATACGTCTGTCTATATGAAGAAGTTAGCTTTAGTAACTAACTAATAAATAAAGAGTTAATGATTGCAACAAACTGGTCATCAAAGACCACAAATCGGCTTTGTTAAGAGCAGGAACGAAGGTAAAGTTGTGGGTCTGTAAAGCTCTATGAAGTGGAATAAAATAAATCAAATATTCGCTGAGTATTTACAACTTTACATTCTTGAATAATATATCTCAACGACAATACACGAAGTCAGCACTAGCTTAGAAGTTCTACTCAAGCATTAAGGCAGATATTTTATTTTTGGAACATAAATATGAAAATTCCTTGATTATTAGTGGACCATAGCATTAAAACTTTAATGAGGTATTTACTCCTTTACTTACATAATACTTTTATTTCCTTAAACTATTAATTATTTTATATGCCAATAGAAGTGGCGCCTTGATATTATGCTCGATATTTTCTATTCTAATTTTTCGCTATTTAGTGTCAGGTTGACAACGTTGGATCTGAGATGTGTAAACTGATTCAAATAGTAAAACAAAGTCGAGTAAACACAAAGTGCTTTCTATAAAGGACATAGTTCAACGATACTACGGTGAGGCTTAAAAAGAATTCTCAGAAATTATATATAGAAATTACGGATAAACAATTTTGCACGAAAGGTTGGCAAGGTTACTACCACTTGACGCAGTAAAGAACGTCGACATCAAGTGATTCTCTATAAGGCCGAGTGTTCGATAGAAACGTAATCTATCTGGTACTTCAGAACGAAATTTAAGTATCGCCATTCACTGTTTACAAAATTCAAACTTAAATAGCTCCGTAGAAAGTCTCTTGTAAAGCCAATGCTGATTGTTCATGTTCAATTTAGACAAAAGCAGAAGCATAATATGAAAATTTAGGAACTGCAATTTATAACTCATTGTGGAATACATTGTATTTAATTTCATTGTAATAAATAGCAATGTAATTATAACATGTTCCGAACGGCTAAAATATAATTTTATATATGAAGCATTATTATTAATACATCTGTTTTTTATTTTATTTCTTTTTATTTGTATTTTATTATTTTAATTAATAATATAATGCAAGACAATTTCATTACACTTTTAGTCCAAGCATAAACGATTACAAAGTCTACTGTTGTTGATTTAATACAGAGAGAGAGAGAGAGAGAGAGAGAGAGAGAGAGAGAGAGAGAGAGAGAGAGAGAGAGAGACAGACAGACAGACAGACAGACATATAGAGAGCAGATAGACAGATACACAGACAGAGAGTGTGCATGGGCGAGACTTCGTACTGTACGAGAAATGTTTTACAACATTATTCTGTATTTAATTTACAAGTACGTATATGATTAGAAAATACTGTGCATGGTTTTCAGCACACGATACATCAACGTGTGCGTAATAAACGAAGCAACACGTAGGCCTATACCTATCAGGAAAAAAAAGATATAAAATAATATCGTTTGATGTAATTTTATAATATTAAACGATATTCTAATTTTAATATACATGTAGTCAGATATAAAACATATGTCCAAATTTGTAAGTTATAAATCACTTTATCAATATATCTTTCATTGCTAACGAAAATTTATAACAGTTTTCCATTAACTTTTTTATTAATTTGCATTGATTCGATTAGGACTAACTTGAGAGTTTAAGGCACGAGACTTACGTTTTTTACTTGACTGTAGTGACAGAGATTATGTCCCGTTGAACATGCGCGCGCGCGCGCGTACTCACTTTTTGGTACAATCCTTTTTTTTTATACTTATACCGTTTAATATTTACTACTAGTTTTCAATCAAGATGTATTGTTAATAAGTGATATTATTTAATTTCGTTTTAAACTGTAAGAACAGACTCGTGTTAGTGCTATATAAGTGAGATTCGTTAATAAGTAAAGGTTCTTTGTAGGTAGCTCTCCTCGTTATAACTACAAGCTGGATCACCTATTCGTTGATCACCATACGTTTCAAATATTTGTTTCTATTAGAAACCGTGTTTACTCTTGCCTCTAAATCCAATAACATATTTAGGTTTCCCACAGTATTTACCTTATCAACAATCCCTACAATGCTATAACCATGTAGCCAATTAAGGAGCCCAGCTGTAAATATATTTATTTGTAGAATATTTTTTACAAACTTGTATTGCATATTCCTAAAATCGAGCAATGATATAAGTATCAAAATAATATTCAAAATATTAACTAAATCGTCAATTTTCTTCTTTAAGAAAGGTTAATTTACTTTTGATTTTAAATATACATGAGAAGTTTTGTTTACCTTTGACATTGAAATTAATTTGGTAATAACAGACATACTGATGCCAAAATAAAAGGATTATCCGTCACTTAATTAAAAGCCAGGTCCCTCATTGTGAGTATTCAATGTTGACGGCGGCAACACAGAAACTTAATAAACCTCGCACTGAATCAGCTACATCCCTGCAAACTGGGGCAAGCGGGAATTAACAGTGGTAAAGTGACACAGTGGCTAACACCCCTTAATAAACACCCATACCCTTTTCCATTCAGATTCAATTCAGAGTCTATAAAACTGTCGCGTTTATCTCTTTATTTTCGCTCTGAATCAAATCTAGAAGTTATCTGTTCACATAGTGGATTAATCCATTAATCCGTCTATCAGAACTCAATTTTTGATAAACTTAAACATTTAAGTTTATCTACATGCAATCTGTAATCTACATATTTTGTGTCGATTTGTATTGTATTTGAACAAATACTGTATATACCAACAGAAAACATGACAAAATTTTCAAAATACTTAACATTAGGAACACTAAAAAAGAAAAAAATGTACCACACCCACAAACAAATACACCAATATGAACTAGCAATAGCCAACAGCAAGCCATAGCATAAACCAACCAAGACGCAAATATTTATATACCACGAGATTAAAAATTATGATGGCTGAGGATGAACATACTATTTAACGCCCGAAACATGACACAAGTAAGGAACACAATACATCTTAATTGAAAAATTGTAGCGAATATTAAATAGTATATAAATATCAAGAAAAGGCTGTAGCTGAAAGTATGTGCGCGTTTGTGTGTGTAACGGTACATAATCTGTCACTACAGCCAAGAAAAAAACATAAGTCCCGTGCCTTAAAATCTGCGGTTAGTCACATACAAGTCAATGCAAATTAATAAAGATGTTCATTGGAAAAACTGTTATAAATTTTCATGATCATTTACGGGTTAGCTGTATAGAGAACAGAATTAAGTAGGTTCTTCGTGGTATTACTTTTTTAGTTAGCTGTTTAATGTTTTTGCATGCAAGTGAAGCTTAGTAGATACGTACTTGAAGATACTATTTCCTTTGAAAATTATACTTAGGGTCTACTAACAACTGGTTACCTTACTACTTGGTAATGACTGTGTAACTAGAAGCCATTATTTTTCCTAAGAAGCAACGATAATCACAAAACTCTTTTCTGTACGAGAAGAAACGTTTTTTACACAAAAACGTTTTTACTCGTATAAAAGAATAACGAAATCTTTGAAAGAGGAAATTAGTATTTTCTAAATAACAACGCCTACTCGTTTATCTCAGCAGTGCAATTTTTATTACTATGGCAGTTTATGATTCTTTTTGTAAATGAGGAAAATAAAATAACAAAAATAATAGAATCATTCTTAATTTAGTGTTGCGCCTGTCTGCATTTACAACATGCAACAGAGCGGTAAGTAATACGGTTTCATTGGGAAAGAAGGAAAAGCTACGAAAAATTTTTAATTGTTTTAAAACAAACAATTTGGCGCCTAAAATCGGGAAAATAATAGTTAATTTAAATCAGGTAAGAAAGAAGAGACAGGTATTGGCGAGGTCACGAGAGCGACAGATAGCGGGAAATTTATGAAGTTTTGGACTACGTTAATATAACATCAGAAGGAGTCGAATTAAAACTATCACGACCCGAGCTGATTATTATAAATTGCCGCAACCAACGCGGGGGATTGCCACGGAAGAAAAAGATTGATAAAATATATATGTTATGAATTTAATAGTGGAATCTTATTGTCACAATTTGTTTATTCCATAGTAGTAAATGTTAACAGAGCCGCTGGTTGCCTTTGTTTTATGTCGGCCATACAGTATGGTAAGTCGGATAAGCATCTGAACGTCAACAGGTGGCGTATGCTGCAGACGACAATAAGTCCCTACTAAATCAGAGCCATCTTTTCTTACCATGCTTAGTAATACTGGGCCTCTATTATGCAGAATACACTTCAGGTTATTGCTGAAAAGGAAACTGAAATATGTCACGGTGGAATAACTGAACACTGCTGAATACTCCAGAACCCCTATCTGAACACCAAAAATGTACTCTTGTTTCACATGTTCCAATCTTAATTAACACTCCTATTATTTTGTCACCTTCAGTCTTATTATACCAATTTGTGTGTTTCTATTTTTGTTAACAGATAAGCATGTAATAAAATTTATAGTAGAGGAAATGTAATAGAATATAAATAGGAAACAGCAATACATTCTTAAATTTATTTTAAGAATGTCATTACAAATTGAACTATTTACTCTAAAACATCTGCTTACTCTGATTCCTACTAATTACATGATGTTATTTCCAACAATGTCCCAACAGCGTTCTCACGTAGACTTCCGCGGCCGGTGTCCATTACAACAGGTTCGTTCAAGTTCTGGAGTTGTCTAGGTTTTTTAAATTAATGATTAAAATTAACAAAAATTATTAAAGACATAAATTGTAACAAATTATTGTAGTATTATGTAGCATTATATTTAACCTATTAGACATTTGTATATTTATGCATTTATACACGATGTGTCAGTAGTGTTATGAGTTAAAAGTCAATAGTTTATGTACCTAAATATAACGTAACAGAGCTCCAAGACATCATTTTCCTTTACATTTTATAAAACGAGATTAGTTTGGTAGAAACTAGAGTTAATTAGGCATCGCATTAGTAGGGAACAAAACAAGTACATATGTTCTGATAATGTTATGTATTTATAATATACACACACTTATTTTTTACTAATGGTACCTATAATCTCAATTTTCTATTGTAGTGCATTCATTTCTCATAGCCTAAAGGTACCACACATATGATTTGGAATAAAGTTTTAATTACTCACATTCTTAAATTTGATCGATTTCGGTCATAGACCATCGTCATGTCATATACACTCTGCACTTGCGGTCACAATATCGTGAAACAGCCACTATTTACAAAAACGAATTTGTAAACATTGGTTAATTAATTGATTTGTAGACAAAATTAATTAATTGATTAATCAATGTCTACGAATTCGTTTTTGTAAATAGTGGCTGTTTTACGATATTGTGACCGCTGTTGCACAGTATATGAGGTCTATGAACAAAATCAATCGAATTTAAGAATGTGAGTAATTAAAACTTTATTGAAAATCATATGTATGGTACCTTTAGGCTATGAACAATGAATACACTACAATAGAAAATTAAGTACATATGCTTAGCAATTTGACGCAATGGACATACAAGGTGTCACGGGAGGAGAGGGAAATAATTTGAGAAATGGTTCTATAGTGTAAAAGAAGAAAAAAAGTTCATATAAATATATGTCCGGAAACGCTTTGTAAGCGAGTTACGGCTAGCGAAAGATTTCGCCCGGGTTTCGGTTCCCCCGGGTAAATGAAGACTTTCTGAAATTCTGGGAAGGTAAATTTAAGGGGCGAATTCTGTTGTTTCTTATGGTTTCTGACCTGACAAATCTAATAAAACAGGTCGCAGAACTGTATCTCCGATAACTTTTATGATATCCGACGTAAAACAGAAAACTCTTTGCCTAAAAACCTATTGTACTGTTTTTAACCAAAATTGGAATGTTTTGTTGATTTTTATTGACTTTATTTACACCATTTTTCTCAGAATTAAATTCTTTACAAGGTTTGTTTTTAACTTTTATGCATCTATTAATTATTTAACAAAGTTATTGTACTTCTAACCTAAAAAAAGTGTTTTTAGGTTAGAAGTACAATAACTTCTAACCCCTAACTTCTAACTTCTAACAGCCTCTGTAAAGCTGTTCACGTACAGTCTGTGTACTAGAAGTGCAGAGACTTTATAGTGGTTTTAGGCTGTAATTAGAAAACAGCTGATTGACGGATACACGTTACACGTAAACTAAGTACATGGTAAACTCGCTTTACAACAGACAGGGGCGGTCATAATACTATGTGGCGCTACAGATGTTATCTAGACTGACCCCTTCCCGTATACTATTATTTGCACATTAACCACTCCTGTGCACTAAACCAGAAAAATTATTTCAATAGCTTTACTTTCTTCAGCAAGTCTACAACCAAATTATGTGTAAACTTACTTCTATTTAAAACTTTGAATATAACACGATGATAATTTGAGAGGATGTAGCGATTAATAACGTTTAAATTTGAATACTATCTGAGGGTTAAAATCAAATTCGTTTTTTGGAATTGTTTAAGCAGAATCACCTTTTTCGAGTCTTAGATAACGTTTAAAAATATATGAGGGTAAGCTATGGTTCCGTACACGATACACTGTGTATCTTTCAAAAGTTTACACTCCTTAATTTTATATAAGAATAGATAACATAATAAGCAATTTTATTAGAAATCTTTCCATAATTACTTTTTGTATTAGACAAAAATATTAAAGAAAAACATGAAACCTTATATTTGCTGTTGCTGCCTGATGTGTAATAAATTACACAAATATATTATTTTGTCTTAAATAAAAGAACAGTAGTTCTAATACAATCAAGTTCTAATATAAATAAATATCACAGTAGTGAAACAGTACTTTAACATCTGCAATTATCTACAGACACTCTTGGTTCTTTTGTCACAGAAATGATTATTATTCATAGTTGACATCTTCATAGAAGAAATAAAATATTTCTCTGTGCAACAGAAGAAATCAGGTCTCCGTTATGTACGAGGATCATATGTGGATCCGCGAACTTTTCAAGTGATCCTCGTATGTGTATTTAAATAGAAGTACACAATTTATAAAATTAATTTTGTATCATGATACCGCTGGTAACTTATCAATTCAACTACAATGAATATTAAATTTTCCAAAATAATATTCAATCATTACGTCGTTGAATTTATAATCAAATACGTTACGAAATTTACAAATATAATCAAGAGTAATCAGGAATACGGAGCTCATTCTTTCTGGTCTAATAGATAACGTTCTCGTCTACGATTTAAAGGAATTTGAACAAACGCTTTCGTAGACGTTTAGTCTAGAACAGTAAAACTAAATGAGTATTTAAAATTAAAATATACCTGACAGCTTAAAAGGACAGAATTAAGTGTAATTTTACTAATCATCCTACTTGTATCCTTCCCATGAGAAGGACAACGTAACACTCGTAACGTGATGCCGGAATAAAAGGTTTTGCTTTTTAGTTAAATATGAAATCATTCTTGACCTTTTTGGTTTTTATTTATTATAGTATTTTTTGTCTCTTAAATTATTGTTACGTA
Organism: Magicicada septendecula; assembly: GCA_034769895.1. Taxonomy (NCBI): domain Eukaryota; kingdom Metazoa; phylum Arthropoda; class Insecta; order Hemiptera; family Cicadidae; genus Magicicada; species Magicicada septendecula. The sequence continues at coordinate 144,485,383 of CM068367.1, read as the reverse complement.
CACAGCTATAACCTATAAACTTTAAGAAACTATGCGATGAGATATGGAGTTCTGCTGTGGAGCAAAAATTATGACTATTTGAAGTCATTGAACTTCAAAAATTAGAGAACTTCAAACGATTTATGAAGATAGTACTTATAGTATAACTGACGCTATTTAGTATTTACCAAAAGAAACTTTGTTCAGTGAGCGCAGGTGGGTGAATCATTAGTAGATTTTACGCGCACTCACGCATACATGACTACCAGCGGCCCTGCATGACTACAGTGCACTGACTTGTCAAATGACAACCCCAGCACTTCACAAAAAGTTCTATTTATATAGAAAAATCTTTAAGTTTTACCATTTCATTGAATTGAATGGATGACTAGTGTAACAGAAGTACAGTACACTGAAACCACGTAGCGAAGGGCGTCATTTCTCGTAATAACTACCATTTTCAACATTTTCTCAGTGTGCCGTGTTTTGGGAAAAACGCGGCGGTGTTCCTGTATATATAGCGGAATGATCAAAACTACGTATTTGACTACGCGAGGGGTTGCGTAAAAATTAACGTATGATTATTTGGACTTTGTCGCTATGATTTATCTACTTGCCGGCCTACCCGTGCGCGCTCTAGGTTTGAGGTTACGTACTGTTTTTTCAGTCACCGGGTTGTTCAGTTCAAGTTTGGCTTTCGGCGTATTAACGACTGGTCTCCGGCTGACAGAGCATATGTATAAGTTTTCGTCTTCTAGCTGCTCTACTTATGAATAAGTAGAAGTCTACGCGACCTCCGGTAAGTCTATTAACATATATAAATTAGTTATTCATAAAAACAAATTGTATTTATTTGATATTAGCGCGGATGCGTAGCGATAGATATTGCAGTGATTCATCACCACGTGGCAGCCATCAGGTTAAAATTTGTTTTATGTATGTTTTAATCTTAACGCTGGTTAACCGATATTAGCAGTAATAACAGAATAATGTGTTATAATAATGTAGTAATAATCATACTCAATTCATTAAACCAAGATGGGGCGTAAGTCAGTTATTTTCTGAAATCAGTGTACATCACGGACTTGTCAAAGTTTGCTAATTCCTGTAAGGGGGAGTTAAGTGCTTCATGAAAACTCTTGCATAACTATTAATTGAAATGATTATGATTATGGAATGACTATATTTGGACATATTATTTATTAAAATATTTAAAAGGGTTATTTTGGAAGCGATTTATTAGATTCAAGGGTGTTCTATACTTAGTGAATTTTCGGAGTTTATAAACTGGGCAGGCCATGCAGTGTCAGCTGGTAAATGTGGTAGTGTGTTTAATTAAACTTGTAAGTAATCCCAGATATAATTGTGCAGGGTTTCTGATGTAGACAGGGATCTGTCCCGCTCCAGAAGGACGGCCGAACAACTGCCTCCGATGATGTAGATTAAACACTTTCGTCAGCTGTCAGCCGGAATGACGGACAAAATACACTCCACGGAACCCTCTTACTACACGCTTCTAACCAGGTGAAATTTAACTTTATTAAACCCAAAATGTTGTGGCCGATAAACTCTTTTGAGACACTTGTGCAGACGCTCCAGTTTGGAAAATTATATCCGGACAATGGGGGTTATATTTTACTTTGTAATTTTTTGTAAGGCTTACGCCTCAGGAATATATCAATGTTTATCTCATTCTGAGAATTGTAACTTGGCCAGGGTCATGCATCACCCGGGTCGAGGGGAGTCTGTAAAAGGGGTCGGCACTAAATTGTTTCTGTGTTGTGCATGCATGTGCAGATGTACCTATCCAAGCGGGGAAATTTTACGGTCAATTAATTTTTCAGTTAATGAGGGCTCATGTAGTTTATTATTAATGTAAAGGTCTGGGAGGTGTTTTAACATGTGGGCGACTCCCGTAGGGGCCGTTCACTGCAGGTCTCTATCATGTCAGATTTTGCTGGATCTCGCCCGGACGCCTGACCCTGCCTGAAGTCAAGTTTTTTTATGAACACTGTAAGCATGTTTCAGTACCTTCATGACATAGATTCTGTTTTGCAAAAATTCAGTTCCACTGTTCAGCTAATTTTGTAAACTTTAAATTTTGCCATAGCCAGTTAAATATTGTCACAGTTTATATTTTGCCATAGTTTAAATTTTGTAACGGTTAACCTTTTATTGCTCACTATACCAATTAATTAACGTTAAAGAATACAAGACTAATCAGTATCAGTTATGAATATTCATGGGTGGTCACGTTCCACTATTTTTACAAATTCTGTCAAGAAAATAAAAAGAAATACGAAATGCAGTTAGGCAACCGGGCACCCATGTTAACCTCGTGATGGCACTCTTTATCATTATCATTGACGAGATCCGAAATTGATAATTAAACATCTGCGTGGTATTTGTGCGCAGGCCGCAATGCTTACATAGAACATTTAGATTACTACTTATCTAATTAAAATTTTGGGGCATGTCTGCTCCACTCCTTGGGATATTTTAATTGAGGTTTTTGGGGTTTAGTCATTTATTAATTGAAAATTGAGGTGGGCCGGATACTTGGTCAGAATAAAGGGGGTTGAGGGTGTATGATGACCAATATACTCTGCCAACCAGGTGAACATGTGATGCGTTACTTACATGTAAATGTCTTTCTATGTCAATTATATGTGTGTGTTGTGTCTTATGTGATTGTTACATTATTATATTTGATTATGCATATGTGTATATTTCTATATATTTATATCATGTTAGGAAATGTGTAATTACTTGCAGGTCGAGATTGTGTGCCATTTCACAATAGTATTATTATTATTTATGTGCCATTCAACGATTTATTATTCAATAATTATTCAGCTATTTATTATTTATTCAATATTTATTGATGTTAATAATTTATTATTTATTATTCAACTATTTGGCGATGCATATGTTAATGGAATTATAACGATTGAGGGTTTTTGGAAGTGAGCTATTTTGACTGTAAACTACTTGTAATTATCTTGCTTTCAGGGCGCATATGTTGTACAAAGCAGAGTACAATAAATACTGTTATTGTTATCTTAAGATCAGTGTTTCATTTGCAAGTCCCATCATACTGGACCCAGCACAATTTTGGCTTCTCTAGGCTCGTGCCTAGTTCTAAATAACTTGTGGCCCTCTTTCAAAAAAAAAATAAATAAATATAAAAAGGGGAAAAAGGGAGTTGGTTTTCTATAGAAAAAAAAGCATAAAAGGAAAAAGGGGTTACATCAGGTCGGACATTTTATAAACATTTTATTAAATCATATGTAACACAGTCAAAACCTTTTGTAAATTATCGTAATTACATCTGTTCTTGACATGTCGTATCGATCATAAATACGACAGTATCGTGAATCATATTAGTGATTATATCCGAACCCTAATGCAAACTGATGAACCCTAAATAAACACTTAATCAAAATAATTACAATTACGAAGCTAAACATCAGTTAATCTCACTCAATAACAGTTACTTAAAAAATCATAATATCATTAGATTGCTTGCAAAACCCGTCCAAATGACTGGCCGTTTCATTACTAAAAGCCTCTTTGAACTAAAATAGTTGGAAAATATAAGAAAATGTATGACTTTATTCTCCGATCTAGTCTCATGTTTTGTACGTTTGTCACTTTACTAAACAGTGAAATGTTTTCTAGATAAGGCGGTCACTTTTTGAACGTTATTAGGTGCCCGCATTTGCTATAAGCGTTAGTGGCAACATCATTTAAAGTGGTAAAACATTGTTTAGTAATGTTTATCTCAAAATAAAATTTGACCTTACCAACAAGGACATTATTCGACTACGGATATTACAGCATCGAAATTTGCTTTCATTTCCTAGTTCGGTATCTTTAAAATGATTTCATATGACTCAATGTAAATTTTATTATTATCAAATTTATAAAATGTAAAAAAGAGATGTAAAGATGCCTAATATGTTTTTTTGTATTATACTGCATTATTTTACTTCATTTGGAGATAATTACAAATAGTACATAAAATTGGCTATCAATTAAGCATTTAATTTTAAAAATTGGACTGTCATGTATGGACGTTCTTGTTAGAATCTTACTGTGTTTAATACCCTGGTATCTTAATAAAACCTTTTAACCAGATATCCAGATATTTTATCCAAGACCGTTGCTGCTGTTCTTGTTTTTTTTTTTTTTTATATATAGTTTGATTGACTGTTAAATGTAACTGCTTACTTGTTTAATAATTGTGCCTATTTTAACGTTACAGTTATCATATTGTTTCCTAATATTAAAAGTTTACTGTTTTCGCTAAAGTCGGGTACTTGTTTGCCTAAACAATCTATGTGTAAGATATCGATATTGCCATCAGACTTTTATCCCCGTTTTTGTATTTCATGTCTAATGGTGTATTCAGTCAACTTAGTTGATAATTGTAGAACAATAACACAAAACTGGGTAGTTGTATTAAAAAATATCATCTAATGCACAAAAAGTAGAAGAACACACATAAACATACAGAAGAAAAGTACTTTCAAATGAAAACAATGTAAATTTCGTATACGTGCACAAGACGTACATACAGTTGTCTGAAATTAGATTTAGTTGTCTGGTGTTAAATCAAGAGAAAAGGGAATCATATAAGTTGACAAATTAGGTGACAATTTTAGAAAATGATAGGTATGAGAGTGTATCACATTTCTAAGAAACCAGTAAAGGAAATTATAAAGCTTCTTGAAGTTACAAAGAAGTAAAATTTTAAACAAACGTTTTGTTGCAACAATGGATAAGTAAAAATAAATGCTTACCTACCGTTGTTGTAAATTTTTTAATTTTTTTTTACTTATAGAAACTTTACGTGTTTGTACCCACATGAACAAGCGTTTTCAAGATTATAATTTGCATAATCAGTTTTATAAATTTTTGTAACAGGTCTCTTCTCTTTTATCTTTCGTATTATAAAAATAATAAAATTATAATAATTAAAATAAAATTATAAAAATAATACGAGTAATATTACTTACTTCTGTTAAGTAATAAGGTAAATGCACTAAAGTTAATTACAATATCGAAATATTAATTTCTATATCTTATCATATATTTTATAACATTTCCATTTTGTCTACCGTCAGCACTTTAAAATAAATACATTCTAGTATGTTTCATGTGACATGTTCTATACTCCTACAGAAAATGCATAACTAACTACAGAAAATTGCATTAAAACACTAACTACATTGCAATAATTACTTTACCTTGCATTTCAATTTTCTTCCTTCTAAGTTCGATTTAATTAACTTTTTCTAAGAGCATTAATAAAGCATTAATGTTTGTAGATAATAATTTACATTACATTTACAACTAAGTGACATGCTAATATTAAAGGCACTTATCCTATATTAACAAGAAGTCTCTAGCGTTCCTTGCTTTAAATAATTAGAAGTAAATTATCACCCCTTGTTTTGCATCAAGGCGCTCTTTAGGGAATTAATCATTATTCTCCACGTCTACTCTGTTTGTATAAAATACTTGTTTAATTAGTCCCACCGCTGCCTTATAATATTCAGTGAGCGTTAAAACACTTGTGATGCGTATAAATACGTTTATTGCTATTTAGTCCAAACTTCTCTATATGCTTGTGATAAAACATAATTTTCACATTCTACTAGACTTGCATCATCTTTGTTATATTACTTATCAAATAGTAGGCACTTTGTAACGAACGAGGTATTTCGGTTTCTCAACCATCGAGATCAGTACTCGGTAACTACAGTAACTTGAAGTTAACGGAAACACGAAAACGGTTATCGGTTTTCTAAGTACAAAGGAGTTTGTGTTGTCTGTTTGGCAAGTAACAGTGAGATAATTAACAATGCTCTCAATTTTACGAACAGTTTTGACAGTAATTACTTAACGTTTCCTAATCTTTCTCTGCACTCGTTTCAATAAAAATTGTTCCATTTATTTGTTAGAAATATTGTATTTTTGGTTTCAGCAGACGTTTGACGCTGCCAACAAATTGTGAATTTTCTTAAGCAAATTACTGGCTATTCAATTTACATTTACTCGTCGACCTATGTTTGTCACTGTGTATGCTCAATAGTTTTCATAAGTTATTTTTTTTTCGAATCTGAAAAAATATTTGCTTTGCTTAGAGGAACCTTGCATCTCTTCCTCTGCCCTTTTACATTTCTAACTATTTGCTGGTACAATTAAACATTATCTGGAAATCTTTCTACGTCAAATAATACTAAAGAGTGACATATCTAAATGTCTTTTATTACAAAAATATATAAGGAAAGCTGCATAAGATTTGTTTTATAACAATGCATACTTATTACGGGTCGCAAACTGTGAATAGTAATGCTAATAGTAACAGTAATAGTAATAGTCAATTGGCGTAAAGCCAATGGGTCGCGTGCAACACATGTAATAATTATTGACATATAGTTGTTGCATGTAAACTGTCTTATCAGTAGTGTAATAACAGTACACTCGGGCTTATTACTGTACAATAAATCTTATTTATCTTGTAGTACCAGGAGAGATAACATGTATGTACATATAATGATAACGCACGCACACACGCTCGAGCGCCTAAGTAGGTAATAACTACTTAATAAATACCTGCATATTTTTTGCTTCCTATTCATAGTGACAAACGTAAGGAAACATAGAAGACTTATTGTTATGATAGTTTGTAAAGTATTTTTTTCTTATACGGAAGGTTATAATGTATAACAGTGTTCGAAAAGACTCTAAAGTCAGATTCCAAGCTGTTGGCCTACTCACTAATATTGTCCTTCTTAAATGCTGGCTTTGAATTTGTGCCCGCGGATCTATCGTTAGGTACCATATACTAATAATATGTCTCGTAGAAAGAATGTCTTTGTTTCATGGTGAACAAGGTCTTATTGTAGGATATTATAGTAATATCACTGCCTGTGTTGCCTTACCGCAAGTCGTAGTTTTTTGCTCCAATTATAAGAAAATCGCTCATTATGTTCTAGTCATCTTAGACGACCGCTGATTATACATGGCGTTACGCGAAATCCACAATGGCTGTAAGAGACATGCCATTATATTCTATTAAATTCATAATTATATTGTCTCAATGATAATTCTGTTTGTTCTTTATTAAAGGCTGCAGTGTTTTGTATTCGAAATATCTGTAATTTTGACTCGTTTGATGATACTATATGATGTATCTGTGCAGCACCGGTGACTAAAAAGTACGTTCACCTATATTAATATATCCATATTAAATATAAGTGTGTGTGTGTGTGTGTGTGTGTGTGTGTGTGTGTGTTATGTAAACTAATTACGTAACTATAACAACTTTACTCTAGCCGTACAGGGAGAAAGATTATAGTTTTATCTTATGTATTGCAATCAACAACTTAATAGGTGGTAAATACATTTTTGTAAAACGTAAACACAGAAAGCAATAATTACACAAACGTTAAAATAAAACCGTTTACTTGAAATCAGAACAACGAATGGCCGGAAGCTGAAAAGCCAAATTCATAAAACATAGATGGACGATAATGATTTAAAGGCTAAGAAAGAAAGGCAATTTCATTATTCCGCATAATCTGAAGGTACAAGAAGCATGTGCTTGCTATCTTGAGTAACAAGTTATTTTATTTAAAAAAAAAAAGAAAAGTTTACGGTATCATAAAATCCAAATAAAAATGTATGATTTGTATAACCAAAATTATTCGACTAAGTTATGAGTTTATATAAGTATAAACTATAAGTAAACTAGTACATACAAGTATTAACAACATAGAAGGGATTTAAAGAAAATAGAAATTTCTAGCCGTTACGTCTGTGTTATAAAGTTATGTGTATATCTTTTGTGTGTGTGTGTGTGTGTGTGCGTGTGCGTGTGCGTGCGTGTGCGTGCGTGCGTGCGTGTGTGTGTGTGTGTGTGTGTGTGTGTGTGTGTGTGTGTGTGTGTGTGTGTGTGTGTGTGTGTGTGTGTGTGTGTGTGTGTGTGTGTGTGTGTGTGTGTGTGTGTGTGTGTGTGTGTGTGTGTGTGTGTGTGTGTGTGTGTGTGTGTGTGTGCTCGTGCGTCTGGTGGAACCTGACTGTAGGAAAAATTAAAATTCTTCAACAGACTGTGAAATCCTTGTAAAACAAAAAAACATATACATCATATACATAACTTTGGCGCAATATGAAAACACGTTGCAATTTAATAGAAGACTTAGTTATGTAACGTCAATAATGTTATGTAGTCTCTTTTCTTTTCTGATTACACACATAAATTTTCCATCAAAGAACTGTGTTTGTGATCCGCAGAAAAATTACAAAGAATTCAAATACGAAATTATGGGCACCAGAGAAAGTGTATGATAAAATTATAAGAAATTATTACTACAGGACTTATTATTTGACTGTTCTAGTCACAAAAATAAATTTTTTTAATAATATTTTTTCTAACATAAAGTGTTATGTTTGTACATATATTATGTACTGCTGTTAAAATACACCATAGTACATAAGAGTAAAATAGTAAATTCAGAATGATCAAAGATAAAATTTTATTAGTAATTGGAACATATGTTTGAATTGTAAACAAAAACACTGAGATGATAGTCCCAACCAACATAGAGGTAGACTCCAATATTAGATAGAACAGCATTAAGGTATATGTTTGCCAAGTATTATATTAAGTTGGAAACAAATATTAAAATAAAATGAAAGAGTAATAAAATTATAATCTAATAAATACAAATTAGAATTAAGAATGTTAGAAATCAAATAAATGTTTTTAATAATAATTGGAAAAGTTATATATGTTTTTAAGAGTCATATGATGGAAAGATATAACGAATGTAGTGAGATATCAATATGGCAAAATGTAAATTGTTAGATTTGAATTGTATAAAAATAGAAGAAAATTTGTTAGGCAAAATTTATAATTCAGAAGATACACATCACAAAGTCTAATTTTATATGTAATAAGATACACATTAAAAGAGTTTAATTTTCTATAAAAGAGTTTAATTGTTTATTTAATAAAGGAAACCTTCAAGGAAGGGAATTAACAGTGATATTGAATTTAATAAACATACGAGAATATAAATCCATAACATTGCAAGAATCGTAATTTGTATACAACTTAATAAACAACAATATTTCAAAAGTTTGAGTATATCACTGAGAGAACGCAGAACTAAAAGAAGAAGCCTGTACGGGAAGATAGTTTGAGTGTCAATACAATAAAATCCAATATCCCGAAGAGCTATTAATTTCGTAAACATAGAAGAAAATAAAATTCAACATTAAATCTAATAAGAAATCCCCGAGAAGGAACAGATCACGAAGCCTAATATTACTTTTAAGATGATAAACATCAACTAGAATTGAACCCGTTGCAGTTGTGAAGAATTCAGATTCAAGATATTTACATTTTTATGGTAGATATTCTTACATTGTTATTTATCAAAAAATATATACACTAACGTTATTTGGTATGGATTAAAGAAAAGAATAAATCATATACAATATTAAATAATATAAATCAACTTAATAGTTGTTAACCCTGAGATAGTTTCTTTTCATGTGCAGATAGAAAAAAGTAATATCTGTAATTAAATATAATAATTACAATACTTATAAATAAAAGAACAGTACATTAATTGCTGTTTATCTTAAACACAATATCTGCAAATTAATTACAGTACATTAATGGCGCCCATACGTGAAAGCAAAGATTTTCTTTAAGCCAGCACCAAATAACATAAATTAAGTAGGCAGTAAGTAGTAGGCAATAGTGCTGAACTGAGTTAATTAAATTATAATAAAATAATTTTGTTAAATTTAATTAGAATAAAAACTTGACTTGTAGTTAAATTAATTTAAATATTGTAACATGGCTAACAAACAGGATAAAAGATATGAATTAAGAAGTATTAGAGCTGAAGAGGAGGAAGATGAAATGGAACAGCCTACTAAAGAAAGTGAACAAACAAATATGAGGACAATGATGGAGGCGATAATGGCTAAATTAGACCAACAAAATGATAAGTCCAACCAATTAAATGCTAAATTAGACCAACAAATGACTGATAATTCTAACCAGTTAAATGCTAAATTTGACCAACTTAGGAATGAAATTACCGATAGTTCTAACCAGTTAAAGGCTTTTTGTGAACAACAAAATACTTTCAGAACTGAGGTTATGGATAAATTGGATAAACAGAATACTGAATTAAAAGAGACCATTCAACAACAAATAAATGAGGTGAATGATAAATTAGACCAGCAGAAGGCTGAAATCAAGTTAATATTGGAAAATTATGAGGAAAGGAACGTCAGGCAATTCGCAGAAGTGAAATTGAATATAGAAACAATGAAAGAAGTAATGAGTGATGAAAACCAGTCAATAGAAACAACGATAGAAGATGACAAGCAAAGTGTGGAAACATTGAATAAGATAACGGAAGAAGTAATAAATGATAACAAAACGGAGATAGAAATAATACCAAACGATCAAAACAGGGAGCAAGTAAGTCAGAAAACAGAAGATAAGGGTAAGGAAATAGAGAATAAAGTAGAGACAAATCCATCGCTATCTGAGAATAAAAACAACAGAGTGTTTAATATGTTTACTATACGTAAATTACACTTCTTTATTGTAATTACAAAAAGAACTATTCACTTTTTACTTATAGTAATTGCACTTTTCGTCACATTGGCACGATCTTTTAACCGTTTGTTCACCTTTAATTTCTATACACTTTGGTGTCTTTTGTTTTACCATATCGTACATATTTTTCTTATAATTAAAATAAAACATAAAAACCATCCTATTTGAAAAGCGTTGGTTACATTTCAGGAACGGACAGGCTTCACACACACAAACAAAATACGCGCGTACACAACGCTAGCGACAGGTGTGCCAGGAATGCATGTCCATGCATGAATTCTGCGCTCCCTATTTTTAACTACGATACAGCTTATGCAATCTGAATCATGTTTATTAATCCATATTTATTTATTTTTATTATTTATTTTGGCAATGCACAGTACCGTTAATGGTTGTACCGTTGCAATATATATTCAATCACTTTCTGCTACAGTCCGTTTCTTGATGTATATAATACATTTAATATTTATAATGAATTTACCTCAAGATATACCTTTTTTTCTCCTTATTAGGAACATGTTACGGGTACCATCTTGTACCCATCCTCAGCCTTCCGGTTTTTTTGTCTGGTGAAGTACATACGTGTTGGTTGATTATTATTATTGTGGCTTCCTGTTGGCTTCTGGTACTTCAAGTTGGTACATATACCACAATCACACACAATAAAACCAATTTGAAGTACCAGAAGCCAACAGGAAGCCACAATAATAATAGTCAACCAACACATATGTACTTCACCAGACACAAAAACCGGAAGGCTGAGGATGGGTACAAGATGGTACCCGAAACATGTTCCTAATAAGGAAAAAATATCTTGATGTAAATACATTATAAATATGAAATGTAATATACATTATGTACTGCTGTTAAAATACAACACAGTACATAAGAGTAAAATAATAATTTTAAAAGAAAAAATATATGAATTTAATAGTAATTGGAACATATGTTTGAATTGTAAACAAAAACACTGAGTCAATAGTCCCAACCAACATAGAGGTAGACTCCAATATTAGATAGAACAACATTAAGATATATGTTTTGACAAGGATTATATGCAATTTTCAATAAATATTAAAATAAAAGGAAAGAGTACGAAAATTATAATATAATAAATACAAATTAGAATTAAGAATGTTAGAAATCAAATAAATGTATTTAATAATAATTAGAAAATTTATACATGTTTTTAAGAGTTATATGATGGAAAGATGTAACGAATGTAGGGAGGTATCAATATGGCAAAAAGTAAATTGTGAGATTTGTATTGTATAAAAATAGAAGAAAATTTGTTAGTCTAAATTTATATTTAAGAAGAGCAACATTGAGTCTAAATTTATATTCAATATGATAAACATCACTGAGAGAGCCTGTAATATTTAAATAAGTCAAAATTTATAATTCAGAAGATACACATCACAAAGTCTAATGTTATATGTAATCAGATAAACATTAAAAGAGTTTAATTTTTCATAAAAGACTTTTAATTGTCTATTTAATAAAGGAAACATTCAAAGGAAGGGAATTAACGTTAATATTGAATTTAATAAAAATACAACTTAATAAACAAAAAATATTTCAAGAAGTCTGAATATATCGTTGAGAGAACGCCGAACTAAAAGAAGAAGCATGTACTGGAAAATAGTTTGAGGGGCAATACCATAAAATCCAATATTCCGAAGAGGTATCAGTTTCGCAGTTATAGAAGAAAATAAAATTCAGCATTAAATCTAATAAGAAATTCCCGTGGAGGAACAGATCACTAAGCCTAGTATTACCTTTAAGATGATAAACATCAACCAGAATTGAATCCGTTGCAGTTGTGAAGAATTCAGAGTCAATCTATTTACATTTTTATGGTAGATATTCTCACCTTGTTATTTATCGAAAAATTCATATACTAACGTTATTTGGTACGGATTAAAGAAAAGAATATATCATACACAATATTAAATAATATCAATCAACTTAATGATATATCAATCAACCCTGAGATAGTCTTCTTTTCATGTGCAGATAGAAAAAAAGTAATAACTGTAATTACATATCTTAATTAAATTACTGGCTATAAAAGAACAGTACATTAATGATGCAAAACAAATGTGTGGCATATAATAATTAAAATATCTGCAAATAATTACAGTACAATATATATATATATATATATATATATATAGGTATAAGTGTTATACATGTATAAATGTGTGAGAAACAAGAGTATATGCCTATATGTACATGCTTATACGTAAGTGTAGTAACGAATATACAATATATTTTAATGTGTTTTGTGTCATAAAATTTCAAGAAAATTAAAATTTTTGTCATTGCACAAATGTCCTCAATAGTATACACAATTCTAATAAATTGATAACAAAAATGTACGCGTATAATATAATACTTACTTTCTGTTTGAAAAACTTAATTGTTATTGCATAAAACAGTATCTAAAGTGAAAAATGTTTTTGAAAAACCCAGGTAGGCATAAAATAATATCTAGATGTATTCTAATGCTTGACTGAGAGAGAAAGCGGAGTCAGCACGTCCAAACGAACCTCAAGGTTAAACTCTGGCTTTTAAAAATTAAAATAATTTTTTTAAATTGTTTTCTCTGGTAAGTTAAATATTATCTATACTATTACCAAGAAAACGTAATATTATATTGTACTACGTAGCAACATGTATTTCAATAACCTGTAAGAGAACTGGAAGTGTTTTTTACACCTGTTTCGTTAAAAGCTTACCAAGTAGAGACTTTAACACTATCTCGTAAAGTGTTTTTACACATGGAAACGTTAAGGTGTTGTGATTTGCTTTGTTTTACCTTTTACACAACAGCACCGTAGTGTCTGTGTACAAAACTAAAGAAACAAAAACTCGGTCCACTTGAAGGGTTGTTTACAGTAGCCGTACACTGTAGACGCCTCACTGTTATCTCATTCTGTAGTCTACCTAAGCTTACGTATTGTCTCATACACTTCATATCTATCTTTAGATTAATAATTATAAAGCGCTTAGTTATCATCCCTTACCATCAACTCTTTGGTAATAAGCACTTTATTTATTTAATAATTTAGTATAAACAATCTTGTATTTTAACTTCATGAAAAATTTTAGTTTTATAGAGTCGAAATATAAACATGAAGACCTTTTCAGTGTTATTGACATCAAGAAATATATTACTGTATCCTACACGTGATTCAAATAAATACTGAAATGTTTCTTGAACACAATAGCAACACTTCGATCCATCTCTATCTCAAACTATTCACAGCTTTTGGTGTACCTAAACAGCCTAACTCAGAAAAAACTTTCCATTATTTTCTTCTTGTAGGCGACTTTATACAGTGTGACACACGGGAATAGTAAGTTTTTGAACTGCGTAGTACTGAACGCACGGTGGTGAGAGAAGGTTGTGTTGGGGCTCGTTCTCCTCCTAACGAGACGCCATTTTAGTAGCAATGGAGCAGTGGACCTTGCAACATTGGCTGTTCATCTATGACAGTTTTGTTCGAAGTGTGAGTTTATCACAGCTACGCAACGACTATTTCTCTGTCAATTCAATGTTGATCGATGAGGGGCCGTTCCGATTCGGAACACAATCCTTAGATGAGTGAAAAATTTTAGATCAACTGGGAACATTATGAAGAAGAAGCCACCAGGCCCTAGACGCAGTGTAACGACACCGGAGAACGTAGGAAGGGTTAGAGAAACACTAATTAGGACGATCGGCTAGACGACATGCAAGTGAGTTAGAAATCTACCGTAAAACAGTCAGGCGAAGTTTACACAACGATTTGAAATTCCATCTATACAAAATTCAAATTGTGCGTCAGCTAAAGGCGGTAGATAATAGACAACGTGAGGACTTTGCTGTGAAAATGCAAGTGATATTGAGCAAAAATGTGCAATTGTTAATGAGTGATGAAGCTCATTTTCATCTGGACGGGATCGTAAATAAGCATAACTTGCGTTATTGCGCACCTGAACAACCTCGTCTTATTCACCAGCGTCCTCTACACTCTCGACGAGTAACAGTGTGGTGTTCTGTTGGCTTTTTTCGAATTATTAGACCTTACTTTTTTTAAGAAAATTGCATCACAATTGCGTCAATTCGGGTCGTTACATTCACATGCTTCAAACGTTTTTCAGGCCAGAACTGCGAAGACGACGAATTGCCTTGAAAAATGTCTGGTTTCAGCAAGATGATGCTACGGCACACACCGCGAACGATTCAATGAATGTTCTTCGACGCATGTTTTGTGGACACCTCATTTCACGTTTTGGCGATGCTGCGTGGCCTCCAAGATCTCCCGACCTCAAAAGCCGTGTGTGTGTAAGCTAACAAGCTCCGCAATTTGGATGAGTTGAAGAATGCCATCATTCAAGAAATTGCTACCATCCCTCAAGAGATATTCGCCCGTGTGATGTAGGATTTCCAGCGGAGACTTGAAAACTGCATTCAATAAGATGGGCGTCACCTCGCTGGCATTATTTTTCACAATTAAGGTTGACCTTAACATAACTAAAATGGCATGTATTAGGCTGTAATTTTGTGTCAATAAACCCGCCTAAAGTTTACTGAGTACTGGTTATTTGAAAACCGATTCCCGTGTCACCCTGTACTTGAGATACAAAAATTTCATGTTTTAGAGGTTATAGACTCAAAACTTTAATGCGTAAAATAGGTACGTTCTTGGCTAATGAATATTAAGAATATAGTGTTCTGAATACGACACAGGAACGCTCATGCTATTTTTATGACTGCTAATTTTGTAAGCATTATAATATATTTATTAATACTTATATAAGCTATTAAATTGAAACTCCAAGGTAATCGTATTTGTAATTACAGCAGCTAAAATGTTTACACTGACGGAATCAATAACTTTTTAATGCATATAATTTTCTTCACGTATTTATTATCCATAATAATGAATTAAATGTTTTTATACGTATACCGCTTGTTAATTCCCCATTAAATTAGTGAAAATGACAGTACGCGTACATAATGCCTGAAACTGGTTTCACAAAGTTCGAGTGATTGCAATTATGTTGGCGAGTCTAATATCATTAGTAATAAATGTACTACACGCACAGACGTTGGTTAATTGCGTATGTAGTTGTATTTGCGTTTACGTGTAGTTACAAAATTGAGTTCTTGTATTTAAGCCTGTTACAATTCAGTCTATCGAGAAACACGTCTCCTCTGAAATTGACTTATGTCTGTCAGACTGCGTGCGTGACAGCCAAACGTTCTTACAAGGACATTTCTATACGCCACGTGACTCGTAGTAACAAGAGTATCTCTACAACACATCTTTGAGTAGACATATATACTATGTACTACTACAAACTATGTCTTTCAGAAAGTAATTACATTTCAACCAGGAGACATTGATAACATTTCTCGGAAAACGTTGGCAATGAAGATTGTCTATGCGTATGTCTATACATACCTACATGCGTTTGAGTGTTCTAGAGTATCATAATAAAGCAATAATATTTGCAGTCACTGATGTTGCACTGGTTTATTCTGTGGGACGCAGAATTCCACAGAATTCATACAAACATGCTAACATAAAATTATTTACACTTATGCGACTTTCAATGCTACTGGAGAAATATCAATGAAATGAGTCTGATTGAACAGTGATTATAATTAAAATGATCCAAATTAGCTGAGTGAAAACGGTTTATTCTGAATTAATTTTTGCATAGCAGATTTTGCTTTTGTATTTTGTTTTAAGAAATTGGTTTAGTATTATTCTGTACGTTTCATAGGGGAGCTACTTTTGTGGTTCCACTCCTCATGAGTACGTGTAAAATATTCTAGAGAATTTTCAGATTACATAATGAATAAGAGCCGACCATGTTATGCATTTGGTTAGTGAAAACTATAATTATAATATAAATATCACTAGTATAATATGGAGATATGTAACGATATTAGTAACCAAAATAACCTAAATACGACCTCTACTATGGTCGAAACAACTCCATGGATAATAAGCTGTAATAAACACAGACTAATGTAATCAGCCGGGTTTGCATAAATCCAAAGAGAGTATGAAACAAAAACAGGAACATATTTAACATAAACGCTATATTAAAGATAATGGTAACAAATACTAAAATAAAACACTATGCAATTTAGTGCCAACATAGCGACTGGAAAATTACATACAGTCATAAATGTTAGTACCGTTCTTCCGGCATATAAAAGCGATCTGCCGTTACTGAAATTTGATTATTAAGTGCAAAATGGCAGAAACGCCTGGTCGTTTTGAGAAATGTTGCTGCCACGCGGATTAAACATAACGTGGCCAGGTACAGTCGCTAACCAACGTCCAAAATTGCGAGAGAAAGATAATTTGTAAACATCGTAGGAAAAATGACACCATAGATTTCGTAGTTGAATTAAGCAAACTTTGTTGGACATAAATACTTGATGCACAAGTCAGAAGAAAATAGCATTTAGACATTTTATAGTATTTATATGACCAAGATACTCAGAAGTGAAGGAGGTGGCTTGTTTAAAATTTAAAAGAGCTGTCAAACAAACAAAATAATACAAAGGTTTTCTAAAATACATAAACAAAATAATTGTAATTTTGTAAATTTAATAAACAAAATAATTGCCAACAATGGCAGAAACAGTAAAAGGTACAGTCAGATTCATCATATTGTATTTGAACTCACTGATGTAAGTACATATCAAAGAGAGATGTGACGGAGACTACAAATAAAACGCTACAGTTTTGTAATTATATTTGTATTTATTCATTACCTCAGATTATACATTTTTGGATTGTTTTGAGAGTGAGGAGTATATTAATTAGTGTAACGTAGACTTCGTACATCTTCTTCAACGGTAACATAGACTCTTCCTTTGCTTCTGCCATGCAGAATACGTACAAAGTCACGCTCTACACAGAAGTCAGTATTTTACATACGGTCGTATGGTTGCGTATACAAACTATATTACGCACACCAGTAGCTCACGTCAGTCGTCTAGCTCCTATATTTATAAATCACGAAACAATTCTGTAATAAAGAAAGTCAACTCTTTTCACTACCTATATTTTTATTACTTATGAGATTCCTGATTCTCATCGTCACCACGAAAACCACCACCACTGCAACCGCCACCTCCACCAGCATCATCTGCATATCAGAGACCAACCCTGCAGCTTACTTCGTGTTCGATCGTGACATCTTCTTCGGCGTTAATCTGCGTCTCTTTTCCATCGCGATCTACTACTTACATTACTAAATTCTAATCACTCACCCTTGCTTTCAAATATTAGAAAATGCCATTCAAATGTGATTGTGTATGCTGTAATAGCCATGATGATAGTAGAGACCATATAGACGTGCATGTGTGTATTGTAACAGATTCAAATAAAATTTAGGTTTGGTTACATGAATTAGGTACAGTGTCTTCAAAATGTAAGTTAACAGAATTTTTTGTTTTAACAGAATTTTTTATTAAAAAAATGATTTTCTGCAGATGTACTAATTATTTAAGCGTGCAGCAGGACAACTGTTTACAATATACGTCATTCATTAAGTACTTGGAGATATAATGGAACCTTTCAAGAATCACGAAGGGAGATGCCTATTCTTTTTACTTACTCTCCGTGAGACAAGAAAGCGCTAATGATTGACGGGGTTGTAATTCTTAGACTTGTCAAATAAGTTTATCACTAATATGTAAAATTCTGACACGCGTTTTATACCATATCGTCCTGTTAGCTTGAAAATTGTACTTGGCAATATACGGATTGTAGTTTACACATTTCTGCTGCAGCCTCTTTATGTCATTGCTTCTAGTGAATTACCCCGCTTTGTCTTGTTTACTCCCTATATAGGCCATGTCACACTTTTCAACACAACACATCTTCTCACTAATAGATGTTATATGTTATATAGATATTAATAGATATAAATGTTAATATTACCGCTACATTATTTACACTTTTGCTATAATAATTCGCCTATCACCCTTTTTTTTATGTCTCCCTTACGATCAAAAGTTTTAAGACCTCAATGTAAAATTCCAAACTAAAAGTGTACTGTATGTGATAAAATACATATTTTTTCACTCATTTGTAATGTACTCATTTGTACATTATTTCAGCTACTTCAAAGTCTACAGTTTTATTTATGCTTTGTTAGGTCTCATTTTAGCTCCTTATTGATAAAGCTAAAGAGCTAAATTTTAGCTCTTTTTTTACTAAAATTTAATGTTTACATATATAAATTTTGTAGCTTACTTGTATGCGTTGAGCTATTCTGCTGTAGATTTTTATGGTGTACTAATCTTATGCCATAATGTCTTCTTTTCTTGCCTACTCCTATACTTTATGTTTTCTCTTGCTTCATTTTTAAAGCGGTCTTGTTTGATAACCAATTTTAATAGACAATTGCGTAACCTTTTTCTTGTTTCTTACTGTAATTGTTACTGCATAATTACAAAATCTTTACAATTTTGTCCCTTTCCTGGTGCCTTATTTCTTACGTTCTGCAAATTCTACAGCTTTATTTGTAGTTCCTTGGACATGTTCTGAGAGCTCAAACGAGGAACGTAGGGTTACACACTCTTTCAGTGGACAAAGATCCGAAATTGTCATTTCAAAAACTGCCTCTTCCATGTTTTATATTTTCTTGAAATATTTTCAACTGTTAATCCTATGATTGTCTATGTAATTTAATTTTATTATTTTTATTGTTTTATTTATTTTTACGTTTGTTGTAAATGCTTCATCAAGTCAAGGCTCTTCCTTGTGTTCCTATACTTATATAGGGACTGTTTCCCTAAATCTTTTCCAACTATTATGTTTTCATTCCTGACTTCCTTTCTAACTGTTCTTCTGAGTTAACGGTCACTTTCCTTGCAACTTGTACTTTGGCCTTCTGAGTTTTGTCAGTTAAGTTACAAGACTCATCATTAAATATTAAATACAGTAATCTGCGAAAGTGCTTTAAACGCCCTTTTCTTCGTTAAAATGAACTTTTCAAATTTATGAAACTTATATTTATAACTTATTATACATACTGTGTTACACATAACTTATTACACTGTCTGTATTACTTATTGACTTCCGCCACATGCGATCATCTTTTTTTTCTGTAAATTCCAGTCTTCGAACGTGCTCTACAATGTTTGCCAAAAATGGGGTGAGACCGATGAAGAAAACTCATTATGATCAATGATCTGTCAAAATGATACTTTTTTGATACAATTAAACAAAAATTTTGCAATTGCTGGATCACACTACGAAAGGAATTGCTATGAGATTTTAAATTAACGTTTGAACTTAGATTTGAAATATTGGAGTTGTAAACATTTTTGTGATGATTTAGATTTGAAATATTGAAGATGTAAAACATTTTGTTGCTATATACACATAAGGAACATATGAATTACACATTAAATGTAACTTTATATACTAACATTACATTATAAAATTTAAAATGAACATAATGTATCGGTAAAGAGTAATTGTAAGTAGTGTGCTGTCTTTAGTTTGTTTTAAAACACTGTAGAAAAGTTACATTTTTAAAGAGTCTACAACTGCTAAAGTTGTCAAAAACTGCTCCAAATAAAGAATAACAAGAATGCACTTACAATATTTGATAGATTGGAAAGGATTATGTGGCAAGTTTCAAAAAGGGTAGTTGGTATATGGTAAACAAATTGAATTCCTTTCGGCACAGGAAGTTACAAATTTTCTAGCGCAGAAATTCTATTTTACTTCATTTCCACTGGCTTGCCTGTGAACTTACGACTAACTAAGTTACTCTATAAATTTTGTAGTATATATGCCTTTTATTCGAAACTACACTGGTTATAAAATTGATAATTGTGAGAAAAAAAATTTCGTGTTTTGTACTATGTCGTGATGAGATTTGTGTACAAATTTAGTAAGAATAATGGGAATACAGTGTTGCTAACGTACGTTTTAATAACAGGCTGAGATCTAAAACGAAATTGCTTTACATGTGCTGAATATTGCAAGTGTTCATTTGGTGACACGAACCGGCAACATTTATCAGCTGCTAGGCGAGCGCGTCATAAACGTTTAGCAATAATTGGCTAGTTCAAAGAATGCCAAATTTCACTCCTCCTACTACCCAGACATCACAAAGGAGGTTAATTTAAACAGATTTTCAATTCCACCAATTTATCGTTCACTGTCTGTTCTCATGTTCTTGTTGTCATTATTATATTTGTGCAGTCAGCGTAGTGGAAATTATTATTGTGTTTCTACAGTTTTGTGTTGATTGTTTTGTAAAAGACCAAAAAGAATTTAGACGAAACCGAAACATCGAAGCATTATATGTTTTTAGGCTTTTGAAACATATAATGTGCATAAACTGCAGACTCTCCTGTTCAGCGATGTTCGTACGGATTTCTAATATAAAAATAGAATACATTTTAATATAATGTTAAAACGACAGAGACCGAAGATTTCTAGACTGTGGGGAATCGAAAGTGTGGAAAAAATATAGTGTTAACTTCACCTGGAGCGTTACATTTTTCGCTGACGTTACACATTTTGCATCACGCATTTTGTGGAATGACCCCCAGCCTAAAAACATTATCATGTTAATATGAAAAAATAAATTAGGATTTATCAGTTTGCTGAAAATATTATTTATTAACACACAATTCATTAAGTATTTTAATTTATAGTATTATAATTATAACAGCAATTATAAACACAAGTAATCCACACACACACACACACACACACACACACACACACACACACACACACACACACACACACACACACACACACACACACACACACAGTATTAATATTTTGAAACATTTGTTTACGTCACCGTAGAAATGCAACAAATATATCTTATATTAAAATTTATAAATAAAACATTTATAGTGGAAAATATTTACTGAAAGAGACTTTAGGCTTATCTAAATACACACATCTTGTGGCAAGAAGAAAGTACTTTGAAACAGGATTACATTACAATTTTTACCTGCTTACAGCAGTACAGATGTACTGCCAACAATTCTCATTCTTAATTTCTTGCAACCAACATGCGTTTAAGTTCCCTTAGTTTTCTTATTACTCCAGTCTTTTCGGTCTCATTTAACAATTATTTTCTTTATCAATTTATCAATTATTTTAATTATTTTCAATTATATCAGAATACCTATACCACAATATTCTCTGTGCTTTGATATATTTCACTATGATTATATGTATTATCCGATTATACTGGTTGTTTATTATTAATCTTTGATTCCGCTTTTCTCTTTTCTTTTACATAGAGTCAAAAATCGTCTCTTCAGGACGGTTAATCATGTGACGAGATAGCAATATAAAAATACAGCTATAGAGTAAAGTAATATAGACATTTGTATATAATAATAATTGTGATTAAACACATTATTTACATCGTAGGAAAACATATTTTCTAACTCACAATTATTCTATGATTAATATAAAATGCAAAATTATGTCTTCAGTCGTTGACTACTTCCCAAACTTTATTTCAAAACTTTATGAAATGTTTTTGGCCCAACCTTGTTAGCAAATGATTTGGGATGTGCTAAACATACATAGAATAACCGAAATCATTCCATTGTTTTTGTATGGACTCATTTATTGATAAGGTGTCACGATAATAAATTACATGAAACCTTATATTCCTCAGAAATGTTATATTGTTGAAAGTTTTGAAATCTGGGCCGTGTCACAAATACACCTCTTTATGCATTACAAAAATTGTTAATTTAAGGTATTTTAACATATAGTTAATTTAGTATTCAAATTCAATAAGCAATATGAAAAACATAAACCAATAGCTGGTAAACGCTATTGCAACCATTATATTAGATTATACAACCAACTGTGTAAGTAAACTCTTGGTACTTGTATTTTCGCTATTATATACAGATACTTTGAATGTTGTTTTCCCGTTTGAGAGTTACTTTTAACACTTGAAAGGAGGAATGTTTTCCCTACTACTACGCTCATAAAATACAGTGTGGCAAGAACGTTAGCCATAAATGTTTGCATAATTGAAGTCCAGAATAGTTTCCCACTTAACAAACACAACAGTAATATTCCAATTTTAAACATAAAAATGACAAACTTACATATATTACATTTAGAATTTAATGTAGACCACAGAAAATATAATGCAACGTTTATCGTTTGATATATATATATAACTTTTAAGCTTTAGACTGAGCTCCTGTGTTTGGCCGTGTCTTGCAATATTTAGGTACAGATGCCCTATGCCCGTGTAAATGAGAGAAGAGCTCCACCTTTAGTAAACGTAAATGTAAACAGGAAGTAGTTACAAGAGCAAATTAAAAATGTAAACTTTGCCAGTGGAAATAATTTTCATTAACTTCAAATAAAAACAAATAATTTTGTGACTTACAATAAACCTGTACCACCTCAAATTCAAGAATTACTCTGTAAAACTGATTAATCTGTTTTATTATTTAATAAAATGTAAGCGAAGTTTTGAATAGACAAATCTGTATTTAATCTGAGTTTGCAGTATTGTGAGAAGTTTAGAAGCTGAGTAGCGTGGTTAGAGGAATTCAAAAGGATAATGTCATTATCTTCTTCAAACTCTAACATTCATAAGACACTAAGGTGTGTCGAATAATCTATCCACTTTTAGAAATATTTGCTGAACTTTCCTTGATATTTTCGAGGACTAGAACGTTTTCTCAAGTCTTACAAAACAAATTTAGAAAATAATATTGTAGCGTGACAGATAAGCCCATAAAAATGAATGGTGAATTGATCATTAAAATAAAGTAATAACATGTTTAAATCCGAAGAAAGCAATATAACAAAGAATTAATTAAGAACCACCGTGCAGTACAATCATTGATTTAAGATATAAGTTCATATAAAGTAAATGTTACAAGTGATGAATCATCAAAACCAATTTTAATAACTAATAAGGTGAAAAAATATAATACCCAGGAAGGTTAGGAGTAGGCAAGGAAGATACCCAGAACATAACTGAACCCACAACAAAGAGAAGAAAATCTGTTGTATGAGACCAGAAGAGTAGATAAGGAAGAAACCCAGAACAAGGCAAGATCCACCATAAAAGGTGATGCATTTGTATGAAACAAGAAGAGTAGGTGAAGAAGAAACCCAAAAACCCGATGACATCTACAAGAAGATGAAGAAAATACAATTATAAGAAACCAGAAGAAAAGAAGACATCAATGTAGAAACAAGAAGAAGACAGCATCCACAAGAAGAAGGAATGCTCTTGTAAAAAAAAAACCAAACCCCAAAATAAATAAATATAATAATAATAAAAAAGTATAAAAAAGTATCAATGCAAAAACCTACATGTACAATAGATATAAGCCAAAAAAGTGTATAGAGTAAGAGTTGAATGTGAACCAAGGTGAAATAATAATAGAACCAAAGAACAAATCTGCATTAAAATCTACAAATAGATTTCTTGATTTTAGTAAGACTATATAACCATTTAGAAATAGAATCAAGGAATGTAAAGAGAACCATTGCAAGTTTTAGTATTATAAAAAATGAACCTTATGTTTCATTATTGGTATTCACAAACTAAGTAAATAATGAAATGATACAACTTTGAAGTGACTTAATTTATGTTCAGAAATAATATAATACATGTGTTTTAGTAAAGAACTGCCAATCTATTTAAATGACATTCATTAGAATGGTTTATAAAACAAGAGCAGGCACAGAATAAAAAGTGAAGTGACAGGGTACAATTACCCAAAAAACAATTAAAAACAGATAAAAACTGTTCATAAAACTTAATATAAGGAATATAGAGAATACGATTATAGTAAATAAGGTTTTGTTTATGTAGAATAAGATATGTAAAAATGTATTAGGAATAAGCAAATTTAAAAAGTTCAGAACCACTAACATTCTTTAATTATGAAATATTTATTATAGGTATTATTGTTAATAACTAATTAAGATGTTAGAATGGAACAACATTCTTTATATATGATATTTGTTTTGTATCATTATTAATCTTTGAGTATAAAAAATGTCTGATTTGTTAAAGACAACTATTAATTGGAATTATTTGTTATATGTTAATAGTATGAAACATATACTAATTTTGTTATTTTGTTTAAAAGAAAAAAATGTTTAATTTATGTTACAATATCAATGAAATTCAGAGAGGGTATAACTAAATATGTTTTATTTATAAAAATTTGTATGTAAAAACTGTTAGGAATCTAGGCCAAATGTTAAAAACTAAACATCATCAAAACTGAGAAACTAAGTACATAAATACATTTAAACTGAAGGGATTTAGATCATGTAAATCAGAAACAAAGCCATGTAATTAAAAATATAACTAAGAAAGATTTTGTAAAATTATAGCCAGAATTATTGATAAAAATGGAAATAACAGAACTCAAAAATTTGGAGAGGGAAGTCATATATTCAAACGTAATATTTTAAAACTTAACCAATTCATCTAATTGCAAGAAATTAAGGGAATATAAACCTTTTATTACAATATGAGATTTAATAATCATTAATATAACTTGGTAATGGCAGAATTTGGAAAAGAACAGGAAGTTAGACCTTAGGACTTAGAAATTACAAAATGAAGCAAAAAAATATCATTTTTAGATCAAAAACGTAATAAAACGGCATTATTTGGTATCAAATTACGCAAAATGAACTGAAGGATAAAATTAAGTAACAATTAGCTAATAAATTTGAAGAATAACCAAAGTATAATCAGTTATATAATGTAACTTTATCACATGCATAGGATGCAAAATAAAATTTCAACAATGGAAGGAATAATATTGCTTTGGCTAAGACTTTAGTCGGAGATGAAGGAAGTAAGTTAGTTAATTATTGAACATTGTACGGGACACTTGACACGAGCAATTTACATATCTTAACCTAGTTACGAATACCGTAATGGCGAATAATTGTCTGAGCCGAAAGTGAAAATCGAGAGTTTCGGTAAAAAACATTTTTAAAGTTCAACACAGTGAAATAAACATATACCAACACTGAACTAACATTATACAGCACAGAACACCGGTGGAAATAACATTTAAACCCATTAAAACAGTAATAACACTTAACCAAAAAAGTGCCAAACATATGACTAACCGACAAAAGTGAATCTGATTTAAATATACACTATTTTCCCGAATACAACACCAAAACTGAACCAGTGACACTCAACCAACACAAGAAGGAAGAATTGCAGCCACCAGGACGTAAATTCATAAGGAAAACATCTTTATTTGAACGCCAAAACTGCGCGGTGACGACTTTCAATTTCATCGGCGGCCATTGCTGATTTCCCACAACTCAATTCAACACACCCTCCTTCTGCCTACAAGACGGTTCGCAACATATTTATTTAATTCTATTCTTTGAATCTGATATATGTACTGTTTATTTTAAGAATTTACCTTGTAATGTTATACTTTTCAATCTTTGCCCTATTTCTCTGACTTTCCCTAACATAGCTGTTCAAAGAACCTATATAAAAAATTTGTAATAATTCAAACGATACCCTGAGAATCGATTTACATATCGACAAGAGTCAAGATAACTAATTGTCAATAAAATTATTACTATATTTCCTATTTAAACAGTTTTTCATTTCTAATATAGATAACTAACATAATACCTCAATTTAAATAGAACTAACTACAAGAATCTCACCACCAGAAGGAAGATAACCTCCAAACAGAAAATAAACACAAGTATCGATTGTTATTGGAGACAATTCTATAAGTGGCTAGAGGTTTTAACAAATACACAAAAGTCTATAAAATAATTAAAATAAGTGATAAACGTTTCGGAACACCACGAAACTTAATTAATTAATTGTTTTTAATTAACTATAAAAAAAATTTCATAAACAAAATTTTTTTAACACGAATATTATTTTAAATTTGTAAACACACACTTACACTCGTTTAGTTACAAATTGGCGCTCACAACAGTGGGGCTTTAGAAGAGACTGAGTAAGGATAATCCCGTTTAGTTACAATATGTCTGCGAACCTGGCAGTAGGCAATTTAAGAATGCTAAAATTAAGTCATTCTCACCCTCTTAACAATAAGAACAGGCCGAATAAATGTGCTCACAGCCTTACAGTAACCTACTACTCAGATATTTTCTCTTTTCAGCGCACATGAGAGAATTAACTTTCCAGACTTCGTCAGTTGCCAATGTAATTGTAATGTAATGTAACCTGGATTGTTATTTAAATGACATTCTGATAAAACAGAGTGCATGAAAGAATATCAAAAGTACATCTGGGTCTCGAATAAAATCCACATTCGTTAAAAGTATTAGTTAAAATATTTAAAAATCCCTTCTTCTTTTTGTGAACCATTCACACCCACTGGTCTAGCAAGAGGCAAGTCTTCAGACAGTTGAATCGTGATTTCTTTATATTTAATGAACAAATAATTAATGTTGTGTGTGTGTGTGTGTGTGTGTGTGTGCTTTTTATTATGATGAGCACACTTAATTATGCAAACAACGTTTGCTAGTGAAAATAATTGAAGGAAAATCTACCAGAATAAAGGGTAGGGATAGCATTGGGAACAAGTCATCTGAAATGTAATTCACCAAAATTAGTTGACAACTTGAGAATATATCAGCTCTTGTAATTCAGTTTAAAAGAATTCTGTAAATTTCTGCGTGAATAATGGGTACTAATTTTTTAAATATTTCATACACCATTGGTCACGATTGTGTAATGTAAATTCTTAATATGAAACGGCGTTGACATAGTTATATCAATAGACACAGATGTTCCATTACTGAGTCCTGTTTAATAACAAGAGGCACATGGTTACAGTATGGTATAGGCATTTTGCGAAACAGTATCAAACTGTGATGTGTGGAATGTAATTACATTACAGTGGCGGTAGACATATATATTGGTTACACGTTTGTCATAGCTCAACACGTGTCTCTATTACAATACGACGTAGTCCTGATGGTGTGACATTTGATTATTTCGTGTGTACGAGACGAATATTCAGAGACGTATTTTGAAATATTTTATTTGAGTCTATTCGTTTATACAGTACAGATGTGTGAAAATTTCCAATATATATCATCCCCGTTTTTGTAATGCATACGTAGGGATTTTTATACTTAAATAATATTTATTTCCTAGAAACAAAAATTCCCTCAAAAAGTATATCTCAGTATTTAAAATCTAACACATTTTGAACTCGAGAGTAATTCTATCTCGGTACACAATGGATACTGTAGGGCCAGTGTCAACTGTAAATGCTGCTGGTTTACCTTCTGCAAATACATTAATGGGTTTTCATTGGACTTATGAATAGTTGGAACTGTGTGCTTTTTTGGAACTTTATTACTTCAAGTTTTACGATCACGTCCTTCTCTCTTCATTTTATTCTCCCACTTATAACACTTGCGTTTTCTATTTAGCATTACTTTCCAGCGTTCTAATTGTTGTGCACTACAGATTTCTTAAAATGTTTTTATTGTATTATTTTTTGTTTGTCTCCAGTGTAAAGGTAACGCGACAGTGGAATAATCTGACTACATTGTGATGACATAAACTCATCAATTCAGTGGGTCGCTGCCTTGGCAGCGTCAAACTCGACAGAATGAACAAGAGCTTCTGAAATATTTCGGTGTCTTGCGATTCGTAACACTTGCTGAAGTTTACAGTCTCTGACACCATCGATAAAGTAAGGAAAGCAAGCCGCATTTAGAAGTCTTCCGGTGCTTCAGAATAAGGCAAGCTCGCCAATCGGGCTTAAATTTCTAGAAAATTTCTCCGAAACGTTGTTGTATCACTTTCAACTGAGCATAGTACAAAAACACACACACGCGGACAAAACACTCAATGCAGTATATAGTCCTGTGGCAACTTCACGGCTTTATAATCTTTTAGAATTCGAGTTGCTTTATGGTTTAATTGGAATTAAAGCATATAACGTAAGTTGGCCGGTGAGTCACTTTGCATCCAATTACATTGCTCTCTTTACAGTTTTAATACTTTTCGCTGTATTTGCCATCCTCGCCTATTCCCATTATTTTCTTATGTTTTGTCTCCGCACCATAAATCAAAACTAAACGTGTTAAACGAGCTGATTCTTTAATGTTATAAATCATAAACATCTGATAAAATATACCATTTACTTTTTCTTCTAAAAACCCTAGTTCTTTATCTCTATCGTTTCAACAGCTATTTTTACAGTCCATTCCTTTCCTTCTTTATTATATTAACTACATTATTTTTTTTTTGTATCGGCTATGTAAGGACCACATGCCAATTTCAATTCTTTATTCTTTATTGCTTTCTTTTTCTCCAATATTCTTTCATCTTTTCATTGTGTCTCTTCTTTCTGTCTTCAGTCCACTTTGAACCTGCGTATTATTTCTCTTTTCTACCCTGGACTCCTTACATGTTTAACACTTTTGCCCGAAAAACTTCTTTCAATTGCTTCTTCTGCGTTTATATTATTTTTTATAAATCCTTTTGGACTTCATTAAACTAACTTGATGTTGACTTCTTACCACACAGATATTTGAAGATCTGCTTTGTTAACCTATTGTCGTTCATTCTATATAAATGACCAAAGAACAATAGTCTTTTCTTCTCATAGTTTATGTTATATTTTCTGTACTTTGATATATTTCATCATTACTTTTTAACCTTCTGAAGTTTTTTGTGGGACTAATATTTTTCTAGTAATTCGTCTTTCCAATATTTCTAGTTTGTCTAAATTATAATTCAATGTTAGACATCCACTTGCATATAGCCATTCTGGCTTCACTACTCTACCGTAATGCCTTATTTACGCATTTTTAGATGTGCACTTTTTATTGTAAATATCTTCAGTTATACCATATACTCTTTCCATACTGCAATTGAAATTGTATAGAGTGCAAAACTAGGAATTAAATTCCGAGATAAGATCGGATTGTTAGTCCAAAATGATTGTTTTTCGTGGTTACTCCACTAGGTTCATCCGCTCCGTCTCCCATTGGGAAATGAGATGCCTCATCCGCCTTTGGGACCGTTGACCGGGTTTCATCTGTAACCCTAGGCAGGGGCTCTTACTGGGTGCTATCATTCGGAGCCAGATGAACCGTGGTTTTTGAAGAGATCTGCTGCTCTAGGTCTCTTTCGCACGTCCTGCTGTTCGATAATTGAGATCTCTTCCACCATTCCGTCCGTTGGTCTTCACAGAGGTCCGTTAGCATCTGTAGCTACAGAAGGTCCCAGTGGCACGACGGGGACGTGGACTTGACTTACCCCCCCTATATTATCTTCATTATAATTTTTCACTTATATCATGACTGCACACATCTTTGCTTTCTTGCTTTAGTCAATATCCTTTTGAGATTATTTTTATTCTCAAATATTAATCTTTCTTCATATTTGTTATCAATGTTACATCCAAAATGTTTACATTTGGAGCGCTTTATTGAAAAACGTTTGTATGTATGAAGTTTATAAATTGAGGCATTTTTAAGAGGTTTACGAAAACATGTCAACAACGAAATATAGGGTGGAGTTAAAATATTAAGTACGACTGTCAATAGTTGATTTCATAGCCGAGGTTAATGTAGACAGTAACAGTAACGTTGCAATAGTGACCGTTTGCCTGCGTATTTCGCTAAAAGACATTGTTTCATGACCAAGTCACGCGACAGCTGTGCTAAGCCAAAACAGAGAAAACCATGCAAGTTAGTGTAAAGGTGTAAACGTTTAAGTCTTAAATACCGTTTAAGTAGACCATATTTGTGTACAACACTGTAGTTCATGATATTTGTTTAGACCTTTACCTACCTTCTCCTGGGAAATGTTTTTACACAATGTTGCGGTTTGGAAGCTCTTGAAGAATCGCGAGTTATTCCAAAGACGCTAAGCAGGAAAGGCTGGTTGTATATTAGAAAAAAGTGGACTGTATTACGAATATTTGACATGCGTTTATTGAAAATTTAATTATTAGTTGTGATCGGCACGTGCGGATGCATTTGAGGCAATAACGCCCGAAAATTAATTTTGAACGAAATCGTGGTCCATTGTAGATGGACGCAGGTAATCTGAATTAAATTGAATCTTATGAATACATATTAAAAAATGTCCAGAAGCCGCGGCTGGAAGAGAAGTGTTTTACGAGAGATACGCTCGGAGCCTTGTTAGAAACTAAACTAAACTTGTCTGCCGACGGCCGAACTGGCCGGCGGCAGCGTTTGATAAGCACGTGACGTCATCCGCTCGCGCCGCATTGCGGCAGCACACCGCGTACAGCCGATAAACAAGTACAAAGTTTAAACATACTGCCCGCCAAAATCGGGACGATTTTGTACATTAAACGTTAAATTGGATAATACAATAATTAGACTTACATGGCGAAAGCGATACAATAATTGGCGTATTGGCCACAGTGCAATGACATAATAACCATAATATGAATTCAATTAACAATCACAAGGTATACAATAAATTGACCCTTATGCTAATAGCAAGGGCAAACTGACATTAAAATTACTCAAAACATAATAGTAACACAATACACACCATAATGCAGTGATTAAGTAGATATTGATCCTTCCCAAATAATACCCATTGATATATGCCAAGCATTACAATAACAAGTGATAACACCATAAAAAATATAATAATTTCCCCATGATGTTGACACAACAACCCCAATAAATTTCATAATATGTGACCCTTAGAAAATACAATACATATGTAGAATAATTGACACTATAAGTAACACTTGTAGTTCTCAGAATTTGAAGTATATAAACATATTAACAATACACAACATCCATAAATAATTGATAATACATATGAAACACAGTCACTATTGCAGTAATAGCTAGCGGCACGTAAACAATATTACAATGCTTATGATACTTACAATGTTTATGATACAATTGACTTGTATGCTCGCCCGGGGAATGTCCCGGGCGTGGTCCAGGCAATGTGACAAATTCACAATCCTAGTATGTCTCGTATGGCGCGCATACGATTAGTTTGTAGCCACCGGGAGGGGGCATAATTTGTGGATGGGTCGGCGTAAGATGCCTAGCGCGGTGCGAACTTCTGCGACGCGTACTAAGGAATCTTGACCCGGAAAAACATTGGTAATTACCCCACGCTTCCATTCTAGAGGGGGGGAATTGTCATCCAAAATGAGGACGAGCTGTCCGACATTCAAATTCCTAAACGGGGTGCGCCATTTATTGAGCTGCTGCAGCTGGTGCAGATAATCCCTAGACACACACACACACACACACACATTGTCACACACCTACACACACACACACACATGCATGTGAATAACGTGATGTATGCCTTGGTCGTGGACTTAGAGCGCTGCCCGCCATGGCGCAAAAGTACAGGACCGGCGTAGTCCACGGCCGACTGAGAAAATGGCCTAGAAGGCGTGACCCTAGAAGGGGGTAACTGACCTAGTAGTTGGTTCGCGCCTTTAGCCCGGAAACGAAAACAAGTGACACACTTATGTATCACTGCGCGGATATAGGATTTGTCGTGTATGATCCAATACTTTCGCCTAAGCGAAGCTTGAGTTGATTGCACTCCAGCGTGCAACAAACGGATGTGTTCGTATTCAATTATTAATCTCGTGAGATGAGAGTGCGGGTGCAAAATTATTTGGCGTTTACTCTCGTAGCTAAGTGGGGAGAATTGCAAGCGTCCACCTACTCTTAAAATGCCCAATTCATCCAGGAATGGGTTGAGACCAAGAATTTTACTACTGCGAGGAAGGCACCGGTGTGCCTCAAATTCCATAACTTCTACGCCGAAATGCAACTGCTGAGACTGCCGGACAAAAATCAAGAGCGTGTCAGACAATTCCTGAGCCGACAAAAAGGACGTGTCTCTATCAACAACCGCGAGCCTAGAATTGCGAAAAAATCTACGGCAATATGCGAAGACGCGAATAAGCCTCGTAAGTGATGAATAATTTTCAACATAACTATGTGTTGAAGACGCGACAATTAGTGAGGTTTGAACCTGCTTGCGACGTTCCTCCTCAAGGTCGGGAAAAGTACAGGGAGTATTAATGTCGAACGCGCTGACTGGCCATGATGCTGACTCATGCGCTAACCAGGACGGACCATGCCACCATTGAGTATGACAGTGCAAACTACGAGGGAGGCAACCGCGCGATAAAATGTCGGCAGAGTTGTCATTTGATACTACATAACGCCAAGTTCCCCTGCTGCTAACAAGACGCTGTATTTCCGCGACACGGTTGGCCACAAATACCTTCCAGCGGGAAGATTGTTGATGTATCCAATACAACGCTATCATCGAGTCCGAATAGAGATATAGTCCGTCAAAATTGTAATTGATGGCGTTTAAAACCTTGGACATTAATTGCGCCAGCAATAAACAAGCACAAAGCTCAAGACGTGGTAGCGTTGTCTGTTTCAGCGGCGCGACCCTGGATTTAGCACACAGCAAGTTTGATGATATGGCGCCGTTCGAATAGACCGCCCGCACATAAATGCAACACGCGTAACCTTTAGCCGAAGCGTCGGCGAATCCGTGCAGCTGTAATGAACTAATTGGGTAATTGTTCGAACTCTTAACCGACCTCGTAATCTCAAAATGAGTGTCGGAGACTAATTGAGCGTATAATTCCAACCATTGATTGGCTAATGACCCAGATAGGGGTTCGTCCCAATCTGTGCCCGCCAACCACAACTGTTGCACGAAATGCTTGCAGTAAAATGTGATGGGAGCGAACAAACCTAATGGATCATAGATCCCGGCGATGACCGACAACACGCTTCTCTTGTTGAACACGGTTAAATTATCATCACCCCTAACGGTGTATAAAAAGTTATCCCTTTCAACGTTCCATTGGATTCCCAATGTACGCACGTTTTGACCTTTGCTGAAGTCACAGGTTACTTGGGCGCGAAGGGTCATAATCTTATGGTGGTTAGAGAACCACTTATGTAACGTAAAACCATACCTACTCAACAACTTCACGATCTCGCATTTCATTTCAGCGAAGCCGTTCGGATCATCCGAACCCGTTATGAGATCGTCTACGTAAAAGTCATTTGCTATGGCCCTAGAAGCTGTAGGGTTGTCGGATTTATTTTCGTAGGCTATTTGAGCCAGACAACGTGTAGCAAGGAAGGAGGCACTAGCAGTGCCATATGTAACCGTCCTTAAAGCGTAATGTCGCAATTCCTTATGCGGCGCATCACGCCAAACGATGCGTTGCAGGTTTGAATCCTTAGGATTAACAATGATCTGGCGATACATCTTTTCTATGTCCGCAATAAGTACGTATCGGTGGGTACGGAACAGAACCATTATCGAAAACAGATCCTGCTGGATCGTAAGACCGACCATTAAAGTATCGTTGAGGGACAAATTATTTGTGGTTTTAGCGGAGGCGTCAAATACCACGCGCAATTTAGTGGTTAAGCTAGAGTCCTTGAAGACTGCGTGATGTGGCAGATAAAAAATCTCTCACCTGTCAAGCGACAAATCGTAGTCATTAAGCGGCGACATGTGGCCAAGTTTCAAGTAGTCACTCATGAACTCGCTATAATCCTTATGAAGGATAGTGTTCTGCTTGAACTTGAACTCTAACGATTGGAATCTGCGGATGGCTCCGCGGAGAGAATCTCCCAAATGAAATTTATCAGATCTGCGGGGCAGGGATACCACGAATCTCCCATCGCGGTTACGGCTAGTGTTTTCCACGAAATGTTTTTCACACGGCGAGTCCTCAGATCGGGCTTCGCGACTAGAGATCTCCTCCAACTTCCAAAATTCTTTTAGTTGCGAGGAAATCTGATTGTCATCCTTGCAGACCATAAAGGACGAAACTGTTTTAGTTATATCGACGTTGAAGGGTAAGTCACCGGCCAAAATAAATCCTAACTTGGTTTCCTGAATTATAGGAAAGTGTGGTCCGCGCGTAAATTTCATAGGTTCAATTAGTTGGAGAAAATATTGAGCGCCGAGTAATATATCGACTTGCGCCGAGCAATGTAGGTGAGGATCAGCCAAGAATATGCGCTTGGGTAAATTCAAAGAGGCAAGGTTGAACGACTCCGCCGGTAAATTATTAGTTATACTGGGTAATACGGCACAATGCACGTTTAACGTGAAGGGTTTATAGCGTGAATGTAGCCTTACATTAGTACTGAAGTCAGCCTGGGAAAGCGAGTTGTTTATACCCGTGATGGGTAGTTGCGATTTAACCAATTGGAGGCCCATTCTGCGGGCGAAATCCATTGTGCAAAAGTTCGCTTGAGAACCGGAATCCAGTAATATCCTAACGGGAAATTTTTTACCGACCTTATTAGCGGTCATACAGACGGCGGTAGATAACAATACCGATTTATTGGTCTGTGATTTCAGTGAACATTGGTTGTTAACAGAAGTTACGTCCCTGTTGGGGACATGAATCGTGGTGTGGTGACGCCTAGAACATTTTTTGCATGAGAATTTTGAGGGACTTTTTGAGCTTTCGTGTCCCGAACGAAGGCAGTTTAGGCAAAGTTTGTTTTTTATTAACACGTTTTTTCTGTCAGGGATAGACAGCGATGTAAATTGTAGGCAGTCGATGATTCTATGTTCACCGTTACACAGCCTACATAAATTGTTTCTGATCTGAGAATGGAATGCGCCCTTTGGAGCGCTTATCTGTTTAACTGCCTTGCGATAAGGAGACTTATCGCTTTTGTTCAACCTGCTTGGGGTAGTCGCGTTATCGAGATTTTGCAGTAATTTTCTTCGTGAATTTAGAAAATTCATAAAATTATTAAAATCAGGGAACTTATGCTCCGACAAACTCTCTTTCCACAAACGGAAAGTGTAATTATCAAGTTTTTTGGCTAAATAATTTACGACAATAATTTCGAACGTGTTGACTGGCAGTTTGAGATTATTTAAAGCGTTTATATTGGCAGAGATTTCATCAATAAATTTCGATATGCTGACTTGGGATTCTTGTTGAACTAATGGTACGTCCAGGACATTCCCTACATGATGGGCGGAAACAATTAGCTTACTGTCATATCTATTCCTCAACAGATTGATAGCCACCGCGTAATTCTCATGAGTGATTGGCAACGATTTTATTACGTTAAGCGCCTCGCCATGTAATGACGAGTGCAAATAGTGAAGTTTCTGTATATCCGTCAGATCTGCTCTGACGTGAATTAATTCAAGAAAAATATGGTAATAATGTTGCCACTCAACAATACTACCCGCAAACCGTGGTAATTTTATTGGTTCCAATTGAATGGGGGGTGTTTTAGGCTGTTTACTTTCAGCATTAATTACTTGTTTTTGGTTCATATGCTCAGCTTGCTCCAGCAGGTGTTGCAATTTACATTCTATATTACAAAGATCGTCCTCCGTTTGTACTCTATCACTCGTTAAAGCAACGTCCGCTTCCTCTGCTTCGATTTGAGACTGAATCTCATCATATTTGGTGGATAATTCCATCAAATGACGCAGTTTTATTTTCAGCGCATGAGGATCGCTGGTTAACAAATCGAAGTTATCGGCAAAAGTATTTACTCGTGATATTGAGGCCTTAATTGTGCCCCGTTTTTTTATTAGAGCCCTTACATCGGCCATTATTACAATTTAAGAGAAAAAAGAAAAATATCTTGAAAGAAGTTGAGCATAGAGCATGTAAACCATAAACTTAAGTTTGAATGAATTTGAATACGTTTCGCTAGCTAGCGATCGTTGTTTAGAACATAAACTTACTCTCTCTTACTAATCAAGCTTTGTTGGCAATTAAATTATTAAAATTATGAATTCAAATGCCAACAAAATATATCTTTATCTTTAAAGTTTTAACTGACAATGAGCTGCCAACCATTTATTAAGTTGTATTGTGTAATGACGGTGTTTGTTTATACAAATGTGTTAAGAAATAACCACTAAAGTGAAATATTATTAAACATCAAATACAAGTAAAAAGTTTATAGTCACGTGGCCGTTGATCCATTCGTGATGAAGCTGGCTTCGATCCCGTTGTTCGATCCTGTTAGGAGCTGTTGCACCTCCTGTCTCTGCTGGTCAGATGACGCCTCATGTTGTACCCTCCATGAATTAAAGCTGTGGCATCTTTTTTGATGACCTCGCAAATGCTGGCCTGCCGTGTCCCGTCGTCTCTGGTCTACTGCTTGGCCGAATCTTATCGAGATGACTGCGATGTGATTCACAACAATGGTGTCGCTCAGGACGAGAATGATGCCCGTAGGGCGTGACTAAATTCAGATCGGTTGGTCCAGAAATGATGCGTATAAAGAAATGCTGTCACTTGTGGACCCAAACATGAGAAATCCGTCCCGTGGTGACCAAAAACGTTTTCGTTTTTGGGCCAAAAATAAGAAATCCTGCCCGGTGGGACCAAAAATGATGTGGTTTTTGGGCCCAAAAATATGAGATCCGGCCCGGAGGACCAAAAATGTTGCGGTTTGGAAGCTCTTGAAGAATCGCGAGTTATTCCAAAGACGCTAAGCAGGAAAGGCTGGTTGTATATTAGAAAAAAGTGGACTGTATTACGAATATTTGACATGCGTTTATTGAAAATTTAATTATTAGTTGTGATCGGCACGTGCGGATGCATTTGAGGCAATAACGCCCGAAAATTAATTTTGAACGAAATCGTGGTCCATTGTAGATGGACGCAGGTAATCTGAATTAAATTGAATCTTATGAATACATATTAAAAAATGTCCAGAAGCCGCGGCTGGAAGAGAAGTGTTTTACGAGAGATACGCTCGGAGCCTTGTTAGAAACTAAACTAAACTTGTCTGCCGACGGCCGAACTGGCCGGCGGCAGCGTTTGATAAGCACGTGACGTCATCCGCTCGCGCCGCATTGCGGCAGCACACCGCGTACAGCCGATAAACAAGTACAAAGTTTAAACACACAAAGTGAGTGACATTATGCCAAGAAGTAGAACAAACTAAAGGAAAGGACTCAATAATAAAACTCTTGTAAGTTCCAGAGGTATCTAGAACGAATATATATTTGTAACACTTTTACTTGCGTAACATCGAAAAGTACAAATAACTGTCAAAGCTATTCGATTTTAGCACAATTTCTCGCTCCCCTATATCATGTTACTAGTTATATGATCGTGTCTGACTAAATAGATTTCAATAGTCTGTTAGTCTATGTTATCGAGATAGATTGTTTAACGCTATAGTCTATACAGTTAGTCTATAATGGGCTGCAGACCGGTTGGTAATTTACTATTGGTGACGAGACGGTATTGTTAACGATACGCAATTAATCAGTTCCCAGCAGAATACCAGACAACGACTGCAATGCGTCTGACACCTAGAACGCAGTGAGCGAATCGATTCAGGTTGGATGACAGTTATGTGTATTACATATTGCTAATAACATGGGGTTCGAAGCCTCCATTTTGAGGAGGGTTTAAATTTGTTACTACAGCTGTAATAATTGTACTACCTGCACCGTATCATTTTTCCAAGAAAGATTTTCCTAAGTTCAATTATCCTATCTGCACCGCTTGTCAGTCGATCAAAATTGTAGACAACGTCTAAATAGATCTGCAAGAACATGCTAAATTAATTTAAAAAAGTTTTTGTCTAAGCTCACACGGCCGGACACAGAAAAAAGTTGTCGGGTATCGTTCGCCCAAGATCTGATGTAACTTTTTCACAACACTGTGTCACTTCTTGCGGCCCGAAGTTACCCGAAGGCGGAATACGAACGTTGCTGACGATGGCTCTGTTATATAAAAACCGACTACAGCCTAACGGCCCTGTTTTTAATCATTTTCTGTATATTTTTGAAAAAAGTTAATATGGAATGTGTTCTGTTCTATCTCAGAAAAAACCTAAGATAATAAGCGATGTGCCTGTATATCAAGATAGTATCATAATAAGAATCGTGCCCAACAAATAAGGCAGAAACAGTGAAAACTGAGCTCTTTTATATCAAAGTATACATTGTCATGTCACAAATTAACCATACAGTGATTACGATGTCACAAACTGTCTAAAGTGATTAAAAGAAAATCGGTTATCATCTTATAGCAAAATGTACTGGTTGTTGTAACTAAAAACGGTCTTGCACGGTGTTTCTTTGTTTTGAAGTTCAGTGTAGTAAGCAAATCTATTTCAGTAATTTTTATTGTCTATTATGCATACCGCTAAATTAATCTTGAGCACAGAGATTGTTGTATTACGACACATTTGATAGAAATATTAATGTAAGCTGGAGATTGCTTAGATCGCTTACATTCTGGTTAAATATCTTCTTAAAAAAGATGCAGCGACTTTAGTTAACAGCTACTACGTTAACATTATCAACATATCACTCAATTTCTTCCTCATTTTATCACACAAAGACCCTTGTTTGGCATTGTAGAACAGCTATTTTCAGAAACCTCTTCAATTCGAGTACTCATTATGAACAAAGGAATGAATATTTAGGTAAAAAATGTTAAACTTCTGCACAGACGACTAATTACAGTTGAATAAAACCAAATATTACTACAAAAAGGTAAATTTAGCTAATGGCTACTGCAAACAGGAAAGTGACAAAAGAATGAGCATTTAAAATTAATAAAGTTGTGTATTTGTATTATGATTTGAGTTACCAATTGTTGTACAAATATGTACATTTAGTACAAAACGAGTTGCTCTAATACAAACATTTTCAGTGACAAATGTCGCACATACAAAACGCACAAGCCAATGACTTAAAAGGAGTCTCAAGTGACTTACATATTCGATGTTGCCATTAAAGTTTGCTTGTACCGTAAGGGCACGTTATGGGCGGCAGGTTAAGACAAAATAATTACAGCAAGGAAGAAAAATAATTATACAAATTTAATCGTGATGAGTGAATTGGTGATTCCGCGATGGGGGCGTGATGCTCATCAAATAACAAGATATACTTAATTAATTACAAACAACCCGTTTTAATATATTCTGGAATTTACCACTTACTTAGAGAAGTCTCCTGGGTCGCTGTTTATGCTTTACAAGTACTTCCAGGATCCATATAGAGACCTACACATCACAAATTTGTTTCAACAGTATGCAGAAACGCGCGTGTTAAAAGACTAGTAAGTCCATACTGTAGAGTGCTGATCAAGTCATTATTGCGGAATAGTGTAAGTGATTATTGTGTTAATTAGTGTAAAACAGTTGTAAGGTGATATTAATTTTAGACAAACTTAACTTGAATTACTGTATAAGTGTTGATTTTCATTATTGTTTCTGACTAATAAAAGCTGGTAATTAGTGACTTCTTTTAAAATGTGACTCAGCAAACTGGAGTGTTAAGGTTTGTTCAGATAGTGCGTAATAGGGACTGCATTTGAAAAAATAATTCGTAGTACGTATGCAAGCAATTAAAATATTTTTTCGACGCTTGGTCTAATTTGATTCCGCAGTCTGAAAAGTTACTGACTATTTGACTATATATTTACCCGGTGTTTGTGATCCTTTGGTCTGTCCTTACATCCATTATCTAGGTTTAATAGTGTAATAAATCGAATTATTTATGTTAAAATTTATATTTCTTCGATATTTCTACAATTGTAAAGCCAATAAACGAAAATACGCTACAGTATGGAGCTACAGAAACCACTAAGCTAGTTGAAAGACAAAATAGCTTAGTGTTCTTGTATAATACGGGTTGTTGATTCTGGAAAGTAACAACAATTGTTTTTCCAATTAGACGCCATTAATTGCTGAAGTTTGTACGCGACGCCGCAGGACTCGGCTGTTGCTGATAACGTCACGTCTGAGATGGTGATTAATGAGCCTTGGATTGCCTTAGACTTTCTTACACCCGGCCTCATGTTAAATGTTTAAAAAGAACTCAACGCTCGTCATTTAGATATACTAGCTAAAAATATAAACTTTACACTAACATTTGAATAATTATACCAGAGTATTGTATACCCGAATATAATTGTACAATTATATATTAAAAATATCGGTATGGAGAACCATACATAACTTCCATGTTCTAAGATTTATATTTAAAATCATTTTCAAAATGAAATATTACCATAGAAACTACTTCTTTCTACTTACTGCTTCAGCCTTAACCACAGTACTGTGGTCACTAACGTATACCACCTCACGTTATCGCACTCGATTTTCACTGATGATGGAAGTCGATGGCATTGCCGAAACGTCTGGTTTTGTAGAAAACATTGGACTACGACCAAACATCCCGGGAAGGAATTTTAACAAAAACTACTTCTTTGTTGCCGATAACGTAGTACACATATAAAAATTATCCACTCCCCATTCAACTATAATTTTCATTTATAGAAAATTACCCCCACCCTGTTCAACTAGTCTCTTCATTTATAGATATTTCATCTACATTTCTACAGTGGATTATTAAGATTTTCTTATCAGGATACTTCATTCATCAAAATTAAGTACTTTACTCTTGTTAAAACATAAAACGTTGCAGGTAAACTACCCTTTCCCCGTAATTGATCTTTACCAAAATCAATAGGCGTTGAGTCCTCTACAACTCAGGCACATGTTGTAACGTTACATAATATCACGACCACCAGGGTCCAAAACAAACGTTAACCAACCATAACAAATCATAAGAAATACCACATTTAAACTTTAAAGTCAAGTAAAGGGAAAAATTAGGAATTGATTTTAAAAGGAATAAAGAATACATCTTTAACAAACTGATGAAGATGATTAAAGAAATAATGACAATGACACAGACGAGACGTAAAGTAACTGACAACTAACCCAATAGATTAGGTAGAAATGAGAAAACCAAAGGCAGAGAGAAGAAAATACTGTAAGTGGATTGAGAAAAATACTATAAAACCCAACTAGATACAAAAGGAGGAAGAAATAAGATATGT
Source organism: Magicicada septendecula (assembly GCA_034769895.1). NCBI lineage: Eukaryota > Metazoa > Arthropoda > Insecta > Hemiptera > Cicadidae > Magicicada > Magicicada septendecula. The sequence goes on along the minus strand of CM068367.1, from coordinate 144,443,813 downwards.
CCTACACTAAGCAAGAGAAGAATTAATGCAAGATGAATTAATCATAACAAGAGAAGCCCAGAGTGAAGAACAGAATTAAGCCATGATGAACTAATTTACAGAACTGAACTGACAAAGAAAACTTATAAAGTGAATGAATGATATAATGAATAATGGTCAGGAGAGTGAAGTAAAATTAGTCTAAATGTAAATTAACGGTATATTTGAAGGCATAACTAAAGTGCATCGTGTAGACTAGGAAAGTAACTAGAGCAAATATGGGGATATAACTTGTAGACTGATAATCAAATTCAACTGTAACCCACTCATAAAACACCACCAGTAAATTATATTAACTAAATCTAAGACATGATGTTATCAGCACAACAAAGTTTATACCCAATTTTAGAGTTGTTTTCACCAATAAGTGATTATAATATAACTCAAGAACAGAAAGAGACTGAGTAGTAGTGGAAATAAGTATTATTGAATTTAGTTTGTAAATAAAATAAACGTAAGATAGTTTTAATAAAAAATATTGTACTAGGCATAAGTTGTGAAAATAATAATTTGTCAAACATGAACAGATTTATGGCTTGAGGGATATCTAATTAATCTAAAAGACAATTGCAAACGATTGAGATGATCAGCTTAGAAATCCCAAGTACCATAAGGAAGTTAAATAAATTTAAAATATTTGTGTAAATTGTGAAAAAATATTGTTCATACTCTCCACCTGAAAAACCGACGCTATCTCAGAAAGCGGATGGGATGTCATTGCGCTTTCCACCAATCAAATTATAAAAATAGGTTAATTACCTTTCGTCACACTTCTTATATATCCAAATTTAGGATAACTCGACTTTCGACACTGTTATGTCATCATCAGATCCTTAAAATATTGTTGAAACTACATCTATTGACGTTCAGACATCTTGTCAAACGATAAAACAACACACACGAAGGGACAAAAACATTTAAACACTCAAAACATTTAAAACATTCAAAATAAATAGGGAACACACGATACGCGAAAGTTGCCGACCTGTACAGGACTGCGATGCACGGCAAAATTAGTCGACTGCAACTTGACCTTCGATCCTTCCTATCAATTACCCTTGTTAAAACACAAAATGTTGCAGGTAAACTGCCCCTTTCCCTTAACCGATCTTCACCAAAAACAATAGGCCTTGAGCCATCTACAATTCAGGGATGTATGCAAAAAATTATTTGATTCTCTTTGAATTTGCGGCTGTTATCGTTTGCCATAGAAACAAATCTACACACAGACACACACACACACACACACTTTTCGAAAAATCACTTTTCTTCATGTTTTGAGGGTAGTATAATCAGAATCAGCCGTTATATCGAACACGATTTTTTTCGCCATGTCCATTTCCTTATGGAACATGGAAGTAAAAAGTCTACACACAGACATACAGATACACACGCACAGACACTTTTCGAAAAATGACTTTTTTTCATGTTTTGAGGGTAGTACAATCAGAATCTGCCGTTATCTTGAAAACGATTTTTTCGCCATGACCATACTTCCATTTCCTTAAGGAACATGGAAGTAAAATTACTCTTGATAAAACATAAAATGGTGCAGGTAAACTACCCGTTTCCCTTAACCGATCTTCACCAAAATCAACAGGCCTTGAGTCCTCTACAATTCAGAGCTGTATGCAAAAAACTATTTGATTCTGTTTGAATTTGCGGCTGTTATCGTTTGCCATAGAAAAAATTCTACACATAGACACACAGCCAGACAGACAGACAGACAAAACACACACACACACACACACACACTTTTCGAAAAATGACTTTTCTTCATGTTTTGAGGGTAGTACAATCAGAATCAGCCGTTATCTCGAACACGACTTTTTTCGCCATGATCATACTTCCATTTCCTTATGGAACATTGAAGTAAAAACGAATTAAATTAAATAACTTTTATGTAAATAATATTTCTGAAATGGGACTTACACCAGAATGTACATAAAATAACGACCTATCTGGTAATAATAGTTGTTAATAATTTAAAGAACGAAATATGTGATTTTTTCATAAAAAAGTTTTATTACCAAAAAAATATCGGTATGGAGAACCATACATGACTTCCATATTCTAAGATTTATATTTAAAATCATTTTCGAAATGAAGTATTACCATAGAAACTACTTCTTTCTACTTACTGCTTCAGCATTAACCACAGAACTGTGGTCACTAACATATACCACCTCACGTTATCGCACTCGATTTTCACTGATGATGGAAGTCGATGGCATTGCCGAAACGTCTGGTTTTGTAGAAAACATTGGACTACGGCCAAATATCCCGGGAAGGAATTTTAACAAAAACTACTTCTTTGTTGCCGATAACGTTATACACATATATATCAGTGGCGAAGTTACATGGAGGCAATTGAGGCAATGCCTACCCTAAAAAATTCTGTAGAATACAAATTATAAATACGTATGAACTACATAACGTAAAGATTATACATTGTTACTGCGACTGTCAAATTTATTAAACCGAAACGTGCTTTATTGAGCGACCGCTAGATGGTGACAGGTGAGATTCGGCATAGTTCGTTTAAAGCGAATGAGGCAACCTGAACTTGCCTCAGCGTTTTTTGTATACATCGTATGTAAGCAATGTAGTGGTGTGATAGGGAAGTGTAGGGAGGGGGGATTGTCCCGCGCTGTACACATAGAGCGTTGAGGCATGCCTCACTTCTGTGGTCCAAACAGTTAAGTTAAAGCGCCTGTGTTGTTTCTAAGTGTTTATTTTATGCGGTTATTAAAAGTGTCACTGTTATTCCGCTGAACTAACAGATGATCAAGATTGTTATTTGAATTATTTGTAACATTAAACATATATATATATATATATATATATATATATATATATATATATATATATATAGAAACTAATCAAGTTTAAAAATTTGAAGTTCAATCAGTTGTATTATTGTGTATGACAAATACAACGATTGTTCAATAGAAACACGTATAGAGCTGTAAAGCATTTTTTATTCAACGATTTTAAAAGAAGTCTCCAATAACATTAAGACACGAGTTCCACTGTTGCGCTAACCTGTAGATTCCCTGCTAGTAAAATTCTTACGGCTGTTTGTGGAACCATTCGGTTACAGCAAACTCTACCTCAGCGTCCGATTTGAACCACCGTCCTTTTAGTGATTCCTTAAAAAAATTTAAGATAAGATTTTTGCCTACCTATTCATTAACTACTAGCTTCGCCAGTAAGCAAATTGATGACCATTTTTTCGGCTTGCACGCGTTATGTTGGTGTGGGTTTCGGCACTTTCCATTTAAAAAGCGTGCAAACGTAAGAAAATAAACATGAGTGAGGCCAGAAATAACGTGAATTGTGTGTGTGTGTGTGTGTGTGTGTGTGTGTGTGTGTGTGTGTGTGTGTGTGTGTGTGTGTGTGTGTGTGTGTGTGTGTGTGTGTGTGTGTGTGTGTGTGTGTGTGTGTGTGTTACCTAACCTTTTTTTTGCTGTATTAAATGAAAAATATTATATTACATTAAAATGAAAAAATTATAATTTTATTGCCTGGCAACAAAATTATTTTATTTTAACAATTACCATTGTTTCAAAAAGTTTAAATAAATTTTCAAGTATTTTACTCTTGTTAAAATGTAAAAGGTTGCAGGTAAACTACCCCTTCCCCTTAACCGATCTTCACCAAAATCGAAAGTCCTTGAGTCCTCTACAAGTCAGGGACATATGCAAAACATTATTTGATTATGTTTGAATTTGCGGCAGTTATCATTTGCCATAGAAAATACGCTTGATAAAAAACGTTGCAGGTAAACTACCCCTTCCCCTCAACCGATCTTCACCAAAAACAATAGGTCTTGAGTACTCTACAAATCAGAGCTGTATGCAGAAACTTATTTGATTCTGTTTGAATTTGCGGCTGTTATCGTTTGCCATAGAAAATACCCTTGTTAAAAAACGTTGTAGGTAAACTACCCCTTTCCCTTAACCGATCTTCACCAAAAACAATAGGTCTTGAGAACTCTACAATTTAGGGCTGTATGCAAATAATCTTTTGATTCTGTTTGAATTTGCGGCTGTTATCGTTTGCCAAAAAAAAAAATTTCCCTTGATAAAAAAAAACCGTTGCTGGTAAACTACCCCTTTCCCTCAACCGATCTTCACCAAAAACAATAGGTCGTGAGTACTCTACAAATCAGGGCTGTATGCAAAAAATTATTTGATTCTGTTTGAATTTGCGGCAGTTATCGTTTGCCATAGAAAAAATATCGGTATGGAGAACCATACATGACTTCCATATTCTAAGATTTATAATTAAAATAATTTTCGAAATGAAATATTACCATAGAAACTACTTCTTTCTACTTACTGCTTCAGCCTTAACCACAGTACTGTGGTCACTAACATATACCACCTCACGTTATCACACCCAATTTTCACTGATGATGGAAGTCTATGGCATTGCCGAAACGTCTGGTTTTGTAGAAAACATTGGACTACGGCCAAATATCCCGGGTAGGAATTTTAACAAAAACTACTTCTTTGTTGCCGATAACGTTGTACACATATATATAAAAAATATGCATAAAATTAATGGCTTGTATAAGTTAATGATTAATCTCCATTAAGTAGTGCTCAAGTTTCCAAAGTTTTAATATTATGATGTCCGTAATTAAAACATCAAAGCAGGTTTAGTGTGTATGAGGGTACACCGTGGACAAAAATTTTCAACATTTCCTATTGAGCGTTGCTTAGAATAAAGCTGCGAATCTACAGTGTACGTTTCACAGAACAAACGCGGAAAAGAAGGAGCGCTCCGAAGTCACTCATGGACCCTCAGCATCTTGCAGAGGGTTCATTCCCTAAAGACGAAAAGTCTGTAAACACGTGCAGTTACACTGCCTAGCGATCCACAGGAAGCAAATCGCTATCCACGCTGGACACTTTTTCGGCTTGCATGCGTTATGTTGGTATGGGTTCAGCACTTTCCATTTCAAAAGCGTCCAAATGTAAGAAAATAAACATGAATGAGGCCAGGAATAACGCGAATTTTGTGTGTGTGTGTGTGTGTGTGTGTGTGTGTGTGTGTGTGTGTTCCCTGCCTTTTTACTGCAGTAGTCATAATAATAAAATTGAAACGTAAACAGTACATAACTGAAGTATGCTTGCCTGCCAAGCACGATATATTTTCTAATATATACATAATGTACATTAAAATGAAAAAATTATAATTTTATTGCCTGGCAACAAAATTAATTTATTTTCAACAATTACCATTGTTTGAAAAAGTTTAAATGAATTTTCAAGTACTTTACTCTTGTTAAAACGTAAAAGGTTGCAGGTAAACTACCCCTTCCCCTTAACCGATCTTCACCAAAATCAAAAGGCCTTGATTCCTCTACAATTCACTGACGTATGCAAAAAATTATTTGATTCTGTTTGAATTTGCGGCAGTTATCGTTTGCCATATAAAATACGCTTGGTAAAAAACGTTGCAGGTAAACTACCCCCTCCCCTCAACCGATCTTCACCAAAAACAATAGGTCTTGAGTACTCTATAAATCAGGGCTGTATGCAAAAACTTATTTCATTATATTTGAATTTGCGGCTGTTATCGTTTGCCATATAAAATACCCTTGTTAAAAAAATGTTGCAGGTAAACTACCCCTTTCCCTTAACCGATCTTCACCAAAAACAATAGGTCTTGAGAACTCTACAATTTAGAGCTGTATACAGATAATCTTTTGATTCTGTTTGAATTTGCGGCTGTTATCTTTTGCCATAAGAAATACCCTTGTTAAAACATAAAACGTTAAAGGTAAACTACCCCTTTCCCTTAACCGATCTGCACCAAAAATAGTAGATCTTGAGAACTCTACAATTGAGGGCTGTATGTGAAACATTATTTGATTCTGTTTGAATTTGTGGCTGTTAACGTTTGCCAAAAAAAAAATTTCCCTTGTAAAAAAAACCGTTGCAGGTAAACTACCCCTTTCCCTCAACCGATCTTCACCAAAAACAATAGGTAGTGAGTACTCTACAAATCAGGGCTGTATGCAAAAAATTATTTGATTCTGTTTGAATTTGCGGCAGTTATCGTTTGCCAAAAAAAAAAAATCTATAGACACACAGATAGACACACAGACACACACACAGACACTTTTCGGAAAACGACTGTTTTTCATGTTTTGAGTGTAGTACAATCAGAATCTGCAATAATCTCGAACACGTTTTTTTTTGCCATCACCATACTTCCATTTCCTTAAGGAATATGGAAGTAAAAATCTACACAAGACACACAGACAGACACACAGACACACACACAGACACTTTTCGGAAAACGACTTTTTTTCATGTTCTGAGTGTAGTACAATCAGAATCTGCAATAATCTCGAACACGATTTTTTTTGCCATCACCATACTTCCATTCCTTAAGGAATATGGAAGTAAAAAGCAATCAGGTTTTATTTCCATGCTTTTTATTGTTCATAGACAATATGTTACTTGAAGAGCGTTATGTGGACTAGAGCCGTAACGGTAAGAGAACGTTTTGACTAATGACATTGGCTAATACAGTAGTTGATTTTAGCTTTGATGGGATGTAAATCAGTCTAGCTTAGATCGCAGAAGAAGGAGTCTCGTTGAACTCAATAAGGTGTAATCGTTTCCTCAGATATAGGACGATTGGTCTATCAAGAGTGACGAGCACATGTAATAAAGTTCGCGCCTAAATGATCTCGAGTGCTAGTACGGTACAGTTCAAGATAGTCCGCTTAGGGTTTGTAGGAACACGTCAAGTTAACCGAAGTAGTATATTGTTTCATACACAATACAAATCATTAATAAGTTTGTTGGAGTACCAAACGCGGAAAACGACCCTGAACGCTGAGAGCAAAAGGAGATCCTAAAGGAACAACAGGAGGAACAGCAGTAATCCTGAACGTCTACGTGAAAGAAACATCTGTCAAAATTTATCAGGAACCAGATGAACATCGTTCATCAAGCAAGGGAAGAAATGATTTAAATAAACTCAATTAAAACAAACATAAACTAAAAGACACATAAACTTGTAGAAATTAGGATTTATGTAATTAGAGTAGAGAATTATTTTAAGTGTAAAAAAATAGGTCAACAGAAACTGTTAATTAATATTATTTTGCTCCAGAAGCAGTAATTAATTTTATTTTGTACAGAACGATTCATTAATTTTATTTGTATTAGAAACAGTCAAATAAATTTTTGTGTTATCATAAACATTAGTAAAATATTTGTGCAATTTAAAAAATTAGGGAAAATCTTTAATAAAACCGAAGCATTCCACTATCTGAATATCGACTACTTATTCTATGCGACCTTATACATTGCAATACACGCACCCACACATACACACAATATCGAATGGAGTAATTAGAAGAGATAATGTAAAAATTAGAAAATGAAAAACGAGAAATTCTCATGACAAAGTAACGGCAGCAATTCTATAGTATGGAAGGATGTGAAATGTGAAATGGTACTGATCCTTTTTAATATGCGGTTCAGAAAAAAGAAATCCACAGGGTAGAGCAATGGAGCAATGTTAGACAAACTCATAAACAGGAATGATTTAAAAGTAAGACCTATTACATTGTAGCAGCTATATATAAAGGTTTTCGGGGTTAGGGCAACCACGTCACCATAAAACATGTACAAGCAATATAAAACAATATAAACAATTTAGTTTATGGGGATTTATAAAAGTAGGAACTTGAAGTATATGTTCTCTACCCCAGAAAGATTATGAATTAACAAAAGAAGATAAAAACGTCAAAATAGACTTAGCAATGATACCGGAAACAAAAAGTGGCAGAGGAGAACTTCCAATTTTTGATATTATAAAGTGGTACATAGTGGTATAACTGTAGAATGTAGAGTATGTCAGGTGTGGAAGATGGAAGAGCTGTATAATACCCTGTAGCTAGATAGGCGAAATAATCGCCATGTGTGGACTCAAGATAGGAAGAGGACACATGAGCGCCATAGACCCACCACCAAAAGAGAGGAGAAAAGATGTCACTGAAAATTCTACCAAAGATTACATAATTTCCCGGATTCTAAATGAAAAGACATAATCATCGGAGGGGATCTAAATACACGAATCGATCAATAACCAATAATATCTTAACTCTAAATTTTTGGTAATTTGTATAAAATGATCATACAGAATATTTGTTGTATTTCTATATGTACAGTATGAAATGATTTAATAATTTTTATGTATGCTGTTTATTCCATTTAAAGACGACACATTCAAGAGAATAGTTGAAAAAATGATTCAAAAGGTACATTTCCAGAGTATTATAACCTCTTCTTTTGAGTTATAACGGAGGGAACCCAAAATAATTGGTTCTGCCAATTATTTCAGGCTGCCTTATTCCAGACGAGCTGAAATTTAAATCAGAACAATACACAGTAAGACATACAAGGAATCAGGGAAGGTGAAACTGTTGATTTATATACTCCGTATATGTGTGTAACAAGAAGACTTGCTTTATTAAACATTTGAAATATAACATTTACTCCAAAGAACAGATCCCATGACATTATTAATCAAATTATTAAAATTAATTGAATTGCTTTATTTAGACTACGGGATCACAACAGATTTATCTAGCTATACCCCCGGATCCGGGTAACCATTGATATTTAGTCTCTAATCTTTTAATTATATTCAATTCAAAACTTTATCTTGCAAGACTTTTTACCTTTTTGCTTCTTTATATATTCCATTAGAAGAATGGTATTAATAATACTACGTTACGTTAATATCTAAACTGTTACAATTGAATGATATTGAATAGTTACAATTAGATTCTCAAATTTAATTTTTTTTTTATATTCTTATAAAATCAATCGTCTCTGAAAGTCTCTTTAATAGAGTATTGTGTTACAAAAACTATTATCATTATTCCTCGATAGACGTGCTATCGAGTCACCTCTATTTTTGGATGTAGTAATCTCCTCCATGTGGTTCCGTCTTGGGAGTCCTAAAACGTCGTCCTCGTCTTGGTCTGGTCTCAGTTGTTCATGGCTTAAAACGTCTGCAGGATAGGTAGAGTCTTCTACACAGATACTCGTTGATTCTCAGATGTCTCGAACTGCATCATCGGTAGGGTATACTAGAGTTGTAATTCAGATGGTCCATGACCACAGGTGAGAAGTTGAAAAGATTCGTCCATCGGTGAAGGTTGCAGTCATCGTTTTTTTTTAACACTTGTCGTTTGTAGTTACATCTTTCTTCTTGTTACAAAGTTTTTTGAAATGTTCTTTTTGTTAACGTTACATGTTACACTTTTTGTAACACTTAGTAAAATACAAAATAATAATTAATTAATCCACACTAACAATAAATTGCATAACTTTTGAACAGAGCATTTTGCTCGTGCGTCTGCACTGCTGGGAGTCGTCATGGCGAGAGAGGTATTTTTCGTCCGCTACCCTTGTACATGACAAGAGAGAGTGGGGTGTTTATTCCGCGAGCATATATAGTTCCTGTTTCTCTTTGAATAAACTTTTTTATTTATACAAACTATCGCTAGATAAAAATACATCATTTAAATTAATTGTTTTAGTTACTCTCTGTGTCTACAGATACTTTAATTATTAATATTAGTTTACTATATTATTTTTAATTACAGTAGACTCGGAAAGCATGTCGATTCCGGTATCAACAGGTAGGCGCTTGATAGCAAGCAAAGGGTTAAATACGAACATAATAATTATTTACAATATGCCTTTTCTTTACGGATACTTTGCCCTGATTAATTACTTCTTACATTCACATTTAGTACCTACATGTTTTTATTATTATTATTATTATTATTGTGAGATTTAAATGGTTAATAGTACGCAACCTTAATTAATTAAAAATTTTTTTTTATTTTTGTAATTGTCACAATTTAAATCGTCACATACTCCGCCTCCTTACCAACACAGACTCCTAAAAATTTTGGTCAGCTATGTACCGAGAGTATGCTTGGGGAGTTCCGTGTGAAATTTCTCTCACCCGTTTCTAGCTGTATATAATTACTAGCAGCATAAGTCATTCTTGATTTGCTGTTTCTTACCATCTATACATATACTACATATTTTACACGCTAATTCTATTACTACATAAAATTTACATTATAAAGTATTTTCAACATTCTAAATTTCCTTAACTCTACTACTTATTACTACTACCGGATTTTCCTTTTTCTTTCGTGAGAGTTTTTCTTAGTTATAGAATTTACTCTTTAATTACTCCATTATTTTTATTGGATGTCAGCTGACTTCTTGCTTTGCTCTACTTTCGATGAAGAGGATTCAAGGTTGATCAGGCCTCGTACCTACTTATACGACAAGGTAGCCAAAGGTTACTTAAGTACTTTCGCAGTTGAGTACTAAACATTGTTTTCACATTTACTTATTTAATTAACTGGCACTCTACTGTTTTCTTCTTCATGATAACGTTTTATCTGTGAAATATATGTCCTTCGCACATATTTTTGAGTAGAGGGTTCGTACAGGGTCACAGATACCGGAGTTAAGTATTTGTGAATTTTATAAGGACCGCACCATCTGTAAGATAGCTTGGAAGTTGTCTTATCGACTGCACTGCTCGTTGGGTGCGTGTTATACATAACTAAGTCTCCGATTTGGTATTTTACTTTATTATTATTATTCTTTTGCTCGTAATATTTCCTTGACTTCGCTAAGTTTGTTCGTAAATTAGCGCGCGCTTCGTTCCATATTTTTCTAATATTTTTATCCCTAATTTCAAGGGGTAACAATTCATGTATTTTCCACTTTGTGGATAATGGGTGATTAGGTTTATACTTGAACAATAGTTCGAATGGGGTTGACTTATGTCCTTCATGGTATGCCGAATTAAAGGCGAATTGTATCCAGGATAGGTTTTGGTCCCAAGAAGTATGGTCGTTAGCATGGTAGGCAATTAAAGCAGATTTTAGGTTTCGCAAATACCTCTCAGCTATATTACCTTGCGGACGATACTCGGTAGTGGTAATGTGGTTTATACCTAGTTTAAAACACATGTCCCTGAATTCCTTGGACTTAAACTGTGGTCCGTTATCCGACACTAGATGGACTGGAATACCGAAATCTTTGAATAATCTATTCTGTAAAATACTTACTGTTGTCGTAGCTAAAGCTCGCCGCATGGGGTACATCCAGACGAACTTACTAAAGGAATCTACGCAAATTAGTAACATAGTATTTCCTGACTTGGAACGTGGGTAAGGTCCAGAAAAGTCTAAATAAATTTTGGTGAATGGGGTGGCAGGAATCTCAGATACTAACTGACTTATATGGCTGTTTCTAGCGGGTTTGCTGAGTGCACACAACTTACATCTTTTTACAAAGTTAGCTGTCTCACTGTTCATATTTTCCCAGTGATATTCTCTACGAATTCGATGTATGGTTTTATTTATTCCCATGTGTGCTCCAATAGTGGAAGAGTGATAATATTCCATTAGCATAGGTTTAATAATATCCGGGGCGATGATTCACAAATATTTTCCGTTAGCTATTCTACAACATAATACTTTCTTACTTAATAGGTATTTTTCAGACTTGTTTCCTTTTTCAAGTTGTTCGATGATGGGACTAAAACGTGGGTCTTGTTGTTGATAATGGGCTAAATCCGTAAATGCAAGAGGAAATTCGGTAATTAACGTATTAATAATCGGTGTCTCTCTACTCTTGTTTTCGTAATTATTACTACTCGGCTGGAACATACGTGACAGGGTATCGGCAACTACGTTTTGGGTGCCTCTAATATGTTGTACTTTGAATTTAAAACAATTTAATCTCAATACCCATCTTCCGATTCGACCTAATTGTTTTGGGTGATTTAGTAGCCAGGATAAAGCTTGATTATCTGTTTCTAGCAAAAACTCTTTATGTTCTAAAAATGGTTTGAACTTCTCAAACGCAAAAACGATAGCTAAGCATTCTAATTCGTATGCGGAGTATTTCTTTTCTTGGTCCGTCAGGGTGCGTGAAGCGTAACTAATTGGTAATCGAGAGTTATCTACTTCTTGATAAATTACTGCACCTAGGGCTACACTTGAACTGTCTGTCTGCACAACAAACGGTTTAGTAAAATCGGCTAATTGTAGTACGGGGGGTGATATGATGCTTTCCTTTAATTTCTCAAATGCGGTTTGGCGTTGCTCATTCCACTCAAATTTTACTCCCTTCTTTCTTAAAGTATTTAGTGGTGCTGCAATTTCGGCTAGATGTGGGATATACTTGTGGAAATAATTTATCATTCCTAAAAATCGGGCAATTCCTTTCGCATCCCGCGGTGGTAAAAATTCTCTGATAGCACGGGTTCGCTCTGGGTCTATGCTTACCTTTCCGTTGGCTTTTACGATGTGACCTAAAAAGGAGAATTGCGTCACAGCAAAATTTACTTTACTAGGGTTTACAGTTAATCCAGCTTTCTCTAATCGTGATAGTACTTCACGTAGATGTGCAAGATGTCGTTCCATTGACTCGCTGTAAATGACAATATCGTCTAGGTAGTGGTACACATATTTAAACTTTATGTCATGAAATACTTTTTCTAATAATCTGCTACATACAGAACTACCTTGGGAAATACCAAAAGGTACCCTTGTAAATTGGTATAGGTTGAAAGGGACGGCAAAAGCGGTGAGACGTTTCGATTCTTCTGAATCGCAAAAATTTTTGCTTTCGTAAAATAATGAAAAGCACTGTGGATGTCGGGAAGTGGTATGGATTCAAATTCTATCCGTTTATTTAGTTGTCTATAGTCTACAACTAATCTATGTTTATCGTTGCTTTTGGGTACTAAAAACGCGGGAGAAGAATAAGATGAAGTAGAGGGTTCGATGACTCCTTGTTCTAATAGTTTATTAATTTGGTTCCTCATTACTTCCATTTTTGGCGGTGATAACTTGTATGGGGCTAAACGTATTACTTTATTATCGCTCAAATTTATTTTATACTCTATCAGATCCGTCAGTCCTAACTTTGGGGTGAGGACATTGGAGAATTGATTTATTAACTTTTGTATGTTCCGTCTATCTTTACTTTCCAGATGACCTAATTCACATTCGTGATGCTTTAGATGAGAAGAAGTAGTGCTAGTACTTTCTCTCTTATTTGAATTATCCTCTAGGTTATATATCCGTGAACGATCGAATCCAAAGTCAAATTTCTTATCATGAATATTCAGAATTATTCCGGTTTTACTGATAAAATCAGCTCCCAATATTAACTCGGGTCCTAATTCGTCGCTTACTAACATTGGAAAATACCACGTCAAATGTTTTATTTTAATTTTACATGTGATGATAAGTTTTATTATTAAGTTTTGTTTGTTAGCGGTTGAGCATTTAATGTTTACGGATTGACTGCGTTTGACTAAATTATGTTTAAATAACTTATTGGCGAGGTCTTGACTAATTAAACTTCGCGTTGATCCAGAATCAATTAAACCGAGGGTGGATGTTACACCAAGGTCAACTTGTATATAAGGTAATTGACACTTACTGAAATTACACTTATTAATAGCGTTACATTTATCTATAAATTTTTTTACATAGGGGTCTAGTTTTCTTTTGTTATTATTATTATTTTGTTTGATTTTGTTGACTCTCAGGGGTTTACCTTTTTTTACGATGCTGCGGAAGACACAGGGTTTTGGATCTCCCTGCCTTACATGTTTTTTGGATAATGAGGTTTTTGATTATACCTTTTTTGTTTACAGTATCTACTGAGATGTCCAGATTTTCCGCAGTTGTAACACACATATTCTTTACGTTGTGTCTTTCTGGTTTCCTGGAGCGGTTGAGCCTCCTGGGACTTACCATGGCCATTGGTTGATCTTCGAAATGGTCTTCTTTCTTGTAGACTTCTTGCATCAGATACTAAGGCATGCATTTCTTTTCTATGTGGTGTAGTGGATACCGATGCATGTCTGTGCTGATCTGCGTACCAAACATTGGAAGAATGAATGCTACATTGTTCAAAGTCCGCGAACGTAAGGGGTCTACTTATTAGCGCTAAACGGGAGCGTTCATCAGGAGACAAGCCTACTAGGATAGTATCGACCAATTGTTTTTCAGTCCAGTCGACTTGTAGGATACGTGAAGATTCTCGGATATCCGCAATATAGTGGGCCAGTCTTTCGCGAGCTCCTTGTACTCTAAGTACAGTACTTCTTTTGATATCCTCATAAATTCCCGTGGGGATAAAATATTTGATTATATTCGTATGAAGATCTTCTACTGGAAGACTCGAGTTTAATGATTTAGTACTCGATCTCGTAATGGTGGTTTACATTTGGGTAAGATTACTTGCAGTATTTGCCGATCGTTTAATTGTTGTAGATCTTTTATTTGCAGCAGGTATTTTATAAAAGTTAACAGTATCGTTATACTTAACCCATCGGTGTAAGGAATCTCATTAATTATTTTCTCTACTGGGTGGGAAATCTTTCCGTAGAGGTCAACATTCAAATTTACGTTTTGTATTTCCTTCGAAGGATTAGTGGTCGCGTTTTGAATAGTACAAGTACGAGGAACTTTAGGTGGTGGTTCTTCTAACATAGTTAGGGTATTCATTTTTCTACTAGGTAATTGTACAGGACTCAGTTGTATCTTAGATGCGGTGGGAGATTCGGGGTTCGAGGTGGTGGGGGGGAGTTCTACAATAGGGGAATGACCAGGGGAGATATATAATTTTTGTAAGTCTTGTTCTTTTTCCTCCATTCTTGATGCATCCGACTTTCGACGTAAGTCGTTAATAATTATAGGTAATTGGCATAATGCCTCATCTGCAAATTTCTGGACATCGGCGGGGACGACGGGGACGTCGGGCCAGCTTAATAAATTATTTAATCGGCGGGTTAAATGTTCTATACGTTGTGTAACGCGCAAAAGTTCCGTGGGTGATTTCTTGTCCTTAAGGTTCTGAGATAATACTATCAGTTCCCGATATTTCGCATAACAGGTTTCTCGTTCGCCGTCATAATCGAGTTCACGCAATTTATCTAACTGCGAGGTTGTCTCTGATCCGGTTTGGCGTAATGATTTTCGTAATTCAGACACGGTTACATTCACGTGTTTTAGACCTCGTAAAAGTGCTTCGTAGCATAGCTCATCTTTTACTAATAAATCAGGATTAAATTCAGCCATTTTCGTAACGTGGCTAGAACTAATTATTCTAAGATTTGTATTTACTACTATACAACGCTATATCATTTTACACAAACATAACAATATGAATAAATCGTATTCTTACACGTTTATTAATAAACAATTAGAATGAGATGACAAAGGTTGTCATTTTACATAGAGAGAGAGAGAGAGAGAGAAATCTCACACAGTCTTACAGATGCTTACGGCAAAAGATTCCCCCTTCGGTTACTAACACATGAACAGACAAGCTTCAAATAACAATACACCACACAAGAAGGGTGACCGATTGTTCTCACTCTAACTGGGGAGACCGACTACGATAATATTAAACAATCGCCAACAGGAAATTTACATGTCCGAGATTGTCGTGAATGGGGTACGTTTATGAATGGGACTTTTAACAAGTACCTACATGGTTTGTTTACATTGGATTATATGTTACTCTTACTTTTCACATATCATATTTACTAATAAAATTATCTATACTATATTACTATAATATTAATTATTATTTTTATCTTATTTAAATTTCTGACACATATCAAAATACACGAGTAAATAAATCAGCAGCTTATGAATAGGGACACAATTACTGTTTAACAACACAAGTCATTAAAATTTTTTTTTTTATTTTTTTTTACAATTAGTAGCAAAATTTAAACAAATTAGCAGAGTGGCGCATCTTATAACCTCTTCTTTTGAGTTATAATGGAGGGAACCCAAAATAATTGGTTCTGCCAATTATTTCAGGCTGCCTTATTCCAGACGAGCTGAAATTTAAATCAGAACAATACACAGTAAGACATACAAGGAATCAGGGAAGGTGAAACTGTTGATTTATATACTCCGTATATGTGTGTAACAAGAAGACTTGCTTTATTAAACATTTGAAATATAACATTTACTCCAAAGAACAGATCCCATGACATTATTAATCAAATTATTAAAATTAATTGAATTGCTTTATTTAGACTACGGGATCACAACAGATTTATCTAGCTATACCCCCGGATCCGGGTAACCATTGATATTTAGTCTCTAATCTTTTAATTATATTCAATTCAAAACTTTATCTTGCAAGACTTTTTACCTTTTTGCTTCTTTATATATTCCATTAGAAGAATGGTATTAATAAATAATACTACGTTACGTTAATATCTAAACTGTTACAATTGAATGATATTGAATAGTTACAATTAGATTCTCAAATTTAATTTTTTTTTTTATATTCTTATAAAATCAATCGTCTCTGAAAGTCTCTTTAATAGAGTATTGTGTTACAAAAACTATTATCATTATTCCTCGATAGACGTGCTATCGAGTCACCTCTATTTTTGGATGTAGTAATCTCCTCCATGTGGTTCCGTCTTGGGAGTCCTAAAACGTCGTCCTCGTCTTGGTCTGGTCTCAGTTGTTCATGGCTTAAAACGTCTGCAGGATAGGTAGAGTCTTCTACACAGATACTCGTTGATTCTCAGATGTCTCGAACTGCATCATCGGTAGGGTATACTAGAGTTGTAATTCAGATGGTCCATGACCACAGGTGAGAAGTTGAAAAGATTCGTCCATCGGTGAAGGTTGCAGTCATCGTTTTTTTTTAACACTTGTCGTTTGTAGTTACATCTTTCTTCTTGTTACAAAGTTTTTTGAAATGTTCTTTTTGTTAACGTTACATGTTACACTTTTTGTAACACTTAGTAAAATACAAAATAATAATTAATTAATCCACACTAACAATAAATTGCATAACTTTTGAACAGAGCATTTTGCTCGTGCGTCTGCACTGCTGGGAGTCGTCATGGCGAGAGAGGTATTTTTCGTCCGCTACCCTTGTACATGACAAGAGAGAGTGGGGTGTTTATTCCGCGAGCATATATAGTTCCTGTTTCTCTTTGAATAAACTTTTTTATTTATACAAACTATCGCTAGATAAAAATACATCATTTAAATTAATTGTTTTAGTTACTCTCTGTGTCTACAGATACTTTAATTATTAATATTAGTTTACTATATTATTTTTAATTACAGTAGACTCGGAAAACATGTCGATTCCGGTATCAACAGGTAGGCGCTTGATAGCAAGCAAAGGGTTAAATACGAACATAATAATTATTTACAATATGCCTTTTCTTTACGGATACTTTGCCCTGATTAATTACTTCTTACATTCACATTTAGTACCTACATGTTTTTATTATTATTATTATTATTATTATTATTATTGTGAGATTTAAGTGGTTAATAGTACGCAACCTTAATTAATTAAAAATTTTTTTTTATTTTTGTAATTGTCACAATTTAAATCGTCACAGTATGTACTAGGTACAGAAAATAAGACAAGGTCTGACGATGCTTGTACACATGGTCTATACGATATAATAAAACCAACAAAGCATAACTCATAGAAGGGTAGTGAGATCAATACTTTTAACGGCATAATTCCTATTGCTACATACACTAGTATAGGTTACACAAACACTTTACAGTATAATACAATTTAGTATAACCATTTCTGAGAACTGTCTGCATGTATTCTACAATAAATATATAATTATTATATAAAGAAAAGACGAACTGTGGTATTTATTTGGGACATGAGAAACTAAAATCTTGATCCAACAAGTGTCTACGTTTTTCGACTGAAATTGTAATAGTTGTTTCATTAGTATTTCATTAACGTGTTTGTATGGTGTGTATAATTAGAGGAAAAGGACCCACATTACCTTTAGGTGACAAGGCAGAGGGAGGTCACTAAGTTTATACGAAGCTATCAGAGTCTGCGTAAAAGGAAATACAACTGACCTACAAAGGATTTAAATAAGTTAGTTTCACAAACGTCTGAAGATACCTTTACAAGGTCTGACTGACAACGGAAATTAAATAAGTTTACCTGACTTTCTTTCTTACAATGGACTGTCAGTAGCCACATTTGTTATTAGAAACAAATGGGTGATTGACGCTGTAGTCACAAATGATAAAACATAGTAATTACGTAATTAGAATGTTCTTAACGGCGAATAACCAGAAGATTATAAAATATGCGAAAAAGTGTAGTAGAATAAGTGGAACAGAGAAAAATGGATGAGCGAGAGGGGGAGAGAGAAAGAGGGAGGCAGGGAAAGAGATAAAAAAATATATATACACGCGCGCGAGCGCGTGTGTGTGTCTTTGTGTAGGGGGAGAGAGAGAACGAGAGATTGATAGAGAGACACTGAGAGTGATAGAGGGTGAGAGGAGAGAGAGAGAGAGAGAGAGAGAGTGACAGAGAGAGGAGGGACAGATTATTACATTCCAGTAAATAACTAAACGAATACTAAGTGTTTAGTTTTTATATTTTATTTTTAATATTGCTGTAATCATTTCTGAATGTATTGTATTTGTTCCTCTGCTTAGTACCCAGTGTCTCCAGTTACGTTTCTAGAAAAGTGTTCTCTGTGGTCGTCAGGATTACACTATATTAATGTATTACATGTACTTCACACGTTGATGTTTCTAAAATAGTACTGTAATCAGAACAAAACATAAAGTTACATTCTCCAGAATTTGTGTGCGTGTGTGTGAACGCGCGCGCGAGCTCGCATTTGGTTTCCACAGTGTGAAGAGTCAGAGGCATCGTTTTTTTAAAACTAGTTTTCTTTTCGTTGTTGCTACAATGTGTTTAAATTACATTTCTTTGAAGTGTTCCTCTGTAATCTAACATAAATGCTATAAAAATTAAAGAAACGAATCGTCAGCGTTAAGCCAATAAAACAAAAAATTAAAGAAATTCTGGAGTTCCACGTTTGCTACTGTATCTTAAATAAGGGAAGATGGCCTCAAGACACTTGCACACTGTAAGTAGCTTCTACACAGCAAAATACCGAACGATACACAGGAAAGGGAACGTCGTGCTAGTTTAGAGTGTGAAGCGATGAGACCTTGCGGGTAAAAATATTTATAAAAAAACCACAAAAAGAATTCCACATTGAGGACAAATTCGGAGACGGATGCAATTTACGTACGTGATACAGACAAGTAAATTAATTCGTCATGTAACGATAACCTATAAAACTAGAAGATAAGATATCAATGTGTCTATCTGACTGTAGTAGAGAACCTACACATTGCGATATGAAAGACTTGATTTGTGTACATCTTAAAAATTACACAATCGTAGATTATTTTACATGATCTAACTGTGTTTTTGTCTACTTTGTTATTGATATTTACTAAGGATGGTGGAGACGAGTTGAACGCTGTTGTGAATAGACGTTAAAACGTATCCACGTGGCAGTAGATTATAGGGGATGGAAAGTGATAAGCTAGGCCCTTTTTCAAATGTCACCAGCTGCTGTTTCCTTTCTCTCAGTACAACTGAATCCTAGTACAGAGCTGTTGTCGTTGTTTTCGACTGAACATTAGATTCTCTTACCCTGTAATATCAATTCATTTTCTCTTCTCTGTAGCTATCCAGTAATGTGTCAAAAAAAAAAAACATCAGTTACCAGTACATGCTAACATCAATGTTTTTATAAAAGTTTTGTAGATCGGATTTAAAATATTAAAAACATTGTAATGAAATCTCAAAAGTACTTATTTAAATACAGTACTAAGATTTAACATTCAGTTATTTAAGATTATGTAATAATGAATATGTGTCAGCACAAATTATTCATGTGTTTAAACTAACTGATACTAGATAATATTATCAGTGACGCAGTTACAATTGTTGAGTTGTTACGATACGAAACACACAACTGCCAGGTACCCATGTCGAACGCCATATTTATAAACACAAGCTAGATGGCATTTGTACAGCGTTCTTTTGACCTGTAAAGGTAATTAGAAAAACACGTGATTTAACTTTCTACTCTACACATTATTCTCTTTCTTTCTCCCTTCCACTCTCATTCTCTCTGCCTCTCTCTTTTTCTCTCTCTATCACTCTATATCGTCACTCCACAATCTTTCTATCTTTCGCTCTCTCTCTCTCGCTCTCTGAAAAACATACATAACTCCCGACACACACTCAAACCATAGGAACGCATTTTACACATATCGTAAGTACACATAAGTAATCATACAGGGTAGTAATTAAATTGGTAATACCGGAATAAGAAATGTCACTCCAATATCGACAGCTGGTTTTTATATTTCTAGTAGGATACTTTATTGCATGTTTCTCTCTAGGTCCATGCACGGTTTATTGTATACTTCTTTAGATTCTCTAGATTCCGTTTTAAAGGTCCTCAAAAATTATCTGTAAGTAGTGATTCTTCACTATGAACAAATCATGCGGTTTCGCCTGGATTCTGAAATGCAAAACTTTACAAATTCTATTGACGAGATAATTGGAACGTTTTTAAAAAAGGAAAAGTTCAGTTTCAATAAAGGCAAAGAGTATTGGGTTACACGTTAAAACTCAGTGAAGGCCACGACTGGAAGCTAGTCAGTATTTCTATAAAAGAAAGTAAAAACGTTTTCTAGAAGTAAAAAGTAAAAACAATGTTTTATGGAACGTAAGGAAGATAATAATAAAGTAAAAGGTGAACAGAATTACTGAAATTAGAAAACGGTTTGCTGAACTGTATTTAGGACACTAAGTATATAGACACGACGTTTCATTTGTCACCTGGGCGTTATTGTAGCTAATGGTTTTATTTTAATTTTTTTTTTAAGCCGTTAGGAACGATACGACAGCAAAAACCTATGCGTCGAAAGTAACAGTTTACAAGCTAAAAGAACTTACGGCTTTTAGAGTTATTCGCCGTAGATAAATTTAGTGAGGGATAAACTGGGTTGCAGTAATGGATGTTAGAAACCGGTATACAATGCTTGTAACTTAGGCAAACACATATGGTCATAGCAGCGCAGGTGCACCGGCTAAAACTATTTTCTCTTTATGGACTTTCGGTAGAAAAATCGAAGGTATCCTAAGAGTTTTGTCACACAAATTATGTTTATGAAGGGTATGAAAATTGTGACAGACGGATAGAAAATTTTGTACTATTGTATCTGTGCGTAATTTATGATGTCCGTCGACTGACACTCTCTGGTAAGAAAGTTTTTTTGTGTACACTAGTTGATATGTATATTTAAGTATATATATTTTGCGACGTTACAAGTATTATACACAAATACATTACCAATATTTTAAATGACTTGCAACCTACCATCTGTGTGTTTTATCTTTATACAAGGTTACATGTAGAATGCAATAATTATTAAAAACAAGAAATAAATGAAGGTTAGAGTCTATAAAAATACTGGTTGTTGGTAGACACTGAAGATATTCTTAGGAAATAAAAACCTAATTTATAAAACTACATAACATTTGTTATACACATCAAGAATTTAAAAATGACCACTGAGACCAGTACAAGCACATTGGTCTTTGATACTGAAATGTGATGTTTATGATAGTAATTTATGTACTTTAGTACTTATCAAACTATGCCAATCCCAACAAACATAAATGTTGCATTAACTAATGGAAGAATTAAACCTACTCTACTCAATGCAATGAAAGACTACATCAAATGAATTGGCTACACAGGTTATTGGATAATACAGGTGAAGTACACCATTTAAGAAAATGCCACCGAATATATTTATCTACAGCAAATTTAGTATTTCAATTTGATCTATGTGTCTGTTACAAATGTACATAATGGATTATTGTATATATATGTTATTAATTATTTGTCAGAAATCTATTTATTAATTGACTTACACAGTTTTTAAAATTAAATAAAGTAAAATAAAAAGTCTTCATAAATTATGTGTGTGATTACACTCAAACTATCTTTTAACACATTATACATTCATAAGGAAATATACCTAACAACTTGCCAGCTATTGTTGGTTACCAACTATTTCTATATAACAATTGATTCTCTAAGTCAATCTTTTAAGACCTACGGCCCCTTATGATTATAAGATCCTATTTTACTGTTAAATTTGTGTGTGTGTGTGTGTTTGTATGCTTGTACAAACTGGTAATGCCTGTATTTTATGAATGTTAGTTACAGTAGTTCCAACATAGAATAGTTTAATCAAATTAAATCAGAACACCATATTTCAAATAAATTTTTAACCTCCTCCTCCTCTTCCTCCTCATTCTTCTTCTTCTTCTTCTTCTTCTTCTTCTTCTTCTTCTTCTTCTTCTTATCTGACGCTACAGTCTTTGGTGGGTTTTAGCCTCCTCAACAATACTCCATGCTTTCCTGTTCTCCGCCCTTCCTCTCCATCATCTGATTCCTAAACCAACAAGATATTTTCTGTTACACCATCCAACCATCTCATCCTTGGCATGACTCTACATCTACTAGTATATAATCTTCCCTTCAGCATTCTTTTAGGCATTCTTTCCTCAGAAATTCTTTCCACATGTCCCAGCCAATGCAATCTCTGTGATTTGATGAATTTCACTATGTCTTTTCATGCATGAGAGCCTGTAGTTCATTGTTATTGCGTATTCTCCAACTACCTTCTTCTCTTACTGGGCCATAAGTTTTATGCAATATTTTATGTTCAAATGTTTTTAAAGCACTTTTGTCATTCTCTGTCAAATTCCACACCTCAGATCTCTACCCCCACTTCTATGAACATGCGTCTCAAGTTCAGAACCTCTGTTCTATTCTTAGAATTATTATAACAAAATTTAAAAACGTTTCAGATAATATGAATTTAAAACACTATTAGTTTTCCGAAGTGCGTAGTAAACAGACAGTAACATGTTGTCAACTTGTAACACATGTATTCTGTACGGTTTAGTATAATAAATATAGATTGATTATATGCTTAATGCAAGTACAATATTTTTTGTAGTCAGGCATACATTTTTCAGAATCAACATCCGTTTATCAGCGGCTGAATATTTTAGTTAATGGAATGCATAATGTATTAGTTTACAAAATCTCTGACGATACTGATATTGATTATATGAACTGTATATTGGGTTACATAAAATGGAAGATCTAAGTAAGAATGTATCACTTAGCTAAGGAAATGAGGCCAAGGGTAAATAACGAAAAAAACGGGGATACGGGGATATTTGATAGTAAAAAATATGAGAACTTGTAATCCATCAGCATCACATTTAAAAATTACGAATTTTAACTTTAAAAGGGTCTCAGGTTTTCGTATTTAGGCTCTCCGGTAATAAAAACAATGATATAACTAAAGAAATAAGTAAAAAAATTCAGAATGCTATTATATGCTATTATGGGCTGATGAAATACGAGGCTTATTCAATAAGTAAACAGGCAAACAGCTGTGGAGCAAAAACTTTTTATTCAATCAATACAATTTTTTTTTCTTCTCAACGTAATCTCCGGCAACGTCTATGCACTTGTCCCATGTCTTTACAAGCATTTTGATTCCCTCAGCAAAGAATTCTTTACCTTGATGTCGAAGCCAGTTTTGGACTTTTTCCTTCACTTCTTCATTGCTGTTGAACTTGACACCACGCAAAGTCTCCTTGAGTGGGCCAAACAAGAAAACGTCAGATGGGGCAAGGTCAGGGCTATAAGGGGATGAGGCAGGATCTCCCAACCAACTTTTTTTATTGTTTCGAGCGTCAGTTTTGCCGTGTGAGGGCGGGCATTATCGTGAAGAAGAATCACACCTTTCCTCTGCCACCCCGGACATTTCTTCTTCAATGCAGGCTTAACTTTGTTCACAATCATGTCAGAATAGTACTGACTATTGATGGTACGCTGGTCTTGTAGATAATCCAGAAAATTGGGCCTTGGGAGCTCCAAAAGATGGTTAACATCACCTTACCAGCCGATGGCTGGGTTTTGAATTTCCTTTTGGTGGGTGAACTGGGATGCTTCCACTCCATGCTTTGTCGCTTTGACTCAGGTTCAAAATAGTGAATCCAAGTTAGTGGTTATAGTGGTTACAAATCCAAAAATCTTATAACAGAACGCTGTTCTTCGAAAGTACTGTCCTCAAGAGGACACGCCATCGTAAATAAAACTGTATTGATTATGTTTATGCAATATGTTATTGAACAGCTGATGAAAACTCACAACGACATTGCCCGGTAACACTCCTGAAAGTTTCAATCAGCTGCTACATTTAATTTCTTTTCTACAACTGTTTGTCTGTTTGCTTATTGAATGACCCCCGTACTTTAAATCACAACTGCAACGCTGTGAATCGGAAGGTAGACTATATAGAACATTAATTAACCGGTCCTGATGTACGGAAGTGAAACATGGGTACTGACACAGGGCGACCTGTTCCGCCCTCTGGTCCTCCTGGTAAGGGGTTGTGCAATAAGCCAGTAACCTGTTCATGTAAAACTTTGAAATACTTGTTGTATCCAAAGCAGCCTTAGACTATAAAGCCATGGTAGAAGAGACGTGGGTTGTCCAAGGATGAGATAGGTGACGGAACAGGTTTATATAACTTAATTCTTGAAGAGGAGAAGAAGAAGAATACTAAACAACATTTCATATTTTTCAACAAGAATATGTTTTTTCTATGTATTTAGACTGTTTCAACTGTTTACATTACTGTATTCTTCAAAAAAATAAATATACATAAATATACATAAAAATACTTAAATAGATTTGATATCAATTATTTATAACAGCCATTTTACATATCTAATGTATGTTATCAATGATATAAATGAAGAGACAAGTAAAATAATTCAGAATGCTAATTGATGCTACTATGGGCTGATGAAATAAATACTTTAAATCACAACTTTCACACCGTGAAACCAAAGCTAGACTGTATAAACCGGTCCTGATGTACAAAAGTTACAGATGGGTACTGCCACAGGGTAACCTGTTTCAACTTCCATCTTTTGAAAGGAAAATACTTAGGAAAATTTATGGACCCATTAGGAAAGGTGGAGAGTGGAGAACAAGGTACAACAGAGACCTATATGAGTTATATAGATCGCCTAATATAGTGATATCAATTAGGATAGCTAGGCTGAGATGGGCAGGACATGTACACAGAATGTTTTTAAGAGGATTATGAAATGCACACCAGAAGGAAAGAGAGGAAGAGGACTTGGAAGGCCTAGATTACCATGGATTAATGGAATCCTAAAAGAGGTGAAAGTACTTGGAGTGAAAAATTGGCAGAGTTCGACTGGAAGTCTGGAGGAAAATCCTGAGGGAAGTTGAGGCCCACAGTGAGCTGTGGAGCTACTGATGACTGATGAAGTATGAATATATAAACTATTTAAAATTATTATAGAGAACAATATTATCTATAATAGATCACACCTGTTAATTATTATTTACACAAAGATCTTGGTAAACAATAATAAATTTTCTGTTGTGAAACAAAGTAATTCATTCAATTAAAAAACAAGTACCATGTTAGTGGACAAAAGCAAAAATGTGACAAGAACAAAGTAAATCTGTGTTTTGACCAGTGAGACAAATCCCACGAAAAGAAAACTAGGTATTGAAACCAGCACAAACCAGAAGAGAAGACTGCGAGTGTATCACCCGGTTTGGGAAAAAGATTTTCCAGAATTGCGGCCAGTTCCAGGAAATGCATATAAAGCAAAGTGTACTTTACGCGTTGCAAAAGCTGGAGAGGGATTTTCCATTTCACACGGTGGCGTAACCGATGTTACTAAGGAAAATCCTGGTATAATAAAATCAAACTGCTGTGCACATATAGTCCATAATTGCTGTAAATCTGGTATGATGCTATGTCCATAGATATTGAAATGTTAGTAATTAAGACTTTCAATTATTTCTCAAATTCAGCTAAAAGAGTATCTCAGTTGAAAGATTTCTTTCAATTTGTTGATATGGAATACAGTAGTTTGTTAAGACATGTGCCTACAAGGTGGTTAAGCCTAAAGCCTGCCATAGAAAGATTGTTGAAAAATCTTCCTGCAATTATATCGTACTTTGCTAGTATAGATGATTGCCCCAACTTCATTAAAAAAATCTTGATGGGTGTCTCTGATTCAGAAAAACAAATTATATTAGTGGAATTATATCTCCAGTTTTCTCTGCATTTAACTGAAATTTTTTCACGGGTGTACTCAACTTAGAAAAAAATGAACTGACAATTTGTGAATTATATTGTGTGATGGAGAAAATAAAAATAGAGTTAGAGCATAGGATAAATGTGATCTGTTTTTTGATTGTAAGGTGCAACAGTTGTTAGATAAATTGGAGGACCTTTTCCCAGGTGGAAAGCAAAGAGAATTGAGAGAATGTAGATATGTATATGAAGTGTGTCTGAAATATTTAAATAAGTGGTTTGATTTTGGTGATGGCAACATTTTGTCCTTAATGGATTGCATATCACTTGAAAAAAAACCCGAGTTTCAAAATATTTTAAATTTACCAGAGTCACTTTGCATTGTTGATCACTTTAGTATAGATAGTATGTATTCAGAGATCACTAGGATTTCTGATTTGTTTTGTGGGGAAGGAAATGAACAGTTGAAAGCAAAATTAACTACTATCACAATACCACAGAGATGGTTGTACATTATTGAACTGATTGGTGCATCAAATCTGTGCAATGTTTTAGTTAAATTTGTTTTGAGTATATTTCTATCAAATGCATTCACAGAGAGAGTTTTATCCATTATGAACATTAAACGGAGGGATGAGCGAAACAGATGTTCAGTTGATCTAATAAAAAATGAGTTGTATACTTACTTCAATTATGATGAAATTTGCATGATTTCTATAAGAATGTAATTTCTAATGAAAAAGTGTTGAGAATTGCACGCTCAAGTGAAAAGTACTCGTGTTAATTGTGTTGAGTATAGTATATTATCCATAAAATGTGCTGTAAATAAAAGCAAGAAATTCATTGTCGATACATGTGTTTCTATTTCTCATCTCTGAAATCTGGCAACCCTATGTACATTGTTATAAATAGTAACATATCTCTGTACTTATTCTTGTTTTGTCTTTATACCCAACACATTTAATATCAGTTTCTTCTTCTCTAATTCCCATCATTCATATACCTAGTAATTTAATTAAGTCCAGCTTTAAAATCATAATTTCTTAAATGAGTTTCAATATATTGTCATTTTACAAAACTTACAAACTCTGTCTTCTTTTTCCTGATCAATGTCTGCACTTACAAGTTTAAGATTTTGAACTCAGCTAGTTTTGAAGTAAAGTACTCTTGGAAACCAGTCACACACATAAAAGAAGTTTTATGCATTTCATCAAAATTAATACTAATGGTTTAATAATTTTTACTTATTTTATGTTGTTACCACACCAAACTTTATAACACTTGTTTAGGGTACAGGTTTTCTGAATGATCACTTTGTAATTTCACTTTACCTATTTATGCGGTTACCCCTGGTAAAGTCTGCATATTTCCATGGTATGCACACATAGGGACTATAACAGGTACATAATGACTACATTTTAATGTTAGGTCTGAATAGCTAAATAGACAGTTTACTAGTTATGATGCTATCCACAGTGTTGCCACTGCCTTATGATAGTGAGTGATGATCATCCATAGCTTGTGGAAGAGATCGAACCCATGTAACTGGCATAGCACTCCAACATTCTGACCACTAAACTATACAACCATATCTGTTTCTTTTTAAATAAAATACAATTAAACATGTATTTGTATTCAAAATAACGCAAAAATAATTTTTCTGACGTTCGCTAAAAAGCTATATTTTTATGATCTGTAAACTCACATTTACTTTATTTTATTCAAATATTAAAATAACAAAATGTGTGGTGTATAAAGAATTTAATACATATTATTTATCATTCTTATTTTTATTTTTTATATAGTAACTACTCTTTTGAGTTATATATTAATAGTAATCATGCATACAATTTGGCCAACTGTATATATGGTTACTTAATTTCGGTTTATCACTTTTATGTAAGAATAAGTACGTGTAGGCAGTGTGAATGTAAGTGTAGTGCTTGCATGATTTCATGTTGCTTTTGTAGTAGTAGTGGTGTTTATAGTAGCTTATATAGTAGTAGAACTGTAGTTGTATGCAGTTGTTTAGATATGAATGAACAAAGTGATAAACCAAAAAACGTATGATATCTATTGTGATATTATATATGATCACTTTATTATTCACTAGGCTAGATTACATTTGGTTGTGTGGTACAATCGTCAGTATGTCTGGAGTGCTGCACTGGTAACATGGGGTTTGATTCTCACCATATGCTGTAACTGTTAGTTAAATACTATTGGTGATTAATGCTAGAGCATTTCATTTCTTGAGGCATTGGCAAGCTAGGAAATTACATTCTTAACAAGTAAAAACTAGTTAATGACTTAATGGAACTATAATTGAATTTTAAGCCATTGTACTTGTTTGAGAAACTATGTGTACATGTATCTTGGTTATAGTAGGGACATTGCCTACACTTAGTTTATGAATCCACCAAGGAAAAGTTTAGCCTACCCTTTTCAACAATTTCCTTAGACTTGAATCACCAACTCCTGGATACACACTTTTCCCCTTCTCAGGATCTTAATTTTAATCATGTTCTGTAATCCTGTAATCTTAATATTAGCATCATCCCTCCACCTTTACATTTTTTATATTTCCCTCAGTTTACTTTTTGTCAGTACATACTTTTTGGCAAATAATTTGTTACTAATTCTCTTTATATTCCAAACATATGTTAGTTGTTTTGTCCACTTATCATGCTATAGTTTTTTGTTCATACATATTTTTCCTTACACTAAGTTTCTTAGTTTTCTAACCATATGTCCATTCTAATTAAATATCCGTTTCAGTGTTCATTACTTGAACTTGTTCATTATTTTTCTTATCAGTGTATCCCATGTGTTGTACTTATTCTATTCTTGTATCCTTCATGTCTTTTCTTGACTTGTTTCTTTGATGAAGTCTTTGTTTTCTTTTACAATTTCTTATCCCATTCTACAAAACAGAAATCTGTTCTATATGGATTTCTAATTATCTTTATGCATTTCTTTTGTTTGATAATTGATCTTCCCTTGTTTGTAGAAGACATCTTGCTGACATGACTGTTCTCACTTCTCATTAGTTTGTATTTGACATTGGTGTGTATACCTCATTGCTTAATTATATAAGATCATGAACTTTTGTTTAGTTTCTTGCGTGTGATGTATTTCTCCCTTGAGAAGGTTCAGCTGATTGTGACATTATGGTATCAGACTGCTCTCAGCCATTTAACACCTCCATACTTCTTAATAACAAATTGAGTAGTTAAGAGTCAGAAGATGACAGTGAGGAGGTAGATGCTGAAAAATCACAAGCAGTTCAACTTTCCTCACAAGAAAAAAAAACATGAAGTTACACAAAAACAGTATCTTAACAGTTGCCTCAAAATTCTTGTATAATTCAAAATTATGAAAAAGTTGTTTATATTATTTGCTTTTGTAGTATCACAATTCAATTAAAGTAGTATATTAATTGAATTTATTAATAAACTATTTTATGTTGCAAATTTTATTTAGAGTTAGGCCATATAACATAAATCTTCAGTCAATGTGTCCACACTGGTGTACGGGTGTCTTTATGGAGGCTACTGGTTCAGCAAAATCTTAATTCTCTATATTAACATTAAAGAAGCAATTGCTAATTAATTTATTATTCTTTTATATACAGATTTCAAGCATTCCTACAAGCCAATACTGCTTCTTTAAAATTTAATTTTTTATTTCACTCTGTACAACTCAAAAAGAAATACTCAAATTAGGTATTGTGATATTTTTAGAAAATCTTAGAATTGATCCCAGTTAGGTTTAACCTGTATTCTACAGAGTAAATGGATATTTTTCAAAAATAAACGCACATTTCTAACAAATGAAAGGAAAACTACACATCAGTAACATTGGCTGAGAAGATAGGGGAAAATTTAGTTTATAAAGAAACCATTAGTGCACAGTAGTGAAAAAAGTGGTGAATTAACTGTGAAACGTATCGTTAGTGTTGTATGTTGTTAAGTTAAACGTAGTGTTGAAGTGGTCAGTATTTTCAAAATTCAGCAAAAGCCAACATGAAGATGTGATTTCGAGAAAGTAGTCTATCCACTTCCAGAAGAGATATTGCATTATATAGCAGCAGTGAGGCTAACAAAGGAGAGTACTATATTCAAAAACAATCACAACGAATCAGTGGAGTGTAGAGTGTAGTGTTGTGTGTTGTAAGTAGAAGAGAGAAGACATCTACAATTCAGCGGGGGGCTATCGTGAAGATGTGACTTAAACAAAGAAACTCTGCCACATCCAGAAAAGACACTACATTATATAGCAGCAGGAGTCGAATAAGAAGAGTCCTACACTTCTAGGATAATTGCAGTGAATCATGGTAGTGTAGTGTTTAGTGTTGTGTGTTGTAACTAGAACAGAGAAGGTACCTCCACTGCAGCTGTACCGAAATTGAAGATGTGAGTTCAAGAACGAAAACTTGCCACCTCCAGAAGAGACACTACATTATATAGCAACAGCGCGGCGAACAAAGAAGAGTCCAACATTTCTTGGTTTATGACGATGAATCAGTGGATTGTAGTGTTTAGTGTTGTGTGTTGTGCGTAGAAGGGACAAGATACCTCCACTACAGCACTAGCCTCAGTGAAGATGTCCGTACAAGAAATAAGTCTTGCCACCTCGAAAAGAGACACTATAATATATAGCAGCAGTGAAGCGAACAAACAAGAATCCTACACTCCTAGGATAATCACAATGAATCAGTGTAGTGTAGTGTGTTGAAGGTAGAAGAGAGAAGATACCTCCACTTTGGCTGTAACAAAAGTGAAGATGTGAGTTTGAGAAAGAAGACTTGCCACCTCCAGAAGAGACACTGTAATATATAGCAGCAATGAAAGGAAGAAAGAAGAGTAATACTATGCTTGAATATTCAGAATGAATCAGTGTAGTGAGTGTTTACTGTTGTGTGTTGTAAGTGGAAGAGAGAAGACACCTCCACTTCTCGTGTAGCGAAAGCGAAGGTGTAAGATCAAGAAAGAAGTCTTGCCATTTCCAGAAGAGACACTACATTATAAAGCAGAAGGAGTCGAAAAAAAGAAAGTTCTACAGTACAAGGTAATCACAAGGAATTAGTGTAGTGTAGTGTTTAGTGTAGTGAGTTAGTCGTAGGAGAGAGAAGATACCTTCACTTCACCAGTTGCCGCAGTCAAGATGAGAGTTCAAGAAAGCAGCACGAGTCGAATAAAAAGGAGTCCTACAGTTCAAGGTAATCACAACGAATTTGTGTAGTGTAGTGTTTAGTGTAGAAGTGTAGAGAGTTGGTTGTAGGATAAAGAAGATACCTCCTCTTCAGCAGTAGCCGCAGTCAAGGTGAGAGTTCAAGAAACAAGTCTTGCCACTTCCAGAAGAGACAATACATTAGAAACCAGCAGGAGTCGAACAAAGAAGAATCCTACAGTTCAAGTTAATCACAAGGAATTTGTGTAGTGTAGTGTTTAGTGTATAGAGTTGGTTGTAGAAGAGAGAAGAAACCTCTCTTCAGCAGTAGCTGCAGTGGAGATGAGAGTTCAAAAAAGAAGTCTTGCCACTTCCAGAAGTGACACTACATAATAGAGCGACAGGAGTCGAACAAAGAATTGTCCTACAGTTCAAGGTAATCACAAGAATTCAGTGTAGTATAGTATGTAGTGTTGTGTGTTGTTAGTAGAAGAAAGAAGATGCATTCACTTCAGCTGTAGCCGCAGTGAAGATGTCAGTTCAAGAAAGACGTCTTGCCACTTCCAGAAGAGACACTACATTATAGAGCGGCAGGAGTCGAACAAAGAATAGTCCTACTGTTCAAGGTAATCACAAGAAATCAGTGTAGTGTAGTGTTTAGTGTAGAGAGTTGGTTGTAGGATAAAGAAGATACCTCCTCTTCAGCAGTAGCCGCAGTCAAGGTGAGAGTTCAAGAAACAAGTCTTGCCACTTTCAGAAGAGACACTACATTAGAATCCAGCAGGAGTCAAACAAAGACGGATCCTAAAATTGAAAGTAATCACAAGGAATTTGTGTAGTGTAGTGTTTAGTGTACTGAGTTTTTTATAGAAGACGGTAGATATCTCCAATTCAGCAGTAGCCGCAGTGAAGATTTGAGTTTAAAGAAAGAAGTCTTGCCACTTTCAGAAAAGACACAACATTGTATGGCAGCAGAAGTCAAACAAAGAAGAGTCCTACTGTTCAAGGTAATCAGAAGAAATCAGTGTAGTGTAGTGTGTAGTGTTGTGTGTTGTTAGCAGATGAAAGAAGATGTCTTCACTTCAGCTGTAGCAGCAGTGAAGATGTCAGTTCAAGAAAGACGTCTTGCCACTTCCAGAAGAGACACTACATTCTAGAGCGGCAGGAGTCGAACAAAGAATAGTCCTACTGTTCAAGGTAATCACAAGAAATCAGTGTAGTGTAGTGTGTAGTGTTGTGTGTTGTTAGCAGAAGAAAGAAGATGCCTTCACTTCAGCTATAGCCGCAGTGAAGATGTCAGTTCAAGAAAGACGTCTTGCCACTTCCAGAAGAGCCACTACACTATGTAGCAGCAGGAATCGAAAAAGAAGAGTCCTAAAATTCTAGGAAAAGTGTAGTGAAACATGGAAGTGTAGTGTTTAGTGTTGTGTGTCGTAAGTAGAAGAAAGAAGATACTTCCACTTCGGTTGTAGCGAAAGTGAAGATGTGAGTTTCAGAAAGAATTCTGGCCACCTCCAGAAGAGACACTGTAATATACAGCAGCAGTAAAGGGAACAAAGAAGAGTCATACTGTTCTAGGATATTCACAATTAATCAGTGTAGTGAGTGTTTAGTTTTGTGTGTTGTAAGTGGAAGAGAGAAGATTCCTCCACTTCTGGTGTAGCGAAAGTGAAGTTGTGAGTTCCAGAAAGAAGTCTTGCCATTTCCAGAAGAGGCACTACTTTATATAGCATCAGGAGTCGAACAAAGAATAGTCTTTCAGTTCAAGGTAATCTCAAGGAATCAGTGTAGTGTAGTGTTTAGTGTAATGAGTTGGTTGTAGGAGAGAGAAGATACCTCTTCTTCAGCAGTAGCCGCAGTCAAGGTGAGAGTTCAAGAAACAAGTCTTGCCACTTCCAGAAGAGACAATATATTAGAAACCAGCAGGTGTCGAACAAAGAAGAATCCTACAATTGAAAGTAATGACAGAGAATTTGTGTTGTGTAGTGTTTAGTGTACTGAGTTTTTTGTAGAAGCCGGAAGATATCTCCAATTCAGCAGTAGCCGCAGTGAAGATATGAGTTCAAGAAAGCAGCACGAGTAGAATAAAAAGGAGTCCTACAGTTTAAGGTAATCACAAGGAATTTGTGTAGTGTAGTGTTTAGTGTAGAGAGTTGGTTGTAGGAGAGAGAAGATACCTCCTCTTCAGCAGTAGCCGCAGTGCAGATGAGAGTTCAAGAAACAAGTCTTGCCACTTCCAGAAGAGACACTACATTAGAAACCAGCAGGAGTCGAACAAAGATTAATCCTACAATTGAAAGTAATCACAATGAATTTGTGTAGTGTAGTGTTTTGTGTACTGAGTTTTTGTATAAGGCGGAAGGTATCTTCAATTCAGCAGTAGCCGGATTGAAGATATGAGTTCAAAGAAATAAGTCTTGACACTTTCAGAAAAGACACAACATTATATGGCAGCAGGAGTCGAACAAAGAAGAGTCCTACTGTTCAAGGTAATCGCAAGAAATCAGTGTAGTGTTGTGTGTTGTTAGCAGAAGAAAGAAGATGTCTTCACTTCAGCTGTAGCAGCAGTGAAGATGTCAGTTCAAGAAAGACGTCTTGCCACTTCCAGAAGAGACACTACATTATAGAGCGGCAGGAGTCGAACAAAGAATAGTCCTACTGTTCAAGGTAATCACAAGAAATCAGTGTAGTGTAGTGTGTAGTGTTTTGTGTTGTTAGCAGAAAATAGAAAATGGCTTCACTTCAGCTGTAGCCGCAGTGAAGATGTCAGTTCAAGAAAGACGTCTTGCCACTTCCAGAAGAGCCACTACACTATGTAGCAGCAGGAGTCGAAATGAAGAGTCCTACAATTTTAGGATAAGTGTAGTGAATTATGGAAGTGTAGTGTTTAGTGTTGTATGTTGTAAGTAGAGAGAGAAGGTACCTCCACTAAGCTGTAGCGAAAGTGAGGATGTGAGTTTAAGAAAGAAGTCTTGCCGCATCCAGAACAGACACTACATTAGAAATAAGCCGTGACCCAAACAAAGAAGAGTCCTACACTTCTAGGATAATCACAATGAATCAGTGTAGTGTAGTATGTAGTTTTGTATGTTGTAATTAGAAAAGAGTAGATATCTCCACGTCAGCAGTAGCCGCAGTGAAGATGTGAGTTGAAAACAAGTCTTGCCACTTCCAGAAGAGACATTACACTATATTGGAGCAGTGAGGTGAAGAACGTAGAGTCCTATACTTCGAGGATAGTCACAATGAATGAGTGTGGTGTTGTGTGTGTTAAGTAGAAGAGAGAAGATATCTCAACTTCATCAGTAGCCACAGTGAATACGTGAGTCAAGAAAGAAATTTCATCAGGGGTCACTGTGAAGGTGCCTTCAGTTATCGTAAAGTGCTGGTTTCCCACTCATCTCTTGAAGGAAGGATTAGTCAGCATAGTGCACTCTTGTATTGGTGATCCTATATTCTAGCTACACACTCATAGTATACTACTATAATGCAGCAATATCTTCAAGAAAGGACGTGGCATATGCCTATTAGTATTGTATTTAAGGCAAATTATATTTGTGCCCACTAACAGTATGGAAATTAGTGAACTGTTCAACAAATCACTAACTCTTTGTAGTGTATGTTTATTAGTGAAGTGATCTCTCTACTGTGCAGTATCTGGATGATTTAGTGAATTAGCTAAGTGTGCATTAATGTTAGGTTAGACGACGAGTGAAAAGTGTTTTATTTCCAGTGATTTTGGTGAAGTCAGATGTGCTAGTGAAAGTGAAGTGTACATTTTTTGTGTGCTAACTTTGTTTTTTATAGGTTTCAATATCTAGCAGCGGGTTCCTACTATCATCGGGAAGCTTTTGACTGAACCACAATATTTGAAGTAAGGTAAGTTCTTACTATGAATATAATTTTAAAATATTAAGTAAATTTAGATCTATTGAAAAAATGCTTTTTAGGTCATTGTAAATATTGAATACTGTTAATAATGAGAATTGCACAACAAAAAATAAGAAATAACTTTTTTAATTTATCTTGAAATATATATAAATATATTTATATAATTTGCAACCAATATAAGTATATGAACGCTTATAGATGTAAAAACCATGGGAGTACTTAAATGTGTGTGTGTGTGTGTGTGTGTGTGTGTGTGTGTGTGTGTGTGTGTGTGTGTGTGTGTGTGTGTGTGTGTGTGTGTGTGTGTGTGTGTGTGTGTGTGTGTGTGTGTGTTGACAAACAATTTCAAAAATTGTTTTTAAATAAATTGTTAACGTTTGTACAATTTTAGTTATCTACCTTTTAAAATAACCACTAGGATTATGTTCATTAATCATTGAGTACACAAACAATTATTATCATTTTAATAAAACTGTTAATTTGATTTTCTTGTATAGAAGTATTAAATTATAGCATTTCTACAGAAGCTAGATTCATTTAATAAGACTCTCAAATGTCTTAATAGAACAAATTATAAAAAGTTAATTATTAATTAAAAAAGTAGATGAGCGTCTGAAGACATAGAAGAAGCTTCTTAAATGTTATATTTTTAATACTGTATATGAAAATAAATATTTTTCCAATTTTTATAAAACACACACAAACACACACACACACACGCTAAATATACGGAAACTGTACCAATACATGGTTTATGTTTACATATCTATACATATTTATATGTGCATACACAGAAATGTTCTAGTGTATACACGTTCAAATTAAATACAAATATTGTTTTTCTATTTCTAGAGTCACAAGAATACACCATTTCCAAGAGGTCAGGTTTCTACATGTCAGCATGTACGCGGTAAAACCCCAGCAATGGAATCAAACAAGGACGGCTCTGCAGTCATCAAGAGGCTCCGGATCTTTAAGAGAAGGTAAATACCTATGCTCAGAGATATTCGTTTACGGAAAATATTTAAAATGTTCGGTAATCATTTTCTTGCGTAATCAAAACACTACTAGAATTAATGTTATTAAAATTCATTCCCGGGCTGTTTGGCATTAACCACAGTACTGTGGTCTCTAACGTGTACCAGCCTACGTTAGTGCAGCTCGAGTTTCACACTTATGATGGCAGTCGATGGTACTGCTGAAACGTCTGTTTTAGAACAAAACAATAGACCACGGCCAAACAGCCCGAAATGGATTTTAATAACATTGACTCCGGCCGTGTAAGCCTTCGAACTACTGGATTTACTATTAAAAAAAATCTATTGTGGAATGACTTATTAACGTGACAGGTGACAATAATATATACATGACAAAAATTTTAATAATATTTTTAATTTCAATAGTACAGAAAATTATTGGTCTATTTTCATTATCTGACGATAAACGGTTTCGATCGTTCAACGCATCTACAGATTGAAACGGAATTTTTAATAAACACACATTTACGTCTAAATACTGCAAACAGAACAGAAATTTACATTGTGTGCGTGCGCGAGTGTTTCGTGTATGCACAATGCTTAATAACCCTTTGTGTTTCTAATGTAATTAGCAATTACTATATTTAGAAATTAGAGTAGATTTTAATAATCAGTCTGTTAGTTAGGCAGACTTAAGCACTGCATGCTAATTGGAGTAGCTAACCTCTGCTATAAAGCGCAATATGGGAAAATAAATATTGTTTACAAAGGTTTATTGTGATCGGTGGGTGATGGGGTTATTGAAGACTACCTGTACACTGCACAGAATGTCTTTGTAATTTTCCTTACAAATTCGTCAAATGTAATATACTGGATAATCTTTATTATTTGCAAAAAGATACAAATCGTTTCCTTGTTAGCTTATTCTAATGATATTCCCAAATTACGACTCAGAAGTAATTGAATTAGATATTTATTTTTCTACTTATATAGTTTTACTTTATAATGGAATACACATAATGTTAAAATAATATGACAAATGTTAGAATTTTCGAGTTTACACTCAGTCTGTCTGTATATATATATATATATATATATATATATATATATATATATATATCTTCAAATAAATACACTGCAAGTAGGTTTATTTTCACCTGACGCACGTTTCACAGTTATTCTGTATCTTCAGAGGCTTGTTAGAATTGTTCTTTTGTAAGTAACTCGTTGAGTTTCCTGCAGGTCCCCTATGTAATATCTTCAAAACACAATTCAAACAAATCTCTGAAGATACAGAATAATTTCTGTTAAACGTGCGTCAGATGAAAATAAACATACTTGCAGTGTATTTATTTGAAGATATTACATAGAAGAACTGCAGGAAACTCAACGAGTTACTTACAAAAGAATAAAACACACACACACACACACACACACGCACACACACATAAATATCTTGTCGTTTTTATATTATAAAAATGTATGTATTTGTTCTTGTGTATTTCAGAGTCTCAAGGTAAGTGAGGTTAATTTACGTCGGAGTCGCAGTTTGCTAACGTCATTGGTGAGTCAAATTTCATTTCGTTAACAGTGCCAACTAAATTTTATAAACAGCTGATACACTCACAATGTTCCCTGGTTAGGTCGCGTCGGTTCGGTTCGGTTCGGTTTCCAATAATATCATCATCGCGCAATAACATTTAACTTTTTTTCGTTGGGAGATAAAACATTAGTTTTAAGAGTTGTTTTGTTGCAGGTTTTCGAGATCATCGGGAGAAGCCCACACACAGCTTGAAAATATTTTAGAGTTTGTGTATTAGTTGTTAATGTAGGTTTTATCTCCATTAGATATTTGTAAGGAAGTGGGTGTGCCAGTCTGTATATGTTGTTTCACTTTAAAACAAATCAATAAATTTATTTGGTACTGTATAAGCAGAGTACTTGGAATATTCAAAAGTTTTGAAAGTCTAAATTGTGTTTTTATTTTACATATTTTTTGGTGAACATTTTATTTCCAAATACTCTTTAGTTTTTAAGAATATCTTCAAGAAAAAAGAAAACACACCTTCTGTTTCCGTTCGTCAAAGATGCGATCTCTCCTTGGGTGGGGGGAGGTATGATTACTTAATCATAACAGGGTGACTATGAACCTGCAGTTCTTGGCTGTAGACTCATAGTCACCCGAAGAACAACAGTTTGTTTCTTTCTGAAAGCTACCTTTCCCCTCGTATTATGACTCCCGTTCTTCCTCCACTTCATTGATCCATTTTTTTCTCCAATTGCCCTTCTGCTTCCATCCCCATAAAAGCTCATTAGAGGCCTTCCTTCAACAACTGTTCTCTTCATATGTCATATGTAAATTTCTTTCACCATGTCCAACATGAACCTAATTCATGTCTATTGCCTTTGATTTCATTTACAATATCTGTATTTTTACATAAAGATTCAAGTTTCTCATTTGTTCTTACCTTCAGTTTCTCACCCACTCTCAAAGCGCCCAGAATCTAGCACAAAATATTCCATTTCCATCTACATAAAAACTCTTCAAATTATTTCAACAAGTTCCATGTTTCGGTCCCGTACATATTCCACCAATAGTTCATTACCAGTCTACCTCTAATTTCAAATTCTTACTCAATTCTCTTGTTTTAAATAAGATGCTGTTAAGTACTTACGTGCTTACGTAGTTATTCTTGCCCTTATTTCTTCTTTTACAAGTACACTGGTTACAATTACGTAAACAGTGTTTTTACACGGTTAAATATTGATATTGGGTTTTAATACGCGTTTTTTTATATCCCTGCACACTCGCGTCGCTGTTAGGTCTTACAGTGATTTTCAGGTAGGTCCTCGTCGGAGAGTCTTCAGAATTGTTTATTGATTTTTCTCTTTCAGGTTCACCTTTGTACTGTACAGCGTGACATTGTGCTAGTGAAGTTTTATTAACCTGGAGGTACCATTTTTAGACTAATCTAGCCAATGAAAATATCTGACCTTCTCACGGTTGAAGCTCACACATGCCATTGTCACGCTGATCACACACCACACAATAACAATACACACCTTACACAACCCCTCAACATTGCACTGCGTTGAGGGGTTTTTAAGTCCTCACACACGTATCTGAGGCAAAACCATTTTTTTGTCGTCAATACGTTGCGGTTTATTAATATGGTTAGGCTCTTATTAGTTTGTAAGTGTGGTTTTTTTCAGATGCTGGAGCTCTTTTATATTTATAGGGTACAAATGTAATGTTATTATTATTAGTATTATTATTTAGTGAATTATCATGTGCATATACTTGTATTGTTTTGTACATGAAAAAGTCTCCAAAATTTTTTTTATATTTGAAATTTTAAGCCTCAAATCTTTTTATCGTCTAATCGCGTAACACCGACTTTTTAAAAACGTCTTCCGTAAATATTTCTTTCGAATTTTAAATGACTTGGATACCATGGAGTAGGTTTACGAAAATAGAAGATACAAGAAAGAAGATCAACTACTGAACAACATAGTACTTAACTACAATGACGTAAGGAATCAAAATAAGCTAATTTTGTGTTCTTTGTGTTGTATATACGATATAGTTAGTTTATCGTTTTTTTTTTTATCTGTCAGTACTTGACTCGATATGACATATATGCTTTTTAATACAGACATAGACAAGCAGAGAAACTTCTCTTTAGAATGGTTTTCTGCTTGTTTCCCCTGATTTTTGTAAACACGCTTTGTTCACGAAACAACAGTGGGAAAGTTAATTAATTTTTAATTTTAACTTAATGGTGTGGGAGTGAACTATTGTTAATTACATAAATTGCAACAGGAATGTTACTAGGCAAGGGTTACACTAGACCTTGCAACATTCCTTTTACAATAACTGAAAAAGCGGGTTCTTCATTGGTATGGGATTGTCACCATCCTACATCAAGCCTCTCCCGCTTCCAAAAATCAAAAGAGGTCCCTATCATGGCTGCTACTTTGACGTAGTGATAGGGCTTAAATGAACTAAACGCAGCCTGGTGACATCAGTTGTCATGCCGCAGTTTCGATTGCCTGAAGATTGTTTTCTGTTGATACTCAGGGACTCAGGTTGTACTGATGGACGCTTTTCTCCTATAGTATTCATCAGACGCACATGGAACTTTTAACAGCTCTCTTTGAAGACAAGATCTTCTAAAACAAAACACTTCTTAAGACCATCTGAACGAGTAGATTCTGTTACAAATTATCAAGGACTGCAAACAACTCGAACATATCTATATTTCTGTGACATTGCTGAAGTATCCTTTACACATCCGACTAGTCATTCAGTGCGATATACTGTTGTCAACATCAAAATTGTGATTCGTCAATGCAATGTTAAGTAAAGTCGCCAGGACAACAATGAAGTGCGAAGACTAAAGATCATTAGCCAGCAAATTTATTATTGTAATTCAGGTAAGAGAATACAAGAGGACCATACAGGCCTGTAGCCTGTGTGTGTGTGTGTGTGTGTGTGTGTGTGTGTGTGTGTGTGTGTGTGTGTGTGTGTGTGTGTGTGTGTGTGTGTGTGTGTGTGTGTGTGTGTGTGTGTGTGTGTGTGTGACCTATAATTATCAAATTATAATTCATTTTCTATATACGTCACTCAAAGTTTCTTGCAGCAATTATATAATACTTAACTAAAAATGAACTTTTTTCATGTGAAAAACTTACTATTTTATTGGACGCGTTTCGGCTTAGTATCCGCCTTCTTCACATGAAAAAAGTTCATTTTTAGTTAAGTGTTAGTGCTGTGAAAGAAGAGATGAATAATCAAGACAACAATTATATAATATTAGATATTCATTATGGTTTCTTCTGCAACACAGAACACAGAATTATGTCGATTGTTATTGATTTATTTACAAACCTCTGATGATGCTGATATTTTTCAGCGGAACGTGCGTCAGGTGTTGAAACGACAAAAACGCAACACACTACTTGCAGAAGAAACTATATTGAATAATATCACAATAACACACACACACACACACTTTGTGTTTTACATTTTTCATTCTATTTCAGTATTTGTAATAATCCTATCACCTATCGCTATCACAAACAGCTTACCTCTTATAGATAAATCAAAATATTCGTTGTTTCTGTTCATGGTACTGACGCAAAGGCTACTTGGTGACGTTAAGGTATCATTTTTACTATCAGATTTACTGAACGTCTACAAGATTCAAGACTACCCGTTTCGTGTTCTACTTGAGGCTTACTGTTTAAAAACTAACGTTTATACACCAGCAGTAAAAGTCACTTTAACTACCTGCATCCCATGATGGATTCTTTCCCAATGCCAATCACGAAAACTAATCTTCTAACAAAAATAACGTTGTCCCTATTCTTTATTCCAAAACCATATAGATAGAAAATCTACGTTTAAAATGATGGCTACACTTTAGACATATTTCCAACAACCCATAATGCGTTAGTATTTTCTATAACGAGCCTATAGAGGCCACACAAGTTCACGTAGTGGAAACTTCGTTGTATTTCCCTATTTGAATAGGGAATTTTTAATTCGTGAATTTTTCATAATTTTTCCTGAATTTAAAAATTCAATAAGATTTTTAAAAATGAAAATTTTTTGTGATTCATAATTGGTAAAGAACTTTTATTCATAAAACGCGTCATTTATTAATTTAAATAAATTAATCAACAGAGATTACTCATTGGATTGATACTTTCATACTCTTTATATTCTTTAAACTTTGGTATAAAATATGCTTATTATGGTCGTATACAAATTGCTGTATTCAGACGAATTAAAAAAAAAAATCTGACCTCCAGAACAAGTCGATTCATGTTAACGTTATGCATGATGGGAGTCACGACACACATTGCTGTTTGGACACGCGCGCGCGAGTGTAGTTTTCTGGTAAGTAGAAAAGTCTACTGCACAATTAATTCTGTGTTCTAGATTCGGACAACATGGTTGCTTTCCGTACCGTCATTATCTATGATGATAATATGCTCTGCCCACTGCAGATTCACCATATCAGTTTTTACTGTCTAACTGAAATCCATATGCATCTTGGGAGATTAATTGTCATCCATGTGTTTCTTATTCCATAAACACAATCAGGGTCGTATCGTTACAGTAGCTTCTACAGGCAGCAAAACTCCCTCGTCATCTAACAATGGGGATGAATCACGCCGTTTAATAACACACACACACACTCTGACTAAGAATATAAAGCGACTATTAACATTACAAAACTTAGTACCCCCCCCCCGCCTCTCGTAATTCTCCCAGTACTGTTTTAGAGTTACTAAAGATAATCAGGTCGACACGTTGACAAATGGTACAACGAGGTACTTCAAACATTTTCTGTTACTTTACTTGTCTATTTGTCGATTTGCGCCCCCCACTGTTAGACCTGTTAACTGTGTGTGTGTGTGTGTGTGTGTGTGTGTGTGTGTGTGTGTGTGTGTGTGTGTGTGTGTGTGTGTGTGTGTGTGTGTGTGTGTGTGTGTGTGTGTGTGTGTCAGAAGCGCGCCAGTACTGTCCGGCGCCTCTATACCCTCCCCAAGAATAAAAAAATCACTTTATAAAAACGTATTATTGAGTACAAATGAAAGACAAACTATATTAATTATACTATATTAATTAAACAAAACCCAGGAATTACAAGAAAATGTAAAAAATAAAATAAACATTCAAGAAAGATACAAAAACAAAACATCAAAAATAATTTGGAATAAAATAAAGTAATTTATGTTATTTGTCAAGAAAATCGTTTGCCAATTCCACTCTATGTAGTTTTACGTAAATGAACACATGAACTACCAGTTTTATAAAAACGTAAATATTCTAAATATTTTTTGGTACATAATTAAACTTACTATACTTTATTTGGCTAGAAAATCACTATGATATTTGTACTTTGTATGGATATCATACAAATAAAAAACAAACTTACAAGTATATAAAGTAGGAACATATTACAAACATTGATATTAAAAGTATGTACCGGGCTGTTTGGCCATGGTCTAAGGTTTACAAACAAAAGAGGCCAAGGCTCGACTTCGGGCTGTAACGCCACAGGAGGAAATGGGTTATACCTGAATTTGTTATAGACAACAGGTGCTATCAGATGGACTGGAATTTTAAACATCTCTTGAATACACAGTAATATAACTTAAAATTGATTAATTATTATTTTAATGTAGCCTAGTATACTGAAATCGTAATTTGTCAGCTGCGAACATACCTTTATAGGTCCTACATGTCTCTCTCTCTCTCTCTCTCTCTCTCTCTCTCTCTCTCTCTCTCTCTCTCTCTCTCTCTCTCTCTCTCTCTCCCAATAACAACAAATTGGCCTACTATTTAATAAAACAAGGTACACTATCTACAATAACGTATGCAAAGTCGTATTTGCGTTTCACTTTGTTAATGCCATTTTTGTTTAATTTTAAAGTATTAAATAATGATGTCTACCATTATGCTTAAAATAATGACGTTTTGTACATTTCAATTTGAATTCCATTGACCACCAATTAGTCTCAATTATCCACGTTGTACTGTATTTACGTGTCACGAGTGCGCGCGCATCACACACACACACATACACACAATTTTTTAATCAAATTAAAAATTAATTTTATAGTTATAAAACATTTTATATTTTCTTGAAATTTTAACGTTCCAGATGTTTAAAAATAATATATATATATATATAGCCTATATATAATACTATATATTTGACTATATTAATATTATATATTATATAATATATATATATTTATTTTAAATTTAAAAATTGTATTCTGTAAAATTTAGTTATTTGTTTTCAAGAGGTTATAGAATACGAATACGACTTTAAAAACCTTTAGAAAGAATATCTCTCTAGCTATGCAGTTATGATGTTTAAAAGTATAAAATTAAAAAAAATGACAAGCTTACATGATGAATTAATTACAGTTTGATTAAAATTCTTCTGTTTGAAACTAATTTTCAAATAGGCAACAAAAAACGTTATGGTATATATTTATTGAGCAAAATAAAACTGCTTGCATATATAAACAT
This sequence comes from Magicicada septendecula, assembly GCA_034769895.1. Taxonomy (NCBI): domain Eukaryota; kingdom Metazoa; phylum Arthropoda; class Insecta; order Hemiptera; family Cicadidae; genus Magicicada; species Magicicada septendecula. The sequence goes on along the minus strand of CM068367.1, from coordinate 144,399,538 downwards.
TTAAATAAATTTTTAACACGTAACTGACATAACCATTATATATATATATATAAAATTTTCTATATAAGTAACTCGACGTTTCTTGCAGTAATTATATAAATTTGTGATGTTATTCAATTTCTTATTATAATGTTATAACATCACAAATTTATATAATTACTGCAAGAAACGTCGAGTTACTTATATAGAAAATGATGGATGAAAACACCATACAAGGTGATATAACTCATTCCTATAATACTATTTGCAGAAGAAAGACATTGAATAACATCACAAAAAAAATATATATATGTATATATAATTATTATAAAACTGTAAAAACCCACCTCATAATTTGGTAATCCAATACGCCAATTGTTCTGCTCTCTCTCACTCTCTCTCTCCCTCTCTCACTCTTTTATTTGCCATTATACTATGCTTTCTTTTAACCACTTATCCCTCATTCACAGCACACTTATAATCAATCATCATTCACTTTTAATCACTTATCACTTGTCAGCACTATCATAGCACCATACTGTGAAATCCCATATCGCTTCGGAGGCTGTCTTCTGGCCGCTGTTCCACCGAATCTTCCTCAGTTTTTCCTTTATACATCATGTTCTGGTAAATGTAGCTGTGCATTCCTCTAGTCTCGGTGTCCGTCAATCTTCCTGTATTGTGTTCCAGTTTTTCTTGTCTTCATCGGATCAATTACGTTTTAGTTTTCTGCGTTTACACAAGAAACACATTTTTAGAATTTGACAAAAGCTTGTCGCATGGTTCTTTTATATCATTATATCAGTATAACTCTATTCAGTTGGTTTGTTTCCAAATTTAAATATAGTTTTGAATCACTTTCTTCCCTGCCATCCTTTAGTGCCATGTTGTACGTTTCTTTTATCTACAGATGATATGAATAGGTCAACACGTCTTACAAGATTGCTTACTTTACGTAAAGTACAGCTTCGTACTGTAGGTAGTGTTTAATTATGCTAACAGTATTATTTAACTTTTTGAACACGTAAATATCTAATTGTAAATATTTTAGGACTATACGTATACAGATTCTATTGTAAAATATTGTAAAACGATTTTTTCACGACAGCGTGCGAGTCCACCGGGTACACAAACTGGATGTGTGGGATTGATTCCATGATCTACAATCTACACTGTCTAGTGTTAGCAGCAACTTCTATATCAATCCGGGCCGTGAGAAATGTCTGGCTGACTTGGTGAAAAGACGAACATACACAACTGGATGTAATGTACACCTGCATCATACGACTGATTGTGGTCACCGGACGTGATATAGTCACCACTTTGTTATCAGCGTAACACACCGTAATCGCTGCTGGAGCGTGATAGAAAGTGTAGACTTGCAGAATACACGCCTGCATACTCTCTTTATCAGTGGCTGACAAAGTGATACTTAGTTTGTCCGTAAACAAATATTACTTTGTTCAAGTACAGTGTATATCGCTTTGCCGGGGTACGTCAGGACTATGTCAAGTTGGCTCAATTAAGCGGCTGACCCTATTCTCCGAAATTTCTTAATAACGGAAAATCAGACATAATTCCCTTAACTACAGTAAACCCGCATTTATAAGAATTGTTACTAACAAAGCATGCGTAAGGAAAATATATATCAGTAATAAATATTGTAATATCCAATTAACTATTCTCTCTCTCTTTTTTAAGCCCCAAGTTGCTGGTGCCTATATGTAATATCCAATAAATATTATCCTCCTTCTCTTTGATACTTTTATTTTGTTCAGCCCCGAGTTGGAAGCCAATATGTAATATCAAAATAATTAGTATCTCTGAAGTTGATTTGTAACTAAATAAAAAAAACCTGTGTTTTATTTTTAAATAGAGAATTATTTATCTGAATCTCAGGGTTATCATACAAGTATCGTTAAAGTCTGGTACAATTTATACATAGAACAGACAATATAATATTTATGCATGATACTTGGTAATATGGTGTTGTGTGTGCTGTTGAATGTTGGTGGGTTCTTTTAAACATACTAGAAACTATAACAATACTCTTATTATTAATGATTATTGTATATTAGTGTACAAAAATAATTCACAATTATAATGTTTTTATATTGTTTTTTAGTTATTGTTTTTTGTTGTAATTCAGCCGTTACTGTCGTAATGTTTGTTCGAATATTTGATTTAGTCTTGGAGTGATCTCACCAATCTAGCAGTTTTCTTAACGGATTTATTGGTTGCTTCTTTATTCCTGGACATCTGGTTTTTTGGTCTCTTGATTAAAACATCATTATTCTAGGTTTTACATTGTTTTTCCTGGTCCTCTCATCTTTTATTGATCTTCAATTGGTATCCAATTCAGCAGTAATTTTTACACGTTCTGCCTTGCAATTAGCAATTTTCTACAATTCTCTTCTTCTACTAAATACGCTAATTTCTTTAGTTAAGGCCTTGGCTATATTTTATGGGTCACGGGTTTGGTTTCCCAATTTCTAATTAATAATACTCGGTTGAACTTTATTTTTCCTTCCTTACATTTTCACACAATATAACTTTTAGAATTACAGTTTGACATGATTATATTTGTAACACTTAAATAATTCACTTTCTATAGTTTTTTTTTCTTGATATATCATATAACGGTCTGAGGTGCGCAGACCTCCTGATAATTAAAATAGGTATATTTACATTTTAACTAGTAATGAAGTTTTAAAAATAATATAAATTGTCTTATTAGAATTAATCAGCTAAACACAAATAAAAACATATGTAAATGTAGTCAACGGTGCGATTAATTAATTGATTATTTACATCTTTTGTCACAGTCAGTAAATTATCTTTTAGTTAGTACTGTTAATAGTTTTATGTTTGGTGGAACGACACGTTACAGTATATAATAATACTCTAGGCCTGATTACAGTATAATGGAATCGTATGAGTAGGCCTAATTTTAAGAATCCTGGAGGCCCTAGTGGTGCCTGTACCTGGTTTATGGTATGTCGCCAAGGGCAGACACCGAAAGTCCGAAACCCAACACATGTCGTCGGGTTGTTGTTAACAATGTAGGCGTACTGTATTGTTATGGTTTGTAGCCCTCATTAGTCTACTCGTGTAGCCTAAATTACGACCTCAAAAAAAAAAAAAGGTTTATAACTTCTATTTATGAAGAGAAAAACAGCCATTACTGGACCAAATAACCAGCGGTCTGGACCTATTAAGCTGTGCCGTACTTTGTTCGGCGCTCGGTTGCAGGGGCATGTAACTTTCTTTTAAAAACAGGCGCGTTCTCGACGTCGTGCAATGCCCCAGTATCGCACGTCGTCGCTGAGTGTACGTAAACGGCTTGTTAGTAGCGGTGACGAAGATTCGGTTGGCCGGCCCAGCTGTTGTACGCACTAACCTGCATACAGGCAAACTTTCGTGGGTGGAATTTACGATGTAATCGGCCTCATTTCTGTTCCAACCCTCACCGAGGAAGTTTCTCTGCTCGTAATTGACGGCATCCGATCTGTTCTGCCTGTTCGAAGTACTCCACTATGACAAGATAGACTAAAGCAAGCTCCAGGTATGCATTTAGTGTAATATGACTCAACTATTAACCACAAAATATTTAGTGTTACAGCTTTTCTTAATAAACAGTAACTTGTGTGTGCGTAAGTGTTAGCCATGAATTAGGGTATTAAATTAAATTAACGATTGAATTAACTTACAATTGAAATGAATGTAGCTTATTGACCCGATTAAAGCAATGTAAAAAAAAAGGTAAAAGATATCTTACACTCAGCTGCCTTTTAGTGTTTGTTAATAAGAATAGTATAGGTAGAAAAGAATTTCATGGTCATAAAAGGAATACTCAAACAAAACCAGTTTATTAAACGTAATAAGGCACATCTTGTGGTCCGAGCAAATTGTTAATAAGAATAAGTGGTGAAGCGTTTCTGGTGCCCTGCTAAATATTAAAGTGTGTGTCTCCATATTATAATGGTGGTGTGTGTGCGAGCTGTGATCATGTTATGTTCTTTATGACACCCTATACAGCAAATTGCCTGTCTTAGGTGCTCGACCAATGGCGAGATGGGTGTCGGGGTTGGACGAACATCTGTCAACCCCTCGTGCAGAGATGTTACATGAGCCGCGAGATGCCGTCGGTTGGGACACAAACACACACTTGGAGGAATTCTGCCCCCAGGAGTTACCAGTTCAAGCTACTAGCTACATCCTAGCCACAGCGCCACTCAGTTACATTGGACTATCCAGGTGTGATCTTTCTGTATTTACATTTAACAATTTCATCTACCACAATACTGTATATCGGCAGACGCTCTCAGTAACAGACTTATAATACCCCACGTTTAACTTGCACAAGATCTGCAAACACACACACGTTAAGTTTTGTGCCTGCATGTGTGGACATTGTATACAACTAAGCCTTATGTAATCTTTTATAACTTTCTTATACTATGTAAGGGAATTGCACATACACATGTACCTGGGTGAACAACTCTAAGTTTTCCCTTTTTTTTTATGTGTTCTATGTATCTGAGCTTTAGTTATGTCCTATTTAGTCACGTCCTGTCGTGTGGGCATAATTCAGGACTGGGGGTGTCTGATTTTCTTCATGTATTGTGGCTTTAACTATGTTCATGATTTAATTCTCGGAGTTTTTGCTTCAAAATTATTGAGGATATATTAACTTATAAATTTCAAGTCATTTTGTTCTGTTGGGGGCAAATCAGTTTCTTGTGTTTATTTTAATTCTCATCTTAGAAGTGACTTTAACTGTGTGAATTCCTAAGGTTGGGTTTGTACATAATATATATATATTTGTACGTTTAATGCGAAGGGTTATTGTGAGAGGGTCGGTACAGGAATTGTGGGTGTGTGTTATATGTATTATGTATGTTTTTGTGTGTAATTTTCAATGGGGGGAATGTGACAAAATTAATGATGTTATAGCACATGTGCTGAAGGAATTATAGAAAGAGATAGCAAATTTAACTTTAAACTTTAAATATTACTTTAAATTTTTAATATTACATATTAAAAAAATTTTTAATGTTTATCTTTGACATAGTGTTGCATAGTGTAGCAAACTTAACTTTAAACTTTAAATATCACATATTAAAAATTATAATGTTTGTCTTTGACATAGTGTTGCATCCACTCTTTTACAGCCACTGAATTAAGCAGTCACTCATAATATTATACTGTGTATAATAACGATATGTATGTAATGATGTATGCCAGTCAATTTTTGATTTAAGGGGATTATGGGTCTCCCTTATTTGATTATGGTCAATTATTATCAGTCGGTAATGAAGAGATGTATAACATAGAGATGTAAATGTGTTTCAATTTTACTCAGTGGCTATTATTCAATTATACCTTGTGATATCATGTATGTGACTGGACGAAAAATAAATTTCACACTTGTTTTGTTAATAGAGTTTTTCATTTGCAAGTCCTGTCATCCATCCAGTGAACATGTCTAAAATTGTAGCTTGGGTCTTTTCACACTTTATGCTTCCTCTAGGTTCATCACCTAGTTTTAAATTTTATGTCTCTCCCCTTTAAATAAAAAAAATAATAAAAAAATAAAAGAAAATAAAATAAAATTAAAAAAAAATTACATTAAAATCTTATAAAATAAAAGGGGGGTTTCAAAGCGAAGCAACTTTCTATGTTCAACCATGTTTTATTTTCGTATTTTGAATATTGGCCCAATAAAGCGGCTGCCCCTAATAACCGCTGGACCCAGTAACCGGAATACACTGTATATGTAAGCATTCAACGCGGGGAGGGTGTTCAAGATTTGCTTTACTTTGCTTACAAAGGAAACGGGGGCGGGCAGATACTTTTGTTCTCATCTAAATGACCACAGATAAATGAATATGATAAATGATTAGCGGGAGATACCTAACCACTTTTGTTAGTTTTATTAGCAGCCATCTTAACACCAATTTTGTCACTACTTATTGCCACACTGCTAAATACTTCGTTCTTGACGAGGCCTATCGGTGTCTCCACCATCTTCAGGTCTTAAACAACAATTTTTTACCTCTAAAAACCTACTTTAACGATACAAATTAAAACTGCATAGATACGTTACATTGAAATTACTACAACAGAGTCTATATCTGGAGGTAGGAAAATTTTATTCATTAACACATTAAAATTTACTATTGTCTGATTACTTTATAATGTAAAATTATTTATTTAACAATTGTCTTTCAATAAATGAGTCTATTGGCTTGTTTAACATAAATATGTTACTTGTTCGTTGAATTCCAACTATTTGCGTAGACTCCAAGCGCTCTGCTCGCTGCTGCTTCTCTGCGACACTGCACGTCGACCGACCGAAGACCACTAACGCTGAATATCTACGACGCGGCTTAGACACGCACATTGCGATATGAAACTGTTATTGTTTATGACATAAATAATCTTAATCTCAGGGATAAAAACTGGTAAAAATAGATCGTGTATTAGGCTTACACAAATCCGGCTTCTTGAAGTGTTCTCACGTTAACTCAAAATATGTCGTTAGATATTTTGGTCCTAACCCGGAAAATCTTCCACTCTACGCAATAAAGCACTAGAGTATGATCTGTTTAAAATATCTGAGTTCTATAAATTGGTAATGGTTACTTAGAACTCGAACCGTGAACCAAATTACTAAGGCTTCACCAAAAACAATTAGTCATGAGAACTCTACAATTCAGCGCTGCATGCAAAAAATTATTTGATTCTGTTTACATTTGCGGCTTTTATCGTTTGCCATAGAAAATACCATTGTTAAAATATAAAATGTTGCAGGTGAACTACCCCTTTCCCTTAACCGAACTTCACCAAAACCAATAGGTCTTGAGAACTCTATAATTCAGGGCTGTATGCAAAAGAATAGTTGATTCTGTTTGAATTTGCGGCTGTTATCGTTTGCCATAGAAAAATATCGGTATGGAGAACCATCCATGACTTCCATATTCTAAGATTTATATTTAAAATCATTTTCGAAATGAAATATTACCATAGAAACTACTTCTTTCTACTTACTGCTTCAGCCTTAACCACAGTACTGTGGTCACTAACGTATGCCACCTCGCGTTATCGCACTCGATTTTCACTGATGATGGAAGTCGATGGCATTGCCGAAACGTCTGGTTTTGTAGAAAACATTGGACTACGGCCAAATATCCCGGGAAGGAATTTTAACAAAAACTACTTCTTTGTTGCCGATAACGTTGTACACATATATATAAAAAATATGCATAAAATTAATGGCTTGTATAAGTTAATGATTGATTTCCATTAAGTAGCCTAGTGCTCAAGTTTCCAAAGTTTTAATATTATGACGTCCGTAATTAAAACATCAGAGCAGGTTTAGTGTGAATAAGTGTACACCGTGGACAAAGATTTTCAACATTTCCTATCGAGCGTTGCTTAGAGTAAAGCTGCGAATCTACAGTGTATGTTTCACAGAACAAACACGTGAAAAAGAAGGAGCGCTCCGAAGTCACTCATGGACCCTCAGCATCTTGCAGAGGGTTCATTCCCTAAAGACGAAAAGTCTGTCTATTAATCGTTCCTCTGTAAACACGTGCAGTTACACTGCCCAGCGATCCACAGGAAACAAATTGATGTCCATTTTTTCGGCTTGCACGCGTTATATTGGTGTGGGTTTCGGCACTTTCCATTTAAAAAGCGTCCAAATGTAAGAAAATAAAGATGAGTGAGGCCAGAAATAACGCGAATTTTGTGTGTGTGTGTGTGTGTGTGTGTGTCTTCACTGCCTTTTTATTGCTGTAATCATAATAATAAAATGGAAACGTAAAAATTGCATAACTGAGATATGCTTACCTGCCACGAACGATATATTATTTTATACATGTATATTAACTCATACATAATTTTCATTAAAATGAAAAAAATTATAATTTTATTGCCTGGCAACAAAATTATTTTATTTTTAACAATTACCATTGTTTGAAAAGGTTTAAATGAATTTTCAAGTACTTTACTGTTGTTAAAACGTAAAAGGTTGTTGGTAAACGACCTCTTCCCCTTAACCGATCTTCACCAAAATCGAAAGTCCTTGAGATCTCTACAATTCAGGGATGTATGCAAAACATTATTTGATTCTGTTTAAATTTGCGGCTGTTATCGTTTGCCATATAAAATACGCTTGATAAAAAAACGTTGCTGGTAAACTACCCCTTCTCCTTAACCGATCTTCACCAAAAACAATAGGTCTTGAGAACTCTATAATTTAGGGCTGTATGCAAATAATCTTTTGATTCTGTTTGAATTTGCGGCTGTTATCGTTTGCCAAAAAAAAATTTCCCTTGTTAAAAAAAACCGTTGCCGGTAAACTACCCCTTTCCCCCAACCGATCTTCACCAAATACAATAGGTCGTGAGTACTCTACAAATCAGGGCTGTACGCAAAAACTTATTTGATTCTGTTTGAATTTGCGGCAGTTATCGTTTGCCATAGAAAAAAAAATCTACACACAGACACAGACAGATAGACACACATACACACACACACAGACACTTTTCGAAAAACGACTTTTTTCATGTTTTGAGTGTAGTACAATCAGAATCTGCAATAATCTCGAACACGATTTTTTTTGCCATCACCATACTTCCATTTCCTTAAGGAATATGGAAGTAAAAATTACCCTTGATTTTAAAAAAACCGTTGCTGGTAAACTACCCCTTTCCCTTAACCGATCTTCACCAAAATCAACAGATCTTGAGTACTCTACAAATCAGGGCTGTATGCAAAAAATTATTTGATTTTGTTTGAATTTGCGACTCTTATCGTTTGCCAAAAAATACCCTTTTAAAACATAAAATGTTGTAGCTAAACTACCCCCTTCCTACAACCGATCTTCACCAAAAACAGTAAGTCATGAGAATTCTACAATTCAGCTCTGTATGGAAAAAATTATTTGATTCTGTTTACATTTGCGGCTTTTATCGTTTGCCATTGAGAATACCCTTGTTAAAATATAAAATGTTGCAGGTAAACTACCCCTTCCCCTTAACCGAACTTCACCAAAACCAATAGGTCTTGAGAACTCTATAATTCAGGGCTGTATGCAGAAGAGTAGTTGATTCTGTTTGAATTTGCGACTGTTATCGTTTGCCATAGAAAAAAATTACCCTTGATTTTTAAAAAAACCGTTGTAGGTAAACTACCCCTTTCCCTTAACCGATCTTCACCAAAACAATAGGTCTTGAGTACTCTACAAATCAGGGCTGTATGCAAAAAATTATTTGATTCTGTTTGAATTTGCGGCTGTTATCGTTTGCCATAGAAAAAAAATCTGCAGACACAGACAGACACATAGACAGACAGACACACACACAGACACTTTTCGAAAAATGACTTTTTTTCATGTTTTGAGTGTAGTACAATCAGAATCTGCAATAATCTCGAACACGATTTTTTTTTGCCATCACCATACTTCCATTTCCTTAAGGAACATGGAAGTAATATACATTAAGATATATGGTCTTAGAACGGAATAATTAAAATTTGAAAGCAACGAAAGCAATTTGATTTAGCTTTGGCAAGTACTTGAATTCAATTTCAAACATCGTTTATGAATATTTCATACAATTTACAACTTTGCTAGACAAATAAATTACAAAATTCTCACCTTAAAAGTTACAGTGTACATTATAAAGGGAACAATTTGACGATATGTCTATATGTATGCTTCAAAGTACAGATCAATGAGTGTCTTACAGAGGAGAACGTTTGACATCTCTCAGTAACTCAGTATGTTTACTTACGGTATAAAAAGAATAAAAGCTCACGTTTGAAGTCTAAAGGACTGTACAGACGAAACTTTAACTTTCTGAAGTAGACTTGTCTCTTTGGAACTCTTGTCTTTTCTGTCAATTTTGTCGATTGACATTCAATATTTATTGCAATTTTCAACTGTTTTTAAGTTTATTTTGATTGAAAAAACTAGTTTCGCCTTTTTCAGTAAATCATTTCCAGTAAAATACAATTTCCTATTTTCATTCAATAAACTTAGTGCATATATACGTGCATATACAAATACTAATATGGAACCGTATTATTTAAAATTATGTAACACTTTAAACATGCATATGCTATAATTAAAAGAAGGTAGTTTTTAGTTGAGGAAAGTTATCGACAGAAATACTAATTATCTAAACTCAAGGCAGAGACAAACATGTTTTTCTGTGTTATTTAAAAAAATTAATAGGAGAATTTGACAGATGCTTAACTCTTTAAGATAAGATTTAACAAGAAACAGTCTATAAAGTTATATCATACAAGAAACTAAACACACATATAGACAGGACAATGAAAAACATTTGTATGTGTACAAGTCTAACAAACAAAACAACTATATTCTCCATTCTATAACGCTTTTATAATAATTCTTTGGTCTGTTGAAATAGGATGTAACACACGAGTGTAACCGCTTACTACTCATAACTCCTAAAATTAAGATTTAAGAAGAAGTATAAGGCGTGTCTGACATGAAATTAAACCCGCGAAACCCAAGACCAGACCACACATACCAGCTAATAAAAAAATACATATGTACAAACTGTAAAACAGGTTAAATTCTCTGTATCTGTATCATAACAATTTTCAGTGGTTCAGGAAATACAAGAACTTATATGAAAACCTTCATTTAAACTGACTTCTGAGAAAGGCGGTGACTGCTTAGGTACGGTCACCATTATTTTTCCCGCAGGAGTCGTTTTATTGAAGGAATGAAAACTTTTCAGCTGTCGTGTTGTCGGTGACGTTATATCTGAAGACGAATCGTCATGAAAGCGAAATCATTTTTGGTTGTAAAAGTTTGGTAGAATTTGTGTTCCCAGTGGATGGAATTCCAATGACTCGACGTTGTGAATTACTGTGTCCGTTTATATCAGATCAATACCCTCCTTCTGAGTTAAAGTTTTGTCATAAATTTTATCTCATCCTCGTCTTACTCAGCTTTGGTAAAACGTTGATTGTTAACTTACTGATGACTAGTGACGTCAATAGTAATATATTATTTTACTGTAAATGTTACTTTTATCGGTTTTCATATTCACTCCTTGCAAAGGCTAATATTTAGCTTTGTTTTAATATTAAAGTCATCTGCAAAATTATCACAGTACGGTTGCATTAATGTTGTAACACGAAGCGTGGATCCCTATACCAACGTATTGCTACGACAATTACATAACGCTTACGAAAATTCGAGAGCGTCATTCTACACGTTTCTCGACTTGCCTAGCGCGTGCAGAGTCTTTGTCAAGGTCGTACACTCACGTAGCCTCCAGACTGTTCGAGCTCTTGTAACTACGTAAATTATGTCTGCCCGCCGCCAGGAATATAGAAAATTATTCTGGAACCTCTGCGAGGTCTATATAAGAAACGGCGGCTGGCTTATTAAGTCAGTTACACCTGGCGATATTGTAGAGTGCTGATCAAGTGATTTTTAGGGAATAGTTTAATTGATTATTGTGTTAATTAGTATAAACAAACAGTAGTAAGATGACACTAATTTTTAGAGGAACTTAACTTTAATTACTCTATAAGTATAAGTACCTTGTTGATTTTTAATTACTGTTTGTGACCAATTCAAGCTCGCATTTGATTTTCCCATAAAATATATTGAATTGCTCTCACTTTGAAAACAGTGTTCTCAATTTGGTGTCTAATAAGAAAAACTTACATTGATTCCTTTGTTTATAACCAATAATTCAACGGAGCAGTCAGTTGCTTTAAGAAGACGATTCTAACCAAATACCAAATAGAATACTCCCAGCTAACAGAACATCTTTCAAAGGAAGAAGATACAGATGAATAAACTTGATAGTAAAACCTTAAATTTTAACGGCATAAATCGTTTTGTTGTTATGTAAACTGTTTACAATGCGTGTTGGATTATTCTGTTTCTAAGTCATGGTTGAAACATTATGTTTAAATTAGACAAAAATTATTAATAAAACTTCTGATTCTTTAAATGTGCCTGGTGACCAGCTCGATTTACGTTGGGGACGCCTGCGTGCTTTGGGCGTTGCTTTGAATGTAGTTTAATTGATGAGACCAGCCTACTACAAAGAGTCTTATTACTTGATGAGATGGCAAATGCTTTACAAATATTTAATGTAACTAATGTTGGCAAAAATATAAGCCTTTATAAATAATAATAATATTAAGCCTGTATTAATGTAATTATTAACTTGCTGACAGATAATACAGAATTACGAATAATTTTAATATATAGGCTCAGAATGGAAAAAAAAACAAAGAACAATAAATTGGACATTGTAAAACAAGATACCTTAGAATCAAATACATAAATTTTTTAAAAGAACCCTTATTAATTACTAATTACTGGCTAAATGTAACAACGAGAGTTTAATTAAATTTGTTTGTTAATTAAACGTTACTTCCTATAAGAAAGTAGCTAGAAAGTACGACTCGCGAAATTTCTGAAATTTAAAACTCTTTTGACAGTTGTGAAAAGCAACAGGTGTAAGACAAGAATAACAACACGCCTACATTTTCTTCTTCATCAATAATGTAAATTTAATTAAAGTAGTTGTTTATTGTTTGGGGAAGAGAGGTAATTAACGTAACGCAAAAATAAGAAGGAAGGAAGGCAGTAATTGATTGATGAGTCTGTAAACTTACTCAGGACTGTCATATTGAGTTTATCATACTGTAGTTTATAGGAAAAAGGTTGCAGATATAACCAGATTGCTGACAATATTGTTCATCATTATGTTACATACTAGTTAAAATTGGTGGCACATTACTATAAAACATGGTTAGATACGATTTTTCCGAATTAAATTGTTTTAATAAAACTTTTTTACTAGTTTTCATTTTTGGGAGAGAAGGGTTGTTAAGATATTTTTTTAGTCAAAGGTTTTGCTGAATTAACAATCATTCTTTTTTCGTTGGTTCTCCTCTGTTCATGGATTAAGGAAACTCAACTTTTCTTTTAGAATGTTAACATTAAAGAACCACTAATAACTTTTTACATCGTCTGTTATTAATTCTCTTGTTTTTGGTGTGTGTATATAAAAATCTTCCTAAATTATCTATTGTGTATGCGTTGTCTGTCCAGAGGTCGAAATATGACCAATACAGACTTTGAACACACAAATTTTCAAATGCAAAGAAATCTGTAATTTAAACAAAACAACTTTACGACTTCAGGATACAGCTACAAACTGGTCTCCGTATATGGCTATCCATAATATAGCTGCTTTTCGTTAATCTTTGCTACAACATGGAAAAATGCGACTAATATCCACAATGACATTGTTACACGAAATATTGTTATACTGTTGTTATAATGTAAGGTTAATATTGTTATACTAAGTAAGGTTATCTGTAATTGAATTACACTAATTTATTGCTTTGTTCATTTTATTTTATTTGATAGTTTCTGATACACGTGTACATTTAATGTAATAGACCAGCTGCAGGGCTTCAGTTTTAAATGAAATTAAATCGGTACAGTGCTTTGGAATAATTTAATTCATTGTTTAATTGTATGTGACATGGTTCAATCGTAAATATCTACTAAATTTAATACAAAGCTTTATTTCTGCAATTGGAACACGACGTTTCAATTTAGCGTGTGTGATTTCCATGTTAATATAATGTTTAGTGCTTTCAGATAAAATAACTTTTATTTGCATTATAACATTTTATCGAAATTGCAATCAGTTATCGCGTATCTAGTGAATAGAAAGTTGCTATAAATTATATGTATCAAATAAAAGGATTAGGAGAGTATAGTAATAGTAGTAGGCGTTTTACATAAAAATGTATTTAGATTTTATTATGTATTTAAAACTTTGTAATAAAACGAGTATGCGACGTGTTATATTTTTAGTTTAATATTGATTTGAGTTGTCGGTGTTAATGTGCGATACGTTATTAATTCGCACGTCGGATGCGCTCTGTGTTATAAATGCTTCGTGTAGCCTGTGTGTCCTTACCTGTCCTTACTCACTAGTTACTTCTTCCCGATAGGCGCCAAATTGTTTTACCAGAAAACAATTAAAAGATTCTATCTTCGTTGTTTTATTGTACTGTAGTATTTGATCGCCGACTGGATTGTTCGCCGACTGGCTGGAACTCGAATCTCGCTTGGGTGGGGGAACGTGTTACCAACGTAAAATATTGGCTAATTCTACTCACTGCTACAAAACACAACATACATAATATACTTGAAATAATTACTGGACAGTTAGTAACGATTCACACTTTTTATTTGGCTTTAGAACTTGTTAAATTTCATTTATGTTTATACAAATGTGATTAATATAATAGATTTTAGCCTCGGCAATAATTAATCGTTCACTCAGCAGAAAGCAGGGTTGGCAATGCAAGGTTAGTCAGTCGCCATGATAGACACTGTTTCTTATTTATACAAAATAAAATTGCCAATGAATTCTTTTCAGTACGACAAAGAAGTTTAGAACAAGATAATTAAATACAGTACACAACCTTACAATCGTCGTAATTAAATGTGAAAAAGGTTTACACTAAATTCAATGCTGTGGTGTTAAAAGTGTGTGACGGTGTTATTCGTTTAGTACATAGGTTATATTCAGTTAGTTGGTATTCATAAATATGTTTTATTTATTAACCTTTGAAAGAAATGATACCATCAGTTATAGTGAGAGTTCACAGTGTAGTGAGAAAATTTAAAGAGAATTTATTTCAGGAATTTAGTTAACTCAGCAATACTTATCATCAGTTGCTTTGAGGTGTAGTATCAGATAGTTGAAGTAGGTTGGGTTCATCGATGTTGGTTCTTCAATCTTCAATCATCTTTGGCTTCAGGTACGTCTTGCGTCTTTTTCATGTCAGTTTGTTGATTTTAATTAATCTGGAGTTAATTAAGCTGGTCCTTTGCCTGGGTTGAATGTGTTATTCCCTCATCAGGTATTTTGGTTCTTCACTTCATGAAATCTGGTCACATTTACTGTTTTTAAATAAAATTTGGGCCCTTCACGGCCTGGCGTCTCTTCCTGGTAAGCGTCACTCTAAGATTAAACGTTCCTAACGGAAAAGTCAGCAATAACGTTCCGTTGTCATGATCACTAATGATTGGATAAACTTGACTTAAGACCATTGTTAGAATATTTGAATTTTTATTCAAAATGATTAAATGTTGAGAAGTTTAGTAGCATTTCTCCTTTTTTTAAGTAACATATATTACGTCTCCAATTAAAATTTTCTGCGCTTCTTTCTATTTTAATTAGTATGATTTACCTGAAAATTTGACTGTTACCTTCAGTCTAAATACCTATTCACATAATTTTTACTCTGTCGAATAGTAATCTGTTTGGTTAGTGTCGGTCTTGCATGTGTCCTTTTCGTAGTCCGGTTAGTCGAGTTTCTGATTCTTATTGAAGCCTCGTCTCAACACGGATTTGATGATATAATATAAAATCCTAATGAGTGCTGCTAAGTCACTGTAAATTGGACTGTCATTTGATTGCGTGAAGACACTGGAACTATCGCAGAATATTTGACAAATGCGATTTCCGTAGCTCTACGGGAGACTTGTAAGAAAGTTTCTAAGTTGAATACGGTTTTACAGATTAAAATTTGAATTATAATTTTAAATTATTTGACTTCATACGAAAAGTCTATTAGCTTATAATAGTAGTCATTATTATTAGAGTCTCCGATGGTAACTTATTGATTGTATTTAAGTATGTAAAATATTTAGTCTTTAAATACTAAAAAGTTTAGTATTTACGAAATATATTAGCAAAATAAATAGCATTCATTACAACAAATAAACATTTCGCCTAACGTTCATTCAAGTACAAACCATAAATTTATTTAAGAATTTATGATCCGTGTAGAATTAAATTATTATATGCCATTATTTTGCGAGAACTTGCATTTTAAAATAGTATCTCCCAGGAGAGCACCTAGCGTAAACTGAGGTAGTCTATTACGTCAAACGTACTGGAAAATTGTATCTTGCTGTAAATATCAGTGATATAGTTTGCTGTGCGTGTATATAGCACGGACAGGAATCTGTACTAAAAGACAAAGTAGTATGCCTACTCTAATGTACCACACAAAGCATAGTTGGGTACATATTTTATTGCGAACATATTTGTAAATAAATTACGAATGCGTAGATGTTTGGTTGAGATAACTAAAACCGCGAGATACAGTAGACAATAAATTTTAAAAAGACCTCGTCTGGAAAATTTTCAAACAAATATCTGCATGTAGCCTATCACCAGTTTTAAGAGAAGTGTGTAATCATTACCACTGGTTCTTACGTGTACAACAGAACCCCTGATGGTACCAAACTCACATTACAAAAAGTTGAAACGTAAATAACAATAGAATACCGTGGACACAATGCGAAAACACAAAATCCATATTTCAAATATAAAGTATAATTTATAGCACATAAAGAGTTTAAATAATATTTTAAATTTTGTAGGGACTTACCAGTTTATCTGAAAAAATTATAATAATCATGTCATGTTGGACGTAATTTATTAAACTTAAATATTACTGAGGTATAGGAAACTACCTTTATTTGTTTAAAATAAATGTGGAATGAATACCGTTGGTAATATAAGAGACTTTGGTATAGCCAGATGTTTTTGAGCAATTTAAAATTTTGGAGTTTTGTCGGTGGTTAAAAAAAGGAAGGGTTCCAAGCTCCATTTATCTAGACTACAAGTACGCAAACAGAAAATCTAAAATGTGAGAGAGTCTTGATTTGTCAACAGAGATAAACTTGTATACACAGTTGAAACCGTGATCACATTTATGGAGTCCGCTTATATTTATTTTTAAGTATTGCCACTTCCTGACCAGAAATATGAGTATTGTTCTTCGGTGGTCTGTTGTGT
Source organism: Magicicada septendecula (assembly GCA_034769895.1). Classification (NCBI taxonomy): domain Eukaryota; kingdom Metazoa; phylum Arthropoda; class Insecta; order Hemiptera; family Cicadidae; genus Magicicada; species Magicicada septendecula. Next base: position 144,382,649 of record CM068367.1, on the reverse strand, counting down.
TCTAGGAGACCACACATTGGTAGTCCACGATGAAGCACCACTTCGGCTTGTATGCAACACGTGAAATTCACAGGACACTACAAACATTTTGAACAAACCCATGTTTTGCAGTATCAGAATCAGATTGATTGTAGAAAAGAACGTAACAGAAAGTAGAAAAGATTGAGAAAAAGCATTAAGGTATAAACAGAAGGACAGTAGACTACCCTTGAACTAAGCCTGGAAAACCGTCCCCCAAGAGCAGTAGACGCAAATCGTAGAAACATCTTCCTGTGTATAAACAATATTAAATATAGGCCTACTATCTCTACACATTAGGATTTTAGGTCAACAAAGCGGAACCGATCGACAAATCACGAGACTTCACATTTCACTTCGAGATTAATAGATCGTAAGGAATCCAGTAGCTCGGTCTATGGTGCACATAAATATACAGCCATTTAACCCTAATGGAATTTAGACATTAAAGATAACCGGCCAAAACGATTAACGCTACACCTACGTAGCAAGAGATTAAGATATGACTCATGAAAAGACTTCACATCTACAGAGCCAACAGCCAGTAAGACGCTGGCTACTACTCGAGAAACCAATAAATCAAAACTTCGGCGTATCTAAAGGTATATCGATATATCGTAGATTTGTGTTAGTTTTTATCAGACGTTGACTCGTGGTTCACAGCGTAAACTCTTCTCTCATATCTGTTTAACTACAAAGATTTTCCCCGCCTCGTTAGTCAGGCAAATAAACAACCACACCCGCACGTGTGTGTTTATATTTCTGGGAATCAAACTACCAACCGTTTGAAACAGCTTACTAATATTACTACAAAAATTAAAATTTCCTAGAATCAGCTGCTGCTGCATGTAGGTGTGCACATAACTTTTATGTAGGTGTGGTAACAAAAGCACAGTTCAATGTACAAACTAAAATTAATTAAAGCACAAACACTAGATACAGCAGATCTTGTATGTCACGCAATTGTATAATTAATAATATAGACGATGCAAATTTGTAACGAGTGTGTCTGCGAAGCGTGGGAAACATGTGTTGTCGTGTTACGAATTAGAGATAATTAAAGAGTAGCTACAATACTTCTTAATCACAAAAATTTTCGTGTATAACACATTATAAATTCCACCTTTTACGAATGTTTTCATTGGAGAGCCTACCTCCTTCTGTGCAGTCTTTAACAGATTGCTAGAATCTCACATCATCCAATGACTGTATCATACGCAGATGTTTTTTCGGAGAAACCCTAATTTCAGAACCATGCGATAACACTGGGACAGCTATTACCTTATAAAATTTTAGTTAGTCTCTTTCCTTGTTTTCTCGATAATTTAACTCCTATTATCTAATACAATCTTAGTTCGTACGAGGTATTTTCCCATAAATGCCATAATGTTTGTCCTCTGCACAGAAATTTTCATGTTGTAATCTAAACATACTTGGTGTAATTAAAATTTCTATCTCTAAAGCTAGTATTCGTTGTTTGGATTATTACTTGATTAACCGAAACAGCATTGTAAGTAATGAAAGTTACCACGAAAATTCGTCAAAAAGATTAAACTTTTACTTTACTTTAAGAAAACAGTAATAAAATAGCACAAATTCAATAAATAAAATAAAATTTGTGCCAAAGGGTAAAGTAATAATTTCAAAAGATTGAATTGTTTTAAACCTGCTAAAATATGTAGAAGAGTTTAGATTTGTAATTGTGAAACTTAGATCAAACTGGTGTTAGTTCAGACAATACTATTTGCAATTTATGGATCTTTCAAAATGTTAAATAATAGGTTTCAGTTGGAAAGTAACAGCAGTATAAGGGTTACGAATTCACCTTTGATTAATAGTTGTTTGAGTGTTCAGTAGTTAATTATATTTGTGTCAGGGAATGCTAAATTTATCGGGTTTTATTATCACAGGTACAAAATAGTAGGTAGTTTTACTGACTCCTAAATACAATTTTATAAAGAGTCTACTAGGTGTGTGGTTCAATATGTTTAAAAATATTTATCATTTAAAAATAAAGCAGTTGTGTCTTACAATTAATTTACTAAGTTCTGTCCTTGAAGAAAGTACTTTTTTCATTTTTAAGTAAAATACAACATACTTAAGGTTTTGTTTCAAAATTATTATTATTACCAAGAAATTTTTAAAAAATTAAAATTTTACCAACTATACCATTATTACTGAAATAATTTCTAATTTCATATAGCCTTTCCTTGAACACTTATTTCAACGTAACTACTACAACGAATGTAAATTTTAATAACACATAAATTTAACACATAGGCCTATGTAATTAAAAAATTGGATTTTAGAAAAAATATATATAATGTTATGATACAGTTAAATTCTATGATAATACAACATTTAGTTCTGCAACGTTTTAAAACAGTATTGAGTAATTAAGTTCTTTATTTTCAAAATTTATACTTGTTGGTAAATATTGGTAATGAAAATGAAAGTTACAGAACATTTTAGATTGCATTTTTGGCGTGACTTTGAGCTCACTCAACAATATCTTTTTTTTCTATATCTTCAACAGCTGCAAAACAATCTAAGTTCTTTTGGTGTCAACCTAAGTGTCGTAGAACTTTCTTAAGAAAAGTAAAAGATCTCATAGTGTCGTATCTGTCTAACAAGATGGCTGCTGTACCATGTCAATAATCCTTGCCTAAAAATATTCAACACGCATCGATTTTATTAAACACCGCACATGCCCAGTCGTTGTATAAATATCATGTTTATATAAAAGTGTAAGTTTTAATCTTATCATTTAATTTTACATAATTATATTAGAAAATTATTCTTGTCCTTTTTGTTTGGCATGTAAATATATTAAAATATTTTAAGTCAAAATGGGTTAAAAGACTGACAGTACCACTTCCAATTACTGCAGTAATTACTTCATCCTTTTTAATTAAATTAATTACTGTATTGTCGATTGCAGCTAAAATCCTGATTGCATGAAGCGACAGTATAGCTAGTGAATGGAAAGTTAGGACTTGTCATCAAAATAACAAAGGTTGGTATATTAGTACACTGAAAAATATCCATATAAAATTCTTTTAAAACTTATTTTTATAAAACTTTATTGTAGGTCACCTATACCGTCCACATAATAAGCATATCCACGCAATCCTTTGCAGTTACCCATGTATTATTACCACGTTCAATAAGATTTACCGTTTCGTCATTCTCACTTAATTAACATTATTAGGCTCAACTTGTACAAAAATATTCATGTATTTTGTCAGCACATCCCGTTTTTGTAATTATCATAATGTTCATTGTTGGATTTATTATTTTTATTTTCTCTAATCTATATTTTTTATTTACATTTTTTATAAGAAACGAAGTGAGATTTTGATACAATTTTATAAATAAACACAGTTTAATGTACGGGATCGAAACGTAAATTCACCAAAACAAGTTTTTCAGAAATGCGTACTAGAAAAACTGGATATTTAAAATGTCACACAGGTTGAAAAGTACAGTAATTATTATGATAATTAATGGTTATCTTGGAAATTATTATAAATAGAAATAGTTGCTAACATTTTCAGTCATAAGAAAATAAAATAGCATATACAGAAATAGAAGTTCTGTGTGGAAAGAATGTTAGACAAAGGATTCCTAAACAAGTTTAAAAGTAGTTGGTTGGACTAATGAAGTAGACAGTGACAATACTGGTCTAAGTCTACGTTAAGTCAGAAAGGATTTTAATCTAATTTAATGTTCAGAAGAAACAAAACGTATTTGATTCATTTTTTCTCGATTATGTGTATCTAGATTTGTCGTATCGTCGAAGACGTTAATTTTTAATTACAAAGTGAGGGTGGAAAATAATTAAGTTGTTGTCATTACATGTTTCATTTAAATCTCAGTGAAAGAGAGAATTAAATCTCTTTCAATTAAAAGATACTATTGAAACCCATGCAAAGAGTATTAGTAAACTGCAAAAACAGTTTACATTTATAACTCTATCAAAATATTTCTTATTTTTCTTTTGATTACGAGAAATGTATTTGATGAAAATAATATTTCGTGAGGGTTGTGTGATCCAGATTTATATTTTTTGTTCTGTTCACTGTAAGAACGTTTTTCCTGTCTAAAAACATGTATTTGTTGGTAAGTATAGAATGCATTTTGCTCTGTAAACTTACAGTCAGTGGGTTCTGTGTTCACGGCTGTGATTGCACGGTCCGAGAATAAATTAAAGTTTTTTGCTGCTACACAACGTTATGTGCAAGTGAGATTGGTTTTTCTGTGATCTTGCGTAGCGCTCAGTAAAATGAAATTTCCTCTGCCATTTGCAACTGTGAATAACTGTTATAAGCAATGCTTTAAATGATATAGCCTAAGCAATCTTATAAGCTTGCCTGATTATGAGCAATGTTAGTAGGCGTTTAAATGATATATTTATGTGATAAAACTTGGTACTTTTAAGGGATGTTTATATTCCACAGAGTATAGCAATTTTTTAAGTATTTACTTCCTCATTTTCTATGCCTATTTACTTCCTTTTCTTTCATTCGCTAAGTCTTGGCTCTCTTACTTGCTTTCTACTAAACCGTATTGCCTTACAATTAATAAATCTAAGCTTTATTACTGCATTTGTGAGACGTCAGTATTTTTTCATAAAAACCTATTCCTAAATAATTCATAGGAATCAAATAGTATAATTTTATTGTATAGTAGACCTAATTACTCTTATAATGAGTCATACAAAAATAGATAAATATTATTCTGAAATTTTTTAGTGGATGCTTAATGAGGATCGGTCAAAAATAACACAAATTTTAACTATTTTGCGTCGACGTTCGACAATATTTATTGTCATCTTCAGGACCTGTGTATGAAATACAAAAGAAATGTCAAACACAACGGAACAATTAAATATTTAGATGAACGTGTTCGTGTATATGAGTGTGTGCGTGCGTATGTATGTATCATTGTATATGTGAAGACTTATGATAGTTTGTTTACATCTTCAAATTATCTTTAAGAAAACGAGCAATTATAGTATGAGAGAACTTAATTTATACAGTATTACAATTTAAATTACTAAATGTAATGATATTTTAATTAATTAAACAAACAGTAATCAACAATTGGATATTAGATTGGTACATAAATTGTTTATACCTAAAGCAGTCAACATATAGCAACGTAAAATATATTACCTATAACTAAAACAGATTAGGGGATGTTCACTACGTAATTATTAAAAACTATTTTAACATGTTTCACTCCCTACTGGTAGTATTAACGAACAATCATAATTTAGAAACATACAATTTATACAATTATTGTAGAACATTACGACTTACATCAGATAGTTGACAAAGGTTACAAACAAAAGTTTCTGGTAAATTTTACTAACAGGTAAACTTTTATTCTGAAAGTTATATTAGACGGTATAAAGAACTAAATGTGTTTTTCCTTGGACAGGAATTTTTTCGATGTGTAAAAATACAAAACAAATAAAATTTTTAGTTTCCGTGGAACTGATTTGTAACTTGTAAATAGAAACTTTTATAACTGTTTTATAAATTAAGAATAAAGTAGTAAGGATAGTTGAATTACACACTTTATTTACATTTCATGAAACAATGGTAATTTTTATCAATAAAATAATTCCGTTTTTACGAGACAAAATGATTGCTACTGAATTAATTCGTTTGAAATTTTTCTGTGGAAGAGTTAAAAAATATACTTTTCTTAGACTTATATTATCTCCACTCTTATTGTATATTTTCCATTATATGTTATTTTATTTTGAATTTACATACACACACACTCTCTCTCTCTCTCTCTTTTAATGAATCTAATGAACACTAATACAAATGATCTCATTCACTATTGTTTACTTAGATTTAAGGGCATTTATAATGAAACTTCTCTTAACGACCTAATTAAAAACGGCTACCCTGATGTAGAGGGCTGTAGGTATCATGTAAAAAAGGGTGTCTGTTTCTATAGCCCGCTTGCAAGTGCAACTCCATGTTGTTATAGAGGAACGGTTAACAGAAATTGTGTTGTTTTTTTTGGGGGGGGGGCGCCTCTGGAGTATTACTTCTGATTCGAGACCTATATTCTAAAAAGTGTATACTGCGAAAACTCACTCGAAACTTTTAGTAACACTCTATAGTGTTTGCTTACTTTACCAATGATACCGAAACACATTAACATAAATTACTTTGATATTTTCCTTTTTTCTTGATGCTACTGGTAAGCAGTCTCTACTCTGTTTAAAAGATAAGTCAGTTATATTTGTCTACACAATCCTAATATGTTTCATACAATTAAGATTAAAAACTGTGTTTTAGTGTGCAGGAAGAGGAATAAGATTAAAATAACAAGATAAAAAAGATAGTGGGGCGAAGGGTTATATACTGCAGTACGACTAACTACAGGATAAAATCAATGTTTAACTTTTCAAAACCGTTGAAATAAAATGAAATGTTAATGATTTGTAAAAACAAAGCTAAACCATTTTGTAGACCGATATAACCGTTTATTTAACAACGTGCTTTTCAGTCATAAGAAAATAAAATAGCATATACAGAATCAGAAGACCTGTATGGAAAGAGTGTTGAACAAAGCATTCCTGAACAAGTTTAAAAGTAGTTAGTTGGACTGATGAAGTAGAAAGTACCAATAGAAGTAGAAAGTCTAATTCTCAGGGTCTTTGTATTATATCGTACGTTTTATGCAAAATTTCGGACAATTTTGGAATGCTGAAAAATTCTGTTATTAATGAATGAACACTAAAAATAGTTTGAAAAAATAGAAGTTTTTAGTTCTTACATCTGTGATAAAACTCAAAATTACATTCTTGTTGTTGGACTCCACTATGGCCAGTAACCTATTCTAAGGTAGTATAAAATATTTTTTCGCGGTAGAATTGATTAGCAAACGGTAGAGAATCAATACTCCTGCTGGGCAATTTAGGGTTAACCTGCCTAGTCTGGAAGTAACGAATATATTTGTGGGTGAATATGATGTCCAGCGTAAATAGCCTACTCAAGTTGGTATCATTAATAAAAATGAAGCGGCTTATGTTTTAATATCTGTGAAAATAAAATATAGGTTACATAAGTGCCTCTAGATTAGAGTAAAATAATGTTATAATTGAATCTATTAAAAAAAAAAACACTATGGTTATTAATATGGGTTCAGAATCACTTATGTACAACTGACTACAAACGGACAACAGTAAATATGCTAGTCCAAGTGATTTATGAGCCATCTGTAACAACGTTCACTTACTAATATACATACATGCAATATTCTCATTAGCTAGCATGTAATGATTAAAAACCATTTATTGAACAATTTGTGTGATTGTATGTGTATTACAATACCAAAAGGGGCTCCAAGCGAGTGGGGTTTAGGCTAGGTCAGTCCAATTTACAGGTAGGCTCACATTACAGAGACGATAGAATACAAACAGGTGGATAGATTTATGTATTTTGGAGCAATAGGAAACCAACAAATGTGCTGGGCCAAGTTCCACAAAACAAGAGCAAACAAACTGTCTATAAATGTAAAATTTAAAATTTGTGAAAAAATAGTTAGACAAAAGTTATAAACATTGGTTTTGAATAAAAATTTGGAATGGACGCTATGAAAATGGAACTTGTAGTGGAAAGAAAGAAATACAGGCAAAGCAAAATCGGAAAGTTTTAAAATAAAGGAAATGATATATATTATTTGTAAACATTTGATAATAAAAATGGTGGTTAGTAAAAAAAAACTACAGTCGCTTGATATAATAGTTAAGAAATAGGTGGTTAAAAAATAGGTTTCTAAACTATAAAGAGAAAAACAAACCCATAAGAAAAGATAGAATGACTCTGTTATAACAGAGATAAAGGAAGTATGTAAAATACTGGAAAAAAAAACAAAAATATATAGGAATCAATATGTTACCTAATGTTTACGAACTAATAGATTACTTATTTGTAATAATTTATAAAATTGCCCGTATTTATTTTGTAAATAAAAAAAGGATGTTGTTAATTTGCTTTTACTTAATGGCCAAACAGACGTATTGATTTTATGTTATTTGTCTGTTCTCATTTTCTTAATAAATAATTAAATTAATAATATTAGAGAATTTAACACATAAAAATAATATTCCTATACGTACTGAAACTCATACACTGTTAAATATCATAATGTATTTAATTTTTGTAATTTGATGTATTCATAATATAATGTAATCATATTCCCAGAAAGTACTTCACTACTGTATTACTAAAAATATAAAAACGCTAGACTATAATCATTAATGCTCTTTTTTCCGACCCTTATATTAATTGTAATTTACCGAAAATAAATATTTTGTTTTGATTGTCCAGTTTTCCTTAATTAATCAAAAGTATAGTGCGTGATTACAACAGTATAAGCTGCTATTATTGTGTTTACTAGCGCGATTGCGTGAGCCACGCGACTAACTACTTGTTCTGTTCTCGCAACGTATTGCTGTGTGCTGAGAGCTTTAAACATGCTACCTTTTATTGGTAATTATAAATCAATTACTGGTGCACTTGGAACAATATAGAAAACTTTTTTCATTAAACTGACTCTCAGATTAGAATAACCTGATAATAAAGTAATCTGATCTACTTTCTGAACTAGCATCGGGGCGGGACCTTTTAAAGGGAGATCAAGTGAAAAGTTTTCCCCTAGCTTTGTCCTTGTATGGTCAATGATTTGCCCATGCAGCTGTATATTTAAGATTGCTGAAGATACATCTCCCAGGCAGCGCATCCATCAAATTTTTGGGTCTTAGCATAAACTGATCCAGCTACAGACAACCTGACTTTCACTATTATCTTGTTTTCCATGTTTTTCTCTCCGTTATCAGCATAGCCTGCCCAACAAATGTTTTTGTTAGGACGGGTGTACTTTCATAAATGTTTGATTTCATTTCGAACGTTTTACTAACAGTGTCAATTTTTATTCTTTTACCGCAGACGTTTTGTCGACATCGATTCTTCAACTTTAGATATTTCGGTTCACATCGATTCTTCTATGTTAGAAATGTTCAATCTCATTGAGTCTTGTGCCGCAGCTACTCCTACCTCTGATTTACATGACTGACCTTGCAATTTATAAGATTCGCTTTTTAACAGCTATGTAATCAACAAATAAACTCTATTAATAACAAAAATTAACCTAGAAATCGGTTTTACTATTTATTATTGGTTTTGAAAACCTTTAATTTTTTAACGTAAATTCAAATAAGTGGACTTGAGTAGATTTACCAATAATCCCACCACGATATTATAAGTAATCGATATTTACAATGAACATGTAAGTTTAGAGATATAGAGATTTCTGTATATCTGGAGAGAATAATGGAGAGAATAAACAGTTCAACAGAATAAGTAATGAAGAATTTCTGTAATGACTGAGTGAAAACTGAATACATTCAGGTATAATCTTGGCCTATACATAAGGGAATAAGTGAAGGAAAAGGAGTGTGCCGGTTATAATGCCGGTGAAGAGAGGGGAGAAGAGAAAGGAAGCCGTTAACGTTGATAAACTGCGTTAAGACAGGTTGGTTTAGCAGGACTAAACGACAGGCCTGGAACAGAATCAATTTGTGTACGAGACCTGCCACTTGGGAAACACGATATGATGTTGACGATAACAACAAATACGGTGATACAATATGATATGATACACAGCACATAATATAAATCATTGGCTGAAAGGCACGGAATATAAACTTAGAAAAACCGAAGTCTTGGTATCAACAGTACAATGAACATCGAAGATCAAAATTCCTTGAACTAGAAGGGCTTGAGAAGAGACAGGACGCTTTAAACAAACGGTGTTACAAATTAAACTAAGCCTAAAGATCCGTTATCTAAATAGCAAGTTAGCCCACCCAAATTACAACACATCTAGCAGCACTGACACTCACCATTTCTAGAAAACAGTACACTGGGCCGAAAGCAGGAGCTGACTAACCTAAATTCAGTCGCCTTCAATTTTCGTCCAAGAACTGTGACCAACGGAGGCACAGCGTCCCACCCTATGACTCATAGAAATACACGATCATTTTAATTTGATCTCAGATTATTTGAGACTGAGCAGGATTCAACCAGAAAACGGAACTGTGATTATGCCGAAACGTGTCAATACGTGTAACCCTCTGTACGGCCGCAAACTGCTAATCGAAATACTAACAACCCATGTAATTGTGGACGCGCTCCCCAATGTATAAACTATATGGGTGATATATATGGACAACCGTTTGGTGTTTTTAAAATAAAAGTTATGTCACTTAATATCTAAAACAGTGTTGGGTAAATATTTGATATCTCCGAACTACGGTTTTTGCACAAATTACTGTTCAAAACGTTGGAGACACACATGTGGAACACAGTGAAAGCGAAAAAACCTGTGTGAAAACACTGGGATGGGAGAAATTCATTCCCATTTCCCGGGGAAGGGGGGTTGAAAATCGCAAGTTACACGCGACGTTTTTCCACATTGGTGCATTCGAAATGGCGTTTGATGAACATATTATAGAACAGCGAGTCGTTGGATTTTGTAAGTAGCCTAAATTAAACTATACTACACCAACCTAACCTAACCTAACAGATGCCGTATGTCACACGCAAAATTTTTCCGACCGTTAGATCTTGTAAGTTGGCAAAATTATACTACACTACACAACACTAACCTAACCTAATTTAATAAAGGTTTTATTATTACGCAAGAGATAATGTAATGTGTACTCACCTACTGGTTGGAGAGGGGTAAAGCTGTGCGGCCGCGGAAAAAAGTGGTGGAGACGTTCGAAGGGCGGGTACTTGGCCTTAAATAAATATTCAGCTAAGTACCCTTCGAAATGCTTCTTTCGAACTCCAAACCGAGGTACACGACAAAGCACCTCTCGCTACTGGCGTTCGATGGTGTTTGTGCCGGAGCGCCGGTGTGTGCGTCAACGAACTCTATGGAATGATTCACAGTGAGGTGTTCGAAGCCGGCCTACCCTAAGGATCGGTACGCTTTCCAGAAGTCGGACACAATTGTAGTGCCCGGCTCTATCCTTTCGCGGATGATGCGGAGTAGTGTGTCCGCATCACGCGTATCGACGGGCACAAAGAACGACTTGCCGGTGCCCCTTTCGATCCCGCCGAACACCCACTGTCCCTCCACGACATGACTTCGGTTGTATTTCCTGCTGCCGAACTTTGCCTCGTCGATCTCGACGATTTTACCGCGCCCGCCCAATTTTTCCGCACTACTCTTAAACAGGTGGTCGATGCAAACCTCTCTGATGAAAGAGTACCAATTAACGACGGTCTGCGACGATAAATCGTACTCTCTCATCAGGAAGTCCTGTCGAGGAGGGTTCATTAGCATGAAGGTGGCACATTGCCGAAAATGACCCGTGGAGTCAGGCGAGTGTCGCCTATAAATGCGCCTGCTCTCGCCGAACCACTCCACGAGCATTTCACCTTTTTCGATTTGGCATACTTGCGGTACAACCTTCCGCACCGAAACCCCAGCGTCCCCCTGTTTAGAAGCACCACGTTTTCACAGACGCGGCAAATCGCCGATGGGGCTATTACACCATGGTGTAATAGCCAATTTATTAATTGTTCCTCCCCCCAACCGACACACTCTGTGTACTTCACGACACAATTGTCACATGCCGTTTCAATTTTCACACACACACAATTTCAAACACAGATTTCACCGACTACAGAACTGACTACAACAGCCGCCGAACAACAATTGAACGTTTACCAGGCGTCGGTTAACGGATTTTCATTACCGCGTGGAGTATCGAACATGTAAAGGTAATTTTTAAATAGGCAAATCATAGAGCAGCATTTCAAACAGGGTGACAACTCGACAAATGGCACGAAAGTGTTTGAGAAATGAGTGGGAGGTATAACCGTGACGTCACGTAGCAGAAACTCCTGTAAATGTCCAATATGTCCCGTTTGTGTATGTCAGTAGTGGATAAACAAGGCAATTTTAAAATCGAAATAAAATATAACCCAGTGTTTTCCCACAGGTTTTTTCACTTTTACTGTGTTACAGATGTGTGTCTCCAACGCTTTGAACAGTAATTTATGCAAAAAGCGTAGTTCGGAGATATCAAACTACTACCCAGTGTTGCTCATTATAGTGAAGACGACGAAAGTTTTCAAGTGAAGTTATTATGTTCGTCAAAGTACTAGTTGGCTCAGTTAACATTTTTGTGACAAATGTAAGGGAGTTAACACTTGACTAAGGGAGTTCAGATAAGAAGCTTATGCGCATCTTACACCACTGACCTGCCGACAGTTACATTCAAACGTTCGTCACTTAAACCTACGCTTCCAAGTGTGAATTCCGTCACCGTCAATTTGTTTTATAATATTTGGTCGCTTTAAGTTGTGCCAAAGTTTTAAGTTCACTGCAATGACGAAAGTGTGTTAGGGGAATTCACTGTACTCGCATGGTGCGAGTGTTGTTATGTTTCTTCTCTTCATATTTACTGTTAACCTACCCACGAAATAGACAATGTTTTCTAAGTACGCCAGACAAAAAACATAAATCTGTGGTTAAATGCCATCAGCTGGAACAAGTGGTTTAACCAAAATGAGGAGAAAAAGAAGACGATATTCAATTTGGGACTAAGCAGGGAAAAGTTCTAAAAATGCATGTGCAGAGGGGGCTGAAACTATTAAAGATGAATGTCACGTAACCTTGCACAGCAGAGTTACTCGTGAAATTGTCAATATGTGAACAGGGATTGAATACTATGTGTTACCTGTGTGTGTGTATGTGTGCGTGCGTTTTTTATGCACGGCCATACGTCTGCGGAAAAAGCGGGTATATGTTACAGCTGAAGAAAGGTGAAGAAGACAAATGTACAGTATACTTTACTCTTAAAATATATTGCTCCTTCAAGAAAATAAGACAACTTTTGAATCCGTAAATAAATACTTTTGCTTGGGAAGCCTTAGTTATAGTATTCTCATGATAAAATAAAATTAATCTTTCTATATTTATTAAGACATTAAGTCGGGAACAATTACTGTTTCATATTACTTCCATATTCCTTAAGGAATGGAAGTATGGTGATGGCAAAAAAAATCGTGTTCGAGATTATTGCAGATTCTGATTCTACTACACTCAAAACATGAAAAAAGTCGTTTTCCGAAAAGTGTCTGTGTGTGTGTCTGTCTGTCTGTCTGTGTGTCTGTCTGTCTGTCTGTGTGTCTGTCTGTAATTTTTTTTCTATGGCAAACGATAACTGCCGCAAATTCAAACAGAATCAAATAATTTTTTGCATGCAGCCCTAATTTGCAGAGTACTCGCGATCTATTGTTTTTGGTGAAGATCGGTTGAGGGAAAGGGGTAGTTTACCTGCAACGGTTTTTTTTTAGCAAGGGTAATTTTGTTTGTTTGGCAAACGATAACAGCCGCAAATTCAAACAGAATCAAATAATGTTTCGCATACAGCCCTGAATTGTAGGGTTCTCAAGATCTGTTGATTTTGGTGAAGATCGGTTAAGGGAAAGGGGTAGTTTACCTGTAACGTTTTATGTTTTAACAAGGGTATTTCCTATGGCAAACGATAACAGCCGCAAATTCAAACAGAATCAAACGATTATTTGCATACAGCCCTAAATTGTAGAGTTCTCAAGACCTATTGTTTTTGGTGAAGATCGGTTGAGGGAAAGGGGTAGTTTACCTGCAACGTTTTTTTAACAAGGGTATTTTCTATGGCAAACGATAACAGCCGCAAATTCAAACAGAATCAAATAATGTTTTGCATACAGCCCTGATTTGTAGAGTACTCAAGACCTATTGTTTTTGGTGAAGATCGGTTAAGGGGAAGGGGTAGTTTACCTGCAACGTTTTTTTATCAAGCGTATTTTCTATGGCAAACGATAACAGCCGCAAATTCAAACAGAATGAAATAATTTTTTCCATACGTCCCTGAATTGTAGAGATCTCAATGACTTTCGATTTTGGTGAAGATCGGTTAAGGGGAAGGGGTAGTTTACCTGCAACCTTTTACGTTTTAACAAGAGTAAAGTACTTGAAAATTTATTTAAACTTTTTGAAACAATGGTAATTGTGAAAAATAAAATAATTTTGTTGCCAGGCAATAAAATTATAATTTTTTCATTTTAATGTAATATAATATTTTTCATTTAATACAGCAATAAAAAAGGCAGGTAAGACACAGCCTGGCTGTTTGGCTGAAAATGATTTTATATATAAATCTTAGAATATGGAAGTCATGTATGGTTCTCCATACCGATATTTTACTTCCATATTCCTTAAGGAATGGTGATGGCAAAAAAATCGTGTTCGAGATTATTGCAGATTCTGATTCTACTACACTCAAAACATGAAAAAAACTCGTTTTCCGAAAAGTGTCTGTGTGTCTGTCTGTCTGTCTATGTGTCTGTCTGTAGATTTTTTTTCTATGGCAAACGATAACTGCCGCAAATTCAAACAGAATCAAATAATTTTTTGCATACAGCCCTGATTTGTAGAGTACTCAAGACCTATTGTTTTTGGTGAAGATCGGTTGAGGAAAAGGGGTAGTTTACCTGCAACGGTTTTTTTTATCAATGGGAATTTTTTTTTTTGGCAAACGATAACAGCCGCAAATTCAAACAGAATCAAATAATGTTTCGCATACAGCCCTGAATTGTAGAGTTCTCAAGACTTATTTTTTTTGGTGAAGATCGGTTAAGGGAAAGGGGTAGTTTACCTGTAACGTTTTATGTTTTAACAAGGGTATTTCCTATGGCAAACGATAACAGCCGCAAATTCAAACAGAATCAAACGATTATTTGCATACAGCCCTAAATTGTAGAGTTCTCAAGACCTATTGTTTTTGGTGAAGATCGGTTGAGGGAAAGGGGTAGTTTACCTGCAACGTTTTTTTAACAAGGGTATTTTGTATGGCAAACGATAACAGCCGTAAATTCAAACAGAATCAAATAATGTTTTGCATACAGCCCTGATTTGTAGAGTACTCAAGACTTGTTGTTTTTGGTGAAGATCGGTTGAGGGGAAGGGGTAGTTTACCTGCAACGTTTTTTTATCAAGCGTATTTTCTATGGCAAACGATAACAGCCGCAAATTGAAACAGAATCAAATAATGTTTTGCATACGTCCCTGAATTGTAGAGGTCTCAATGACTTTCGATTTTGGTGAAGATCGGTTAAGGGGAAGGGGTAGTTTACCTCCAACCTTTTACGTTTTAACAAGAGTAAAGTACTTGAAAAGTTATTTAAACTTTTTGAAACAATGGTAATTAATTTAAAATAATTTTGTTGCCAGGCAATAAAATTATAATTTTTTCATTTTAATGTAATATAATATTTTTCATTTAATACACCAATAAAAAGGCAGGTAAGACACAACCTGGCTGTTTGGCTGAAAATGATTTTAAATATAAATCTTAGAATATGGAAGTCATGTATGGTTCTCCATACCGATATTTATTAATACAGATTATCGTTTATTTCGATCAGTAACAATTAGTTACTTTATATTCAGTCATACCTGCGTGTGTTTTAAGTTCAATGTAATTCATTTTTAAAAACTCAAATTAATTTTATAAGTATATGTTACAAATTGTAATGTATTAAATTAGGCCAGTATCCTCGCTCTCTATACAAACAATCGTCTGCTCTAAAACCTGCTTCTTCGTTGAAATTAACAATTTTGATTGCTTCCCTTCCACATACGCCGACCTGTTTCCACGCAATACTCTCAGTGTTCATTTACTGCCCCAGAATGGTTGTAAGGAATTATACTTTTATGTAACGTTTTAATTGATTTCTTTTGTATGGAAAAATGTATATGACTTGTAGTTGTTGGGAAGTATTCAAATGTACTTCTATGATGAAAATATTCCCACGTGGTTTACTATGATACCGCCGTTGAAACACCAATGATGATGTTGAAGATGATGATTATGCTGATTATGATGACGATAACGATGATAATAATGTCGCCCGGAAAATGTAACTCTACACCCGACCTCATCAACACCACAATATCTTGGGTTTGTAAGAGACGGTCTACAGCTATCACTCATTAGCTAATAAGGCAATGGTAATTGAGTTCTGACAAGAAATGTGTGATCCCCTGGAAAACTTAATGGAATCCACGATAGAGCCAATCGTGCCACTTGGTGGAGGGGGTCTGAGCTAGTAAGTCGCCAAAAATTGCCTCAGAGCACCAGGACGCACCCTGTTATATTTAGTCCTAGCTGTGGTACCCAAGAGCTCTACTTCAGTGGTATTTCCCCGGTACTCGTAAAACCTACTTCACAGAGCTACACACTAATTCGGGGATTAAAGGCTCCCTTAAAAACCTTCGTTTTGAAATAGACCTTCTAGGAAGCCTAACGGGAAGGACTACCATATAGTAGATGCAGAAAGATATAGTAGATGCAGAGAAATCTGTAACCTATTCTGCTAGATGAGTTGTCCAAGACATCTGAGAAATCACATGTGGTTTACTAGTAAATGCCTTAAAAAATCAATAGGGTTTAAAGCCATTAAAATAGCAGAAAATATCAAGTATTAATGTTTAGTTGAGTTACCTTTGATACACACAAAGGGAATTATAGTGAGCAGGAACTTGCCTAACATTACAGATAAAGAAATTTCAATGATGCTTACCCTACAAGGAGTTATAGTATGTCGGAATTTAACAGTACTCGGAGATGAACAGACGCCTCCATTTGCGTCCATTGTCTTTTGGGAAAAACATCCTTACCTTCAATGGAGAAACTCTACCGGTAAAAATAAGCGCAGTCATTCACGAGTTTTATACTATATATTTTTATACCACAGCCAATGAAGTGTTTTCAGTTGTTTACGTTTCGGGCCCACTGCATCCACATGTGGGCGGGGTCAAGTCGTGCTTCTGTGGGAAGTGGTTCATGGTTACGATCCTTGTGCTAAACACAAAAATCTTGTCAGCTGTAGTGCTCAACATCATCTATAACGTATTTTATCTCTGGTACATTAATTATAAGAGTTAAACTCATCCGTTCTAACGTTCAAATTTGAATTCTCTGCCAAACAGGTATTACCATCCCTTCTTGGTCATCCAAAATTCTTAATGTTTATTATGTGAGAAATGAAACCCAAATTATAGTAAAGATTATAAAAGAAATCAAACATACAGTGATAAATTCAATAATGTTTTTATTATCAATTCTTACGTTCCTTAATATCTTACAAATCCTTCCAAATTATATAATGAAACTGTGCCGGCATGTTTAATTATTCGCGGTTGGCTATTCTGTTCCAATATGGGACTCACTTGTTTGCTTTTTATAAATATCTCAGGTCGTGAAGTTCTTGAGGCTACAGAAAATGTCATTAAATATACTAATAAAAGTACAAAATTTTACAATCAATATTATACAAGTTGTGGTATAATTACAATTATAGTTATAACCTATATTTAATGAAAATGGTGTTGGTAGGTTAACTGATTTTAACTATTATTTAATCTTAAAGTTTCTTCACATAAGTAATTATTATAACAGTGAAATTACTTTTCAGTTCTAAGTGTTCATTAAATAAAAGGAAGTTCAAGTGTTTGATTAGTGAGTGATAACTAGTGCTAACAGTCTAGTTTCACTTTTTATCTTTTCGTGTTGCTGTTATAGTTGTATTTAAGGCATACTTAGCAATTGTCTTTATTTTCAGTCCGGATAGGATTCTTTTAGGTACTTCTCGTTTCCTTTTGGTCAATTAGATACTCCTATCTTCTTTTGGTATTTAATTTTTTGTGGTTATTATTCATAGCTCATTATTATTCATAGTTTTGGTTCAATATTCCATCAATCATTTATAAATTAGGTATTTTTTCTTCTCTCCAATGGTCTGCAGTTTTTTAATCTGTACTCATCAAAAGCTAATACTGGACTAATGAAATTATTTACTAGAGATCTTGGTTGCTAAGGTTCAAACACTCATTCTCATTGGTTGACAATTTGGGAATACTGTTAAATATGGCTATTGTTCTTCTATACAAAATTCTCTTTATCTTCATCCATCACAACTTATTATGTTAATATTGTTAATTTTAAGTGTTTTAAACATAATTACCATAATACAATTAACTAAACTATAACATTTTATTAGCTATAATCATTATACTATATAACATAACTCTTTTTTAAAAACATTTTAGGCCAATCCCAGTATCCAATATTGAACATATCTTTTCCCTGGTCCTGTTACTCATTAATTGTAATATTACATCTGATTAATTATAATCATAACAAAATAAATATAAATTGAACATTGGGTGAGTATTAGTATTCCATATTGAATATACTTACAGTATGCAGTACATAATTCCCTTTACTTAGTATAACAGATTATGAGTTTGCCATTAATCTTAATAGTTTTAAATATAAATCCATTAACACAAATAACTAAAATATAACACTGGATTATTTACTATCATTATAACACAACATAATTCTTCCTTTAAACCTTTAAGGAAGTATCAGTATTTTATATTTAACAAACATTTGTTTATACTGATAATAAACATTTTATTTTTTATAAAACTATTCAATTACTCCTAACTATAATTACTGCTGGTAACATATAGTTTGTTTATTATTTCTGGGTCCCATTCATTGTTTATTAGCTATTATAATACTCCCAGGTTTACATTTTTCTACTTTCAAGTCATTAATGCTCACATCACTTTTCTTTCTCTATTATCACTAGTATATTTCACTTTGTAACATTGTATCTTTATTTTATCAACACTATTCCGTTATTATTATTATAATTATTATTATTATTATTATTATATTTGTTCTTATCTTTGATTTTCACATTAAATTATCTAATGTTTACTTACTATTTTTATTTCACAACTCAACTTTGTACTTTTATTATGGGTAATATTTGTTATAATTCTTTCTGAAATAGAGCATTTGGACTCATTATGTTAACTATATTCCTTTATCACTTTTCCAATCTATTGGGTATTGTCATAGTCATTGTCTTTGTCTGTGTCAGATTTAGTTTATTGGTCTTGTTCTATCAATTCTGTTTATTAGCTTTTCAGTTTACAGCTTTTCTTCATTCATTTAAACTTGCAAATCTAGTGCTACCTTATGTCACTTTACTTATAATAAGCGGTTGTCCTATTTACAAACAAAAGGTTCTGGAAGAAGAAGAAGAAGATTACTTTCATAACTCCCCGCAATAATTATTGTTAATCCTGACGAACCATGAAATTTGAAATGTATTCATTATAGGAAGTTATATTATATAAAAAGTTATTAGAATATTAGGAAAAACCTGTTATTTGCAGGTGCTGCATAACGGGTTTTTGCATTGTTAGTAACTATGATTACAAGAGCATTAACGGGTTTCATTATTCCTTGTGCACACTTGTAGAGATAAGGAAATTTTACATCCATTTTTCTTTTTGAACAAAAAGAAAATATGTAAAAATATTATTTATTGAATTATTATCTATTTCAGGTGAGGTTGTAGATTTTACTTCTTTATAATATTCACTAATTCTAAAAACAAACACTACACTTCAATGTATAAAAGTACGCAATAAGAAATTTCATGTACACTCCATGAGAAATGATTAGTGAAGTAAACAGCTGTTGCTGAAATGTATAAAATATTACGTAGGAGGGAAAAACCTTTGAAAAATGAAGGCTATTCTACTCGTAAATACGATAAGAATGTTTGTTTCCATTCTGATTTATAATACTTTTGTTTCACTTTCTCTCAACGTGTTGTATACTTCAGTCTCACTTTCATGAACACGTCCTCTGCCCGAACCACACTTTTTACGTGCAGCAGACAAGCGATGTTTTCAATGTCATATTTATATGCACAGACCTATGGTAGAAAACAATTTGATTCGTAGTAGGTCTGTTGATGTCTTGCTGCCATGTAATTATACTGTCAGTTTCAAATCATTTAAGTCTTTTCAAGTCTTTTACATTCTTCGTAAATTATCAAATTTATTTTTATATGTAAAATGTGACAGAGTGAAAACATGTAGAAATGCCTAATGTTCCATTATAATTGGTCTGGTGTTTCAATTTCTTGCTGCCATGTAATTATACTGTCAGTTTAAAATCCGTCAGGTCTTTTCAAGTCTTTAAGTTCTTCGTAAATTATAAAATATATAGTTCATGTGACAGAGGTAAACTAGTAGAAATACCTGATGTACTACAGAATAATTGGTCTGAAACAGTTACATACTATACAAGAAACTCATATATACGGCAGGAACTGAATATTAAAGAGTATACTCGACAGGATCACCCAGTATCGGCTGAATCGGTGGGAACATCTTTGCTGAATGGATAACTGTCGCATTACCAAACAACTCTGGAACTATAAGCCGAGGGGACGGAGAAATGTAGGACGTCCGAGGAAGCGCTCGAGTGACCAGCTCTAATCTTTGCCTATTTGAGACCGGAGCAAACCATCCTTTGTTTAATCCGTGAAGATGATGATGATGATGACAGTAACATACTTCAGTAACGTCTGATAAGATTACATCAAATATTAATTATATAGTGTATTAGGTTTTATAACAACGATACCTAAATGTAGACATTTTTGGTAGAATTTTTTCTTTTTAATTTAGTTAATCATTTTTAGTTAAATTTATGTAACTCTCTAATAAGTAATTTTTCCTTATAGAACAGGAGTACGATAACATGATTAGCAATATGTTAGATCGCCTTCCAATTTTCTATCTCATAAAGCATTGATAAGAGCAATGAATTGTTATTTTGTGCAATTTAATTGTATATTTCGTTCCGTTATTACCAAATTCCAATTAGTCGCTCCAAAACATACAATAAAATTAGGTTTTTAAATAATTATAATAAAGGTTTCTTATAGATACAATACATTAATAATGAGCTAATTAAAATATTATAATAAAATAATTGTAAAATGTTGTATATATATTTGTTGTTTTATTATGTTTTTAATATTTTTACAAAACACAAACTCAGTATCAAGAATTTTAAATATACAAAATATTTTTACTTTAGATTCAGAAGCTACCCTTTATATAAGTTGAAATGTTATTACTTTAAAACATAAGAGGCAATGTTTATTAGAATAACACTTATCCAAGTGGTTACTTGTGTTATTATCAAACTGGCAATTTTGACAAATACTAATAGTCATAATTTGTATTCGAATGAAGTTGTATACTTTATTACCGTTCTGACGTTTATTTTAGCATATGTAAAGCATGCACTTTTATTAGACCACTGTCGTTACGTGCCAACTAAAGTTTATGTCATTTATAAAACCATAAACTTCATTCTTGTTACTGAAATTCTACAAAAAAACCAACAAACATTCTAATTTCAAAAGTTAGTAAAATCTACAAGATGTTTTAATGTTAATACTGAATATTTATACCTCACTCTTGATTTATTGTTTAATGTAAGTATTACGATGTCTAAGATGATATTACTATTTTTCTTTCCAATTAAAGTTGCTACGATTAATGTTGTTTTGCTGCATCGTGCTTCAGGTTCTCAATTTGTTGGATTAACACAATTTGAATTAAAACCGTACAGTGTTATTTTACTGAATACTATTTTATGTTAGCAAACCACTTTAAAATGAGTTGTTTTTTAAAATAAAATATTTACTTACAATAATGATAAAAAATAATGATGTTTTTATGTGTAGGGGCCTACGTAAAAGCATGTAGCCTTTCTCAAACTGATTAAAAAACTTTAGATTTACTCGTTGTTTAAGAAAACTAGAATAAAGTAACAACAAACTACATTAAATTAAAAAAAAAAAAACAAGAATATACAAAACTGTATACATGTTCTACTGTAAGTTTAAAATTCAAACACGTAAGAGTGAAATTACAAAAATTCTTTAATGATAGAAATAACGTTTTTTAAAATGTTAAAATTTTAAGTAAAAAGTAAAAAGAGTTTTAGAAAGACAAATTCAAATATAACACAGTTAACATACGGAAACTAAAGGAGCACCAGAGGAACAGGTTTAGTGACATTTTTAAAAGATATCGGCTTATTCAGTAAAAGGTTTATTTTGTTCTGTGTTACTTTCGTCTTACTGTCTCAGAACGTAAGAGGATAACTACTTAATTATCTAAGTGCAGTATTTAACTTGTAATTTCCTATTGTATAGTTTGCAGATATACTAAGGTGATATATTTTGCAGGTGTACTTTTGTGTTGTTAGAGACAATAGTTTCCTCTGTTAACTTGCTTTTATCTAAACTTCTCTTGTCAACATTTATTTTCTTCTAAGACTAAATTAAGTGGAGTAACTTCTAATTTTAAAGTAACACGAATGACGTAATTAATCTGAGTTTCCTTCCCTTCGCAATTCTATACAGGTAGATAACAAATTGCAGTTCTCTACCAAGATCCGTAAACAAATTAAATTTCATAAAAACCTTAGTATTAATGTTGGCGTATTCTCCAATTGTTTGCTTCTTAATAGTATGATAACTTTATTGTTTAAATCAGTGGTTCCCAAAGTAGGGTCCGCGACAATGTTTCATGGGGTCCGCGGGCACTTTTAAGAAAAAAATCTAAAAAATCTTTTTTTATGCTCTAAAATCTAAATTTTACAATCTTAAAACAATTAGTAAAAAGATTCCAGTATATAGATTTTTTTTAAATAATTGTAATTGCAAAAAGTAATTTCAAACTAATGATTTTAATAATGTGTTTAAATCATGTCATTTAGCAAACCTGTTTAATATCGTTAATATTATAATTTTGCAAGCTAAGGGAATTTTAATTTTAATACATTTTAATTAAGATATAAGAGTTTGTATCACATTTTCTGTTTGTTTTATTTCATAACTCAGACGGGGTTCGTGAAATTTTTAATTTTTTGGAGGTGTCCGCGGACTGAAAAGTTTGGGAACCTCTGTTTTAAATCATTTAAAATAGCTCTTTTTATATGATACTAACATGGCTTCTGCTTGAAAATAATCATAACTATACAAGTCCTTTACTCAGTTATAAACGAACGCCTATTTGAATATTTTGAAAAGTATGCAAACTTTTGATTATAGAGAATTAACTTAGAAATGATTGTAGCATTTTATGTATAAAAATGGTTTGAAAATTATTTTATATCGAAAATCTGTATATATTTCTACTTGTGCCACACTTAGAGCTGGGAGTTTATTATAATTATACGTTTGAGTAAATTTATGTATTTGTGTGTTTACTTATATTACATTCAAGAATATACGTGTTCTTTACTACAAGACATTAATATTACTATTGCCACTATTGCTATTACTAACCATTAGACAGCTTTGTCTAATTTACATTAAATGTCCCGAATACACAAAATTCTACGGACATAAGCAGGTTTTAAATAATAGAAGATACCAAAATAGTATTTCCAACGCAATTTTATATTAAATACAGGTATACACAATTTTAAATAGTATCAAAATGTATTAAGAAGTACAGGCCAGAATGCTCTGAAATACTGAGTCAACAATCTAGCGCTTTTCGATCATGCTCGTCTTGATGTGCTTTTGTGGACAACTTATTTACAAAGTTCTATAAAAAAACTGTTGTTATATTTCTTTCTTAATTGAATGTTATTTATTTATTATTCTTATTTATTTCTTAATCCATTCTTTTGGTCATTTATTGCATACACAGGACAATAGACTTTTTACTTAGTATACTAGTTGTTCTTTAACGACAAAAAATACTTTTTATTAAATATAATTCACATGTCCATTTTTTATTTCTCTGGTTTTTAAAAATTGATTTTACCTTAAACGTAAAACAAAGATACACACACACATTCACATGTGTTTTATTTATTGTCACTTGTAGCATTTTTTAGTGCGGTGAAACTCAATGGACACCAGACACAGAAAGGCAATAGTGTTCATTTACAACTTGGAATCAATCCGCAGTTACACAAAGAACAGTAATTAACTGATTGTGAAATCAACGTTATTAATAAAAGTTATGAAAACTGTGTTGTATGTCAACGCCAGAAGAAATATTACGAGCGTTTAATTAATACTTCAACTTAAGGAACTTGAATCTGTGAATAAAACATTGCAAACTACTTACAAGACAAAAGAGTAATTAACATATAAAAAATAATTTTTATTTTAAAAAATTATATTTTTATAAACGTTGAAGTAAGTTTAGAAAGTGTAAATGTAATAAAAAGAAAACAAAGGCGCCTAAAAAAGTCCCGTAAAAGTTTCAAAAAATTGTGGGTTAATGTATAAATGTAGCCATGAAATCAACCAAGTGCGGTTTACTCCGTATCACAAGACAGCGTAATATTAATTTTAGGCAATTAGGGGAAAGTCTGGAAAGTTATCAAAATCCATGCGATACGTTGAAAAATAAACCTGTAATTTTTAGAGTTAAATAAGTATTCTATTTGTTGCCTGTGCCACTGCGTAGATTAAAACCTTTCATTTCCATAAGTATTCTGCGATATTAAGTAGACACTGTATCCGTAACCCATGGTGCAGTACTTTTACTTCCTGACAAAGAAGTGCATAGAAATTTCTAAAACGTTTTCTCTGAAATCAGTTTTAACAGGCTATAGTCACTATTACCTATCAAATACTAACAGTCAGTTCTTAATCCGGCATAAATATTATATGTAACGTCATATTATAAGATTCAGTTATCGGTGTAGCTGGTTGGGTTTGGGTCATCCCAATAGCATTTGGCAAAACTGTCAGTTGTCTTTAATATGTTTCACAAGGGTACTTGCTGATACTCCTTAAGTATACACTATGGTGTTATTGGCCTTAAAAATAGGAGATGAAAAATATTTTCTTAAATCTGGTTAGAGTGGAACACCTGTTTGCGTGCAAATCCTACACTTGGAAATCAAATCCTACATAGACTTGGTTCCTTGGTTCAGTAGATGAGATTTCTTAAAACGGTTTTAGCATTTAGTGTTACTTGTAAACTTATATTTAATTAAAAGACACGTACTGAATAAAGATCATTAATAATAAAGCTTGTGATACATAAAGTTTAACTGACCACAAGTAATGAGTAGTTATACTTTTTCTCTCGCGCAAATAATTTCTGGACCCTCAAGAAACACACTTAAATAAATCATAATTAGATGATACACTTCAAATAAATTATGATAGTTCACGCAGTGTTATAATTTTTAGAGCATCCACCTTTTCTTCATTTTAAAGTATAACAGGATTTAAATGTGTACAATATCAGTTATATGTGTGTTTAGTATTAAACTGTATACGTTTCTTTAGTGCAATAGCCGGTTTTGGTAGGCAACAATGTATTTTTCAGATGTAGAAGGGAAGACACAGTGAGGGGCGGTAGAATTGTAGGAGAAATAAAGGGTGGAGTGTGATTTAGTTCTGATTTACCATTTGGAAAATTGGTAGTTATAAAAGCTGTTTTTACTCAATTTTGTAGGCTGTAAAACACACAAAACAAATTAATCACGCTGTAAATTGAGTACCACTGTCAGATTGTTTATGTTATCGTTTGTCAGTGGTTTTCATTGCCTGATGAAACAAATTTCGCGCCTCTCTTAATATTTTACACGATTACACTGTTAATCATGACATAAATATAAAGGTCAACATGGCTTCCACACAATCCCGTAATTTGCAATTAATAATTCAGACAACCACAGCAGAGCTGAACAACCCTAAAACAATAAATGGCTCTACCTCGAAACAACAATCGTCATTAAGTTTTTTGGTATTTTTAAAATAACTAGGAATTTTGTATAAAATGATGTATATTAATATTAAACTGCTTAATAAGTATAAAATCATAAACTGCACCCTGTAATTAGTACAATCTGATTATCGTTCTATTTGTACTTAAGAAAAGAAAAAGAAAAATTGTAGGTTTAGACAGAGTGTTCGAGCTATCTACAGTTTAGTTAAGTCACGGCTGTTAATGATCGGTATTGCGACAGCTCGTAATGCCCCACAAATGTCATGATGCTTTTGTAGTCAGTTTTACGCTAAGATCACTAATAAAAACTATGGATCCCAGTGGTACTTTTCCCAGTGGAAAAGTAGAGATAATCTCTGTTTCTACCAACTCGTGTAGTAGCAAACGGAGTATGGAGCCTCCTACTTTAGCAGAAGAGCAACGACCTTTGCAGTTATGTCAGATATATTTGCATATATTAAATTACAATTATGTTTGCATAGGTCGATCCAAATCATTTTAACGTTGTCTAATGGTGTACAAGTATCATGTGGTTGCCATTAACTGCCTGACTGTAGTACATACACTGGTTACCGGTGAATTTAAGGCAAGTTCACTGTATACGTACCAAGATGACGCGACGAACCGAGAAGAGTACCAGACCCATTTTGACAGAATATTGTGACAAAATATAGATATTTTATGTCAAAATATCAATATATTTGATTAAAATACAGAAGCTTTATGGCCGAAGTGTAGTGTTCGCGGTGACCCTAATAGTATATCATCTTGATTTAATAAATATTGTCAATATTTATACATTGACGATTCGGCCAAACTTTACATCAAATACATGCGCGACAGGAAGAAGAGAAATATTTGTGACAACATACAATTAGTTGCCCTTCTTATCACGGAAAAATCAAAGTATGACATTTAAGTGAAAATGAATTGATAAGTGTAAAGCAAAGCAATGCTACATTGTATATAAGATAAACTAATCGGAAACTCTTATGTACTAAATAAATACTAGTTCATGATAGTCGCTCACTATTTTAAAATAATCGATTAAAATTTAACGTATACCAATTTTAAACACTTATAACATATGGCTCGAGGTTTCAACTACGACAAAATTTAAAGCTGATACAAACACGTATTTGTACATTTTCGGTATATCCAGGTTAAAATAAGAGCTCTCTACAGAGAGAAACTATAGCAGACTAAGACATTTAATAACAATAAACGTTCTGAAAAATTGTTTCGGCATCTAAATACCGGGTATGTACAATTTTCTATAAGTATGTGCAGCATTAGGATTTGACTAACGATTATTGATTGCAAAAAAGTCAGGAAGGTGTAAGCCATATACACGTGCGCGTATACTGTCCACACAAGTAAATCTCTTCCCACGTGAGCCAGTTGTTACAGTCAAACGGCTTAATTTTATATTTAGTTGTTATCTTCTTTGTTAAAATAAAACGACGGAAGGTAAAAAATGGTTCCAAATATTTAAATTGTGTTTGGCGTGATTTATTTATTAATTATTTATAACTCTGCTGCCCTGCAATAATGCATGGTACATGATATTATATTTACAATACGTTATATTACTTGCAATCAGTACATTACATAAAAATGCAGACAACCAGTACACCAACTTGTTCAATCAATATAATATATAATCAACTCTTAATGTTAATATATATATATATATATATATATTGTAACCAGACCGCTGTATGCCGGTCGTTACAAAAGATAATAAGTTGATAGTAAATTTTATAAAAATAGAATTTTCAAATAGTAAAAGATTTTGTTTATGTTTATTAAAAGGTGTGTATAAGAAATAAATCTGTTTTAAAAGGTTCTTGTAAAAATTTTAATAACAGGCAGGTATTTATTGACCGCCGATGCACTTCTAGAAGATTTGAACCAAGTCTGGAGTTAAATAGTTTAACTCCAGTTAGCAATCGATTGGTGACTTTTCTGGCTGGTCCAATATCTCGTTCAAATAAAATATTTTCTTCTTAGTTAAGTCCTTCAGCCATAATAAATACTCTTAAATTAAACTGTGAAATAAGTAACAGATAAGAAATAATGGAAATATATAGATTTATTGACAATTTAAATAAATAATCGATTTTTTATCGATGGAGAGCAATTATCGACTCTGTCTCGGGAATTATCGATTGTGTCATACAGAACAAAATTTATGATATTTAATATATTAAAAGACAGGTTCTTTGAGCGATTAAAATTAATAGTCAGAGAAGGGTGACGAGAAAGTATAACATTAACAATTAACACAAATATAATAATTATTATTCAATAGAATTTAAATAATTCCAATATGTAATGTGTATGAATGCTGTCAAACCATACGCAGACGATGACGTCACTGCGGGATCGGGAAGGCTGGCTCTGCAGAATTAAAAGATGGCCGCTACTAGTCCTTGCGTAGTTACTGCAAAATCGACTTGGCCGAAAATCACGACAAAATTACCTTCGTGAATGTCTGACATCTTCCCGCACTGGTGTAATATGTCTGTTAAGTTATTTGGTGTATTCTGACGAAGTGTTCTGTGTAAACTTGTGTTGGTTAGTTTATTTTGTATGTGTTCACTTCTGTGGGTTAAAGTTTTCAAGATACGGTTAGGATTTGTAGAGTGAATTAGTTTAAATATATTGTTTTACTGTTTTATTTCACTTGTACTATGACGTTAGGTGTTTGTTTTCACTATTGTCGTGAACGTATGGATAGCTTTAGTTTTAAAAAGTGTCTAATTCGTCTAACTCTCGTTTCACTTATTTTAATGGCTAAACGCTAGTACCATTTTCGACTCGATTTAAAGAACGTTTTGTCACACAACTATTCAGCTTGATATTCAACAAAAGACTAATTAACTTGGTCATAAATCTGGCCCAGTTAATCTTTGAAAAAGTATTGTTAACATATTTCGATTACCTGTACACATGATAAAATATTACATTATATATGGAATTTATCTATTTTATTCATCACTTTTATGAATTATGAACCTTATTATTGGTTTAATCATCTCATTCCCTTTAAATTGATGTATTATAGTCCATATCTGTAGACATTTTGTGGAAATTAACAAATTTTGTTCACTTTTTGGAAATATAGGCTCAAATTGGATTTCCGTCTTTATACAAAATTCCTCCATTTTAGGTATCAGTAATACTATTATAATAAATTTTAATTAGTCACATTCCTCTTCCTTTCCTTAAATACATATAAATTAAACCCTTGAACTGGTTTTTTGTGTTAATCTGTAAATTTGACATTGCTCTTGAAAATTAATTAATTTATATATTTTGAAAATTTACAATGGTTTAAGGTATATTTCCTTATTATCATTTTAACTCATAGGATCATTTCCATTAGTGGTGAACTGAGTTATCTTATATAAATCTTGCTAGTTTACAGGATTTATAAGTGAATTATACTGGTTTATATTGTTTCTGTGAATTCACCAAATGGCCTAGATTTTAGAATTTTATATTTCTGTCTTTCTCAAATAAATTTAAACTTAACTCCTCCTCTGACTTTACATAATTACAATTATATGAAAATAACATGTCTTATAACTTATTGTGTGGTGTAGTAGTTAATTAACACTACGGTTATTAAAATAAATAATTATGAACATTGTTTAGCAATCTGCACAATTGAACATATTGCAGACATGGTTTGAACATATATCTTTTAACTATTTTTGAGTTAACATAGCATACCTATTTAAACATTATTAATATTATGTAGGCTATTATTTAGCAAACATAATTCTTTTTAGAACACATAACATAAATCTTATTTTCTAATAACTCTTACAAATACATTTTACTAACACATTGATTTTAGGACTGTGAATAAACAGTCTATTTAAACATTTTACACTTATTAATATTATATTAATCCCAGTCCTTTCTGGTTTAAACCATTATTATTTGTGATCCCCTACATCAGTAAACATGAACTCCTATACTCTATTTATTATCATTTTTTACAAATGTCTTGTAAATAAAGATTTACATTGAAATAATAAAATACTGGAAATCTTCCATTTTATTATTTTATTATGCTGTTTATTATTAGATATTAAAGTTGTTATATTGCATACTGATAAGTTATAGCTTCACCAACTTTAAGTGTATTGCATTTCTAAAAAACACTTACACAAATTCACTTTCACTGTTGGTTCTGATATTTTGAGTCTTATTATCTCAGACCAGACCTTTAGTAATCATGGACTGTTAAGACTAGTTTATTTTCTTTATTACCCAATAGCTTTAGTCGATTCACTTCTTATAACGCTATACAGCACTTTAGTTTTTTAAATAATTACATTTTTATAGGATTTTGGGTATGTTATACTTTCTTTTGCATAGTTTTTGTGGGTTTGGGGTTGATAGTAGTTTATATAATAATAGGTTTTACAACGGTGTTTCTTTCATACTATTTCTTCCTCTCCTCCTGTCTTCTTTCTTGTCCTTCTTCGTATCTTCCTTCTGGTCTTCCTTCTTGTCCTTCTTCTAGTCTTCATTCTTGTCCTTCTTCTAGTCTTCATTCTTGTCCCTCTTCTAGTCTTCATTCTTCTGGTTTTCTTGTCTTCCTTCTTCATTCTTGGATAAACCAAGGTACTTTGTGTGATCTCGACTGAGGTTTAGTTTGGAACATTTAATTTATTCACTGATACTGACTTTATTCTTCTCTACAGGTATCAGGGTATTGTTTTCTTCCTGATCACAAATTTTATTCTTCCCTTTTCTTGTTTTTGGGGTATTTTGGTATTCACTACTCTTTAATTGAGTCTCTTTTTTCTTGATATGGTCTTATATAACTGGTCTACTGCTCTTAGCTCCCTGGGTAAATTACGGATATTATAATATGAGTTGCTTCCAATACTTTCTTTGGTTTTTTTAAACAGTGGTTTTTATATATAATGTAATGAGGATTTTTATTTCATCGTGGTTCATTCCTTTGATTTATTTAAATGTCATTCAATATTATTATAACATTTGTTGGTGTAATTAAACTTTATGATTTCATATGACTTAAGATGTAGTGGATTTTCTGTCACGCTACAATATATATATATATATATATATATATATATATATATATATTACAACGATACAACTGTACATAAGTTGCATAATATATGTTGTATGTGTACAAATTTATATGTAATTTATTTTGTATAGCCCCACGTTCTTTGGGAGCCATATTAAGCAACGATATAACGTTGTAAATATAATATAATTTATATTTGTGATGCTCCACGTTGGAAGAGATAATTAATACGCAACAATACGATATACATAAAATAGGCGTGACTGGTCTCACGTTCAAGATTGACAAATTATGTAACAAAATAGCATTTGAATTGGGTTTCAGGTGTATCTACAATAAGAACTCTATGTAACTTGTAACGGTATTTCAAATTTATTTGATATTAATAAAATTGTGCACCTAGCACTTACTTCGACTTAAAACATTCGTTATTATTTGTTATTATGCCGTAAGGCTTATGCTATATACATCCTTACTGACTAAATATTCTATTCTACTAATTATTGTATTAAAGAAAAATCTCATTTCCAGACTACTCAGTCAATTAATGTGTTTCAAAATATCAATATTTGACTATCTTTTTATATATTGTAATGTACTCAAAATATCAATAGTTATTGAATTTATCTTTTGTTTCTCAGTACTGATTTATATCAAACACTAATTGTTTTCATTTAAATTCTTTGTATTCGTTTTATTTCAATACTAATTTCAGCTCTTGTTACGTTAATCGTATTTCTAAAACATCTATGATTTTAATTCTACTTTAAAATAAACATTGTCTCTTACTTTTAAATAAAACAAGAATGTCTTTAATTGTCTTTGAGTTCATTGTTCGATTAAGAGATAAATAAGTTGTTTATCACCTTATTGTCGTCAATCATACTCGATCTTTTGATCCATCTGTAGTCGTCCTCGTGTCGCACTCCAGCTCCTCTTGTCCAGCGTCGACTCTGTCTTCTGTCCAGCGTCGCCTCGCTCTTCTTGTCCAGCGTCGTATCACTCTCTGGAACTTCTCCTCGTGCTGTTTCTGACGTCAATGGATCTTCTTATGTGGATCTCCTTATGTAATTTTGTTATTATTTAAAAACAGTTGGTTTGACAATCGAGTTACATAACTGTATGTAACTGGAAGGATGAAATTATTTACAAAAATTTAAATATTCTGTGTGGACGGGCAGAAGCTCCCGCTGCACCGTGGATGATTTACGAAAGAGAACCACTGTAGCTTGTGTGTCCTATTTATACCCATGTCTTGGTCGACACCTGCAGTGGTACGAAATCGACATGTCAGAAACTGTCTCTGGATTCAGTTCCCCCACTCTTTGTCAATTTCGCTATTTCTTATATTTCTGCGAATTGCAGAGTCCTGTAAGTATACTCTTATACTTATCTTATAACTATTTTTACGACACATGTTCACTGTAATTTTGGACATTGCAACTTAACCCTTTCGATTTGTACACAGTTATTTCACTATTACACTCGTACGGTGTGGCACTTTCACATGGTTTTCGTACACAGTATTTAGTAAATTTTCTTACATTTTATTGTGTTTTTGGATTTTACTCTTTAATTATAGTTTATGAATAATTACGGGAAAAACAGTAATTATGCAATTATTCATCTTGGGGTGGTAAACTCGCCTGCATAGACCTGCGTTCACACACACTAGCAAAATACTGGTGTACACACTTTCAGTTACATTTGTGTGTGTGTGCACGTCGATTCAGGTCGAAACACCTGTTCATATTTTTGTCTGAGCCAAGCTTGCAATCCCTGACATGCTTATTTCTAATACATTATTAGTTATTTACAGTTTATTAGGTATATTTAAATTTTTATATTCAATGCTCAGTACATCACTTATTTGTACTGTCGCAATATATATCTTTATATCTTTACAGCTGTCGCCGTTTCTCCGTCCCCAACTTCCGTTGTAAACTATCATAGCAGGTAAGTTCTTCTAAATTTCTTGCAACCATTGTTTCCGCTACGTCATCTCGCCAACTCCGCCGTGGACGTCCTCTTTTCCTCCTCACCGGTGGTATCCATTCCAGTATTTTGCGGGGCCATCTGTCATCTTCCAATCTCTTCACATGCCCAAACCAAGTTAATTGTCTCCTTTCTATTTCATCTATTATTGTCCTGTCAATATTCGTCTCGGCATATTATGCAAATATGTTAATTTACATTAGAATATTAAGCTTTTACCAATTTCTAGTTATTATTATAAATTGTTTGCAATTTCCATAGTATTATACCCATAGAGCTCTTTCTTTCCTAAAATTTTGGAAAGCATTTTCTCCATTGATACAGGAAATGTCATCCGATAAAGCAAACAATTATAAAACGTACACTTACTAAACCCGTTATATACGTAACTTTTTTATATAAATACTAATTAAATAAATACATTTTAATTAATCAAATAAATATTAATTTTAATTATATTGATTTATAATTAAACAACTTTACACAAGCGTAAATATGTCTCTGATAAATGTTCTGTCAGCGGTTTATAATCTCTTAGTCGTTTTAATGAACGCCTATTAATTTCAAGGAAGCAGAGACTAAATGTAAATGTCTTTGTGTGTTTTGCGTAGGCCGTTACATGTAACAGTTTAACGACGAAACGCAATAATTAACGTAAGAAAACGGTAAATTATAAATTAAGTCTCGTGTGTCACGCGAATTCATCATTTATAACTCAAGTAATTAACAAGTATCTGATGCATGAGTGTTTCACACAGTCATAGGAATTGAATATTATTATAATGCACAATATGCTAAATGCAGAATACAGTTTACGTTACATATATATGTGTTTATTTATTACGTCTTCTTTATTTTCGACAAACATTAATTGAGTCAAAGATAAATAATTATAATAAACATGAAGTTTTGGTAACATGATCTCTTACAAATTAATTATTTTAATAGTACACAGCCTTAAAAATATAGGCAATAGAGCTTTTAAAGCATTGGTATTTATTGTTTGAAATAATGATAAAGCTATACAGAAACTGCCAAAAAAGAAGAAAAACACGTATACAGTTTACATACTCTTAGACACACACCACGTTTAACAATAAACGTATGACTTATAATAAAATATTTTAAGCACATCTTAGAACACATACTCAGGGTTGTAAAGATTCGAGAAACTTCATTTTACTGAGCGTCATACAAGTTTGCTGGAAAAGAAATCTCGCTGCACACAAACTTTGTGTAGCTGCAAAAACACGTTAATTTAGTCTCCGACAGTGCGTGGAAAACCGCTGACGGTAAATTTACTTTTATTGGGAAAAAACGCTTGTGTTTGCCAACAAATACACGTGGAGAACAAAATTTAATTCTTATGGACAGTAAAAGGCGTTTTATGAAAAAATATTTAATCTTGTTGGATTTTTCCTAAATTAACTAACAATATTGCAAATAATATAGAATGTGTTGGAAAACCTGTAATTTTTTACACTGTAATTAAGAATTGTAAAGGTGATAGTAATTTAAGTGAAAGACATATATAAGAATTAGTAAACAAGCAATTTCTTAATACGCGTAAAAATATGGTTTCTAGTCTGAAATAAAGATCTTAATATTGATAGTAATAATAACGGCTCCTTTTACCTATATCAAGATATTCAAAAATAGATAAAGTAAAAATTATTTGATAGTAAGGTACAAAAGTAATAATAATTGTTTCGTTCTAACGGCACGCGTAAAACTTGTGAGCGAAATCTAGTATCAGTCCACCATTTCCATGATTTGTCATGATCCTTTTTACTCCTTGGTTTGCAGCTCAGATCGCTTAAATGAGGCGGGGTGTTCGTCATTTGTTGTGCGAGAAAATTTCAATTCTGTCCAATAGGTATTATATTTGCTACAATGTATTAAAAATTATCCATAGATTTTCTTTGACATCATTATATTTGAGATCACCACACAACTAGTAATCCTTTGCGCATCTTACGAAATCATTTCTGAATCCTGAATCCAAACATCATACTGTACGAATCCCACCATTTCCTGGCGTTATTAACCATAACTTTAAAATGTTCCTAAATTTCATTAGTCCATGAAGTCTTTGAAAGTAAATTATATAAATAATATATCTAAACATTGTTAACATATAAATAAAACTGTGGTAATCAGATAATGACTTTTCCTATAGCAAAAAAATGTGGTAGTTGAGCGCGACGACAATACTTTAAAATGTTGATTTCAATATTATCGTAAGATAATTTCAAAAAGTAATTTGAAAGGTGTTATTATCTAACGGTATGATGAAAAGTCTTAACTTGTACGAACTTAATTTTTTGACAACGTACCGTTTAGTGTGTAGACGTCGTACCCTCTAACCATAAATACATCTAAGACGGAAAATCTAGTAGCAGGAAACTTAGTAAGTTTAGAGATGCTTAGAGATTGTTATAAATAATAAAATGTAACACATGTGAAAGCAGTACGGAGAAAATAGCTAGTATAATATATCAAGAAAGTGGCAGTTGCTGCTATTTGCTAATTAAATGGGATACTCTGGAGTAATAGCATTTCTCAGAACACCAACAGAAGTATCTTGATAACAATAGGAAATATTGTAACATACAGTACTAAACAACTGGCGTACATTCTGACAGTTGGCCAGAACGGATAAAATAAGTTTGAAAAATAAGAAGGCTCAAGGGGAGTTAATAGCTGCATACTTGAAATCGTCAAGTTCAAGAGATTCAGGTGGTGCTGGCGTGTGCAGAGGATGGACGACAAGAGGCGGCTCAAAAGAATCAAACTGAAGGAAAAGAGGCCGACTGAGTAAGAGTGGGAACACAAAAGTGAAGATCGGTTTAGAAAATAGAGGGTCTGAGTGTGGCAAATGAACGGACCGCAGGCGTTGGCAACTGGGATCCGAAAGGCGGCGACAGACGTAAAGAAAACTCACGTATGATGCTACTGTCTAGCCACGACTGGATGATCGAGGCTGCTCTCCCCCACCACGAGGCCGCTTGTAAGCGAGGTAGGGTGAAATATGCCTATGTGTACTAGCCGTTTGGTTTACCCCCACTTAGCCTACCGTAGTACCCGGCCATGCTTCTCCCACCTTACACAATGCTCAATCATCGAATCGTGGCCAGACCTTTACATGAAAATGTCCTACTTGTGTATATACTTTAAATAAAGCTTGGTAATAAATATGTGTACTATGTATTTGTTTATATTTATATATTCAGTAGACAAAAATTTTGAAATTAAAGTTTTTTTTATATAATTAATTGCTGTTTACATATTTTCGTTGTGATACTCGAATTAAATCACAAAAAGCTCTGAATTATTCGCCGTGGCTGGAATTCGTTACTAGATCTATGCATGATTTTCGTGTATGGACAATGTTCTAAAAGTCTAGATTAAATGGCCTAAAGACATGATCTCCTACCAAATTAATTATTTAAATCGTATACAGTCTTTACATGTTGTTTTTAAAGTAAGCTAACTAAAAACGCTGATCATCATAAAAATTGAAGCTTCCGGATTCAACTTAAGTCAAATTATTTTCCGGGCTGTTGGGCTGATGTCCTCGTTTAGTAGACACAAACGTTTCGACTGCAGCTGCGGCAGTCGTCTACAGTGGGTCTTCTGTCCTGCTCCTCTGGCGACTAAATGACGACCCAAACCGTCGCACATTTCTCTTATATAGCTGTCCGGGCTGCTATCTGAGTGGCCGAGAGCTCGTCTAATCCCGTTGTTGACACAGGCGAGCAAAGGGTTTGGTCAAGCTCTCGGCCAGTCGGAGAGCAGCCCAAACCCGGACAGAAGACCAATCGCTCAAGAGAATATGGTAGTCATTTTTGTCAGTAAGTCATTTCTGTGGTAGACAGTATACTAATTTTTAGTATTTTAAGGAAAACTGTACCTAATATCTTTTAGCCATCTGCTTTCTACTAACAACAGTTCATATTTGAATCAAGGAAAAATTATCAATACTACTGAAAACTATTTACCAAAGTTAATAATTAAGGCAAGTTCTGAATTCTATTAGTTTGAGTTTCAAGGTCTAAAAAACGTAATTAACAAGTTATTATTCCAGCCTTTTTGTCACCCAACAGAATAATATATAACTAAACAATATACCGGAGTTACCAGAGTTTGAAAAAAGTTTTAGCTATTATACACTGTTGCAAATTGCGTCAATTTCAATTTCAAAGACGGATGAATAAAATAATCTTATTTTAGAAATATCACCGCCTAATGCAGACATTTCCCTAAACTAAACTGTTTGTAAACAATAAAAAGTTACTTAAATACTTTATGTTGTGGTAAATATAAAAAACATTACAAACAAAAGGAATAGAAAGATAAATAAATAAAATAAATTAAAACGACTTGGAGTACCGGAAGGTAGTTGAAATGTATACGGAACATATGAGACCGATGATATACAAAAGTCAAAAACTACATACTATAACGTAAAAAAACAGTAAATTGTTTAGGAAAATACGGTAAATAATTTTGTGTAATAAACTAAAAATAAATTCAAAAAATTATTTTGTTAAAAGGAACGTTTTAAATATTCAAATGTAGGCATACTTCTTGTTCAATAATTTACTTTTTAAAGGTAATTTTTATCCTTATCGGTTTATAATGTGTAAGAAGAATAAGCAAATACTTATGTTACTTTATAAAAGAACGTTTCATAAATATTTTTAATACGTTAATGGAATAAAATGATGTAGAAAACCCGAGAAAACATGCAATTTAAAACGGTTGTGTTGTTATGACCTTCTGAGAAAAGTCAAGAAAAAATTGCATGCCTCTTGTGGAGAGTCTCGATAAATAGCTGAGATCAAGAAAGAAAAACGACCTTGCCGTTTTAATCACAATAAATATTCTTTGTTTTTTTGTACAAATAGAGCAATTATAAACACGCGAATGTCCTCCTAAACATTGTTACGATAATTACATAGATTTTAATAAAAAAACAGTGCCAGAAACATAAAACAATTACGTATATACTGTTTGCGTCGTATAGATGTTTTCTATTTTATTTGCGCACTATACGCAGCAAAAATATAAAGTCAACGAACTAAATAAATTACATTTGACTGTACTACAAATTAAATATTAATACTTGTCACTATCACATTTATTAGCGTACTGAACTGAGATCATTAGCATAATTCGTGAAACTCTTAAGTAAACCACATTTGTTCACACAACAGGTTTGTATAGGCAATCAACTAAGTCTATGTGAATAGTCTTTAAAAGAAACTGCCACAATCTTCTACACCACGCAAGCAATTCGCAAGCTTTAACCAGACTTCTATAATGCTGCCATCTTCCTGACAGAAATAAGATAACAATGATAATGCAAGTTCTTTACGTATCGTCGCCGATTCAGTATATTGTGCGTCTAATATAAACAAAACACTTGAGACCTAAATTACTAAAAATTTAGTAGAGCAAGGTTTGTTACGTAAATATAACTTTTCTTTACACAAATCAATTGTTAAAATTGTCACAAATTTCCAGGCTTGTAGACTGTGGTCCAGATTGTCTATATCCGTGACGAACATCTTCTGAAGTGAATTTAGACAGTCTGGAGTACGGTCTAACAGCCCAAACTATTTTGACAGCGTAAACACGGGCCCTTAAAACTCTCATTCACTTAAGAATAGTGAAAGTTGTTTGTACGGAAAATAAGTTAAAATCAACAAGAGGCGTTCTAATGTTTAGAGGACAGCCCTATAATAGATATTAGTAAAATCTAGAAAAGCTAAAAACATAAGAATTTTCTTAAGTCTGAAATAAACATAATAAGTAAGTAATGTATTAGTTATAAGAATAGGATTTTGGTAAAATACATAGATGAAGAAAGTTCAACTGGGAGAAAAAGGCTGAAAATATTACTAGAAGTTAAACTATATCTCGTGAAACACTAGACAGTACACTTTAAGTTGCAAAAATAGAAAGTTTTTTTCAATTATTAGAAATTCGTACAAATTGTAATATTAACAACATATATGAAGCTCCAACAACAGCTTGTTGAGAAAGCCATAGAAAACGACCCTTCACTGGTGAGAAGCCTTAAATTTAAAAGAGAAATCGAGGCAGCGACCCTTCCTTACACTGAAATGTATAATTGTTCTGTCAAACAATCACAGATCACAAAATATTTTCAACCATCAACTAGCAAATAAACTTGAACTTTCAATATGTATAAGCTACAGTATAGTCAATATCTATGTGTGTTAATATTACTGCTTAATAAACATAGTACGTACATATTTTTTTCGTTTCAATTAAAATTTTACAGAACCTAACCCCCTTTTATACACGGGAAGATAGTCTCAACATTCGCGATTTTGTCATTCGCGGAGGTTTCCGCTTCGCGATTTTGTCATTCGCGGAGGTTTCCGCGAATGTTAAGGGATTACTGTATAACATTCACAGATTCTAGTTCATTTAATTATACATTACTATGTAGTATAATATTGAAAAATTATTATATGACACGTTCCAAACTACTCTAAACGTACCAATATAATAACGATAATTGCTGTTTACAGGTGGCAACAGTAAACGTTTTAGAGTATTTTTGTTCTGCTCGAGTTGCGTGAATTATTAATTATATATCATGTCGTTGTATGCAAGCCATATTAAACTGTTTATTTATGTCATGAAATAATAGGTGTGATTGTGTGAAATATTTCGGGAGGTGCTAAATTTGTTTTATTAGACAATGCAAACCCACTAATGGATAATATCATAAACCAGTTTGACAATAGTAGTCAATTTTTAGTGTGATTAATTTGTTTGGAGCTTTTCCCATCCCACAAAACTAAATATAAGCGCCTTATATTACTGGTAATTCTACTAAGAGATAAATCAAAAACCAGTATAAAACACATGGGCACATTGTCTTTATTTTGCTCTGTTTGTTTCTCTCATATTTTGTCCTTTTAATTGCGTCTCCGTTAGTTTCCAAATACATTTATTGTTTACTTACATAATCTGAATATATGCACTAAAGAAAATTAGATCGAATTAGCAGCAGATAGGCCTATATAACTAACATTCTAGGTGAGTGTACTTAATACTTTACAATATGGAGAAGTAGGATGCTACACAAATAGCCAAGGTATTTATAATACTGCAAGTTACTACCATAACCTTATTGTAATTAAATTATCAATTTGCAAGATATTTAACTATGTTTTGTAAAGTAAATTATTTGTATGACAGGGGTGGAAAAATATGTAGGCTATATTATTTCTCACAATTTATTACAAGTAAAATATTTGTAAAACGAGATCCTTTAAAACAAATTGTATAATTAATTATGATCTTTATACACGTATTTAATAAAACGTAACCAGGAATGATAAGTGTTACAACTATAGTCTCTTAAATCATAACTACAGGAGTTCAAAAAATTTGTGTAACAATAATGAGATTCTGAAAGATGATTTAAACGTTGCTACGGTCGTCACCTCTGAGCCAATTATATCCGAGGCCTAAAATCAGGTTCCAGAACAAGAGCTTTATCCGTGAACATGTCGTCAGTCTATTGCACAACTCCCAACCCGCAGGACCAGGAGTACTATATATCCCAAGACCGGGTGCCTTCTCTACGGGTGATGAGCTCGGTCTGCCTATAGGGCTGTGAAAGAGATAACTACGATGGGCAAGATTAGGTAAAAGGATCATACGAGATAGACGTAAGGAGATGGACGTTGTGGGACATTTTTGTCCACCTGGGCTAAGGCCTGTCCACCTTGGGAGACTTATCAGTAACTACACGCTTCATGTACAATGAAGGAGCAATGCGAGGATGCACAAAATTATATATAGATATAACCACGGTGACGGTAATAGAAGGCCAAAACAGAGGCGGATTGATCAGGTCTCAACAGACTGTCAGCCTAAATGCTTGGTTGGAAGAAGAAGAAGAAGAAGAAGAAGAAGAAGAAGAAGAAGAAGAAGAAGAAGAAGAAGAAGAAGAAGAAGAAGAAGAAGAAGAAGAAGAAGAAGAAGAAGAAGAAGAAGAAGAAGAAGAAGAAGAAGAAGAAGAAGAAGAAGAAGAAGGAAATATGTTTTAAAAATATTGTCTCTTATGATATGCAAACGCACACCGCCTAAACGTATTTAGAAATATTATTATGTCTGTTAGTAAATATACTAGACGTCTCTTCTTTCACGAGCCAACAAGAAGCCATGCCGGCTGGCTCGTGTAAGTTTGCATACAATATTAGGAACCATTTAAAATCACCGAGTTTTACGATTATTTCATAGTAAAATTTTGACTTTGATGTTTGAAACAAACTATTATGTTTCAGTAGTAGTTTCAAGGTTAATTTATTTAAACATTTACCTTAAAATACATACATAAAACGGCTTGTTTTATTAATAAGTACTAATGTTGTCATAAAGTATAGTAGTTGAACGCAGGTCGCTATACTTCCTTTATTACATATACTTCATTATGAAAAAATCTTAGTGCTCAAAGGTTGTATATGATAATAACGCTTTGTGAAGTTCGTTCTTAGAGAATTATTGGATTACTAGAAAGATTTCAAATGAAGACATTTATGTAATTTCATTAGATCCAATAATAACGTCTGTTAACGCATCATTATCAGAAATATATGTCCATGTAAACATGCAGTTACTTATGGGTGTGCAATAGAGTGAACGTTGAGATAAACTGCGTACTATTTCATTCAAACGGATTTAAGTTTACGAAGACACTGCTCTAAATATAGTGAGTTATATAGACCTCCGTTATGAGATACCAATGCACATCGCAGGCGCTATCATAAATATCGAGTTCATTCATTTTTTCATGTGCGCATGTCTCTCGCATCATAACTACATCTAAGTCTCAGAGACTTATACTACCAACATATGTAATTTAGAGGTGCTCGATAAGCCTAAACGATTAAACAGGATTCCTTACATAATGACTTTTCCTACGTATTAATTTTTCCTTCCGTTGGAAGAAGTCATGCAGTAATTTTCCGAATATGGAAAATATGAGTCCGATTTACTACTACTGCTACTGCTACTGCTACTGCTACTGCTACTGCTACTACTGCTACTACTACTACTACTACTACTACTACTACTACTACTACTACTACTACTACTACTACTATTATTTCTAGTATTCTTTTTTTGATGCAAATGCTGCAACTTCCGATAC
The DNA here is from genome assembly GCA_034769895.1 of Magicicada septendecula. Classification (NCBI taxonomy): domain Eukaryota; kingdom Metazoa; phylum Arthropoda; class Insecta; order Hemiptera; family Cicadidae; genus Magicicada; species Magicicada septendecula. Next base: position 144,340,599 of record CM068367.1, on the reverse strand, counting down.
CCTAAGCGATTTTAGATTTGAAATATTGATTGAATACGAAGTTTAAGTATCAAGTGATTCAAGAAAACAGCATTATTGTACGCTTTCTTAAGTAAGACGTAATTGTTATGCGTTTGTTCGCGTTAAAATTTAATTCCTGGTAGAAGAACAAGTAGAGCTATGTGGTTTAGTTTCTGTTAATTAAAAACACGTGAGTCTGTTTGAAGTAATAATTTATGTCACTGAATATATAAATGCTGACAAATTTGTGAATTACCTTATGAAGATTTATCTTGTACGTATAGCACTACAATTTCTAATCTGCAAATCCAGTGCAAACTACAGCTCTAATCTAAATGCTTCAAAAACTCTAAGAATAAAGTGCGAGAGTAGGGTTACCATATGGTATCCAAAACGACATTTCCTCCTTTTTCAATTAAAATATAATGTCCTCCATCCACCTCAAAATGTCCTCCTTTCTTGGTTTACACTGCTACACACACACATGCACAAAGAAACTATCATATCATAGAGTAGAAGAAAGTAGAAACAGGTAGTAAACGAGAAAAGTAGAGGGGATTGGAATTGAAATGGAATACGGAGTGGACCGGAAAGGGGGCAACAAGTGAACAGCTGAGAACGAATGTAACCGAACCGACACGAAACGTTTGCTCAACCACGAGTCTACTACTCGAGTGAGTCACTCGTTTCTGTTGTTTTCACCCGTCCCCATCGCTAAGCCAGTGTCGACCATATTCTGTTTGTGAGAGGACGTTTCATTCGTTTGACAATCGTGCGCGCATTACATTCTATTCACCGTCCACTTCTCTCACTAAACTAGTGACTTGTAATATAATTGTGTGGCCCATATCATAGTGATGAGTTCTAATAAGCGAAAGTGCAAATTTACTGACATTTTAAAGACAAAATTCCCGTGTTTTGTGAAAGGTCGCGATGACTATGACGCTAAGTGTCTCATTTGTGATTGCCACGTTGATGTCAGCAACAAGGGTGGCGTTGCTTTAGATCGCCATGTTGATACTGAGAAGCACAAGAAGATGGTTCGAGTTTCAGCTTCATCATCAAAAGTCACAACATTTTTTGCCCCATTAGCTTCAGATGTTATTAAGAAAGCGAATGCTGCGGCGGGAACTCTGGCGTTTCACACCATCAAACACCACCAGTCGTACAAATCGATGGACTGTACGGCTACATTGACACGACAAGTATTCGACGATTCATAAATTGCCAAAAACTTAAAATGTGCTAGAACCAAGACTGAAACTATTATAAACCACGTGATAGCTCCACACACAATTTCTAAAATAAGTGAGACTTTACAAAATATAACCTCCATTTCAATTGCTACAGACGCCACCAATCATGGCTCGGAAAAACTGTTCCCCATAAAAATTCAATATTATAACTGGGCTGAACACGGCATTGAAACAAAAATTCTTGATTTGCATAGACAATAACTAACTATTTGTTTCAGACTCTTAAAAACCACGGGTTGACTTCAAAGTGTGTTGCCTTTACAGGCGATAACGCAAATGTTAATTTTGGAGGAGTTAATAGAAATCCCGGTCATAATATTTATACCCTCTTAAAGCAAAATCTCAAGAATAACAACCTTATCGGAATTGGTTGTCCTGCCCACATTATTCACAACAGCCTTCATCATAGTGTCGATTCAATGAGAGTAGATGTGGAGTCAGTTATAATGAAAATTTTTAATTATTTTTCTATTTACACCGTGAGAACTGAAGCCCTAAAAGAGTTTTGTGACTACGTCGAAATTAATTATCAACCTTTACTTAATCACAGCAAAACAAGATGGCTAAGTTTGTTCCCAGCAGTAGAGAGACTGTTGAAGTTATTTCCTGCTCTCAAAGAATATTTTTTATCCCAAAATCAGCCGCCTTACATACTGAAGACATTTTTTGAAAACCCATATTCGGAAGCATATTTGTGGTTCACGCACTTTTCGATATCTGTATTTCAATCAAGCCTGGCATCTGTAGAGCAGGAAGAGAACTCAATACTGGAAATTACGAACATCTTGGAATCAATATTGCGTTTGCTGCGAAACAGAATTGAAGACAAATTCGTGCCCTTAAAAGTGAAACAGCTTGTTCGTGGAGCAAATGGTTCGAACGAAGAAACGCAGAGCATCTATGACGAATTTCAACAAGTTTACAAAGCATCCCTTGAATATTTGGAAAAATGGATACGCCCGTTGGCGGGTGAGTTTAAGTGTTTTGAATGGATTACGAAAAGTACAAATATGAGGATTTGATTCCATGTATTGAGTTCTTGTACAAAAGAGGTGTTATCATTGATGACGTAAAACTATACGACCAATTTTCCAACCTGATTCCATTCCTCAAATCCGAAAAGATTAAGTCGTCGAAGACTATAGGCTGCATGAACAATGGAGGGTATTTTTTAAATCTTGCCCCAGTATCGATTGCTTTTCGGAACTACTTAAAATATGTGAATTTTATTTTTGTATTTCTGCTCATAATGCAAACGTTGAGAGGGTTTTTTCGCTGATAAATGCTCAGTGGACCAAGGAGCGGAATAGACTTAATGTGGAGTCAGTGAAGGCCGTAATACTCACACAATACAATTTTAAGGACATGATGTGCATGGATTTTTATAGTTATCTGTTAAGAAACAAAGAACTTTTGTCAAAAATAGGCAGCTCTGAAAAGTATGCCTAAATAGGTAGTAATCAGCACTATGCTGTAAGATTATTTTAATGTTGAAGTTAATGTTTTCTTTCGTAATAAAAGTTTATATCTTAAATTTTGTTTTATTTTGAAATGTCCTCCATTTCAATTGAATAGATTGTCCTCCTTTTTCATTTTTGCATGTGGTAACCCTATGCGAGAGTCACTTGAGACGTCGTTAACTGTTGAGGTTTGTATGCGACACCGTGGGACGCCGCTGTAAACTGATAACGTGCCTGTCCGAGGGGAATTATTAATGACCGTTAGATTGCCACTACCTTCTTGTATGTCGATACACGTGCTTAACATTTATCTGGTCTAAAATCTCTAAATCTCCAGTATCAGCGCGTTATAAAGTGGAAACCAAGCTCAAAGTAATTAAGTTTAAGCTTAAAAAGGTTACACGATTTAAGTTTGTCAAGTTTATATCATAACTTTAATATAATTTATAATACTTTGAGTAAACTGGAATCTTTAGTAGTGTAAACGATATTTCAATGTCGTTATTCTATTGGAATTAATCAGATTTTCTTCTCTTTAAACTAATATTTTGCTCATTTCTTACTTATATTTATTTCTAAAGAGGTGAGATACTGTTTAGTTATACACTATATAAATCAATAGTGAGTTCAGATATTTTGTTACAGTCTCATTACAAGATGATTATGAAAAATTTACAATTCAATGTTGTTATAAAACTCTTATAACTTTTACGGACCTTAAAACCTTTAATAAATTATATGAAACGTCATAAAAAATAAAGCTACCTCTGTCTTGCGTTCACGATACCGCAGTTACGTAAGCTACGTTTTATCGTGACAATATTTATAATAGTTACTACTAGTAACAAACAAAACATAATTCGTTGTTCAAAAAAATAGAAAATTTAAATAATTTAGAATTACATATTTTAAATTGCATTAAAACTTTTCTTAAATGTTTATAAAAATATAGTTTCCAATATACGATTTTTATTAAGCGATATTATTAGAAGATAAGTGTATAATAATAATAGGAAGTAATAAAAGACGTATTTAAAATACTTAAAATAACTGACAGGAATGTATCACACACGGTCGCGCTCAAACATATATGCACACATGAACTCACAGATACACAGAACCAGAAAAATGGACGCCTTCCATTAATCCGTAGAAAGCCTTTATGTTATACTGGTTTTCACACACGAGCGAATTCCTGGTACGTGAAAGCTTTAAGATTTCCAGAGACACGAACTGCTGGAAACAGACAAGAAGTTCTTCAAAGAATAGATTGGCGACTACTCTACAGTGGTGAACACATTGTGTACTCATTATTTATGAGCATATTCTCAGTATTTGTTATGTTACTTTGCATCATTTGGTTTTGTTTTGTAAACGGATTTGCACAGTTCATAATCACGTTTTGAGCGATGAATGAAGATTAATTTGCTCCTATCTCTCTGTGTGAGAGAATTTTACAAGGAATAAATTGTAGTGTACTAAATGTCATAATTAAACTTTAATTTAATCCACTCAATATTTTTGTGTTAATCGTACTTTTGCTTTAATCAGTTTTTGCATGAAGACAATAAACTGAAATCGATTTTACGACAAGTAATACTGTACCAAATTCAGAAAGTGGAACAAACGCGGTTAGATACAATTATCAGTTCATTCCCATAATAGCGTGCTTTGCCTGGTAATTATATAAACTGCGTTATTCTGTTCATCGGATGTTTATATACCTTTTATATCCCTATGCCATAAGGATTACGTTATTATAATTGTGCCTTTCAACAAAAAATTAATTTTTAATAGAATTAATATAAAATTTATAACTAAAATTATGCATCATTTGGGACGGATAGAAAGGAAATTAGAAACACAAAGAAATTTTTTTTAATGGTTTAAAATTATCTAACAGAGAATTATTTCTTACAAACAATCTTTTGCAGCATTCACTAAACACTGTGAGGATCACTTAATTCCTGATACGGAAATCTTGGAAGTAACGCTAGAATAGGCAGAATACTGAAGTATTTTTTAACCTTACAAAAATACATGAATAAATAATGGAGAACTTTCATAACATTTTCAACTTATTTAAGACAAACAATTTAGTGTTTCTGTCTGTTCGGTTTTACGTTTGTTTGTTTGATAGTTTTATTTTTTAACACCTGCTTCTGCTGGGTATTTTCAAAGATGAAGGCAGAAGTTTATAACAGTTTGCAAACAATCATTATACATTATTATGATTAAATACATCATTATATTACACATAATGTGAGTAACACATAAAGTCATGCAAAGAAAAATCATCGGAACTATATGGTTGGGTAATTGGTTATAATTCGATTACCCAACCATAGTACAAGAAAAGAAAAACAACAATGAAATCATCGGCAAGCTTACGTGTTATGTGAACGATGGCGTTCGTGTTCATTAACACTTTTGTATGTTTCTTTTTTTCAATATATGAACAGTAAGTCACCTAGCTGTCAAAATATTCTTCTTTCAAGCTGTTTATTTGCTTCCTTTTTATTATTTTCATATTCCAGAAAGAGGCCTTGCATAGGTACGCTGAGGTAAATAATAACTTGATAAGAGCTTCAGCCGCCTTGAAAATGTATGTGGTCATCAGTGTGCAGCGTAGACAACCTTCGCGAGCAACTAAAAATACTCTTGTCAGCCGCCAGCATCACATACTGTCTAAAGATACTATCAAGGACACAGAGCCCGAGAAGATTTTCCTAATTTTTTACGAAGAAAATAAGTGGAAAGTAATTATAGAATTTAACGGTTCGACGACTCACCGGATTTAACGTTATTGCAGATTAACTTTTTAATATGAAATTGTAGTCCTATACTTAAATTGTTAACGTTATGTAAAGGTAAGTACATAATATATCAATCAAAAAATATTGATCTGAAAATCTGTTCTGTGCTTTGCTTTTATTATCTTCATATTCAAGAAAGAAGCTGAAATAAAGTACGTGAATTGGTGGTATATAAAACAACCTTGATAAGAGCGGTCAAGGTTCAACTTGACAGCGGTCAAAATTTCAACTGCTTGAAAATTTAGTAGTCATGATTGTGCAGTGCAGACAAACTGTCGCTAGCAAACGAAAAGCCCTTTGGGGTCTACTGCTAGCTGGCAACAGACGATCCGGTGATCACTTAAATGCAAAATGCTACAGATTACACCCATGTAACCCAGTATAAAGTGTTGATGGCACTAAGTTTTCAGCGGAACAAGATGTATAGGAAATATCTGCTGAGAGTCTGTAAAACTGTCGATTAAACAATATTTTTGTCTTTCTGGGGAGTCAGGTTTCAAACTTGTAGAGGTCTTAAGAGTGTCACCATTATTTCTGAGATGTAGAAAACAAAACGCCCTTACTCATTAAAATTATGACAAAAAGCAAACAAATGATACAACAACACTCATCTTTGCAAAAAGGTAAGATTTTTAATAACGTATATAAGTATAACCTATAAATTTTCGTTGCAGTTTGCAGCAAAAGGTTGAAAGTTTGCACAAATTGAGAAGACAAAACTTTTCTTCCTGTTATTTTACACCACGTGTTTGAGTTAAGCAAAAACTTTTAAAAATCTTACTTTAAACGCTTCGAACAGCTCGTGTCTGAGCTTAACAAGAAACGTAATTTCAGTAAAGCCTGGTTGAGAACACGTAATCCTTGACATTATACTTTGATATAAGTTTTGGGTTAATAGGGTGATTCCAAGAAGTTTACTTTGCTTTAAGTAGGTTAGTATACGATTAAAAGTGGATACTGCTCATTGCTTGCTTAATATGTCACACAAACACACACATATTTTTTTAGGTAAGTTATTTCAAATTTTTAAATCTTCTTCATTGATTTAAACATTATCACATTTTATCAATTTTTTACAACTACATTTTATTTAATTCCATATTCTCAAATATTTTAATAAATTTTCATTTAATTAGAATCTTTCCTTTAGTTCAATGTTGAGAAACACTCATGTTTCATTATATTTTTGAAATGTCGTCAAAATAAACCTTTAGCTTCACAGTTATATTTAGACTGTCAGTAAGAATAAACTTACCAGAGAACATTTCAGCTGTATAAATATGTCAATCAATAACACAAGCAACAGACCTGAGTGAAACGATGTAGACGGGGACCTAATAATTAAAAGCGGAACGATCCCCTTTACTATGAGAGATCACGTGTTGACAAACATATTTAAGTTAACGACGATTAGGAAACCCCAGTTTTGTGGAGGGATAATACTGCTAAACTCTACCACGGATAGTTGAAAGATAAGACGGAGCATGGAAAACATAATTTAAAAGCAAATCCTAAAAAAGAATTTACAGAAAATTATGTTTGACCACACTTCGCAAAGCGTGGTAAATATATGTTTTTAAGTTAAATGAATATATCATATCTGTTGATATACATGAAAATAATATACCTTTGTATTACGTTTCTTTGTAGTTAAAAGATTCAAAAGAAGTTAGTGTCAAGAGTCAGTGCAGAGGCGGTGATAGTAAGTGCGAGTGTTTGTGCACAAGCAAAGAGTGTCTATCGTTGTTAGAACAATCAGGAGGCGTCAGTTCGGTGACTGTTGAACTTGAAATTCGTTAGTAGAATCCAACAACATGTACACAAAGGTGTCGGGCGGCCTGCCACTAGCCATCTAATGAACATCGGTAGAGCCACACTCCATGTGGTATGACATCCTAGCTTCGTCTCAAGTGTCACTAAGCAACTGAATGGAAGTACACAAGCAAAATAAACAGTAAGCGATTGTGTGAGATTATGTACGATCTAACACATTTCCTATAAACAGAGTAAGTGATCTGGACGTCTTCAGGGGCCGGTGATGGTGAGTTCCTTTCTTCATGTTATCGGATTGTATTTTGAGAATAGAAATAAGTATAATAGCCTACTAGTAAGCTCGATGAACGATAGAACTCGCTTACTCTTTGAACGAAGTAAATTTACTATTAGGTGACTTTCAATATTATATAGATACGTGTTAAGAGATATTAATTCTCTCAGTTATTGAAGAAACATTTTCGTATTTTGAATACATTTTTCTGTAACGTGATCTTTCATATTACAGTAGACTTTTGCAGTTTTCTTAAAATTTTTAGTTATATTTTTCATCGTGAAATTAAAACATTTTAAAAATAAGTGTTACACTCAGATTTGGGTTACAATTCCCTTTAATCTGACACTTGGCTGGATTTTCTCAAATTTTTTATCCTTCTTTGGACTCTGCTATCCTAAATTTTGAAACTTTCTGATCTATACAATAGATTTACATTTTGTATAATTTCTTACTCTACATGGAATTTCTCCGATTTTGCCAAAATTGTAAACCACTTTTTGGGCTCTACCTTTTTAAAAACAAGGTATATATATTGAAATTTCGGGTTAAAATACTCTTGAGTTTGATACTCCACAAGGTTTGCTCCGAGTTTTTGTATATGTTAACTCTCCTACATTTTTGCTTCCTGCCCCACTTATGTTTTGGGGCATCAGTCTAAAAAAACGATAGGGTTCTGTAGGGTAAAAGTATGGACAGGTACGTCAAACACTATGAAAATCGGTTGATGTATTCAATAGTTATTGCAAGGTATACCAAAAATAACTAGACATACAGACTACAGGAAGCAATTAGGAAGCTCTACTGTTACTGTGACGCTAACAGACCGACTGGTGTTGTTGAGGAAGAAGTTTCTTTATAGCAACTTTCCAGGTCACTGTTAACAATGCAATTTGCGTTTCTTGTACAGTTGCTATCGATTCAAATCAACTTAATGTTTTAGTTTAAGGTTTATTCTTGTTTATCTTTGGGTTATGATAGTTATTCTAATGTATTAAAACCTAACAATAACAATTCTTTACGAAGATGGCGAGTCTAGCAATTTGGAATACCACTACCTGATATTGCCCGCATATTTTAACAATATTCCATAATGCCCGTACGTATTTTTACATACATAATTTAACGCTCCAAACTAAAACACAAAGTCGGCAAGTTGTAGAATTTTGTAAACAACTTTTAATGCGTGAACTACTCTAACATATTAAAGCCAATCTTAATCCCTATAAAAATATAACTGAAATTAGTGAGCTGAATCAACCAATGCTTAAGCAGCTCAGGTTGTTTCAGTATCTATCTAATTAACAGAAGACAGAAAGGTTTATAATTCTTATTTTTGAAGGATTATAATTCCAAGACTGATTACTAAAATAATTTAAAAAAATTAAAATTCACAACTTTCAAATAATTTGTAATGTATTCGTTACAGATAAGCCTAAGAGGAGAGACCGCAGTTGGCCTCACAAGAGGTCCGCGACAGGCAAATGGGATTGCTAAAGGCTAATAAAACTTTTGGAATACCCAGATCTACTCTACTTCAACTAGTATCTGAGAAGTCTAGTGAACCTAGTGCTGCGACATCAAAGTCATTAGGTCGTAAGCCAGTAATCAGAACTAGAAGAAGAAATGGTAAGGTATCTTTTAGAAATAGAATCATTATATTGTGGCGTTACACGATTAGATATGTTAGAAGGACAGCATGGTAATTAGACACAAGAAACCACATTAAGCATTCTTTTAAAAATTGCCAAGCTGGTAGGGATTTATAAATGCATTCTTTAACCGACACAAACATATATTATCAGTATTTAAGCCACTGAATATCATATCCAAGCATTAGAGGTTTCAGTTGAGATAAAGTATTAAATAGTTTCTATTTGCTACGACTTTATGAAAAATTTAATTTTTCTAATAATCACCTGTTTAATGTTAATGAAATGGGGCTTTCTGTAGTACAAAGAGGCACGTATTGGTCACAGAGGCAAACGATAGGTAGGAGTTCTGATTGCCACTGAAGGCAAAACTATGATCACTTTCATTGCATTCATGAGTGCAGCTGGTGATTTTGTGGCACCTTGAAAAGCTCAACCATGTATATGGTAACTACGAAAAAAACTAGTGGTACATAAAATGATTTCAACAACATGTATGCCTACGCGCTATTAATGCCACCATAGGAGTATTTACATATACAGCCAAGGAAGTTATTCAGTTTATTGTTAAATGGGACTTCAAAGAATTCTTTCCCAGCCTATGTCGCATCCTACAGTATTTTCTTAACGATTGTTTGTCAGTGGCCTCACGAGAATGGTTTTTCTCAACACTGAAATTAATAAAAAAAAGAAAATCCTCCAAAACTTGGTGATTTTGTTAATAAAAACGATGCATCTTCTTTGGATTATGTAACAGATAAATTCAGTAAAATAATGGCTTTAAATCATCCATCGTAAGTTGATTTTTATGTAATTTGATGAATACGTAACTTTGACTGTTATCGTTTTTGAATGTCTTCTTGCTTCTGTTTCATTAAATAGTGAGTTTAATATTTAGGTATGTAGGCCTACTAAATGATAAAAACCGTACCGTATCTCTCCGGGCCTTGGTCTTCGTTATTCTTTGTCTCGTTAAATTTGTTAGAGCAACGAACATATTGACGTAGAGGTGTTAATACCGATGAATAAAGTGATAAAAATTAATCCCTTGCACAGCAGTAAGCAACGTTATAGAAAAATATTATATTTGTATTAATTGTTGTAATTGTTACTAACAATACTCTACCGTTTCTAGGCAATTGGCCGAAATTTAACTAATTTTATAAATTTAATTCAAAGCAGCAACGATCACAGATGTGTCCTGTCGGTGTCTCTGGAGATAAATTCATCTCGTTGCCTGTTTACCCTCTGTGAAATACTGTAGGTACACGGGAGTTTTGCTGTTTTAATTGTGACGGTTAGGACACGGCCATTACAATCACACACATCCGTTTGGCGGACACATATCGTACAAACTCACGCCGCACCGCTTGAGCCGGTTTGCGTTGACTCCAACACGCACTCTGGCACGCGCACGCATGTGCGCTCGGGGTGTACACACACGCTTTGTTGTTTTAATCGTGGCAATCATGGTAGCAAATTTTTCCAATCTAGAGTATGTTCACAGTGGGCAAATACAGCCAGGGACGAATTTACTGCAGAGATATATAACATCAAAATATGTTAATGTTTTCAATTATTGACATAACACTAAATAATTCTTAGTACGATGTGTCCCGCTTAATAAATATTTTAATAAAACAAGTTTCACTGTCAACGGATGCTAAGATTTTCGAGGTGGCCGCAACCTATTGCAATATAGGCTATGAGACAGGATAAACTTGGTAACAGCGGAGAAACCCTTCTGAACGAGTGTTAGAGTCAAGGATACCAAATAAACAAATTAAAAATATAACAAAAGAAAAGGACATAATAGTGGACAGAATGAATGCCTATGTACAATGCCGAATTTAATAACATGAAACGTAACCCCAGCATTCAAAAGCAGAGGATGTTATACGCAAAAAGCAGCAGTGTGTGAGGTGAAACAGAAACATTAATTAAAACGGCCAACGACTGGAAATGGAAGATTGCGTAAAACGACTTACGATACAATGACAGAGAGAGAGAGGGAGTCTGACAGATAGGGAAACCAAAATACATTTGTGTAAGGCGCGCTTGCTGTGTGAAAGGTGAACACATTTGTTCTACGTGATATAGCCACGAGCTACGTGCTCAATAATTGTAATCAACGTGCCAGGGAGCCTTCTGACGTATGTCTAAAGTGTAATGCTAACATGATTCCTTTATGACAAAAATTACATGTATAATTATATTACAAACAGTCTTTTGTCTTGTTAGTAGAATAGCATAAATACTGTTATATTACCATAACAAATACGTTTTGCAGCAAATAACAATATTATTTTTATTATATAATATAATATAATTTTATTTTACATTTAGTACAGATTTTGTGTTATAGCGTCCCTTTATAAAATTAATTCGTTTTTTCTACAACTTAAAAATTTAGGTTTGTAGGTGACCAGATTTCAGGTCATTTTCGATTAGGCAATTAATTCTTCTATAGCCTTCTGTCTTTTTAAATCAACCTTTTAGCTACTTGTCCAATAACAATAATAATGATATTCCATTAAATAATTCAGTAATGCGAGTCATGTTGTTCGTTTCTTCACATTTTACAATACGCCTTGAATACTATACTTTCCAGTAAGCACTTGAGTACTATAGATATCGGTGAACGTATCTGACTACATTCATTACTCAGACATCGTTATTTCTTTCTCATTATGCTTTCCTACATACGTTGATATAGTCATAACAGCTCTATCTGTGTTACCCTATTGTATGCAATCATTTACTTTCCTACCCAACGTCACGTCTTACAAAGATATAAGTACTTACTACTCTCCACAAAGATCCGCGATTGACATCGTTTTCATCTTACAATATGGACGGAAGGTTTGAATGTATTCTTTTCGTTTGTAATCTTCTACGTTTTGGCGTACCAAATTATTATCTTTCAGAAAGCAGTTTGTCGGCTCTATACTAAAGTTGACGTCTTCAGGGGCCCATCATCCTCTAAAAGAATACTCTACTAAAAACGAATTTATATTCCAACTGTTTATTTCAATAAATCGTTTATAACAATTTTGTGTAATGGGTTAAAAAATTCACACTTAAATCCATATTGGCCTCTGTATTGGGTTTTTAAGAACTAAACTGATGCGTTTGAGCTTACTGGTGCAAGTTATTTATGGTTCCTTCACACCAACATCGTCATGAAATTTATAATATTAACTGTGTGCCTTTATTCACACACAAACACGCACATTTGCACACGTAGATGACGCTTGATTCATAGGATTACGTATGCTAAACATCATCTCATCTACATTTCACGGATTAGGCTCCACTGCCTGTTCCGAAAACCATTTCGTCCTCGGACGCCCCACATTACGATACCCTGTGGGTTTATAACTCAAGGGAAATTTTGGAAGGCGATCTTGCTGCATTCTTCCCAAATGCTTACACCAGTTGGCCTTGTATTCCGTAAGTCTATCCTGTACTTAGAAATTTGTAATTCTCGCCTGTACATTACTTATTCTGTCTCGTAACGTGCACCCTTTGACCAACCTGAAAAATTTCTTGTCTGCTGATGAACCTTCCCCCTGTCTCTCTGTGAAAGTACCCATGTCTCACTCACATACAGCGCCACCGGTACAACCATAGTCGTATAAAACTTAAGCTTAGTGTCTTTCCGAGTTTCACATGTTACAATACTATATAACTATAACTATAATATACTATAGTTATATAGTATAATGTACTTGTAGACGTTATTATGTCCTGTGTGTACAATACTATGTCCCTAGTTTCACCGTTCCTAGTAACCATGTCCAATAATACTAACTAAAACTATTAGATCATGATTAATTACCTAGCAACTGCATACGTTACGTACAAGCCATATTTACAGGTGGGATTTTTAATTACTTTTAAAATATCGTAATTTGTTACAAATTTAAATATTTGCCTGATGCAGGTGATTTTATTAACTGTGAAATATTTGTCTTCGTGGAACTAAAGGGTAGTATAATAGTGTACAAGAACGCTAGAATAAATACTTAAGACTTCCGGGCTGAAAGGCCGTGGTCAAATGCTTGATGTTGTGTAGCTAGACGTTTCGGCCACACCACCGGTGGTCATCTTCAGTAGCAAAAATGTTCGAAATAGGTGGTATGCCGAACAAAGTCACCCAGTGAACTGGGAACAAGCAACAGTGAGAGAACCACGATGATGACCACGATGAATGCAGGGCACAGCTCAGTGCGTGCCCCAGTGACGGCAGCGTCCGGGCAAGCCCGATGACTGCCAGTTGCTTGATGAGTGCTTGGTGCGAGACTTGTCGCTGCAAGGATGGGTACCCCCTTTTTTATTTTGGCGGAGGTGAAGGAGACGGGCTGTGATTGGCTGAACCGCTGACGCGATCCACCAGTGGCCTGAGAGGGAAGTCTACGCGAACGCTTAGCACGGATTGGCGGGATTTGTTCGCCCACAACGGGTCGATACACTTCCGCCAGCCCGGTAAGAGTCCGGTAGACTGCCTTATGGCGATACCGAGGCAGGCGAGAGATTGGAGGGGGAAGTTGCCGACTGAAGGTGGCGCTAGGCACACCTAAAGCCGGCACAACGCCCGATCCATCTGTCGGCCTGCAACGGACCGGAGATTTGACTGGAGGGAAGGTGGTGAGATACGATTGGTCGGTGCGTGGACAGATGGTGAGAGGGCAATTTTTTATTTTAAAATTACGGTGGGTCGTCGAGCAGAGCTCGAGGGCGGCGGCGTTTGACTGGTGGTGGTCCATCATCGTTATCGAGGTGTTGGAGGTGGGGAAAGTCTGAAATGGATGCTCAATGGAAGAGGTTGAACGTAAGAGTCCGCGCAAATCCATCGAGCGACGGAATCTTCAGCCCCCGCCTGATAGTATCATTTTTTACATACCAGGGAGAGCCGGAGATAAGGCGAAGGGTAAGGGCTTGGAAGGCTTCCATGCGTTTAACGACGTCGGGGGCGAGTTGGGTCCAAAATGCAGGCGCTGCGTACATAAGGACGGCTCGTAAAAAGAGCAGATAGATCGAGAGCTTCGTGCGCAATGGCAGTGGCCCTCGAGGAGATAAGAATGGGTAAAGTTTGGCTTTGACGCCTCGGGCGCGCTGGAGCACTGTGGACATGTGAGCTCTGAAGCTTAGGCGTCGATCAAGAGTGACGCCCAAGTACTTCACATTACGTTGCCAAGCGATTGGGCTCCCTTCAAGGGAGAGGGTCTGGCATCGGGAAGTGAGCTGACGGGAGAAGGCAATCGCCTCGGATTTCTCCGTATTGATCGCCACCCGCCATTTCCTTAGCCAGGCCGGAGGTAATGCGAGCTGGCGCTGCACCACGTCAGTCGCAAAACGAAGGTTTGCAGAACTGGTGTGGTACATCGCATCGTCCGCATAGAGAGAGAGCGTGACTCCAGGCAATACTGGCAGGTCGTTCGTGTACACTAGGTACAGAACGGGGCCGAGGACAGATCCTTGAGGAACGCCAGCGGCGACGGGGCGGACAGAAGAGTACGTCCCGTCGACGCAGATCCTAAATTTGCGGTCGCAGAGATACGACCGCATCAGATGTACAAATGAGGCAGGGAGAGGGGAGGTGGCTATTTTATAGAGAAGGCCTTCGTGCCAGACTTTGTCGAAGGCCTTGCTCACGTCCAGAAGAACGGCGACAGTTTGGTGGTTCCTGTTGATGGCGTCAGTGAGTTGCGTGACAACTCGGACAAGTTGAAGAGTGGTCGAATGCTGCCTGCGGAAGCCGAACTGTTTCTGCCGGATGAAATTATCCAGCAGGGGAGTAATCCAGCGATGCAGGAGGCGCTCAAACACCTTCGATAAGACTGGCAAAAGAGAGATTGGTCGATGATTCTCCGGGAGTGTACGCAGCTTGCGAGCCTTCGGCAACATGATGACTTTGGCTCGTTTCCAAGGGCTGGGATAGTAATGGAGCCGGAGACATCCATTGAACAGCACGTGGATGAGTGAAACGAGACTTGCTGGGGCGTTAAGTAGGGCCGCTGCACCAATACGGTCCTCGCCGGGCGCCCGCTTGGGGCGCAGTCGACTAATGGCCGTTTCCACTTCAGCCTCGTCGAACGGGTCGATTGGGTCTGCAGGAGGGCGGGAAAAATAGCCAGATAGGAAGTCTGCGACCGCTGCCGAGTGGCCGAGGTCACAGACGCCTCTGTGAACGGTAAATTGTTCCTCCATGGTATCGGCAAAGACTTCTGCTTTGTCGGCCGCGGAGTACACAATCCCGTTCGGTGATCGTAGGGGGTAGCGGGTCCTTTTCTCGCCAGTGAGTCGGCTCGCAGCCCGAAAAACGGACTGGGGCGTGACTTCCAGAGACTCAAGATATGAGTCCCATCGATGAGCAGTGGCATCAAGCAGAAGCTGCTTGACAAGGTCTGATTGGGCGTTCAGCCTGCGTTTTACGGCAGGATCCCGGGTTTGTTGCCATCTCCGGCGGAGCTGGCGCCGTTTGCGGATGGCCAGAATCACCTCTTCAGGTAACTGCGACCGTCTGTTGGGCGCAGGGACGTTATAGGTGTGTTTGTCCATGGCGGACGTGACGACTTCTTGAAGATAGTCGGCCAAGCGGTCTACATCATCCGGGCTGGAGATGTCGACCTGGGGGTCAGATGGTACTGTTCGACCCAGTTCATCGTGGAACGATCGCCAGTTGACTCTCGTTACACGATGGGGAGGCTGGAGAGGTGTGTCCAGCGTGGGCCGAACAGTGAGAAGTACCGGGTCGTGATCACACGAGAGGTCTGACACGGCTTCTATAGCGATAGGATAGGCCAAGTCTTTGACAACAGCAATGTCAAGGACGTCTGGTAGTCCCCCTCGATTGGGGACATAGGTCGGTGATCTAGGACCAAGAGCGTTCACATGAGGATGACGTTGAACGTATTGGTACAGAGAGCGGCCGTACGGGTTTGAGACACGGCTGTTCCACAGGGGATGCTTACTATTAAAGTCTCCGGCTGCGATGGTTGGTAGAGGGTCTTCTAAGAGAGCGTCCCATTCATTCTCGTCGGGCGGTGGTCCACCTCGGGGGGGGGGGAGGTAGACTGAAACAGTCGAACCTCCCGATCCCCGATGCAGAGAGCAACCGCCGTCGCCTCCAAGCGACGAGTCGCCGGAGGCGGCAGGGGACGGTGGGCGATGCGCCTGTGAACCAGAATGGCTGTGCCGCCAGATGCGGCACGCCGGTTCTGGCCAGGCCGGTCTGTGCGATACGTCGTGTACGCCGGAAGCTGGAACGTGTGTGCAGGAGTAAGGTGAGTTTCATTAAGGAGTATGACGTCTATGTCATATTCGGTAACGAAGGCGGCCAATTCGGCACGGCGAGATAGAACGCCACATGCGTTCCAAGCCACCAGCCGAAGGGCCTAGCCATCGAGAGGGATAAGCGAGGTCACGGAGGTGAGGACGATAACGAACAAGGACTGGACATCCTTGGCAGCAAGAATTTGTGGGATCAAGGCGTTGATCCAAGCGCGCACGCGGTCGGCGAAAGTCACGTCCGAGGACGCGGCAGACGCCGGTGCCGCCTGAGGCTTGGGCGCCGGGTGCTTGAACATGATGCCATTCTGGGCAGGGGCCTTTTGTTTCGGCTGCCTAGGATCTCGGACATCTGGAGTAGATGGTGGCTGCGGTGCAGCGGGCGTGTGCTGCGAGGAAGCGGGGGGCGACGGTTTGGTCTTTTTCTTGGACGGCGCAGCAGGTTTTGGCTGCTGGGCCGCGGGCTGTGCGGCAGGCTGAGAAGCAGCTGCAGCCGCATAGCTGGGCGCCCCGGTAGATGCCGGACGAGCTGGGGCAGGCGCAGGTGCCGGTGCCGCAGCGGGGATAGGTGTCGCCGAGGCGGCAGGCCTTGATGCTTGGGGCCTAGCTGGAGGCGCAGGAACGCGCTGCTGCGAGGACTTTGAAAGCTTCTTCAAAGCCGCAGCATAGAACCTGCACGACTTTGATGATGCCGGGTGAGGTTCCCCGCAGTTGGCGCAAGTGGCGGCAGCACGAGCGAGAGGACAAGTGTCCTTCCGATGGCTATCGCCACAGCGCAAACAGCGGGTGGGGTGGTGGCAAAATCCCGATGAGTGGCCGTACCGCTGGCAGTTGTAACACTGCTTCGGTCCGGCTTGGGCTTCGAAGGCTTCAACCCTAACCTTCAAGTAAAACAAAAAGTTGATTCCATAAATGGCCTGGTAATCACCTACCTTTCGTATCTTCACCAGGAACGCATTGCGCGCTAGTTTCTTGCCGGGGGAGAAGAGAGGCGTTACACTATGGACTCTAAAGCCTAGACTGGTGAGTTCATTAGAAATGAGCTCAGGCGGGGTATCTGCAGGGATACCGATAACTTGTACCTTTAGTTCCTTCTCCTCCGGCAAGGCAAAGGTGTGGTAGGGGATACCCGCGTCCGTGAGGAACTTCTGTGCAATACGGAAGCTCTCCACGGTCGTGGGGTTGAGGCGAATGGAATTGTCACCTTGGGCCGAAGCAGTCAAGGTGCCAGAGGGAGTGCACCGGTGTATACGCCGCATGAAATTAGCCCATTCCGAAGGCCGGGCGAAAATCAGAGGCGGGATACGCCGGGGCTGGTCGGGTATTTGCTGGGAGGCCGAGGTAGATTGCCCCGCGGTTGAGCCACGACGCGAAGTTCGACCAGAGTCCGTGGAGGTGGCACTGACGCGCCGTTTCCGGCTGACAGATTGCCATGCACCATCAGTGTCCATGGCCGAGTCCGCATCGTGAGTTTCCCGCGACGAGGTAGGTGTAGGGTGGTCCTGAGAAGGGCCATCCGGGAGAGGTTGCGCCAGAGCGCTAGCAGGGATTGAGAGGTCCTGAGAAGGACCGACGGAGGCAGGTTGGCCCTGAGAAGGGCCGACGGAAGATGGGTTGCGGGCAGCCATCGGCGAGGCGAAGCCTACGCCTTAGGCGGAACGGACTAAGGACTACGACCAAGCACTACGGTAAGCAAAATACAAAAGCAGATCACTTACCAACAAGCTCCAGGCAGCAGCGGAACAAACACGAAACACTGCACGGCACAAGAAACACAACACTGCACTGCACTGATTCTTGAGTAGTTGGTTAAAAAACTTGCACAAACACTTGTAAAATTGAACTGGACGCACTGTTTAAGTCACGGTATAACTGGAGACTGAGAACGCACAGAATATGAAGAATTTCCCATCAAGAGAGAGCTCAAGAGAGATGTTGCTCCTTCGAATCGCAGGGCTGTTATCAACAGTGAGAGAAGGCTACGCTGTTTCTATTTATAACTTTTTGGCCGCATAAGGTGTACAATGCGAACCACTCAGAAGCCAGTTCATCATTCTCTACTCTGATTGGCCGTGAAAAATAGACCATGCCAGACACTATTTAAAGAGATGCTTTCACCTCGGCGGTTCGAAAGGAGTCTACCTAGAGCTGTTGCCAGGGTAGGCTGCGTCACTTTTTATGGCAATTTTGCTTGTGAATTTCACCGTTATTTATACATCTATCAAAGTGATTTCTTCACCATATCATCATCTGTGTTCATCATCATCATTGTGCTATAAATTACCAGTGTATTGTGTCGTGCGCGTGTGTTTTTGTGACTCGTGTGCAGTGCGCGTCTGGTGTTCGTGTTCTTTGTCTGTCAGTGTAGTGATTCAGTGCTGGTGAAAGTCACTCTTTCCTAGCCCTTTTTGCGTCTTCGACGTTCATTTCGGTTCATCCCGAGATGGCGTCGAACGCAACGCCCATTCCTTTGCCGGCACCGCTGGTAACCTTAATGGAAACCTGCGGTACTGGTCCTCATTCTACCCCGCTACCTTCCCATACAATTAGTGAAAGTGATGATTGTGCGTCGATGTGTAGTGTGGGGACGGGGGACGGTGAATTTTCGCTTGTGGAGGGCAAGTCTGCCAAACGTAAGCGAAAATTAGTCGCCAGCCCGCCACCGGCCGCTCCTACGCATCGGGTATCTAGTCCCGGTAACAGCGCCAGCCAACCTACTCAGCAACACTCCAAATCTGTCCCCAAACCTAAAATTCCGCCGATTGTTATTCCAGACAATCGTAACTACAGGGAAATTCTCCGTTCCCTGCAGAATCTGCTTCCTTCGGCCAAACTCGAGGCCAGGTGCCAAGGCTCCTGGCTTCGAATTGCGGCCACAACAGTCCCGGACTTTCGATCGGTCCAACAGTTTCTTACCGATCGGAAGATCTCCTTTCATACTTTCGCGCTTCCCTCAGAGCGCGAAATTAAAGTTGTTCTTTCTGGACTTCCTTCCTGGACCGCCCCCGATACCATCAGGCAGGAGCTTGTCGCTTTAGGCTATTCGCCGACGGCGGTAAGTGTACTGCATGCTGGCAAGGGGGAAGATCGCCGTCCTGTGAATAGTTTTCTAGTGAAACTACTCAAAGTAGGCCAGTTCGAGGAGGTCTATGGCCTCCAAAACTTCCTGCACCTTCGGGTGCAAGTTCGTACTTTTGACCCGCGGCCAGGCCCCTCGCAGTGTTTTAACTGTCAGAGGTTTGGCCACTCCAGCTTATTCTGTACTCACCCTCCGCGTTGCGTGCGATGTACTGAGCCTCATCGTGGGTGTGATAAGCCCAAGACGGGGTTCACGGCCATTTGCTGCAACTGCGGCGGGGACCATCCTATAGAGGATGTAGGGACTTTATATCTGCCATGAAGCTGCAGCGGACTCCTGCTCGCCCTGGCGCGCAGGCAGGCCGTGTTGCAGGTCCCCTCCCTAACCGCAGAGAGGCCTTCCCACCTCTCTCCGGAGCATCATCTCAGGCCCCGGCAGCAGTTCCAGCTGCTCCCAGGGCCCCAGTTCCGCCTGCAGTCCCCTCTGTCCCGGCGCCTGCCGGAGCGCCCGGCCCTTCATACGCGGCTGTGGCCGCTACATCAGTCCCGCCTTCCGCTCCTCGGAGCTCCAAACCGAAGCGCACTCGTCGCCGTCAGCGACAAGTTCCACAGGCGTTGCTTGTAAAACCTCAGCGGGCCCCGCCCGCCCCCAGCCATCAACCTAAGCTCCCAACTGAGCAGACCTCACGTCCGTCCCCGAGCCCTGCGCCAGCTGCAACACCGGCTGAGGCCAGCCAGGTCTGTCTTCCGGAATCTCGGGAATCTTCCCGGGCCCCGGTGGACCCCCTGACTGCCTGGGCTGAAACTTTGGTAAACAACATCAGGTCTGCTCCAGATACAACCACGGTTCTCGCCCTGGTGTTTCATTCACTGTCCACCCTCTTTCCTCTTCTTCCTTTGAATGGCTAGGAGTCTTAGGATCGTTGCGTGGAATGCCCATGGGGTAGTCTCCCGACGATCTGAACTGATGACTTTCGTAACGGAGTACGACGCTGATGTCGTCCTCCTTTGCGAGACTCATCTGGCTCGCTACCATACCTTCAACCTGCCATCTTACATCTGTTTTCGTCAGGATCGTCCCCAGCGGCCTGGCTGTCGCCCCTCGGGGGGGGGGGGACAGCCGTCTTAGTCCACAGGCGGATATCCCACAGGCCACTACCCCCTTTAGATACATCTCTTGTTGAAGGTTGTGCGGTGGCGATAGACGCTGGCGGATCGGAGTTGCGCGTTGTTGCGGCGTATCTCCGGCCCGGCCTGCGGCTACCTCCACCGCCCGAGGAGTGGGACGCTCTCCTCGATCATCCCCTACCAACCATTGTAGCCGGCGACTTAAATGCCAAGCATCCCTCCTGGAACAGCAGAGTAGCCAACGCCTACGGAAAATCTCTGTATCGGTTCGTCTCTGACGACCCGGTACTTCAAGTCATCGGCCCAGAAGACCCTACTCACTTTCCCTTTTCCGGTCATCGACCGGACGTCCTTGACATTGTTATAGCCAAGGACGTGACCCATCACATCCAGGTCTCGTCAGTGTCGGATCTCTCATCCGATCACAATCCCCTTTTTATAACTGCCCGTGAGCTGTCGGCCTCACCCCGAGCTCCCGCTCAGATTGTCAGGAGAGTCAACTGGCGCTCCTACCATGATGAGCTCTCACGGCGGTTACCATCACTCCCCGCGGACCCGATCGTCACTTGTGACGATTTGGATCTCCGAGCCACTCATCTTCAGCAGTTGGTCCAAGGTGTCATGGATCGACACACATATGCTCTCGAGGTGAATCATCGTAAATCGGCCTTACCTGCGGAAGTACTCCACGCCATCTGGCTACGGCGCAATCTTCGCCGCAGATGGCAAAGAACCCGTGATCCCGGCGTCAAAAGGCGCTTTCAGGCCCAGTCTCTTTACGTCCAGCAGCTACTGCGGGACGTAAACTCTGATCGATGGGACTCATACCTTGAGTCTCTTGAAGTCGACCACGCCTCCGTCTGGAGAGCGGCGTGTAGACTGACCCGCGAGAAGAGAACTCGCAACCCACTTGAAACTCCGAACGGGGTTGTATCTTCATCGGAAGGCAAGGCTGAGGTCTTCGCCGACTGCATGGAGGTGTAATTTACTGTTCACCAAGGCGTCTCGGACCCTGCCCACTCGGCAGAAGTCCGTGACTTCCTATCTGGACATTTTTCACGCCCTCCCGAAGTCCCAGCCCTCCCGTTCGACAGGGATGAATTAGTTTCATCTATCTGTCGACTAAATCGCCGTCGCGCCCCCGGTCCTGACCGGATCGGAGCCGCTGCTCTACAAAATCTCCCGGCTTCAGGCGTTGACCTCGTTCTTGAGCTGTTTAACTCCCTGTCTCCGGCTACAGTACTTTCCCCGCCTGTGGAAATCAGCCAACATCATAATGATTCCGAAGCCTCGCATGCTTCCTGAAAGCTATCGACCAATCTCTCTCTTGCCAGTCGTCTCGAAGGTGTTCGAGCGTCTCCTGCTGGCTCGCATCTCGCCGCTGCTAGATGGTTTCATCCGCAGCGAACAGTTCGGGTTTCGCAGAGAGCACTCGACC
The DNA here is from genome assembly GCA_034769895.1 of Magicicada septendecula. Taxonomy (NCBI): domain Eukaryota; kingdom Metazoa; phylum Arthropoda; class Insecta; order Hemiptera; family Cicadidae; genus Magicicada; species Magicicada septendecula. The sequence goes on along the minus strand of CM068367.1, from coordinate 144,318,431 downwards.
ACGCTTCAATTGGTCCGCGTTGTTACGCACTTGTCAGACGCCACCAACAGGCGAGGGGCTACGGCCGCCGTACTGTTGGACGTGAGCAAGGCCTTCGATAAAGTCTGGCACGAAGGTCTTCTCTTCAAACTTGCCAATTCCCCTCTACCATCGACCATAGTGTTTTTCCTCCGGTCGTATCTCAGCGACCGAACCTTCAGGATGAGCGTCGACGGGTCCTGTTCTACAGTTCGACCCGTCGCCGCCGGCGTACTCAGGGATCTGTCCTCGGCCCCGTTCTGTATCTTGTGTACACGAACGACCTGCCTGTCTTGCCCGGAGTCACGTTGTCTTTGTTCGCTGACGATGCTATGTATCACTGCAGCTCCCTGTCCCCGCGATTTGCGAGTACAAAGCTGCAGCGTCAGTTGAACCAGCTTCCGGACTGGCTACGGAAATGGCGGGTGACGATCAACACGGAGAAATCCGAGGCGATCTTCTTCACCCGTAAGTCCATCTCCCGATGCCAGCCCCTCTCCCTAGCAGGGAGGCCCATCTCCTACAAAGAATCGGTGAAGTATTTAGGCGTTCGGCTAGATCGTCGCCTTTGCTTCAACGCCCACGTGACGGAAACCCTTGCCAAGGCTCGCGGCGTCCGAGCCAAATTATCTCCTTTCCTCTCGTGTCGCAGCCGCCTGGCCATGCGCACGAAACTTACACTCTATCTACTATTTCTCAGGTCTGTATTGACCTATGTGGCACCCGCCTGGTGGTCTCTTTTATCCACCACCAACAGATGTAGGCTGGAAGCTTTCCAGTCCCGTACACTCCGATCCTTGACGGGGTCCCCTTGGTTTGTAAGGAACGACGTGATTCGAAGTGGTCTCCGTGTTCCTACCTTGACTTCCTTTGTCCGGTCGCTGGCTCTAACTCTCTTTGCTAAAGCCTCGACCTCCACCTTCCCGTACCTACGAACCATCAGTGCATCAGAACCACCACCGCCCATTCGGGTCAAGCGCCCACGGGCGCTTCTTGACGACCCGCCATAACGCCATCCTCTTTAAATTAAATAAAAACAAATTGTAATCATCGGCCCTAGACCAGAGTATTTCACCAAACTGTCCTTCTTTCCTTCCTGCCTACCTCCTAGCACGCTGAGCCGGCTGCTTGTCGCTGTCATCACTCGCTGGCACGGAGGCTGTCCGCCTCGCGGGGAGCGACCGACGCCCTCAGGGCGTCTGCTGACTGGACTTGAAACGGGCAACATCTGTTGCTCGAATCGGTACCAGCGGCAGTGCACGAAACAATAAAGTTATACTCCCCCGCGTTCACAGTTAACTGGTTGGCGGTTTCCTTTTCCAGTCTTAGGTAACCAGTCGACATTGTACCAGCACTACGTTCACTTCTGGCAGCCATTGGACACGTTCCAGATGCTGCAATCAAGCCACGGGTGCAAAGACACCCCGCATCCATAATGCAATGCAATCGGCGGTTCATTGCTATCGAAACGACAGACCAGGCACTGTTGGTGGCGGTACTGCCGTCGCGGTGAGGCTCAATCTCGAGCATCACCGAGTCGTCTTGCCTGCAATGACTCACCTCGAAGGCACCGCTGTGGAGTTGTTAAACACTCTAGGCGGCGTACAGATGGTCGCGGCGTATAAACCGCCGCAAAAAGAGCTCCTTCACCCCGATCTAGCTGTCGCGTCATCCCCGATGCACACAGGAGGGTCATCATGGCCGGCGACCTGAACTGTAAACATCGCGATTGGAACAGTCGCTTAACTGCCCCAAACGGGAAACGTTTACGCAGGTTTGCCGATTCTCGCAGGATAACAGTGATTGGGCCTACCCAACCTACGTTCTACCCCTCACAACGCCACGCGGCTCCCGATGTCTTGGACATAGCGGTGATCCAAGGAATTGACTGTACGGTCCATGTGTCCGCGCTAACGGAACTATCGTCCGATCATCTCCCCATCTTGATACACGTCGCTACCCAGCACGTCGTACGCAGAGATGTCAGGAAGGTGGTAGAATGAGACCGCTATGGCCCGGCGTTAAGTCGCCGCTTGCCAGAGGCGGGACCACTCGAAACCGTCCGCCAAGTCGACGAGGCTGTCATATCTGCGATCGACGCGTCTTCCAGGATGAAGCCTGGCGTCACGCCCCACTGGCAGCGGATCCCAGAGGAGACGAGTGCTCTCGCTTGCGAGAGAAATCGCCTCCGGAGACGCTGGCAGCGGACCAGCGATCCGGTCGACAAGGCAGCGTACAACCGGGCGACCGGCATTTTACGTCGTGAAATGCAGGCCTACCGGAGACGCTGTTGGGAACTCGCCGTGGCCCAAGCAGTGGACGGATCGGACGAAAGTAGCCCTTACCGGATACCTTCGGCGCTGGTAGGGAAGAGGTGCCGACCTCGTATCCCGGCCATTGCTGGACCCTTTGGTCAAATCCTGGCTCGCCCGGAGGCGAAGGCCGAGTACTTGGCCGCGTGTTTCGAGCGACAGTTTGCTCCTAACCCGCCCATGGACTGGGACTTCGACGAAGAAGTCTAGAACGAAGTGGAAGACTTTCTGTCTCTTCCGATCACTGCGGAGCCCGAACCCATTACTAGGGAAGAGGTCACAGATAGGCTCGTTGAACTCGTACCGAGAAAAGCTCCTGGCCCGAACGGCGTCTCGAACGCCGCTCTTACTCGACTCCCGGTGCAAGGAGTACTTTTCTTGGTTGCGCTGTTCAACGCGTGTCTAAGACTGGCCTATTTTCCCCAGAAATTGCGTAAGGTGACGGTCATAGTGATCCCGAAGCAGGGAAAGGATGCTTCCCGTCCCGGCAACCTGCGGGCCATTAGTCTACTGTCAGCCACGTCAAAGGTTCTCGAACGTCTCGTACAACGGAGAGTACTAGACTATCTACGAAATTTCGATGTACTGGTCCCCGAACAGTTCGGCTTCCGTGTGGGGCATTCCACCACTCATCAGCTGATGAGACTGGTGGAATACATCACGGGCGCCGGCTGTCGGAAAGAGCAGACTGTCGCCTGTTTCCTAGATGTGGAAAAGGCCTTTGATAGTGTCTGGCACGACGGGCTCTTGTTTAAGCTCCGGGAAATCCAGCTCCCAGATTGCTACCTTCGCTTGATTGCTAGCTTTCTGACGGAGAGGAGTTTCTGCGTGCGAATAGATGACCATGTCTCTTCCGAGAGACGCATCACAGCCGGGGTACCTCAAGGTAGCGTGCTAGGGCCTCTTCTGTTCTCCGTGTACGTCAACGACGCACCCAAAGAGCCTGGAGTCCAGATGGCTCTGTTTGCCGACGACACGGCGGTCTATACCGCCGATCGGAACGCTGACAGAGCTATCCCACGACTTCAGCGCGCACTCGATGCGTATTCGACGTGGACGGAAAGCTGGAAATTTGCCGTCAACGAAACCAAGAGCTCCGCGGTGCTATTCACAAAGCGCCGGAAAGAACCACGAGGCCGAGTGAGACTCGGTAGAACGTACTTGCCCTGGTCGAGAGAAGTTAAGTACCTCGGTGTCCACCTAGATCGTCGGCTCACCTGGCGTGCCCACGCTGAGACGATGCGATAGAAAGCGTCCGCTCGTCTCGCGCAACTGTTTCCAATACTTGTCAACAAGGCTATGACCCGCAAGCTGGGTAAGTTGATCGTCAACGCGTATCTGTTGCCGATCATTACCTACGCTCTTCCCGTCTGGGATTACCTCGCAACCGTTCATAAAAGAAAGTTGCAAAGCGTTCTCGATAGAGGTCTTCGGCTAGCGGCCAAAGTCCCCTATCGGTTTTCTTCTCGTCTCTTGAGAAGAGGACTCGGTGTCCGCTCCTTGGATGACACCGCAAGGCGACTTGCACGTAAATTTTACGTCCGAGCTGCGAGGACCCAGACAAACCCACTCATAGCTGGCCTTGGCAAGTACCGAAAACGTCCAGGTGAATCTTGGAAACGGCCTCGACAAATACTGTACTAGTCGACCTAGTACGAGCATGTCGTTGTAGCGACCATTAAAAATTAAATAAATACATTCCGTCTGGACAGGACCACTAGGCAGGAGCCCCTACCGGAGGCTCGGTACTAGGAAACCATTGGGTCGTCTCACGACGCACAACCCAACACCTCTGGCAGGTCGGCGGTTCATTGCGACGGATGCATTCTTATGAATATGGATGGACTCCAGATACAGGCGAGTGAAGTAACCCCGGACAGAAGACAACACCCGGGCTTCATCAAACAATACCCGGTGATCGTCACTGGGTGACTTTGTTCGGCATACCACCTATTTCGAACATTTTTGCTACTGAAGATGACCACCGGTGGTGTGGCCGAAACGTCTAGCTACACAACATCAAGCATTCGACCACGGCCTTTCAGCCCGGAAGTTTTAAGTATCTATAGTGACACCGGCCGTGAAAGCCTACGTACTAAAATTAACGCTAGAATAGATTATAACATTATATTTTAGAATCCGAAAGTCGAAACGTATGAAATTTCTTGCAATGGCATTTATCAAATTATGTGTTAGAAAGAAGGCGGATGTTGCAGACGCTTGGGTAAACTACAAACATGTTTGGAGTAAAATTATTTTAGGAATTCGGTTTTACTGGAAACGAATGTGAGCTATTAAGGAACATAACTAATGAGGGATAAAGGGATTTACTTTTTAAACAATTAAGATTAAGTAATATTAAGTGCTAACAAATACTTACAAGAGAAATAGAGAGAAGTACACGAGAGTTTCCTAATTAATAGTTTAAATTCATTAATAATGTTTCGCAAACCCCACCGTATATTCTACAACAAAATTAGCATCATTAACGGTTACTGCAATTAATATTAAAGTTAATGCTGAAAAAGTTTAGCAAAGGATCGACGTTCTTTACGTGGGCGCAGAAGAGAAAATATTTTATAACAAGGAAAAAGACGCTTCACGTAATTGGATTGACCTATTGCTATGTTACTGTTAGTTTATATATAAACTACTCTACCTCAGTTACATCGTGGCTTCATACGTTTTCTCTCTTTTCATTTCTGTCTTATCAAAGAAAAAATAACTGACCTGTGTGATTTTATAAATTAATTAGCTAGGAAACAAATATTTTTTAAAGCTTATATTCTATCTGAATATCAAAATAAATTAAACAGAAAGTTAGTTGTATCAACTAAATATCTATATAACGTTGTAGTTGACTTGTAAATATAATCAATAAATAATTAAAAATACTTGCATTATACGTTTTATGCGATATAAGTAATCTTCGTAAACAGTGTGTACAACATTGCGTAGTGAAGTTTTTTGTAGGAATTTTAATAAATCGTACACTACAGTATGTGCGCGCGCGCGCGCAATGTTGAACACAAGTGGAAAATCGTTATATACAGCTTACAGCTAATCATGATAAATTACAAATCTTCAATTATTACATATTACAAATTAATGTATCTCTTAATATATGTAGGCTACAACGGCAAGGACATAATTTTAGTCATTATAATACTACATTTTGAGTGCACACTTCTATCATTACGAACATAATTCTTTATTCTGATTTGTATATATCTTTCTATACGTTTTCAGTTCTATACGCAGCTCTTTTCTTTTGCAACTGTATTGTTTTAAATTCTACTTAGTTTATGACGTGCAAAAGACTTGTAAAGTAAAATTATTTTAAACTAAAAAAACGTATAAAAATAGCACCATAAATTAGAATATATTCTTTTTATTGTTTTTCTATGAGAAAAGGTTAACATTGATTAAAATGAACTGAAGGATAGTTGAACGAAATTTACTAGAATGAAATTTTATGGAATTAAAGAAAAACTGAACAGCTAAGTAACAAGAAAAGTTGTATTCAGGCAGGCGCCTTACAAATATACGACCAAGACGTTGGCCGGATTCCCACGTTGATCGTTTCCATATGTTATGTACCAGACATACTGTGGCTGCCAAGTTTGTTCTTGCAGTGTAGCCAACATGCTGTCAAGCTGTTTAGCGCAGATAACAATCCATAAATGCATGACGTCCATTCCTCACCGTTTAGAAAACGCCAATGACGACTGATAACAGTAATCGGTCGTCAGAATTTTTAAATATCATACATTTATTTGTTAACCACAATATTTTATTCAATGAATTTATTTTTAAACAAACAGCCAATACGTAGGTTCTAGGCTTATATTAAAATTTTAGGCTGGATACATAAGTAGTTTAAAGATCGGTCGTCTCACAATTTATTGCTTAAAGACCTCCACATATGTGTATCAGACCTGTATATAATCAGGCAAAAGTCAGGCCTATATAGAGTGGATAAAAAACAATTGCTTAAAGACCTCCACATATGTGTAATCAGACCTGTATATAATCAGGCAAAAGTCAGGCCTATATATAGTGGATAAAAAACAGACATTCATATTGGGAAAATAAATTTGAAGAATTAGATATATTTATACCTAATATATTAATATTTATATTTTATTGCCAGTAATCATGAATAAAAATGTTAACTCTTCACATTTCGCAAAAGCACAGTCTCTTTAGAAAGTCTAATATTATATATAAAATATAAGAATAAAATACAAAATACAGAACTTGAAATGTATGAGGCATACGCAGCAGAATAACTGTGCTTCTCTAACAAAATGTTACGTAACTTTGGCAAATATTTTGATGACATACATGCGACAGTTCTCATTAATTGGGATGCGTTTAGTAAAAGGCATGTTGAATCTTGTACCAATAATAATAATCATTAGTACCTTCTACCTGTTGTCTCAATATCGTTGTGTCTATACTAGTTTCCTTGTTGGCTTTTTATATAGCTTATATCGCTTTGTTAAATGGCTTTATGTATTAGTATAGGCTACGGTTTGCTGTTTTTGTCATTACATTATACTTTTACTGTCTTACTTGAGCTGAGCCTGTTTGTATAATACAGTAGAATGAATAATTTAAAACAGGTAAATTAGAATACATTTTTGAGAGAAAGAGGCTTGGGCTGGAGGGAAGCGAAGACATTGTCAATGGATAGAGTAAGATGGAAAAAATTTGTATATACAGTGTAGTTGATGTACTTATCATATATTGATGTAACCCGACACCAATATGGTATAAGGGTATTTTGATAATAATAAATAAATTAGAATAAGTTAATTATAAAGATCTTTGTAACTCTTGAAAAAAGTAATGCTTGTGTTTACTGCTTCCTTGAAGGTCAGCATAAGGACGGATATAGCTAAACTATCAGACTTGTCGAAAAAGTCAGTACTCTCCGCACGTAATGCCGTTTGAGAACACACGGATCTTATTCATGATAACGCCCTATTCTTCGATGAGTCTGCACCATGAGGCACTGAGATATACAAGCACGGAAACAGCGTAAGTAGGGATGAGGAGGTATCCGATGCTCCACAGATTTCGGATGATGAGGCCGGTTATGTCGTCAAATTCTGCGAACGTGATCGGCCAATCAAGGAAAAGTCCAACAACAGATGTTAATAGAATTCCATTGCTGTTGGACTGTAGCGTCGTCAGCCACCTAAGAAATAAGTGCTAGACCAGCACCTAGTAACAGCGATTAACTTTCATAGAATTGCTATTGCATGGTTTTATATAATTTATATAGAAACACTTCAACTTGCCATGCAATTGATACAAAATACAATTTTTACCTTTATTTCTCTTTCTCATGTATATTCCAGATTTTACTTTTTTTATTACATGTACAGTGTTTAGGCCTATCCCATCAGGCTACCACACCTAATGCAAATGATGACTAGTCAAATACCATGTCCAGACCAAGATGGAAGGATAACTGGTAGGCTGAGCGGTTTTACTGTAAGCAAAATGACGGTGCTGTGCCACGTTGTGTATATTATAGCTATTAATAAAGAACTCTGGCATATTCTCTTGTATGGTTTAAATTTTTTTCCACTGACTCGGAAAAAATTTAACGCTCTAAAAACTAAAAATCAAGCTAGGCTTTAAACCTGCACAACACATACATCAACTGACACTAAACAGGGGTTCTCCTAGTAAATATTCCTGATGCCATGTATGACAGATGTAAAAAGCGGGACGCCTCATTCCTTTGTCTCTAAGCGGGAGACGAAACCCTTATGTAAATATCTTATGTGATTAAACAGAGAAGATTTTCAGCAGAAAAGAATATCTCACCTTTCAGGGCAACAGTCAAAGAATAAGAGGTCATGTGTTTTTGTGATTAGTTTTTTCCAGTCTACTTCAGTGATATGTCGCAAGATTTGATGGTGATAACAAACGACCCATTTTTAATTTTATGCCCTTGTTACTATTGCATATAAAGCTTATTACTTTTTGATAACAAAAATGTTTTATTCACACGAGTGGCCAAATTTACCTTGTAAAGGTGACCTACTTTTTACCACACTCTTCGTCAAAAAAGTCTCTTTATCAGTTCAGTGAATTTTATTTATTATTAATTACATTTTATTATGGCCGTATGCCGTTTCCCAGGAAAGGTAATAAACAGTAGCAATGATAATTAGCGGTGAATAATTGTCCCCTTTATGGGCTCGTTGACGTGTTCATTGATATCAAATTTCACCTTAATAAAATTTGAAATGTTCAGTATTCAACATGTCCTTATCAATTTCCAACTCAATAAAAGTTGCTCTGTGCGTTTATAATTACCAGTTAAATTGCTTGTTCTTCACTAATCAATTACTTTACTTTATTACGAGTAAAATTAAAAAGATCAAATGTTTTACCGCTAAAACTAAATTATATAAAATCTCAATAATTTATTGTACTTTACATAAATTTTAAATTGAAACCTGGTTTTGTGATCTTTCAGTACAAAATTCTTTCGGTAACATATACGGGGCGTGATACGTCTGTGTTATGTTTTTGACACTACTTTATGTGCTCGTCATCATATTGTAGGCTATCTAGGATATTAAATGTGTGTAGGAACCAGTGGCGAAGTTACATGGAGGCAATTGAGGCAATGCCTACCCTAAAAAATTCTGTAGAATAAAAATTATAAATACGTATGAACTACATATCGTAAAGATTATACATTGTTACCGCGAGTCGAATTTATTAAACCGAAACGTGCTCTACTGAGCGACCGCTAGATGGTGACAGGTGAGATTCGGCATAGCTCGTTTAAAGCGTATGAGGCAATCTGAACTGCCTCAGCGTTTTTTGTATACATCGTATGTAAGCAATGTGCGAGTTGATAGGGAAGTGAAGGGAGGGGGGATTGTCCCACGCTGTACACATAGAGCGTTGAGGCATGCCTCACTTCTGTGGTCCAAACAGTTAAGTTAAAGCGCCTGTGTTGTTTATGAGTGTGTTTATTTTATGCGGTTATTAAAAGTGTCCCTGTTATTCCGCTGAACTAACAGATGATCAAGATTGTTATTTGAATTATTTGTAACATTAAACATATATATAGAAACTAATCAAGTTTAAAATTTTGAAGTTCAATCAGCTGTATTATTGTGTATGACTAATATAAGGATTGTTCAGTAGAAAGACATATAGAGCTGTAAAGCATTTTTTATTCAACGATTTTAAAAGAAGTCTCCATTAACATTAAGACATGAGTTCCACTGTTGCACTACCCTGTAGATTCTACCTCAGTGTCCGATTTGAACCACCGTCCTTTTAGTGATTCCTTAAAAAAAATTGAAGATAAGATTTTTGCCTACTCATTCATTAACTACTAGCTTCGCCACTGGTTAGGAACGTGAGTCTACAAGATATAATGAGGCTCATGGGCGAGTTTAGCGAAACATTGAAAAATAATAATAAGGAACTAAATGAAGGATTAAACAAGACGGACAAAGATAGACAACAGTCAAGAAGACAACCAGAAAAAGATGGAAGAAACTTTAAATAAAAACATAGATTCGTTAAAGGAAGATTTTAAGGGAGAATTAAAAGAAGATCGTTAGCTGAAATGAATTATATTATATAGTGATTACTGAGTTGATGTAAATTGGAATGGTGGTACTTTATTGATTTTTTTAAATCTATGCACTTGTTACAGTTTTATTTATTTGTCAATTTTGTTGATTTGAGTTCTGAGTTGATGTAAATTGGTCATGGTGGTACTTTTTTAATTTTTTTTTATGTATGCACTTGTTACGGTTTTATTTATTTGTCATTTTTGTTTATTTAAGTTTCTTCAGATAGTAACTTGTTGTGTATTTTATAAATGCAATGCTCTAAGCTTATGTGTTTTTTGACTATATTTGTGATCTTACCATGATTTGTGGTCTATTCGTTTGTGTAAACTACACTTAATGATATGTTTTGCAATAGTGGATGTTTAATAATTTTAATATGCCCAATCACCTATGTGCGAGACCTTGTACAGCTGCATCTTAGACGACATGCAGGTTTCTCCTTCCACTGTCCACTGTGGGCTTACTGGTTTCCGCCTACTATTTGGAACCAGTTGAAATATTTTGTGGTTCAACGAGTGACAGGCTACGTAACAGAATACCGCGTAGCCATACCAAAACGCTTCGTATTTATGTTGTCTGAAATTGTTTTGTACTCACAAACTTACCTTCTGATGCCTCCATTTCTAACGCATAGGGCTTGAACACCCCACAAGACCTTCTAGACAACCCTATTTTTACTGGTTATAGATTTCGGGAAATTTGATTTATGAAATAAAATGTTAGTTCTCAACTATCAAAATATTTAAAAATACGCAGTCTACAGAGAATACCGAATAGCAGTCACTGAAACACTACCTGACAATAGTTGGAGATAACGTGATTAACTTAACTATCAGAACTGAGTATATTCTACAGTACTTCTACTACTTATTCTAAACGTAAGGCACCTACATAGAAAATACTTTTTATAAAGTTTATAGGCTAATTTTATGTACTTGCGATGTATGGCATGCCAATTTACAATAAAATTAGAAATAAAAATTAATTATGGCCAGCTACATAAAGTTTATAATGTAATGATAAACATTACATAATGACGTCATTTGATGCAGCCATGACACTTAATGAACAGATTAGTTGAACAAAAAGTACAAATCACTTTCTATTTACGAAACGATGAGAGACAATAATTCTGTGTATTATGTTACATTACTAAGCGATTATAAATATTTTCACACTACAATTCAAATTCTAGTAAAATAATATTTTCAGTTTTTACAAAATATCCTTGTAGTACAAAATTTATTTTCTGACGAAGTACGAAGTGCAAAATATTAACTTTGTGCGTATTGACATTAACTCCGTGATAAATCATCGGAAATAATGATATCTTATTATATCATATATTATTATATGATATATTATATCATTATTACATGATAAATAAATTCCGCTTAATCATGTGGAATAAGGTGTAAAAAACAAATACTTTCAAGTACATTCTGAGTCAACTATACCTATCTAGCCAAGTCTTACGTGTCATAGTTCGTGTGCATAGTTGATGTGTTCAAACGGAGGCGATGGCATGATTTATTTTGACATGATCGCACGTTGTATTTAGTTATGTATGTAACTAGTTACGTATGTGGTTGTGTATGATAATTAGTATTATCCTAGTTTAGTAAAATTTAATATTTCTAGTCGTTTCAACTAATATTTTGAATAGTGCACAGTAGACAATTATTTACCGGTGTGTAGAATGATCGTTAAATTAAGAATTATTAGATTAAAAATCGTTAAAATTGTAGTATTTAAGTAAGGCAGTATAACGCACTGACATGGATTTAAGTTGACTATTTGCTTTTAATACCAATGAGCATGTGGTTTTATGGAGTTATAAAGCGAGATACCGGCTCCTTGTAGGAGAATGAGTTTTGTTTAAAAATAAAAGATAGAGATGAATTCATCAAGCACAAGGCTGACATAAATCGAAGTACTGAGAAGCAATGATGTAAGATTGTACTTTATTGTTTTATTGTTATTTGCACAAAGACATAAACCACAGTCATGCAAAAATTGTGAGGGTACAGTTAAGAATATGTTTGTAGTTTATTCATGTTACAAACCTATTTAAAAATGTAAAACTCAACTTTTACACATACAGTAGAGCATCGATTCTCTGAACCTCTCGGGACGAGGGCCCATTCGGATAATCAATATTTCGACTAATACATCGTAAATTGTAAACATTATTTTTCTTTACAAAAACAAAGGTTTTATTACAAAATAACTTCTAACATGCTGTTATATAATTACAGCAACCTGTATACTCTATTTTAATGTATTACTAAGGATAAAAATCATAGAATTAAAACTGAGTGTAATTAATGAAAACCAAAAGTTAATTTAAACAAAATTAGAGTTTAATGACAAACACTGTACTACAAAATTAACTAAAAATTTGAAAAAAACATACAGTATCATGGATTTACACTTTTTTGAAAAACTGTTCTATCACTATGTGCTTCAAACATTATTACAGTACTGCTTCATATACAGCGTTTATTTATTACTGTACAGTTCTGTATTAATTTATAGTACACATTTTTTATGTACAATAAATACCCAATACGCCTACAAGTGTCCAATGCATTACTGTACAGTATAGTACATAATTGTACTTTTTATTGAGTTATGATAGATCGTAATTATCACGATAATTATTGTGAGCGTAACAACTGTGTGAAAGTCTAATTGGTGTTAGCAGTTCAACGGAATCGTCAACGAGCCGTATCGAAGTATCGCCGCTGGAGTAACCCGCCGACGAAGAAGACGCCAGGACGGGAGCGACGATCAGAAGAGGAGGAACGCACATACGGAGGACGTATCAGCAAGAGCACGGAGATCGTCAAACAAGTAAAATCGATATAAAATCGAATTATATAAACTATTATTTCAAAATATAAAATGCATGACAATTTGTAATATAATATACATCACAAAACCAATTATGTCTTGTGTATAATAAATAATCTTTCATCACCTCCATTATAGACTCGTTTGTAATTTCTGCACACACACTATACCCTTTGCGATAACTAAATCTGTATCGTTGCAATATATATATATTGCAACAATACAGATTATAATTTCGCATAGGATAATGTGTGTGTGAAGAAATTACAAACAACTCTATATTGGAGGTAATGAAGAATTATTTATTACACACAAGAAATAATAGTTTATATACTGTATATTGAATTACATAAGTGTCATGCATTTCATATATGTTGAATAAAGTTTATATTGTTCGATTAGCTCGATTTTACTTGTTACATGAATATCCGTTACACTAGCTGATACGTCCTCCGGATGTGCGTTCCTCCTCTTGGCGTTGCTTTCCTCCTGGCGTCCTCTTCGTCGGCGGGTTGCTCCAGCGGCGATTCCTCTGCACGTCTCGCTGACGATTCCGTCGAACTGTTAACAACAAATAGATTTTACACACCAATTGTCACTCTCACAATAATTAGCGTTCTCGCTCGCAAAAGTTATTATTAATTTACAACGTTAATTGTTATTAGATCTCAGGGTGATATGGGTAATTATTTTAAAAGCTGTGTATTGGGCTTACAATTTCCGTGAAAGCTTGAAGTGTTCAGTAACTCCCTATGCGGATATCTTGACTACCGCGAAAAGCACTTTAATATAATAATTATTATTTACTGAGGTTGTTACCCAGCTTGGTTCTTTACGCAAAGCTCGCAGAGTTCCAAGTTTTATTGTAATTTTAGATTTCTATAAGTCCTTACGGGAAAAACTCTCGTCAAACAGACACACGTTCACACGGCGAATGCTATCGATGAACTGTCCCGAAGCGTAGCCCACAAAGTACGAATCTAACTGAAATTGGTGTTTTTTGATTGGTCAATTAGTGGTCACAAGGTTGATATTAACAAAAGATATACGAATTACATGTAATAGTTTGTATAAATTAGCAAGAGCTTGCATTGATTTTGTCTATACATTTTATTACTCAACCATTGATAAGATTTAAAAGTTGAGTTTTTCCCTATAAAAAAACAATATTTATAAAATAGTTGGAAACCTCAGAGTATATAAAAACTGTAGCTAATTACATCCACTGTCAAAGTTTCAAGTTTATGGGTTTATTAACGTGGAAGATATAGCAAATAAGGTTTATCACACGCGCACAATTTCACACAAAAAGTACATGACAATAAAAAACAAAATTTTATAAAGAATTTGATATAACCTACGTTTTTATCCATCGCTAAATACAAAACTTACAGCTAATAAACAAAAAATTTAATAAATCCATTTTAAACATGTAAATCTTCGTCATCCATGCTTAGATACGATTAATACAGCTCATCATCCTGTGTTTTGTTGCAATATATATATATATATATATATATATATATATATATATATATTGCAACGGAACACAGGATGATAAGCTACGTTGTTTATATCAGAGCACATGGATGACGAGCATTTTCTTGTTTAAATTTGTTTTATGTAATATTTTGTCTTTTAGCCGTACGTTTTGTATTTAGAAATGGATAGGCATGTAGGGTATACCAAACTCTTCATAAAATGGTGTTCTATATTGTCATGTATTTTTTTTTGTGAATTTGTGCGCGCGTGCGGTTGTGATAAGGTGTGATCGCTCTACCTTCAGTGGTAGTTAACCGATTGACGTGAAACTTTGACAAGGAATTATTTAGGTAAATAGCTTCAATATGTGTATATTCTGAGGTTCATAACTATTTTAGAAGTATGGTTTTTTTAAGTGAAGAAAAACTCAATTGTAACTCTTATCAATGATAGGGTAACAAAATGCGTAGATAATTTCCATGCAGGCCTTTGCTAAATTATACAAAGTTTTTCAGGAAATTCGTATATCTGTTTGTTCCATCAATCATGTGACTTGAGCTTAGCCAATCAAAATACACTAAATTCAGTAAGATTCATTCGTTGTAGCGTTAGGATGGACACAGTTCTGCTTTACCATCTGAAAGGGGAAGTTGTGCCCGGTGAAGAGACTTGTTCTCTTATGAACATAGAAATATCATATATAAATAAACCTTGGTAATTCTTAACGAAGTTTTGCGTTAAGAACCCAGTGGGTAAAATATTTAGATAAAAATTATAGTATAATATAGTGCTGTTTCGTGTAAGTTAAGATATCCGCTTAAAGAATTTAAAAACACTTCCAGATATCGTGGAAAGTGTACGTTTAATGCACCGCATTAATAAATAAATAATAAACCCATATTAACCCTGAGATTAAGAAAATATAAAGTATAAATTAATACTAAACTGTACGAGTGAAATTTATAATCATTGTGAGTGAACAATTTGTGAAGAAACTAATTAATGGTAGCAGTCAAACTTAATAACAACGAGACTCATTGAAATATCGCCGCTGGAGCCGCCTGTCGTAGACCAGGACGACAAGACGAAGAGGACGCCAGAACGAAGAGGACACCAGGAAGGAGTGACGCTGTAGAAGCGAACGACAAGACGAAGAGGACGACAGGGCGAAGAGGACACCAGGAAGGAGTGACGCTGAAGAAGAGGACGCCAGGACGGGAGCGACGAGAGGGGAGGAGAACGTTGCAGCAACCAAGTAAAATCGATTTATATTATCGAACAATACCAACTATTATTTCTATTATCAATACATGACAATTTATAATACAATATACATCTTGAAAAACAATATTTGTGTGTATAATAAATAATTTTTCATCTCCTCCATAATAGACTTGTTTGTGATTTTGCACACTCACTATATCCTTATTAGTATAATAAAATTTGATCTGTTGCTATATATTGTAGCATGACAGATATATAATTAATTCATTTAAGATCATAAAAGATAATTAAATTACATATACTCAAAGAATGTCAAATGAAATTCAATTAAACTTCAAAGGAAAACACCACAATAAAAGAAAAACAATAATTAAGTAATAAAAATACAATTAAAAGTCAAAGTAAATAAATTAAAGAAAACTCATATTAAAAAATCAGGAGATTACCCAGGAGATTAGGAGCAGGAGATAAATAAGATACCCCAAAATCAAGAAAAAAGAATAAGATTAGGAGCAGGTGATAAACAAGATAACCCAAACACAAGAAGAAAGAAGAGTAAAGTTTAATATCAGGTAATAAACAAGATACCCTGAAACCAAGAAAGAAGAGTAAAGTCAGTATCAGATAATAAAGAAGATACTCCGAACCAACCATCAGACAAGATAACACTGAGTACCTTGGTTTACCCAAGAATGAACACAAGCAGGAAGACGAGAAGAAAGGAAGAAATAGCATGGAAGAGCCACCATAAAAACCTATTATTAACTACCATTAACCCCAAACCAATTGATACCATTAAAGAAAGTATAACATCCCAAAACCTTATGAAATTGTAATTATTTATAAACAAAAGTGTTGGGTAGCATGATAAAAAGTGCACCAACTACAGTTATTATATGATAAAAAATAAACAAATCTTCACAGTCCATTATGACTAAAGGTCTGGTCTGAGAATAATAAAACTCAAATATAAGTCAGAACCAACAGTGAAAGTATACTAGTGGAAGTGTTTTGAAATGTAATAAACTTCAAGTTGTAGTGTATCTATAACTTAAACAATATGCTATAAAATAACTTTTATATTTTATAATTAACAAATAATGAAATATTAAAATGGAAAAATTTCCAATATTTCATTAAATAAGGTCACTGTGTTATCTCAAGACATTCGTAGGAATGACAATAACAACTAAAGTATGAGTGGAAATGTTTACTTTATAAGGGGATGTTAGATAATTGTAGTAAAATCAGAAAGGACTGGTAATAGTTTAAGTTTTAATAGAATTAAGAAGTTTAAATGACTGATATTGTTCAAAGCCATGAACTCCATATTTTTAAAAGAGTTCTAATAGAATAAGGTTTATATGTTTAGAGTAAGTTGTATTAGTTACATCACAGCATACATCCAAATTAAAATGTTTCAGTATGGATGCTTTATTAATTTACAAAGGAGTTAAATGTATGTTCAAAACAGTTTCAGCAAACATGTCCAACTTTATAGAATGCTGATTAATGTTAATTATTATTTTTGTAACAGTAGCATGAATTAGATGCTACACATAACAATAGTTATGTAAACAATTTTCTTTTATGTCATGTTAACTATTAAGAGTCAGAGGAGGAGTAGAATTAAATTTATTTGAAAAAACCATACATGTAAAATACTAAACTCTAGGCCAAATAATGAATTCATAAAAATTAAAATAAACCAGTTAATTCACCAATGAACCATGTAAACTGACAAGATTTAGGTAAGGTAGGTCAATTAACAACTACTGTAAATGAACCTATGATTTAAAAGAGTAATATAGAAAAATATCTTAAATTATTGAAAATTTTTGAAATGTATAAAATAACTATTTTTAAAGAGGAATGGTAAATTCAGAAATTATCATTAAAAGACAGTTCAAATGTTAAATTTATAAGTGATTAAGGAAAGAAAGGATTTGTGACCATTTGAAATTTATTATAATTATATTAATAACACTTAAAATGGCAGGAAAAGTCTGGAAGGACGGAAACAGTTTTTTTGGGCCTAGATTTCCAAAAAGACAGAAATTTGGTAATTTTAACAAAAATCTCAACAAATATGGACTATAACATATCAAATTAAACAGAATGAGATAAATAAACCAATTATATGGTTAATAGTTCATGAAAGCGAACAATAAACTAAAAGTATTCCATATATAATGTACTTTGGAATTATGTACATGGGAAGTGAAAATTATTTTAACAATACTTTTCCAATATTAACTTGGCAAGATATTTACTAAAGTGGAGAAAGTAAGTTAGTTCTTTGTTAACATTCAAACGGAACAGTCGATGCGGAATCGCGTTCCTAAAACCGTATAATGGAGTACAAAGGTTAAGCCTAAAATCAGTGGAAAACGGGAGTTACATAAATTAACACTTTTCGAGTTAAAACTAATGAAATACTCCACGACAACAGTGAAAACGAACAATACACCACAGAATACAAGTGATTTAAACCATTGAAACTACATAATATTAATAATTCACTCTACAACAGATTAATAATTCTTCATCACGAACAGACAAAGTGAACACCTCTAATAGCAAACAATTAACACCAGTGGACACTGAACACTCATCCAGAATACCTCAAACAACATACTAGACAGTATACACAATTTCGGAGATCCATAAAACAATTATAACGGTGAATTTATTGTGAGATTTTCCTGTGACCAAAATACATATAACCTCATCAATTCAGCTAGCCGCCATGATGGTCCCAAGATGCACTGCAACCTTTCTCGACTGATTTCATAGAAGCAGCATTGGTTTGAGAATTCAAATATATTAAAATATTATATATTATTCACAATTGTTAAATATTAATTATTTAAGATTATTTCTTGTAAATGTTATACTTTCTAGGCCTGCCCTTCTCTGACTATTATAAAATAATCGTTGAAAGAACCTTTTTGAATAATTATATAAAATTTTAACCTGTAATCACATATCGATATATCCCTGTGACGGAGTCGAACGATTGCTCTAAATCGATTTAAAATCGATTATTATTAATAATTGTCAATAAATCAATTTATTTCAACTGTGTGAATTATAAAATTATTTCACATTTTACATTAACCACGAGACTTCCTGGAAGACGAGAAATATTAACGAAAGGTGAGATACTGGAGCAGCGCTGAAAACCATTAATCGATTGCTGAAAGGAGATAATCTGATTAACTCCAGATTTTGTTAAGCTCTATCAGAAGTGCAAATTAAACCAAAAGTACCTTACAGAATTTTAACATTTTGAATAAAACATAAAACCAGGATAAATTCTAAATTATATACACAACAAACAAACATAAAATTTTTTTTAAATAAATTTTTTTTCTTTTCTTGTATTTGTAACTACAGTTTACAGGTCTAGTTACAATATATATATATATATATTCTAAATTACGGTAGTGATATGTGGTCACTAAATATAGCCAATGTCTACTAACTACACTATTATAAAGTATTTGTAAGAAACGTGTAGCCTATAACAAATAAATTAAAAGATGTTGACTATTAATGAGAATGAATGTAGAGATAAGAAATATTTTCTTGAAACCAAATATTAAAACATCTTTTATATTCCAAGAGTATCAACTGTAACAATTGTAGCCAGAGAGAGTCAGCTCAATGCTAGAGCACAGACTGTAGAGGCAATCTGATGGGTGGTCCACGAAGGAGAGGAGAAAGAGTTGAATATCCCCTATGACCAATTGCGTTACTATGGGAACAGATTAGTTGAGGGTATTTACGAGAAATAATGGAACAGTGGCAGTAAGGTTAGAGCTGGCAATCTCGACGTAAGATTGAATCGCAAAGTGTTTAATTTTACAGGAGTGACAAACAACTAAATTGCACAGGAATTGATGCTAACGTAATTTAACTTAGCGTTCAACAATTACAAATTGTTTTTCAATAGTACACGGACTGGCAGTAATCAAAACCGCAAACTGGCTGAACGTCTGAGTGTATTGTAACCTGTTCGTCTTCATTAAAAATGTTTGCAACCGTGAACATATATATTGTACTTGTGCGAATGTGAGACTCAAGACACGTATTTTTGTGAATGCATGTTCAAAGTACAAGTGCTTTATGGTACTATATACAGCAGCTAATATACAGTCTAATCAGGGGTCTCCAAACTGCGGCCCGCGGGCCGGATCAGGCCGGCGAAGGGTTATTGAGCGGCCCGCGGCAACCCGGCCGGTACTGCATGCAATTTTTAAGTAGATCGTCAAAATAATTCAGATGTTATAACATTTTACTAAATAACTAAACACGAAATTAGTTCAGTAAAATGTTATAATATTTTGTACAAGTTTAAAACATTTACGTGGTTAATGTGCTCGTTCGTCTGGCTGCCTTGAATGAACCACGATTTTCACTCGCGTCTCATCATGATGATTTCCAGGAAATACAAAACTTTGGAAGAGCAATGTTTTAAATGTTTGGGTCGAACTACATCTGCGAATAAACGTTTCAAAAATGAACTTTGTAAAATCTAAGTACAGGGCTAACTTGTCAGACGAACACTTGAAATCCATTCTAGTCAAGTGGACCCAAAATGGACAGACATTATATGTCAGAAGCAACTCGACACATCCCATACGTACATAAGAAAGCCAAAAAACATACGTAAGAAATATTTTGAACGTTATTTTTTCCTTACTTTTATTTACATTTTTCGGTACAAAATAATTTGTTTTCTTTGGATCAGTCTGCTTAATTTTTATTTAAATGCCTATTTTATTGACTTGATTATTTCGTAAACTTAAAAAAAAGTTTACAATATGTGTGCGTGTGTGTGTGTGTGTTGTTGGTCCGCCTGACTTCCAAGATTTTTCAATTCGGCCCTCAAGTGAAAACGCTTGGAGACCCCTGGGCTAGATAATGAAAGACAATTGCTTTAGTAGTTGCTTGGTATTTTTAGATAATGAGGTTTATTTCTTGGATATTATAGAATTTTACGCACTGAATACGTTTGTAATTTTACAGAATCTGGTTCTGACAATTTTAGAACAGTGACTTAACAGAATACTGGTAACGAATACTACGTTGTTATTATAGTAACAGAACGTCAATTTTATGCAATACTGTTACAGTTGCGTGTAACCATAGAGCGACAGTGGAAATCACGACTATAAGGGTGAACTTCAGCCAATCTCCAGTAGTACGCAACACTTAATGTTTAATTACATTCTCGTATCAACAGTTTGTGCTTATCAGTAGCCTTTATTTTAGCATTGAAATGCTAGCTTTGGAATAAGCCAGTCCCAGTACATTTGTTTAAAATTTTCCCTAACTGTAAAATATAAGTGGCTGTTAATAAAGAATTTGAAAAAGGTATGTTAAGAGTGTTATCGAATATTGTGGTTATAAATCTAAATATCATAGTAAGGACATACATGACATAACATTAAACACTATTTTAATACGTATAAGGTGAACCGTTTTGAAACACGTTGGCTTAATATTTCGATGCACATACAGCACTGTACAGCATTACAGTACAGTTTACAGCTTAGTGAACTGAATAAGTATTATCATGTATGTAACTATGGAGGCACAGATCTGAAACATAAGATATACATTTTAAGTAGCGAGATTTTCATAAACAACATTTACAAATGCATCAGTACACATATATCTTCTGTAGACTCGTATAATATGTTTGTTTCTACTGCACACAACTAAACTGTACAATGAGTCTATAAGCACAAGTAAAAGATCCTCCAGGGCGTGTGGACACACTTTTGTTTGAAAATATGTATGTTTGTATGTAAATAATATACCAATTATAGAGATTAGACATAACAAAAAGTGTATATACTGGTATACGATTATAATGATATCAATAAATATTATAATTACCCCACTCTCAAAAAATGAGTAGAAAATGATATATTTGTCTATAAACATAAAATGAGAAGGTTCAAACCTCGTGTATTTTATTAAAACGCATGTTGCAGAATGATACTTACACTAGATCAGTGGTTGACGTTATAGGGAAAGAACATTGTCGTCTGCAATAACGTGTTATTATTACCCGTATTTATTTATACCCGTATTGTCTGCTGTCGTAGATAAGTTATTTCTAGTGTTTATGTCCATAGAATAAAACCAAAAAAAGTATCCACTTCATCATGTACGTTATATAAATGGTGCAAAACCTTAATGAGAAGGTACAACCTTCAGAACCTACAGACAATTAATTGACTGTAATTTTAAATGTTTTTTGTGGATTTTAGGAAAAAAGAGAAGAAAATTATACCTACAACTTTTCATGTGAATTATCGTAAATGTAAAAATTTCTATTTATGTTCTTACTTTGGTAGTTTATTGACTGGCAAATGACATTTTTCAATTTGTCTGGCAAACAAGTAATCAATTCAATGTTAGATATTTAAACAGTCAAAACAATCGGGATACAATAAGGACAAAACGTGGCCTAAACGTCCAGGCAAAGCAATGTTATCGGACAATATTTTTTTTTATTATTTTGCACGTCAATCGGACAATGCTTCCGAAAAAGTTTTACCAAAGAAAATATTAAATTTAGGCTGTCGAGAGTAAAGAATTTATTAATAATACTTGAGAAGGAATGATCGATTTAAACAATAATAGAGAAGTAAGTAAAGCTTTGTATGTACGCCAAGTCTTTCTAAAGGGAAGAAAGAGAGAATATCTTATATATGAGCAGACAAAGAAACAGATACCTTTAAAATTGGCAGTTTATCATAACAAGTTACCATTTAGTCTGTAAAGGTGAGGATAAATAGCGACTTAGTTTATGGATAAGGTAATAAGAATGGACTATTTATATTTAGAGAACAGTGGTCACTTTTGAACTATGGAAGAGATATGTCTTATTATAAACATAATAAACGTGTTTATTGGTGATGATAGTAAACAACTATGCTGATATACAACATTTAAATTTTTAAACACCTGCTTTGTATAGTAAAATAATTGGAGCATGTTATCAGAGGGTAACAAAGTTACTTTCATATTTAAAATGAGAAAATTAATTGTTACTAAAAATTACTTATTACCATTAAGAAATAAATTGAAGGTAATCTTCAAAGTTTAATCAACAACTTTCTTTCAAAATGTTTGAAAATAAACAAATTCTTAATAAATAATAGTAATTTAATCACTAGATGTTTTTGGCTGTTAGTTCTTAACGAAGTAAATGCTCATGATACATACTTACTTAGTTACTTACAGCGGCGCGACAACCAATTACTGAGTCAAGGCCTCCTTTAACAGCCTCCGCCAAAGTTGTCCCAGTCAAGTGTGCAGCTGCTCTCCAGTTCCGGGTCACAAGGATATGGCGCTCATCATAATTGACACCGTCTTCCCAACGTAGTGTAGGTCTAGCAACTCTCCTGGTGCCATAGATCTGTTCTACGAGTACCTTTCTGGGTATTTCACCCTCCCCCATTATGATCACGTGTCCACCCCACCTGAGTCTACCAAGTTTTGTAACTTTGACAATATCTGGTTTGTTCAGAACAGTGATCAGTTCTTGGTTGGCCCTTTTCCTCCATTCACCTCCCACACATATTGGACCAACAATACTGCGGAGGCTCAGCAGGCTAGACTCAGACTTTTTAGAAATGGACCAGGTCTCAGAACCGTAGGTGAGAACTGAGCGGATCAGTGTTTTATACAGTAGCAGTTTAATGATCCTGACAATAGTTCTGCTCTGAAATACGGGTATGAGACCAAAGAAGTACCTACTAGCTGAGGTGATTCTTTTCTTTATTTCTTCTGTCGTTTCCCCATTGGAGTTAACTAAATTGGCATCCTAAATAAACAAAGTTGTTGACTATTTCGAAAGAATAGATGCCAATTTGGACGTGCTCTCCTTCTCTAGCTTCCTGTCCTGTGACCATGTATTTTATCTTGCTTTCGTTTATTATGAGACCCAACCTCCTTGCGAACCTTCAACAGCAAGAAAGGTTTCAGTGACTGCTCAAAGGGATCTCCCGATTATATCTAGATCATCGGCGTTTCCTAGTATTCCAGCATCTCTCATAGCTTTTTCTCAATGCTCGTGATAATGGAACACAGTACTGTAAGCCTCGTCTCGTGATATGGTTTTACATTTTATTCTTTTCAGGTAATAAAACGTGATAGTATCTACAGCTCTTAGAAAGCTATAGACATAGATTTGATAAATGTTATATTTATATTTTAGTGACAGTACATTGTAAGTAAACAAAATATTGATATTAACTTTCTACTACGTAAATATCAGATACTTACCGAAGTCACTAAGCGGTTATTCAGATTAAAGAAACCTAACGGTGAAATATCCATAGACCTATGCTGCATCTCTACTAACAGCAACTTCAGCTGAAATAATAAATAAACAATAAGTAAAATATAAAACACTGTTAACTGGGAAACAAGCTATAAGTTTTATTTAACATTAGAGTATTTGGAACAAAGAGCCTAAACTTGATGACGAGTAATTTTTTTTTCTAGTAACTCAAAGACATCACCCTACTGTGTACAATAAATAGCTATATTAAGACTGTAAAATTAAAGGTTATAATTTGCATGCTACTCATATTAGTGCATATAAATATCTACAATTTTCAGCAACCGATGACCGAGATTTTCTCTTACATTTAATTTAATAATTTCAACCTTTGTTACACAAGTTGCAAAAAATTGTAAGAGCTATCGTCAGTCAACGCTCTGTGCAAATCTAGTCTAATCAATCATCAATTGTCTTTCAACAATTGAGAGTATAGTATTATTCACACTCGCCACGACTGATGGGTCGGTAAGTAGTGTACCTGCATTGGTTCAGCTATGACTACATCCCTCGGTGTTGCAGGTACGTATAATATGATTATAGTTAAACTCAAGTACATTGCTTCTATCTAAGTTTTACTCAATACTTCCTCCACTATTTTTTCCCTACCTAAAGCGTTAATATTTAATAAACAGACTTTTATTGGGGTCATTTTTTTCAAAACAATTAGAAAAAGTAGTGTTATATATGTAAATAACACAATTTATTTATAACTAACTTAATGATCTGAATAGTTTGTAGATAATAATTGGCTACATATTTAAATTGAAATCCAGCTTAATATCAAAGGGTCAAAATATCCTTCTAACGAGTCAGCTTGCAATTTCGATATAAATTTATTGTATTTGTTCATAGAAGTGTTAAAAATAAAACAAGACACCGCATAAGGATAAAATTTTATAAGACAATTGTAATACTTACATTGACATATGCAAGAGAGGCATGAGTCATGACAAAAGGAATGCGGCAAGATTCAGAGAGCTGAAATGCAGTTTCTTCGAAATACTCTAAATTATACATTGCAAGATAGAATAAGGAATGAGGATATCAAAGCATAACTCTAAGTAAAGGACATAAATAAAATTATTTCAATTTACAGAAGATAATGGTGGGATCATCTGCAAAGTATGACAGAGGATCGATTGCTGAAAACGGCACTAAACTATAAAGCCATTGGTAGAAGAGACGTGGGTCGTCCAAGGATGAGATGAGTGCCGGAACAGGTTTATATAACCTAATCATTGAAGAGAAGAATAAGTATAAGTATTTGTTGCATATATTCCACGTGCGTACATGCACATTTAGAACATATGTATAATACTCCATACTTAAATTACGCTTCATCTGTGAAAACATTTAGTCTGAACTAGAATCTAAAAGACTTATCACTACTAACTGCAGTAGTTGATGTAAGATGTATTTAAGATATATAAGATATATGTATATAAGATGCACATTTACACCTGTTATTTACATTACACGTTTACTTTCTCGACGATGCGCATCGTCCCCTCGCGCAGTATGAGTGTTTGTTGAATTCAGTGTTTTTTATGTATGTGTTTTTATGATCTGACGAGCTCGACCCGAGTGATCATCACCTGAAGATGGGACTTTGATCCTGAAACACGTCGTGCCTAGCGACCAAAGTAAGTTGCATAAAGGAATAACAGGTATCTAACCTATTTTAAAGATTAACCATTGCAACTTGGTGACCATACACATAATTCAACTTGTATTTTTTGAATCGTATCTAAAGTGAAAGAAGGGTACGTTAATACATCTGGTAGCTTTCTTGCTCTAATAAGGGCGACACACGAAAGTCCGGCGTTTTTTCGTTTCGAGTAGTGTCAACGACTGTTTATGTGTAGTGAGTTGCTGTGATTTGTGTATCATTACCGCATGAGTAAGCAATAGCGGAAATTGAAGGCGAGAGCAGTTATTATCGTTATGTTTCTTAATGCATCACTGTCGGTAAAATCAGAAACACATCGTCGTATAGTTAAGGTCCATTGTATTTGTCAATTTTTACTAGTGAGTAGAAGCTATAACAATGATTACCAACGGTGTATAGAATTTCTCCCAGTGTAGCTACTATGCCACTTACGAGGTATTTTTCTCCCATAGAATTTTGTAAAGCATAGATCGGTAAACAACAGTCGGATACAGAACGCTTGCCTTGTGTTCAGTTTATATGTGTCTAGTCGAGCTATACTGTTGTTGAGCGAAAACATCCCAACTTCAAAAATGTGTTTACAGCTGCTCCAATTCTTGATCCAACATACTATGGATTTCAACGCATTTGAGTAGAACCTTATGTTCAGTTTATATGTGTCTAGTCGACCTATACTGTTGTTGAGCGAAAACATCCCAACTTCAAAAATGTGTTTACAGCTGCTCCAATTCTTGATCCAACATATACTATGGATTTCAACGCATATGAGTAGAACCTTATGTTCAGTTTATATGTGTCTAGTCGACCTATACTGTTGTTGAGCGAAAACATCCCAACTTCGAAAATGTATTTACAGCTGCTCCAATTCTTGATCCAACATACTATGGATTTCAACGCATATGAGTAGAACCTTATGTTCAGTTTATATGTGTCTAGTCGAGCTATACTGTTGTTGAGCGAAAACATCCCAACTTCGAAAATGTGTTTACAGCTGCTCCCATTCTTGATCCAACTATGGATTTCGATGCAAATTAGTATCCTCTTGTAGCTCATCAATATATGGGTCATCGTCTTTTAGAAAATCGTGGACATCAGCATCGCTTTCAACAATAACGTAGAAGATTTCTTTTCATGTCATGTTATCACAACATCAATAAGTTATTTATAATATTATGACTTGTATTTTTAAGGATTTTTCATTTTTCCTTTTACATAAAGTCAATTTTAAACGATTATTAATTCGAGCATTATTTTTATATGTCGTGCACGTTTACCTCTGTAACATCAAGCAAACTCGAGGGAGAAATATTTTTAAGTTCATTTGATCTTGATGAGCAACCGAAAAAGTTTTTAGTAAGATGTGTGTGTCATTATCAAAGTTAAGAGAAACCCAAGCGCCACTTTTTACTCTATGTTTTTGATTTAAAGATTAATCATCTTCTTCTCTTCTTATCTGGCGTTACAGCCTTTGGTGGGCTCTAGCCTCCTCAACAATATTCCTCCATGCTTCCCTGTTCTCCGCCCTTCCTCTCTATTCTCTGATTCCCATGCTAACGAGATATTATGTTTCGCCATCCAACCATATCATTCTTCGTCTGCCTCTACGTCTAATACTATATAATCTTCCGTTCAGCATTCTTTCCTCAGACATTCTTTCCATATGTCCCAGCCAACACAGCCTCTGCGATTAATCATCCTGTTAGAAAATGACAGACTTCTTGAACTTCGTAGTCTCGCTGAGAACAGGACGAAATAATTAGATTGCGTATTAGAGTTTTAGGAGTTAATTACGGATATGATGTAATGATTAATTATTCAATGTTCAATAAGTCGGGACTTGAGATAGAAGGTTTTTCTGCTTTTGTGGCGTACTTTACTATATAGTTTAAAACAGTACCTTTGGAATATTACGAAAGAGTAGTATGTGTTAGTTACATTATTATTATTATTATTAGGTCCTTAAGTCTTTTGACTGGTTTGTACCCTTCCCGCATATACCCGCGGTACGTGCGTTACTAAGTTTCTCACAGGTACATGGGACCTACAGTTCAACGCCTGATCCGAACGGCATAGTTGGGGAGGGTTTATACTAGTCAGGATACCTCTCGCTGGTTTGCCATCGCCTTGCAGGGGGGAAAGGTCGTATCTAAATCAGTTGGCCCCGGCGGGAATCGAACCCGCGCCGACAGCGTAGGAGCGCCACACGCTAGCCACTACGCCACAACCGTTCCGTTTATGTTAGTTACATAAACTAATTTAATACACATGTATTAATTTTTAACGAACCGGTGTATATATTTTATTCAAAAACTACACAGAAAATAACCAATGAGGTAGTGTCCATTTAGTTTAAACATTTAATAAATTTGGTTCATTGTGCCTCAAGTTAGCGTTGGACGCGCCCGATTTTTGCCGACTTCACTCAGATTAATACGACCCGTAAAAAAAGTGTGTGTGTGTGTGTGTGTGTGTGTGTGTGTGTGTGTGTGTGAGAGAGAGAGAGAGAGAGAGAGAGAGAGTGAGAGGGAGGGAGGGAAAAGAGAGAGTGAACCACAGAGTGAGGGAGACGGTGAGACTCACCAGAAGCAAACATAATAGTGATATTACAACAATGAAAGGAATTTTTGTATAGATTTCCTGTTAACAGAGACAATATTAACATTTATAACATTACGTCACGTAACTCGTTAATTATTCACATAAATGATGAAAGAATGTTATATAAATTATTCAAGTTAAAGATATCCAGGTTGATAAGTTACATTTCTGTTATTCGTAATAATTCCATATAGTATTTACGCTATAACAATATAAATGAATAATACTCGCATTCTATTATAAGACTACAGTCAAGAATATTCAATCAATAAAGTTTCTTTCCGTAAGTCTTCAACTTACGTGAATTTCTTCGTCCTTGCGTGTGTAAAAACTAATCATCTTGTCCACATATATTTTTAGTTTTTTAACCTAAACAGAAATAACCAAACTTTAAGACATGCGCGTACGTATAACATACTATGCACATATTAATATACTTGTATAAAATGCATATTAATAGGCCTATGTTTCTTAGTGATGTAAAATTGTTTAATTCGTACGTGGAATCAATTCTGCAGTAAAAAGAAGAAGTGTGCACTTATAGTGATTGTAAGATGGCTAAAGTACCGAAAGTCTCGTCACAATAAAACTCAGTAAATGTAGCGTTTATGCCATCAATTCCAACAGGTTAAGACCAAACGAATTCACGTTGCTATAGGGGCAACATATACCAACGAGTAGCAGGACTTTCTCTACCGAAAAATTAAGAGGTGAAAATTACATATTCTCTCGCCGCATGCGAGTGTGTTTGTATTTTAACCAATTCTAATTTAGTATGCAAACTTACTAAAGTAACTCTAGCGTTTGCATACAACGGTAAAAAGATAACAACAAAGGTTAAAAACACTATGCTTACTACTATAATATATTTATGATAAAATAAAATATAAATAACGTCTTTATCAATTTCCATTTGTTTTAATAATCTTATGAACTACCTTTTGATACTTTTAAAATTGTTATTTACTACTTCCTGTAAAGTAGTTGTAAGTAATATTGATTCTTTCAATAACTTAAAATAATTTTTATATAATATTTAAATAATTTTTAAGAGATTCTTTAATATTCTGGAAAGTAATTCACAAAATAATTGTTTATTACTACACTGTTATCAAATATATAATATTGTTACTAATATATTATCAAATATATATGTTCGTCTGCAAGTAGTTGTATTATATTTTATCCTTTCAATTAATCTGACGTCCGTTTCACTGAATATGTCAATATCTTTAGTGCTTTTTAAAAGAGTCATCAAAAAATCGAAATAATTCGATTTTAATGTAGAAACTAACGAAAATTTTGTTTAGATTTCAAAGTAAAATAAGAAAAATGGATTTATTTCGATGTAAGTAACAATTATTTTGTTTTATTTAATTAAGTAGCTGTTTTGACAGTTATGTTAGAAATATTGTATGTGTATATAAAGTACATATAAGAGATCATCTTGTTCCGTTTTTATTTAAGTTTGTTCTTTAATTAGTAAATTATTGTTATTGTGTTTGTAAATATTAAGAGATTCCAAAATAGTAATTTTTGAACTTTTTGTGTTTAATTAAAAAAATATATTTTAATTTAAATTATATTTAACTAATAAAATTGATTCACCTTCTTAAAGCAGTATCTCTTCTTAGGCAGTGATTTGTGATTTTTTTTGGAGGGGGATGTGTAATGACAAGTACATCTGCGTGTAAAGGTATTTATAAAACACTTGTGTTATAATCGTATAGGTGTTTATATGTCGTAACACTTGTCAAGCGACTATGACTTGCTGTACCTGATTTTATTTCATTTCACAACAAAATATTTTTTTATGTGACTTTATGCGTAAATGATTTTATGTTACTTGACTACGCATGCATGCATTATCTAATAACCGTGGCTATATAGAGGGAAATATAAAAATTACTATTTACAGTCCGAATTCTTATTAGTATTCTAGCTTTGAAACACTTTACTTTAAAACGTATGTCACTAAGTCATCTATACACAGAACACATAGAGATATAATAAGTTAACAAGTAATAAATTACACGTATCTCAGTATTATATAACTTACGCTAATTAAGGTCAAATAAAGCTGTGTACTCGTACCGTGAATTTCATATTATAGTGGATTCAGTAGGTTAGTACGTTTTGTGCGTTAGCATAGTGCATATGTGCTTGCTCTGTGTTGTTTTTACTCACAATGAAACGTTATTTGTTGGGTATTATGATTGTACTCTGTTGTCCTTTAAAACATTAGCAAATTATCAATGATAGCTTACGTTTGTTTTTTAAGTTCCCAAAACGCTAATTCTATAACTTACCTTCTTACCAACAGAATCGCACATATTTGCTTTTGCCATAATAAGAAGAAATTCGCCAATCGTTTGCATACCCAGACACAAGTATCGCTGGTCACTGCAGTGCGCAACATTTTTTGTAACTAAGTACCAAAGTAAGTACGAATTCTTTATCGATCGAAATATTAACAGAGAAAGGTTCAGTGCTGTGTGAATGCTATAGTATTCATCTATAGTGCGGTAATTGTCAGAGACAGTTCTGTACGCTCGAATGGCCGTGTCCAGTTTGTCGAGATCAACACGACGAGTGCCTGTGCCATCAGAATTGCTCAACACTGCGGACTTCAGCAGTTTCTTTACTTTGAGCAGATCTCTATCTACATGCAGCAAACAGATGGCCCACTGTAACGATATCGGAATTACTACTAGGTACCGAAGTATCTTTAAA
This sequence comes from Magicicada septendecula, assembly GCA_034769895.1. NCBI lineage: Eukaryota > Metazoa > Arthropoda > Insecta > Hemiptera > Cicadidae > Magicicada > Magicicada septendecula. The sequence goes on along the minus strand of CM068367.1, from coordinate 144,287,543 downwards.
ATAGTGAAATACCTAAACCCATATATTAACAATAGTCCGTGAGAAAACATTGTACTGGCCTGTAGGAATATGATAAAGAAGATTTTTAGAAATTCATATTTATAATCATTTTCTGCAACGCTGTTAAAAAGATATTTCAAGTACTTCTCACTTTCCTGGAACGAACATCCGAAGTCATTAATTTTATTGTCAAGAAACCCGTAAAGATACACGCTGAAATATATTTCAATAACTTGTGATGCAGTGTTCCATATGATGAGTAAAGTACTTATGTGGTTAACAACAGAATACGGGTTTAATACTTCGAAAATAAACAAGAATATTGACGTAATGTAGAGAATATAAACGAATGTTTTATAAACAGGAGAACACGCCGTGAAACCATTCCAAGGCGAAGAAATGCCAAAAACTTTACACAACATGTTGTCCAGTTTTATTGCTACTTGCAAGATATCCATTCTGAAATAAATATAACTTCCACTAGCTGCGTTCTCTTAGCAATGAAAAACTTGCAACGGGACAACAAATAACAGTTTGTTTGGCAAATATTACTTTCTAGTTACCATGGAAACAACGGAGTTTACACATACGCTTGTATATTATTCTTTAAGATGTTTTTGTATAGGTTTAGTACTCGACATTAACAACACACGTGTTTTTCAGTAAAACGTTTTTCATTTTTCCTTTATAAAGATGTGAAGTGGAGTGAAATACTAGGTGACAGAAAGTACATGTTATTCTGAGAGAAAAGAATCTACTTTATTAAACATGACTTGACATGCATTTTAATTATCGTAATGGGTTATATTCTATATTCTCTCTAATTGCTGCCGCATTCGATCTAAATCAAACACTGCAATTTTTACATTGACACCTATTTCATTAATTATATCTCGTATCGATTAAAAACAGATATATCAGTGTTACTGTTGCGTCATCCGATTATATAACTGTCAGAATAGTCACTGTTAAGCTGGTATTATAAAATTTTTGAGACGCCGAATTCCTCGTATAGCGTGACAAGTAAATTATTTGAAGGCGTCTAAAGATCCACCTTTAAACAAAAATGCATGTCTTGACGGTGTATTTTTTATGAAATCGGTCTGTTCCAATTAGGCCAACCGTCTTGGTAGAACCGATCATCATTTGCAACAAGCGTTATGCTCATGACCTTCTCCTGTCGCGCCTTCTAGCCAAATGTACAAGTCATACCACCACTTTTTACCACATGCCTTTACACATGTATTTTATATATTAGGAACGTAACAAACATTTATTCTTATATATTGAGGGCAAAACTTACACCTAATGTCGGCAATTTGTTTTAACGTATTTACTTACAATATTACATGTGTTCTGAAAACATATTTATTATTATCCTACCATAAAACGTTTATTTTTTCTATAGTAAAAGAAACTCAGTAACTATTGCCTATTTAAATTATTTTATATTGCACTAGATAATTGTATTATTTACCTCGTGTTGAGATATTTCATATTTATTTCAACAAATTATCTCATGTTGCAGCCAAAAGCATTACTAATGTCTTATGAAATTAGCCATCATATCAATAGAGAACGAAGATGCAGACAAACTAAACTTAAAAGACTCAATAAAAGACTTCACATCTTTAAAAGCGAGGAAGGTCATTTTTAAGTGAACAAAATAATTATTTGCATTTATAACTTAGGCCTATGTAATTTTGTTAGTTTTTATGTATCACAAAAATCAATAACTTTGAAAATGACATTTTGTTCAAGGAAACAATAATTGTTTTGCTTTTATTATTTTTTTCTAATTGTAATTCAGATAGTCTAAATAAGTTACCAAAATGGTCTTAGCGTATTCAAAGGATTAAAGTAAGTAGCAATTTCTTATGAAATTCCTGCCTTACTTGATATTAGTGTTAATTTTTGTGTGTAATATGTTAATTAAAAACTTATGAACTGGCAGTTTGTTCTTTAAATCAATAACTGTTTTGTTTACATTATTTTCCATATTTTTATTAATCTAATCTAAATAAGTTACTTTACTCCATAACTTAGGCCTACCTAAAAAAAAATGGCTGTATCAAAAGAACTGAACTACATGTTTATTGTTCATGAGATTCACGTCTTATTCCATCATGATTAGTGTTAATTTTTGTATAGAAAATCAATTATGTCAACTAGTGCCTACAAGTTTTTACACTGACATTTTATTCAAGGAAAGAATAATTTTTGCTTATTTCTAATTTTCATAAATCTAATTTAGTTACTTCATAAAGTTATTTAAGTAACCTTTACGTATCCAAAGGATGAAAATAAATTACAATTGTTTATATAATGATTCCCTTTCATAATTACTTACCAGTAATTTAAGATTTCCATAAGCCATACTCACAGAATACCATTTCTTCAAAAGAGAGGCTAAGGTCTATAGCGGGAAGCAGCGCCAAACTGTCACTTTGCCAAGGGCACCAGAGGCAACAGGGAACAGGGGAGCCAGCACTACTGCTGGTGCCTTTTGAATTTCCCATCTTCTAAAAAAAACATATATACCAAAATAGATAAAGTATTGTTTATCTTAATAATACACAATTAATATGATTTTCCTTGTATATACTATGTTTCTTCCCACCCTGTCAAAAACTGACAATAATTTCCATGACCGTCTGGAAAATCATGTTATCTTAAACACCTATGGTGTCCTTAGTTTGGTTAAAATTGTTTCCACCATAACCATAACTCTGAATACTCTATCAGTTGACAGTAATAAAACTAATCTAAATTTACTCTGTAACTTAGACTCTGTAAATTTACTCTATAACTTAGGTACTCTGTAGCTCTGTATCTAACTATTTTACAGTAATGTTAATTTTCAGTATTGTGTGTTTCAGTAATAAAATTTCTTGAATTTTGTTACCAATATTAGTAAGTTTGTTTAGTAATATTTTTAAATTTTATTTACATGTTAACGCACTGAGAAGAAAAACATTTGTGTTAGTAATATAATGTCATTAAAAAAATTGTTTCTTATGTTTAATGATGTGTGATTTGCTTATGTTACAATGACTTCCTTGGTCATGACCAACCAGCAGATTATAAATCCATCTGCACATAGGAATATGTTTTAGACATATTCACCAATATTATAAACATAACTAGAAAACAACAATCTGTTGGATAATAGAATAGAATATTCTATGTGTAGGCTTACACAATATATAATAACTATAATTCTTTTATGTTACACACATATTCTACTAAAATTTATTATAACAATACACCAAGGTGGCCTCAAATCAAAGGAAAACTATCAGAAGGTGTTAGACAAGGCTGCGGATTATGCCCACTATGGTTCAACTTGTATGTAGAGTAAACGAAAAAGAAGTTTAAGGAAACCAACAAAAATAGAATAATAATTAATCGCATATAGTATATTACAAAACCATCTGTTTTGCAGATGGTATTCCACGTTCAGGAAATAATGAGGAAGCACTATAGAATCCACTTTACCAAAATAACAGGATCCTAAAAGATAAATGTGACATGACATAAACAAAGAAAAAACAAAAGTCATCAAATGTTCCAGAACTGGAATACAGAAGGCTGTGATATTTCTGCATGGTAGAAAACTAGTGTAAGTTTATAAGTTTAAATATCTTGGGACCTGAATTACATCCGATGGGAGATGCACCAGTAGTATAAAAATTAGAAGTCCATAAGCAAGAGGACGGAATTTCTTCTAGACTCCAGAAATGTGTTCTTGGAAAGCAGAAAGAAATTTATAAAGTGTTTCATTTCGAGCATATACACATATGGTTTGGAAACCTGGACTCTCAGGAAATTGGAAAAAGGAGCTACCTTAAAGCTTTAAAATGCGGTGCTGGGTAAGGGCTTAAGAGTATTGTGGATAGAAAGAGTGCCTAACGATGATGTTTTGAAGAGAGTGGGTGAAAGAAGGATGTGATTGGAACCACTGTAACAATGAGAAGCAGTATGCTTGGCCACCTGCTACACGATTCAAACTGGTTCGATGCCATGATCAAGGGACGTAGTGGGAGGAGAAGGCCCATACAGAAGTACATGGTTTAGATAAAAGGAAGAAGAAGGTGTGTGGGTGATCAAGAGACTGTCTGCAGAAGGGAAGAAATTGTAAGCCCACCAACCTCTAGCTTGAAGAGAAGGAGAAGAAGACATGCCTCTAGTACCTTTGTTTTGTCTCTAATACAATAATGTAAAAGAAGACAGGCTAACTGTAGGAGTTTAATCCTATGCAATAATGGCAATGAAATTGTTAAATCATGCAGCTTCTTAAAAAAGTTGTAGTAACCAGTTGCTTTGGCCGAGCTGGATGTCACAAAGGAGAATATGGTAATGAATGTATAAATAAGTACATATAAACACATGTATACATTGTAGCGTGACAGATGTATGCATAATATTGAATGGCAATTGATCATTAGAATAATGAAGTTATAATATTTAAATTTGGAAGAAAGCACTAAGTTGAATATAAAAAGATTAATTCATAGCAACTGTGGAAAGAAATCATTATTATAAAGAAAATACAAGTTAAAATAAAAGGAGTTACTAGTGATGAGTCATCCAAGACCAGTCTCATAACCAAAGGTTTTCAAGGTATAACCCAGGAAGGTAAAATAGTAAATAACAAAGCAGTGCAGAATATGACTAAACACACAACGAGGGAGAATAAATAGAAGAGAAACCCTAAAATAAGCCAAGATCAACCAATACAGGTTGTGTATTTCTGAAATAAAGAAGAAGATGGAGAAGATCCCAAGAAACCTGATGGCAACAAGAAGAAGATGGAGAAGATACCAGTCCCAGAAGGCAGGAGAAAAGAAGACTGAAGAAAGAAGAAGAGGGCAGCATCCTGAAGAAGACGTCATGCTCTTATAAAAGACACCCAAATCCCTATATCCCCAAAATAAATATCTAAAAACAAAAGTATAACGAAATAAAAACCACATGTATATAAATTTAAGAGAGAGGAGTGTATAAAGTAAAAGTTTCCTGTGAACTAAGATGAAACAATAATATAGTACTCATGGAACAAATCTTCATTGAAAAAACGCTAACCAATTTATTATGTTAATAAGACTATACGACCATTTAGCATTAACATAATATATAAGTGCAAAGTGAACCAGTGATAGTTTTGGGTATTATAAAAAATGAACCTTGTGTTTCATTCTTGGCAATCACAAACATTGGATGCAATGAAATATGCATTTTTCAATGACTTAAAATGTGTGCTGTGACAATATGTTGTTCATAAGACATGAATCTGTTTAAAATAACATTTTGTTTTACATGAAAAAAGAAAAACAGAGTTCATAATACCTTTTGAACAATTAATACTATTTATTTGTTAATGACAGGGTGCAATTCCCCAAAGACAATGTAAAAGGCGGTATAAAAACTGTAGAATCCTACTTATAATAATGTTTAGAAATAAGAATATAAATATAAGGTTTTTATGTATATAGTACAAAAATGTTTAAAAATGTATTAGATATAAGGCCATTTGTTTGGGTCTGAAACAACTAACATCAGAACTATAAAAATAGTTACCACTTGTAAATAGTAGAGAGTAATTAAGATGCTAGTTAGTACAAAACCTTTGTTGTAAACCATATTTACATGTTGGAAATGGGAATTTTGTTGCAAAATGTCTGATTTGAAGACAACCATTTATTTAAAAAAAATGTTCTTTATTCTGTTTAACTATTATTTGTATTGTAACCAATACTAATTGTTTTTGTGTAATTTGAAAACATGTTTAATTTATAATACTATTTGTAAAAGTCAGAGAGGGTATCACACATCATATATTGTTTGTAAATTATTTTGTAAGAAAAATTGTTAAAAAATCATAGGCCAAAAGAATGGAAACCAAACTTCATCAAAACAGAGAAATTAATCATTTAAATGCAAATAAACAAAAGGGGTTTAGACAAAATAAACTTGAGATCATGCCATATAATTGCACATACCATTTAGAGAGATTTTTATAAATTATATTCAGAATTATGAATAAAAACGAAAATGACTAAACTCAGAAATTTAGACATGGGAGTCATATATTTCAGAATAATGTTTCAGAATACAACTAATTCAATTAATTACCAGAAAATAAGGGAATAGGAACCTTTTAATACAATATAGGATTATTAATATTAAATATAACTGATAAAATGGCTGAATTTATATAATGACAGGAAGTAAATTTTAATGTTTTGACCTTTCAGAGTATACCTAACTGAAAGTGTAATTACTATTTTTTGGACAGAAACACTATAAAATGGCATTATTTAATCTGAAAATAACCAGAATGAACTGAAAGATTAATTTAAATCAAATCTAGTGAATAAAATTGACAAATAACCAAAGTTTAGGCATTCATATAGTGAAAATATAAAGTATTCACAGGATGTGAAAATATTTTTGAACAATGTTAAGGATAATATTATATGGGCTAAGAGTTTAATTGAAACTGGAGGAAACAGTTAGTTAATTATTGGTAGTTGAACGGTTAACATGACATACATTTAATAACGTGGATAACCTAACCTATAATCGTCATACAAGCGAGTGTATAGTGAGTTATTGTGAAATCGCGAGTGACTTGTAAAATACTTCTGAAACTATCATATTATAACAGAAACGATCAAGTAACACTCCATAACACAGAACAATATAAATCTACTCCGAAAAACACCATAAAACACTAGAAAACTGTATAATACATTAAACCAAATTAGTGACGGAATCGGAGGAAGTGTTTGACTTATAATTACACAGACATACTAAATACAACCCAGAATCACTACACCAGTCACTACACAACATATAACAAGAGATTTGCAGACACAAGAACAGGAATATTGCGTCAAAATACATTATTTGGAATGCAGCAGGAACGAGCAATATTTTGATCAACTTGACGGCGGCCATTTGCTTTGACGATCTCAGTGCCTTCTTCTTTGTTCAGCACAGCTGTTTGGTGAAAACAATTATTATATTTACAATTTATTATTCAATGTCTGTGTTTATTAATAACTATTAATTTGATTGTAACGTTATACTTTTTAAATATTAGCCCGATTTCTCTGACTTTGGTAATAACTGGCTGTTTAAAGAACCCTATATAATTTTTATAACATATACTTGTAACTTTTTTCGATATCCTGAGAATCGATACTAATCGATAAGAGTCAATATTGCTGTTACTTAATAAAACATTAATACTTTTCAATACTTAATAGTTCTTTATTTCTTCAATAATACTAATTACCAATAATATAATTCTAATTGATAATCTACAAGGACTTTACCACCCGTAAGTGAAGATAACCTAAAAAATAGAAAGGTAAACAAATATCGATTGGTTTACAGACAGTCTTCTGAGTGGCGATAGATTATTTAAATTATACTAAAACTTTAATAAAAATTTTCAGAAGAGCATTACACTGTTTAAAACTTCACAGCCCTATATTAATTAATTGATCCTAATTAATTAATTAATAAAATTAAAATTTTTTTTTATTATTTTTTTTTTATATAAACATAATTTTTTTTTAAATTTTCTTCAAAACAATAATTTTTGTTTTGAAACTTTCGGTGAAGCTGAGCATATATATTTCTTCATCAACTTTACGCTACTCGACCAGTCTTGCTACCACTGGGACTGGACCAGCTGGGAAACTTAAGGAAGTGTTTCAGGCCAGTAAGACGTCGAGAGCCACACCAAATAAACACACCAATTAAACATATTACATTGGACTTGATTACATCGGAGTCAAATACTCCATAATATCTATATCGTCAACACACATCACTTTTTATTATATTTATTTTATTACAACATCCATATATATGAATGTTTGTGTGTATGAAGGAATATTTTATTCAATATATTTACAAACAGTATAGTAAACATTTTTAATTAAAAAAATATATTGTACATATAAAGTTAGTTGTCATGTGTACATAAAAACTGCCCTTCTATTATTTTAATTATTCATAAAATTGGTGATGCAAAACCTTTTTACAAAGTTTGTATACTCAAGCCTTAGGAACCCCTTGTCTACAGATATCAGTTGTCTGTGTGTGTAAACTATAGGCCGTACTAGTTAAATGTAACAAAATTGCAACAACAGACTGACAATTTACCTAACCTATTTAATAAAGTTCCAATATCAATCTCTTTTTTGGTGGGTTGGAAAGAAGAAAAATAAATAAAGTCTGTCTGCCCCAAAATCTTAAAAGAAAAGGAGGAAACCTTGTTATATTATATGTAGCTGCAAATAATATGGTATATTACCTATTATCCTTTATAAACCTTTTCATCATTCTGAAGTACAAATATTTAAGACAGGACATGTACAACAAAAACCAAAGTCACAAGTTAAAAACCAACAAAAATTCAAATCTAATGCACTTACAGTAAAGCAATACAATCTTAAGATAAGTCTAAAACAAATTGTAGGTTACCGGGTACATGTAGTAAACTTGAAGGAAAATGCAGTATCTACAGTTATTAACACATTTTTTAGAAATTAATCATACAACATCAAAGACTATGAAATCTTATCAATTCCAATCCATCTAATATATATTTTGCCCAATATTAACATAGATACTGTATCAAGATATTTTTATTTTACACAAGAAACCTGATAACCCTGACTGGGTAAGTTTAAACATTATTGAGAATATCAGTTTGCAGGTTCAACCTGTAGTAAAATACCTTTTTAACATAATTAAAAGAATTTTAAGTTCTTAACATAATGATAAAAAACAATGAAACTTTGGTGATTACGCTTCCTATTAGAAAGGTGGCATGTCTTTGAATGGTGATCTGCGCTGACCCAGCGGTTGAATTACCCCCATTTAAAAATATGACAAACAAGAGAGGAGTGTGGGGAGACAACGTTTGCTGTCTCACTTTACACACTAACTCTTCTCTGTCACACACATTATTTCATATGTGAGCCTTATCAGTGCAGTACTGTACTTGAATATAAATTCTGATTTGGCCTACACCTCAGACAATCTTTTATTGTCATATATATTTAAATGTATATAAATAAATTACATTTTTGTAATTTTTCATAATTTTTATAACTTGTGATTTTTAAAATGTATGTATTCCTAAGGTAAAATATTAATATATTCTATTTAACTAAAATTTAACCAGAAGCCGTTACCTTTGAAACATAAAACAATCTGCAGATCCCTGTGATGCACGTGATTCAGGTTTAGCTCTTGAAGACAGATTATGTGGATATGGTTTCAGATAACTATTAGCTTCGTTAGAAATATCTTAGTGGTGAAACTGGTAGTAGACCTTACTAAACAAATGTATTATCTTCACACCAACAAGGAAGTCACTGTTGTCTCTGCTTGTCTTCACCATGTAACTCTGACTGTATTGCTGCTCACCTCAAAAAACCGAAATCTAAGTCATAAGAGGTTACTAAACTCTGCCATGAACCAAAGTCAAGAACGGATATGGGTTAGGTGGGGTAATTGTAAACGAAATATGAAGTATTGATACATTTTCATTGATTAAAAATTACATATAGGTTTTAGAATTGAAATAACTGCAAATAATAATTTTTTAGATCTTTGTTATTATGTTGCATGCAAAAAATTGTTTAAATATCAATAATAAAGACCTCTTTATTAATAAATTATTTATTATTTAATAAATTACATTATTAATTTAATTTACAATTACCCAACACTTTATGGGCAATTGAAAACAACTGTGTTCTTTACCCTTTAAAACACTGAAACAAAAATTGGAACAACTGTAAACTAGTTGACATTGTACAATTTTTTGCTGTGTTTTTAATCCTAACTGCATGTTTACAATTACTCCGTCATAGTCTATGTGTAAAGTAAATGTAAACAAGATACTTTAGACACTATGTTTATTAAAAATCATAAAAAAATGTCCTGTTACGTACTACAACAAGTAAGAAATAGAATAAAACTTTATCATTATTCAAAACGGGAAACACTTCCAGGGGATTCACAGGCAATGTGTCTGTTAACTTCATTGATTTCTAGAGTGAGCAAACCTGTCAACATATGTTCAATGCTAATAGTACTTTTATCATTTTCTTTTAATTTTACTTTGTAGCAATTTCACCTTTGCATCTATCCTGTGATATAAATTTTATCCCTCGTCATCATCTAGTTTGTGTACACAACAAACATACTTGTAGTAATTTTTATTTCTTGGTCCTCCAGCACAATCAAGAAGAACAAATTTTCCTGGTTGAATCTTTTGCCATTTTGGTATTTCATATGTTACTTCCATTGTATAGTTTTTCAAAACACTTATTGCAAATTAATCTTTGTCACCACCAAAGCCATCATCAGAATATCACAATAAACTGAATGTTGTTCAGAATCTTGTTTAGATTTCTTTACTACTTTATTATCAAAATACAATTACCATATTAGGTTTGTTTTTTCTGTTCCTAGACATTTCTTCCATGGTTTTTTTTTGACACTGTCTTCAGAGTCTTTAACTTTTGTCAGGACTCTTCACTTGTTAAAACTTCTCCATACTTTTCAGGTTTCGAGAGAGGTATTTTTCTTTCTCTTCAGAACATCAGAAAATTTTGAGTTTTTATAATTTCTGATGTAATATTTCTATGATTTCAGTTGGTGTTTCTGGGGTTGATTTTTGCTGTGGCATTTTAATAGGTGTCTTCTCAATAATCTTACTTGGTGGAGTACTTATCTGAGAAGCAGATGTGCCTGGTATCTGGATGTATGGTCTGGTGGTATGGTGTTGTCTGGTGTGTGGTGTCTGGATGTGGATGTATCTGGCTACGTCATCAATAGAGTTGCTTTTACAAAGTGAACTTTATACGTAGAGTTCATTAAACATTTTGTATGTATAATAGCCTTATTCTTATACTTATTCAGTTTTTTTGAACTAAAAGCTTATTCTGGAAACTTCTTTGCATCAACTTGAAAAATTCCTGTTGTTACAAAACCAGATGTGACATTTTTACTAAGCATGCCTTCCCTCCACACTTGGCTTAAGAGTGTAGAAAATTCACATTTTGCCAGTGGACAAACTCCTTGCCTTTCAACCTGTTTTTCCTTAAAGTCTATCAATGTTTCTGACATGGCCAAAAACACAGTTATCAATTGCTTAAATTTTATCAGTAAGTGACTTGGTAACAAAAACACTCAATTAAGCACTAACATAACAATACACCTGATTATTTATCAGATGGCAGAAATAATTTTTCTACATCTGTTCTACACTAACATACATAAGCCTAAAAAATTATTTGGAAATTTCATACACAGTTTTCTAAATAATTTAATTTTATCTATAGTAGAAAATGTTTTAACAGTAGTAAACTCATAATAGTATCTAGATTTGGTAAATTCTGATATTTAATAGTACTAACCTAAGAAGAATATTTTTATAACAACATTTACAATTACCCTAAAATCACACTTACATTTACTAGATTAGAAAATTTTTATGGGGTAATTGTAAATGCAGTATAACTTGAGACTATCTCACAATACCTTTACAAAACATCACAGAAAGTTATTAAAGATTGTTATATTTACCTTTATATTATTTTGGTGCAGTATCTGGTTGTTTCTGACAACAAAAAATCAGTATACTTCCAAAGTCGTAAAAAACCATTTGTAGTTTGTAGTTTTGTAGTCATAAAAAACCATTTGTGTACTTTTGTAGTTTATTTTTAAACCTTAACACTAAAAAGGCCAACAAAGGCCACTGTCATACTTAAAGCATTGTTAACATTACTATATGTTGATCTTGCAGCACTAACATTTATAAATAAAAAGCACTTTGTATGTATAAAGTAAACAGTTCATTTTGTTTATATTAACACCAAAGATTCCGTACTGAAATAAAACCTTGTCAATGTCTCAAACAATCAAAAACAGTAAAAAAATGTATGTAAACCCCAAAACCAATGTTCTTAACAATGAAAGCCATTCAAATGTTATAACAGGCGTTAATAAGAAATACAATATTTTATTGTATATCCGTAACACTTGTATTTACATTTTTGTTTTAACACATTTTTTTCTCTGAACTATACTAAACAAATTATTAAGAAGAAATTAAACTCTTCATTTGAAAACTTTAATATAATTTTATTAGTAATTAATTGGTATATTATTGTTAATTACCAGTAACAATCAGGAATTCACTCACTCTTTTATTTGAAAAACCTGTAGCCTAACTTTCAGAGTGAGTTCTCATTTGTTTTCATAACTTTTATTTAATTAAAAAAACATGGAAGCTCTGAAATCAATTATTAATTACAACTATTTGTTTATTGTCTAAATGACAAGTGCAGTATTCCCGTGGTTGACCAAGATTAAAATCTAACTGCTTTGTGACTGTAAATGATATGATTCTATACTATGTGTAAGCTGATTCTTTAATCATTCACTTTTTTAAACACATTTTTAATAAGAACATAACAAAATTTAATTACTATGAGAATAAATGAAGGGACTACTGTATATTGGTTATATGGCTGAATTTTGAATTCTTAATGCATTTATAAGAATTATAAGTCACAGCACGGCTGAACATGTATGGACCATCCATTAATTAGCATGGAGTTATCAGCTATTGTGAAAGAGGAACAATTCCAAATTCCCTTAAACCTTCAAGTTGATGATGAACTAAAGTACTACATTGTTCATACCTTACACAAACGTTCATATTTTTTTTATGAATAATCACATTATGTTCATGTTTATAATAATGTTTTTATAAACTTTCTTCTAGTTTTCTCTGCAATATCACTTACTTGGGCAAATCTGCAATCAAGTATTGCAGACTTCAAGTATTGTTTGGACTTGAAACCAAACATCTTGGTAGCCTACTTATCTTGATAAAAGGTTTACATGTAGTAGCCTGCATAAGTATGAAGAACAAACAATTAAGAGTAAAGTTCCTAATATGCACTTGTTGTTGGTAGAGACTGCAGACATTCAACAAGATGAAACCAAATCCTAATTTTTAAAACTACATAAAATTTGCATCCAGGCCAAGAATACAAATACAAATACAATACAACCTGTGTATTGAGACCAGTACAGGTATATTTTTCAACTCATGAAATTTGATCGTGTCAGAAATTGATGTTAAGAATAATAATTGATGTCCCTTAATTCTTATCTAACCAGGCAAGTTTCTACTTATCTCAAATGACATAAGTTTTACATTAATTAGGGAAGAACTAAACCTAGTCTAAACACTTTGGGAGACTATACCATCATCCAGATGGATAGACTACTCAGGTTATTGTGTAATACAGGTGAAGAACACTTTTTAAAAGTTACCAACAAACACATTTATCTACTGCCAATTTAGTATATGGTATTTAAATTTGTTTAATGTGTCCATTATGCATATACATAATGGATCATTCTTTATAAGTTACTAACTATTTGTTAGAAGTCTTATTTATTGATTCATTTATATAGTTAGTAAGTTTAAAGAAAGTAAAAAAGATTTTTATAAATTATTTGTATGTTTACAGTCCAATTTGTTTGAATATTATACAATCAAAAGGAAAGTAGTATATGTAATTTGTCAGTTATTGTTTTCTATCAATAATTATTATTGTTATATGATTCCAAAAAGTGGCTACCAACAACTGATTTTCAAGTCAGCCTTTTAAGATCTACACCCTCTTTCAAATGGTTATATGACATTATTATATGGCAAAATGTGTGTGTGTGTGTGTGTGTGTAGTAATGTTTGTATTTTTACAAACCTTAATTATATTAATTCAATTAAAATATTGTTAATAAAACAACATCAAGGTACTATATTTTAAACTAATTAACATTTTTAAACATACATACATGTTTACATACTGTACATAAAGACATTAAAACTGAAGTTATAGAAATGAGTTATTAAATTGTATAGTAAAACCTTTTATTTTCCTTGATTTGATAAGTTTATGATGTTTTCCTTAACACTTTTCACACCTCTCTGGAGGTATGCCTTACAGGTTTAGAACTACCAAATAATCTAAATATAGAAACATTTTCTAACATTTTCTAAAGTATATAGTGAACAGAGAGTAATAAGTTGTCAAGTAGTAACACTTGAATTTATTACAGTTTAATATAGTAAAATGAAATTAATTATATTCTTAATGCAAATACTAAATTTTATGTAGCCAGACATATATTTATCAGAAGCTGAATACGTTAATTAATGGAATATATAATATACAGGCGTATTAAGTCTTTGATGATGTGATATTGATTATATAAATTTCACAACAAGTTACATAAAATGCAACAGCTGAGTAAGATTATAAAATTGTTGTACCAAACAATATTGCCTATAATAATAAAACATGTTAATTGTTTAGAAAGATATTGTTACTGAAAAATAAATTATGTATTCTGAAACAAAACAATCCATTCAAATTAAACAAATTGTTATTTTTACTGTGTAAAAGCAAAAGTACTGTAAGAACAAAGTGCCTCTGTCCTTAACCAATTCATTGTTCAGTACAAAATTGCAAACCAGATCTTTTGGGCAATTCAAAGGGCTTACACTTATTGAATTTACTATCACATTTTTATTATTTCTAAGTATGTTTCGTAATTAGTAATGTAACAAACAAGCATTGACAAAAATACAGGTTAAAATTACAGAAATGGTCTCAGCAAGTATCTGCTACTCAAATTCTGTTATACTTCAAGTAAAATGATATATTTTATAATAGATTCACCAGATATTAAATAATACATCTTCTTCCTATTATCTTTTGAGATCAAATTAATGTATAATGTAATTCTGAAAGAACAAACATTGTATCTTACCATTCTGTACTAACAATTGAAATGATTGTATCTTAAATATAATAAAAATTATTAATTAGTTTGTTAAAATGATAGTAAGTCAAAAAGAAATAAAGAAGTACTAACTATAAAAGTAAATAAAAGTAAACTTGCTTTTGTAAATAATTTTTTCAATATCTTTGTGCATAAAAACTCTTGATTTTCATTACATTGTTTATTTGAGTCATCAGTTTCTAAATAGATTTGTATGAATTTTATTTGTTAGTATATTGTTTTCTTTATTACTTATTTACTTATTTTTATTATTGCTGCGTATGTTTTATAGCTATTATTCTAACAAGGAGGTGTTTACAGGAATACAGTTATCATTACAGAAGTGGTCTCAAGAAGTGTTTCTTACACTTCCTGTAAATGTGTATAATTTATTATAATGGATTCGCCAATTGTTATTAAATATTATACCTTTTTCCTAATATTTAGTGAGTCAAATTAATGTATAATGTAGTTCTGAAATAACAGACTTTAGGGAAATGATTATATCCTACATATATTAATTAATTCATTAAAATAATAGTAAGTCAAAAAAAATAAATAAATTATAACAATTAAATTAAATATGTGGTTTAACGACTTGATGATGGTGGAGACACTGAAAGGCCTCGTCTGGAGCATGACAGGTAGCAGTTCAGCAAGTAAGTATGACAAAGTTGGAATATTACAGACACGGCTAATTCAAATAACACGATGAATTAACTTAAACTTGGTTTTTTAAATAATTTTCCATTATCTATGCATGGAAAGCTTTGATTTTCATTGTTCTGCTTATCAGAGTCACCTTTTCTAAATAACTATATGTGCATATTTATTTTTCAATTTCTTGCTTTCTTTGTTATATAGGTTTTTTATTTATTTTTGTTATATTATATTTGTTATATGTATGCATGTTTGAAAATAAGGTAGGGTTTGGTACATAGGTAGGCCTACTGCAGTACTATTTTCATGTGTATATTCTTTACATAGAAAGTAGCATCACTGGTAACAACTGCTATCAACTATCACTGGTATAACAGACACAGATATAAATTAATCTAATAATAGTCGTTTTATGAATCTATCTGTAATCATGTTTTAAATACATTATTTTATTAAAATGTATTTATAATTAAGGTACATACACATTACACACACACACACGCAAACAAAACATAAGTAATTATTTGTCTTATATTATAGTAAATAATAAAAATTGTAACTACGTACTATTATTATAATCACTAATACAATAAATGTTTTGGAGTTACTAATTAGCCAAGAGTCAAAAAATGTAAAAAATACAATATATGGAAGTTTACTTCATATACGGGCTGTAATGAATTCGATTTTTTTATCGATCATATCAGTGTTAATCAAGTAGGTATTGGATGGCGTTAAAAGATTTAAGCGTCCTCTTTAACTATTTCTTCTTGGATTTCATACGGTAAGCGTCATGTCTCTATATCATTTCAAATATTTAAAAATTTATTGTGTTAAAACGAACACACACGTTAACAATACACTCAAACATTCTACTTAACTACTTTTTGTTTGTATTATGTAATTAATAAGGTAATCTATTTGTGATAAATAAACCTATTTGCCATTCTTTTCGAGTATTTTAAGCAAACCAAATTAAGTTGTATGCTTTTATTAAACAAAATTTAACGATAAACAATAAATTTACTTAACTCTGTTTAGAAGCGTGTCAAATGCAATAATTCCAAATATAATGTATGTATATATACATTCCAATATATTCTAATTAGTATGTATTCTCGTTCATAAATTTAAATGTAATAGTCGTGTTCAAATTTAAGTTCCATAAAATATGGCCCCATATTTGTTGAACAGAATTTGGGGGACGCTATCCCGGTTAGTGTTTTTAAAGTAAAGGCTTATTTGTTTTTTAAAGTAATAATTACACTTTCGTGATTTCCTTTCGAAAATAAACATTAAGAATAATTGTTTAACACTTAATATATTTCACTAATTATTATATTATTCAAAGTTTTAATAATCTGAAAGTTGAACGTACATAAAATTAGCTTGGTATAGGTTGTAACTATTAGAACTAAAGTAAGTAAAATTTACTGTTTATTAACTAAAGTACAATAACTTGATTTGCAAGCGTTTCAATGTAATAATTCCACACATAAAAAATGATTGGTAGATACTCTCATTAATAAATTCGAATGTAATAATTATGTTAAAATCAAAACATTTTTACACAATATGGCGCCATATTTGCTGAAAAAGTTTAGCGACGCCATTCCGATTAGTGGTTTTCTGAATACTTCTGTCTGTTTTTAAAATTAATTACACTTTTATGATTACCTTTAAAAAATAAATTTTACGTATTAAAAATAATTGTGTAATAATTAATATTTTAAATTTACAATTATATTAAAATTTTTATAAAAATCTAAAAGTTGTACTACATAAAATTAGCTTGTTATATAACTATTGGAACTGAAGTACAATTCCTGTTATGTTGTGATATGGTATACATTTATCTAAAAGCATTTTATTATTACTTTTCGCTTATAACATTTATACAATAAATAATAATTTTTAGGCTAGAATCTATAACCTAGTTTACTTTAATTTCGTTAAATTTGTAGGCCTACTTACTGTGATTAATTCTACCACATCCATCTTTTATATCATTTAAACTTATGTACTCGTATTTCAAACTTAAATAAAATATTACATAATTCACATACAAATCGTTAGTTTATATTTATTACAAAATATAAAAATGCACAGTAGTATAGTAGGCCTATATATGTATATTTTTATTTCAATCCTTCGTTGCGAGGAAGCCTGTTGTACGTTTAACATTCAGCCAATCACGATACACGGATAAGTCACATGACACAACACCACCATCAGCTGATTCAAATTAACCAAGCTTTGTACATTTTAATAATTTACGTTTGTTCATTTAAACTAATTAATTTACGATGACAATGGAAATCGTACAGTTTATTTATTTAATAAATACAGTAGTCACATGCGTTTTTACAATACTCGGATATATTTGGGATATTTTTATAGGCCTAATCAGTTTATATTGGTTACGACTTTGTGCAATTTATGTATGTGCATATTCTTTACATAGAATGTAGCAGCATTGGTATCAACTACTCATCACGATTATGTAACAGACACAGATATAAATAATTCTAATAACAGTAATTTTATTATTCTATCTATACTTATGTTTTAATCATGTGACTGTATTAGAATCTTGTGTGTGTGTGTGTGTGTGTGTGTGTGTGTGTGTGTGTGTGTGTGTGTGTGTGTGTGTGTGTGTGTGTGTGTGTGTGTGTGTGTGTGTGTGTGTTTAACAAAAACTTATTTATTTTGATAAATTATAACATTTTTCCTCTGTTCCAGATTTCTCTACTTTGAGACACAAGTATGCAGTCCAAGGAGAGGAAAGAAAGAAGAGATGTCTTTCAGAGTTACTGAAGTAGATAAAATGGCTTGTGCTAAGCTTTTGGTTCGTTATTTCAATCTAATTATTTTTTTTTTATTCTCCATATTTCTTGACTTTTATACAGTAAAAATTTTAATGTAAAAAAATTATAGGAATTTGCTTACTTCATAAAATATTTTTGTACAATTATAATTGTTTTGTGAGTTATTTATTTTGTTCAGTTTTCGATGAAAACACTTTTATCTAAACTCAGACATTTATAAATATTTCAAATGAACAAAACTTCAGAATTATTACATTGGTCCAGTACAATTATTTTCAAAATTTAATGGTTATTTAATACAATATTTTTTTTCTAATAATTTGGTATTTTTTATGCGCCACAAATAAAAATGCAAATTTTTGTAGAATACAGGTTCTCCTAATGAGAGTTTGAAAATTGGAGGTTTGCTACTGTTTCAGTATATTTTTTTTGAATGTCAGTTTTTATGTCTTTTAAATTACAAAACTTAGGATTTCATAGGACATTACAGGTGATTTACTGATAGTTTTTGTACCTTGAACCTTATGAAATTTATTCTATATGAAATTTAATATTTACGAAAATCTGTATGAAAAGAACACTGGTTGAGGTAAAATTCAGTGTAATGTGGAATTAATTGTTTATCTTATTTTCTATCTGTTTTCTGTTGTGTATTTAACTGTTTAGCTACAATTAAATTGTGCATCCAGCAAAATATACTCAAACTAGTTTTACATCATCACATTAATTAGATTTGTAAGATAACACGTCTCATGGAATACTCAACAATCTTTGTTGACCTCAGTTATGTCTCTTTGTACTTATTCTTGTTTCAACGGTATACTGTACAATTTAATCCCAGTTTTTCTTCTCTCATTCTCTTTGTTCATTTATTAGTATCTTAATTATTAAATATGTTTTCAAGTAATAAATACTTCTGCAAGTATATGTTATTAAATTATATTGTTGTATTTTCACCCAATCCACGTTTCATAGAATTAGTGTGTATCTTCAGGGGGTTTCTTTATGAATTATTAATTAAGTACAGCCTTAATCAACATTTCTGAGCTCAATATACTATCATTTACAAAACTTCCAACAGTCAATTAGTAGGACTTTGCCATCTTCTTCTTGATCAAGAAGTCCGCACTCTCAAATTTAAAGTGCCTGCACTCCTTCCTGTCTGTAGTTTTAAGTTCAAGATTTTGAACTCAGCTAGTTTTGAAGTAAAGTACACTTGGAAATCAATCACACACATACGAAAGAAGTCTTATGTATCTTTTCAAAATTATTACTAATGGCTCAATAATGTTTATTTATTTTATGTTGTTACCACACCAGTGTTAAAAAACTTATGTAGTGTGCAGGTTTTCTAATTGATTCATGTTATAATTTTCACATTTTACTTGATCTATTCCTGAAGTCTCTGCATTTTTCCCCATGCTCCCATAGGGACTATAACAGA
This sequence comes from Magicicada septendecula, assembly GCA_034769895.1. Taxonomy (NCBI): domain Eukaryota; kingdom Metazoa; phylum Arthropoda; class Insecta; order Hemiptera; family Cicadidae; genus Magicicada; species Magicicada septendecula. Next base: position 144,267,710 of record CM068367.1, on the reverse strand, counting down.
TATATACTGACTATTGTTTAATGTTACATCTGAGTAGCTAGTAGACAGTTTACTAGTTAAGATGCTGCCCACAGAGTTGCCACTGCCTTATGATATTGAGTGATCATCACCCCGTAGCTTGTGGAAGAGATTGAACCTGTGTAACTGGCATAGCACTTTAGCATACTGACCACCACACCGTAACCATAATTAGTTTTTAAAGTAGTATTTGTATTCAGAATCATGAAAACCGATGTTTTCAATGTTTCTAAAAGACTATATTATTATAATGATTATAAGGCACTTCAAGTAAAGCCATTTCATTTATTTCTCGTTTTGTTAATTTATTCAAATATTAAAATAACAAATCGTGATGTATATACAAAAATGTGAACGCACATTGTTTATAAAAATCACGACCAACAATTTTTTATTTTCACATAACTACTTTCTTTTGAGTTATGTAATTAACAGTAATCATGTATACAACTTGGCCAGCTGTATATATGGTTACATACCAAATTTGGTTTATCACTTCTATGTAAGTACGAGTGTTTGTGTAGGCCTACACTATTTGGTGAATATAAGTTGTTTACTGTAGTGTTGCATGATATCATGTTGCTTTTGTAGTAGTGGGGTTTGTAGTAGCTTATATAGTAGAAGAACTGTAGTTGTATGTAGTTGTTTACGTATGAGCGACCAAAGTAATAAACCAAATATATGATATCATGATATCTATATTGTATCACATACAGTGATATTATATATAATCAGTAGTCTAGATATATGATCATATATTCATTAGGATAGATTCCATTTGGTTGTGTGGTACAATGGTCAGTATTTTTGGAGTACTGGACTGGTAACATGGCGTTCGATTCTCACCACTAGCTATGAATGTTAGATAATAATATTGGTGATTAATATTAGATCATTTTGTTTTCTTGGGGCAGTGATAAACTAGGAACTGTATTCCTTGCGACAAGTAAAAACTACTTAGTGACTTAATGGAACTATAATTAAATTGTAAGTCATTTGTACCTGTTTGAGAAACTATCCATGTGTGTATCTTGGTCAAAGGCAGGGACATTGCCTATGCTTAGTTTAGTTTATGCGGCCACTGAGAAGAAGTTTAGCCTACCCTCTTCTTCAACTTCCTTGGACTTACATTGTCAACTTCTGGATATACACTCTTCCCACTCCTCAGAATCTTAATTTTTATCAGCGCTTTGTAACCTTAATATTATAGCACATCTACATCACCCCTCCTGCATTTTCACTTTTTACTTGTTTGATAGTAGACTATCATTTCTTGTATACATTTTGGCAAATAGTATGTTATTAATTCTCTTTATATACTAAACATATATTAGTTGTTTTGCCCATTTCATGCTATATTTATAGTTGTATGTACGGCAACTTATTTATTTATTACTAAGTTTCTGACTTTTCTAACCCATATGTCAATTCTAGTTCATATATCAGTGTTCAGTAATTTTTTATATTTTCATTATCATTTCTCGCATCTTGAATCTAATATATTTTTGTATCTGTACTTCTCTTGTATTATCTTGATTCTTTGTTTTACTTTACCATTTCTTATCCTATCCTATGAAACAAAAAACAGTTTCCTGATAGATTTTTTTATTTTTCTTTATGCAGTTTTTGTTTTAGAATTGCTTTTCCATTGTTTGTTCAGAACACGGCGTGCATATAAGTTTACACTGTAATATAATATGTATAGCTACCTCTTCCAATCTTTCTTTCAGTGTGAAAACATCTTGACATTCATTTCCTAAAATCTTATGTTTTAACTTATCCAGATTAATTATTATCTGATTTGTATCTTGCTGATATGATCTTTTCTCAATTCTTGTTAGTTTGTGTTCAACACTGGTGTGTGTACTTTATTTGCCAATTATAAAACTAGACTTTTGATTATTTTCTTATGTGTGGTATACTTTTTCCTTGAAAATGTTTATCTGATTATGACATTTGGTACCAGACTGCTCTCAGCCATTTACTAGCTACTTACTGCCCGAATGCCTAATTGAGTAGTTGAAAGCCAGGAGATGACAGTGAGGAGTTGGATGCTGAAAAAATAATAATCAGTTCGACTGTCCTCATAGTCAAAGAAAACCATCACGGTGAGGATGTTACACAAAAACAGTAGCTTGTCTAGCCTCAAAATTCTTGTATAAAGTTATTAGAAAATTGTTTATATATTAATTGAATTGATATGTAAATTATTTTAGGTTGTAAATTTTAGTGAAAACCATATAACATAAACCTTCAGTCAATGTATCACAATGATAACACTGGTGTACTGAGTGTCTTTATGGATGCTGCTTGTTCAGCAAAAATCTTATTCTCCGTTTTAGCATTAAAGAAGCAAATTGTTATTTACTTCCTATTCTTGTTAATAGTGTTTTTTGCATTTCTATATACCAAATAGTACTGCTTCTTTAAAATTTAATTTTTATTTCAGTTTGTACAACTCAAAAAGAAATATCCAATCCAGGTATTAACATTTTCATAAAATTTTAAAACTGACCTCAATTTGGTTAGCCTGTATTCTACTGACTACACAGCCAATTTTTTTTAAATAAATATTTGTAGCAAATAGAATGACAATTAAACATCAGTAACTTTGTTTGACAATCTTAGAGTAAATTTAGATTTTTAATTAACCCATGTTTGAGTGGAAAGTGATATTATATTGAAATGTGCAAAGTGAAGTTAGTGTTGAATGTCAAGTGAAGTGAAAGTCATAGTGAAATGTATTGGTCATAGTTTAACAGTTAAGAAGACATTTTGTGTAACTGTCATAGAGCATTGGTGTCACAATCTCGTCAAAAGTCATAGTGAAACAACTGTACTGTAGCAGTCAGTTAAAGACAGAATATTTCTCCACGTCTCCTCTACAGTCAAAATAGAACAGACATAGATCAAGTGAGAAAACTTTTATTAATAGCTATAGAGTATTGTGATTGTATTGTGTTTATAAGTAAAAGAAAGAAGATTTTTCTATTTCAGTAAAATGTAACAATAATATGTAGTTGATATGAAGATTTCTCCGTTTGAGTTCAAGAAAGAAGTCTTTGCCACTGTGACGATTTCATTAATAAAAATATGTTAATTAATTAAGTTAATAATATATAATCGGAGAAATTTTAAATTCTTAATAAAATCTCACATTGTAAACTAATTCTTATGGCAATCATTTAATAATAATAATATTTAATATAAGTCTAATAATAATAAAATTAAAAGGGAATGGAATTGTACAGAAAGGGTAAAGCTTATTAATTTATCCTGTATAAACAAGAACTGACCAGAAGTAACTTGTTTTCTGACCCCTAAATAAACTAAGTATTATTGTAAATTTGTTATTATTTAAATAATTAATTAAGACCATTGTTACGTACTTTGATAACTTCTGTAACTAAGAATATCTCTATTTAATTATTTAATCAACCGTAGTCCTTAAATTTAAATTAGAAAAACGGAACTACTTTTCTGTTGCCTAGTAATTGTCTTGAGATTACTACGCTCCCCTTAACTATTTTCTTTGACTTGTAATGGAGCGCTCACGCCGTAAGCAGCGTAAAGCGTTGTTTCGCTACGTATATATATAAAAATGTGAAAGGGTTGATACCATGACTATTTAAATAAGTAATTTGTGTGGTGATGACATCTCTCTATATTAGAAAATAACGGACTATGTAATTTATACAGTATTACAACCTAGAAGGTGATAGTCAACTAATCTATCATCATGTGAAGTGTATAACAGTGAAACAAACTTTCTATCTATGTATTCTAACTACAAGAATTACGATGAATAACTACAGTCGCCGGAGATGAATGTACCACACCAGGAATGATTTCACATACTTCTAGAACTTCACCATCACAGTATGATAAGGTAACGACTGAACTTCAAGAAACATCAGGAGGACCGAAGAACTAATTCTGCAGCAACTTCAGGAAACACACAGGTGACATGGAGGCTTGTCTTCCATGGTTAAGAGTTACAAAATTATAAACCCAAAAAGACAATTTAAATTATCATATTAAAGACTTTAAAACTTATGTTTAAATGTAATAACATTAAAGACTTTAGAAACCTGACATTTTAGGTAACACGTAGTATAAAATCTAATAACGCTAGTTATAGCAAAAAGGTAAAGTTTAAACTAAAAGTTTTGTTGTTTTAGAAGATTAGTAAAAACCATTCTTCAAATGGTTAGAGTTTCAATATTGTACATGGCAAGGTGACCATAATTCATTTAATATATTTAATCCCGGATCCGTGGAATTAATCAATAAGATGTACATCATATTTTGAAGCCCCTTTGTAAAGTAGTAATTTATATATTGAATCATATAGTATACTATATTGTTTGAGAACTTTTAATAGAGAACTTAATCACCAAATGTAATAAAGAGATGTCATCTAAGTACCAAGTAAAATGAGTGCATAAATCAACAGTCTCCCCTTCCAAATATCCTGCTATATAAATTGTTTATTTGTTGTGATTATTTTCAGTGCTTCACAACGAAGGCAGCCGGTATAATTGGCACATCCAATTATTACTGGTTCCCTACGTTATAACTCAAGAGAAGTGGTTATACCACTTCCAGAGACACAATATTATGTAGCAGAAGTGAGGCAAAAAAGAATTTTACTGCACTCCAAGAATAGTCACAACAAAGCAGTTACAGTTCCAGATAAATAACTGTATTTATAGTTACAGTGTTCCGTGATTGAATTGCATTGACTAAGTAGAAGAAAGATAATTTCACAATTTTAATAGACGCCACAATGAGGAGAATTGAAGAAAGAAGTTAGCAGAATTCAGGAATGATCACAATGAAGCATCCATAGTTTTAGTGTAAAGTGTTTTGATTATTAGTTCAAGTGTATTGTGATTATTTGCAAGCAGTGGTTAAGTAGAAGAAAGTAGGATTCTCCATTTCAAGTGAAGCTACTGTGAAGATGAGTGTTCAATAATGAAGTCTTTACTACTTCCGGAAAAGACATTTTATATGGGAGCAGTTTAATTGCAGAAAAGAAACATAGCAGACTTCAGGAATAGGCACAATGAAACATCTATATTTTATTGTAAAGTGTTTTGATTATTAGTTATAGTATATTCAGATTTTTTTAAGCAGAGGTTAAATAGAAGAAAGAAGAGTTCTCCACTTCAGCAGAAGCCACAGCAAAGATGTATGTACAAGAAAGAATTATTTACTCCTTCCAGACAAGACATTATATTATATGGCAGCGATAAACTGAAGAAAGAAGACAGCAGAATTCAGGAATGTTCACAATGAAGCATTCATAGTTTTAGTGTAAAGTGTATTGATTATTAGTTATAGTGTATTGTGACTTTTCAGGCAGTGGTTATGTAAAACAATGAAGAGTTTTCCATTTCAGCACACCTTGCACAGTGTTCACGAAGCCACTACTTCAGCACATATTCCAAAAGCTACAGTGAAGATATATTTTCAAGAAGGAAGTCAAGTCTTTACTACTTCCAGATAAGACATTATATTATATGGAAGCAGTTAGTTGAAGAACGAAGATAGCAGACTTCAGGAATGGTCACAATGAAGCATCCATAGTTTCAGTATAAAGTGTTTACATTAATAGTTCTAGTGTATTGTGACATTGCAGGCAGTGGTTAGGTAGGGGAAGCCACTTCATCAGAAGCCACAGCGAAGTTGTGTGTCCAAGAAATAATTATTTACTATTTCTGGAGAAGACATTATATTATATGGCAGTAGTGAATTGAAGAAAGACGTTAGCAGACTTCAGGATTGGTCACAATGAAGCATACATAGTTTTAGTGTATAGTATTTTGTTATTATTTATAGTGTACTGTGACTTTTTAGGCAGTGGTTAGATAGAAGAAAGAAGAGTACTCTCTTTCATCAGAAGCCACAGAGAAGATTTGTGTTCAAGAAAGAAGTCTCTACTACTTCCAGAGAAGAAAATGTATTATATGGCATCAGTTACTTGAAGATAGAAGTTAATAGACTTCTGCAATGGTCACAATAAGTCTCCATAATTTTAGCAAAAAGTATTTTGTTTAGTAGTTCTAGTATATTGTGACTTGGCAGGCTGTGGTTAGGTAGAAGGAGAGTCCTCTATTTCAGCAGAAGCCACAGAGAAGATGTGTGTTCAAGAAATAAGTCACTACTACTTCCAGAGAAGAACTTGTATTATATGGCAGTAGTTAGTTGAAGAAAGAAGATAGCAGGCTTCTAGAATGGTCACACTGAAGGAGCCTTAGTTTTAGTGTAAAGTGTTTTGATTATTAGTTCTAGTGTATGTGATTGTTTTGCAAGCAGTGGTTATATAGAAGAATGAAGAGTTCTCCATTTCAGCAGAAGCCATGGCGAAGATGCGTGTTCAAGAAAGAAGTCTTTATTACTTCTGGAGAAGACTTTTTACATGGCAGCAGTAAACTGAAGAAAGCAGGTAGCAGACTTCAGAAATGGTCGCAATGAAGCATCTATGCATCCACAGTTTTAGTGTAAAGTGGTTTTGATTATTAGTTCTAGTGTATTGTGATTATTTTGCAAGTAGTGGTTAAGTAGAAGAAAGAAGGGGTCCCCTTTTCAACAGAGCTACAGTGAAAATGTGTGTTTAAGAAAGAAGTCTTTATTATTTCAAGAGAAATACTATATTACATAGCAGCAGTCAGTTGAAGGAATAGGGTAGCAGACTTCAGAAATGGTCGCAGTGAAACAGCCTTAGTTGTAGTCTAAAGTTTTTTGATTATTAGTTCTAATGTACTGTGGCTTTGTAGGCCGTGGGTAGGTAGAAGAAAGAAAAGTTCTTTATTTCATCAGAAGCCAGAGGAAAATGTATGTTCAAGAAAGAAGTCTTTACTACTTCCAGAGAAGACATTTTACATGCTAGCAGCTTAATTGCAGAAAGAAGATAGCAGTCTTCAGGAACTGTCACGATGAAGCACCCATAGTTTTAGTGTAAAGTGTTTTGATTATTAGTTCTAGTGTATTATGACTTTGTAGGCAGTGGGTAAGTAGAAGAAAGAAGAGTTCTTTATTTCATCAGACGCCAGAGGAAAATGTATGTTCAAGAAAGAAGTCTTTACTACTTCCAGAGAAGACATTTTACATGCTAGCAGCTTAATTGCAGAAAGAAGATAGCAGTCTTCAGGAACTGTCACGATGAAGCACCCATAGTTTTAGTGTAAAGTGTTTTGATTATTAGTTCTAGTGTACTGTGACTTTGTAGGCAGTGGGTAAGTAGAAGAAAGAAGAGTTCTTTATTTCATCAGAAGCCAGAGGAAAATGTATGTTCAAGAAAGAAGTCTTTACTACTTCCAGAGAAGACATTTTACATGCTAGCAGCTTAATTGCAGAAAGAAGATAGCAGTCTTCAAGAATTGTCACAATGAAGCACCCATAGTTTTAGTGTAAAATGTGTTGATTGATTATTAGTTCTAGTGTATTGTGATTGTTTTTAAGCAGTGGTCAAGTAGAAGAAGGAAGAGTTCTCAATTTCAGCAGAGCCACTGTGAAAATGTGGGTTCAAGAAAGAAGTCTTTACTACTTCCACAGAAGATATAATATATGACAGCAGTTAGTTGAAGAAAGAAGATAGCGGACTTCAGGAATAGTGACAGTGAAGCAGTATTAGTTTTAGTGTAAAGTGTTTTGATTAGTTCTAGTGTATTGTGATTGTATAGTGGTTAAGTAGAAGAAAGGAGAGTTCATTTCATCAGAAGCCACAGAGAAAATGTACGTTCAAAAATGAAGTCTCTACTACGTCCAGAGAATACATTATGTTATATGGCAGCAATGAACTCAAGAATGAAGTTAGAAAGCTTGAACACTTCAGGAATTGTGATAATGAAGAATCCATAGTTTTAGTGTAAAGTGCAGTGACTATTAGTTCTAGTGTATTGTGATTGTTTTGCAAGCAGTAGAAGAAAGAAGAGTTCTCCATTTGAGAACAACCCACAGTGAATATGTGTGTTCAAGAAAAAATTCTTTACTACTTCTGGAGATGACATTATACTATATGGTAGTTAAGAATTGAAGAAAGACGTTAGCTGACTTCAGGGATGGTCACAATGAAGCTTCCATAGTTTTAGTGAAAAGTGTTTATATTACTAGTTCTAGTGTATTGTGATTGTTTTGCAAGTAGTGGTTATGTAGAAGAAAGATAAGTTCTCCAATTAAGCAGAAGCCAGGAATGGTCACAATGAAGCACCTGTAGTTTCAGTGTAAAGTGTTTTAATTAGTAGTTATAGTGTATTGGGATTGTTTTGTAAAAGCAGTGGTTCAGTTGAAGAATGAAGAGTTCTCAGTTTCAGCAGAAGACATAGAGAAGATGTGTCTTGCAGAATGAAGACTAATTCTTCCGGCAAAAACATTTTACATAGCAGCAGTAAATTGAAGAAAGTAGATAGCAGACTTCAGGAATGTTCAAAGTGAAGCATCCAGAATTTTTGTGTAATTTTTTTTTTTTGTTTATTATTTCTAGTTTATTGTGAATAATTTGAAGCAGTGGTTAAATATAAGAATGAAGATTTCTTCATTTCAGCAGAAGCCGCAATAATGATGTGTGTTCAAAAAAGGAGTCTTCACTGCTTTCGGAGAAGACTTTTTACGTGGCAGCAGTAAACTGATGAAAGAAGTTAGTAGACTTAAGGAATGGTCACACTGGAGCATCTATGCATCCATAGTTTTAGTGTAAAGTGTATTGATTATTAGTTCTAGTGTATTGTGATTATTTTGCAAGCAGTGGTTAAGTAGAAGAAATAAGGGTTCTCCATTTAAAATGAAGCCACAGTGAAGATGTGTGTTCAAGAGAGAAGTCTTTACTACTTCTATAGAAGATTTCTCCTATATTGTGGTGAACCACAATATTCCAAAAACAGTTCTACATATCACCAACTGACAGTGTGTAGCAGGAGGTGAACACAAAGGAAGAGAAGTCGTCTCCAAGCTATGATGAACTATTGTGAAGATGAAGACATCACATTTCAGTATTGTATTTAAGGCTATATATCTTTGCGTCGTCTAGAGTAGAATAAATCATCTGTTGTTACTCAATGTCATGAACAAACATTAAGTTCCACACAAGTCAGTAAGCTTATGTGGTGTGTGCAGTAACACATGTTTAAAAGTGAAGTGATAACTCGAGTGAGTAACATCTGGATGCTTTAGTGACACAGATGTGTGTGTGTGTGTGTGTGTGTGTGTGTGTGTGTGGTAATTTAGACGACTGTGAAAAGTGTTTTATTTTCAGTGAGTTCAGTGAAGTGAGATCAGTGTGCTAGTACAGTGTGATCAAAGTGAGACAAATAAAGTGTACCTTTTTGGGATCATTATTTTTGTAAGTTCCAGTGTCTAGCAGACTTCTACTGTCATCAGGAGGACCTTGACTGAACCACAGTTTTTGAAGGAAGGTAAGTTCTTACTATGAATATAATTAATTTTAAATGTAAATGAAAATTTGGTTATATTCGAAAATTGCTTTTGGGGTTATTAGAAATATTCAGTTCAGAAAATATTTATATTATTAATTGAAAGGACATAACAAAAATATTAAGGGCTTAATTAAGTTACAATAAATTTTTAAATTTATCTTAAAAATACTTATAACGTTTATAATAATATGGAACAAATATAAAAATGTGTACAGGTGTAAAAATAAAAAATATGCCTTAAGCATCTGCGTGTGTGTGCCATACACAGTGGCGCAACTAGGGCCAGACTAGCTTCTTGTTGGGGGAGGGGGGATAACACTAGTTTTATGATTGGACACTTTCCATTTTCCTCAGGAAAATGAGATATTCAAGATTCGTCCATATAATTATTAATGTAATTATAAGTCTTATTTTAACATAGGTTTAAAAATAGGTCTACGTTGAGTGATTATGGAATTTTTAACAGCTCTGGGGGGGCTGATCCTCCTGATCCCCCGCCCGCTTAGTAGGCCTATATGTATTTGCTTGAAAAACAATTTCAAACATTATTTTTTAATAAATTGTTAATGTTTGTACAGTTTTAGTTATATTTTTAAAAATCAATAATATAAATTTTATTTATCATTGTGTGCAATAAATACAATGAATAAGAATAAGTTAATTTATGATTATATAACAGTTATTATTATTATTTTAACAAAAATATTTATTTGCCTTTTTTGTATGGAAGTATTTGCACAGAAGCTAGACCAGTTTATTAAAACTGTCAAATGTTTTAACAACTTACAAAAATTTAATTATTCATTACACGGATGAGCATCTGAAGACACAAAACAAGCTTCTTATAAATGTTATATTTTTAACGCTTTAAACGAACATAATTATTTTTGTAATTATTATATAACTCTTTCACTCTCTCTCTCTCTCTCTCTCCCCCTGACAAACACACACACACACACACACACACACACACACACACACTGTACGTACACAATTTAGTTCTATACATAGCCTATATGCCTATACATATATGCCTAAATATTTAGTAAATATAAATAAAACTGTACCAATACATGATTTATGTTTGCATATATGTATTTCTTTATATTTGTATACACACAACACGTTAAAATATATACATTATTAAAATACAAGAATTCCTTTTTTTGTTTGTTGGGTCAGAAGAATACATCATTTCCGAGAGGAAAGGTTTCCGCCTGTCAACATGTACGCGGTATCAACACAGCACAGGAATCAAACGAGGACCGCTTCTTCAGTCGTAAAGAGGCTCCGGATTACAACAGGATCATTAACAGAAGGCAAGTACCGATGCTCAGAGATATTTGTTTATGAAGAATATATAAAAATTTTGCACTGTCATTTTTTGGCTGAATCAGAACGTTATTAGAATTACTGTAAAAAAAACTCTTATAGAATGACTTACTAACATAATAGGTCAAATGATATACATGGGAATAGTTTCAATAATATTTTTAATTTCAAAACTATAGAAAACAATTTTTACAGACAACTTGTCTTTAGTGACTGCCGATAAACAGTCCTTAGCATTTCAGCTCATCTTCAGATAGAACTTTTTCAATTTATTTTGAATAAATACACATTTTCTTCAATTACTGTAAAACAGTACACAGATTTTTAAAGTCAAACCTTGGTAATTCGAAGTTGGAAGGGAACAAAATTAATTTTTTTCAAATTATCAGTCTATTATTTCGTCTAAATAAAGTGCTGACAATTAACCAGCGTTGTTCTGTAAACTAAATTTATAATGAGCTGACATTGCACAGTACAGTATTAGGTGTACAATGAATAATTGTTTATTATTCGCGTGGCTTAACTGTGAGATTATACTCAGATACTTAAGTACACTACTGTGTGTGTGTGTGTGTGTGTGTGTGTGTGTGTGTGTGTGTGTGTGTGTGTGTGTGTGTGTGTGTGTGTGTGTGTGTGTGTGTGTGTGTGTGTGTGTGTGTGTGTGTGTGTGTGTGTGTGTGTGTGTGTGTGTGTGTGAAATATCAACTTTTTCCCGCCTAAGCAGTGTGACAGTTCCGCAGGGTCGGTTTCCTTACGTTAGCCGTTTGGCATACAAGGGAGGTAATGTGGCCAACACTACGCCTCAGCCGGCCACTGTTACCTCAGAGTGTTTTCCCAGATACTCAATTACTCAAGCTGAGTCAAACTGGGGACTGAAAAATGCACCTTGATTTTATGTCGCACCCGGAAATCGAAAACGGGGGACCCCCACATTGGTAACCAGGCGCCTTTCCTATTGGTCTACTTACCATATATATATATATATATATATATGTATTATTGTTATGTTACTCAATGTAGTTTCTTCTGCAAGTAATGTATTGCGTTTTAGTTTCAACACCTGACGCAGGTTTCACTGAAAAATATCAGCATCATCAATATGTAATTCAGTGAATTAATATTTGGAATTAATAATAATTTATAACTTAGTTTCTATATTAACATAGAATTATTTCGATTGTTATTGATTTACATTGAAACCTCAGATGATGCTGATATTTTTCAGTAAAACGTGCGTCAGGTGATGAAAGAAAAACGCAATACATTACTTGCAGAAGAAACTACATTGAATAACATCACAATATTATATAACTGCTGCAAGAAACTTCGAGTTACCTATATAGAAAATGATGTGTGTGTGTGTGTGTGTGTGTGTGTGTGTGTGTGTGTGTGTGTGTGTGTGTGTGTGTGTGTGTGTGTGTGTGTGTGTGTGTGTGTGTGTGTGTGTGTGTGTGTGTGTGTGTGTGTGCGTGTAACACTTAATATTAGTATGTATTATAAATCCGCTTTTTCTTGTTTAAAACATGTTTCCAGCATTAAGCAGTATCCTCGTCTTATATATACTGTATGTATCTGTATTTGTTTATATGTATATAAATGTATTTCTTCTTGTGCGTTACAGAGGAGAAAGGTAGGTGATTATATATGTCACCGAGGTGGAAGTTATCAGCACGTATTGGTGAGTCAACAAATAAAATTTCATTTCGTTAACAGTGCCAACTGAATTTTATAAACAGCTGACACACTGACAATGTCTCCTGGTTAGGTCGGTTCGGTTCCCTATGATCTAAACATCTCACAATTACATTTACCTCTTTTTTTCGTCATGAAACATTAGTTTTAGAGTTGTTCTGTTGCAGTTCTTCGAGATCGTAGGGAGTAGCCCACAGACGCACAGCTTGCGATTGTTTTACAATTTGTGTAGTAGTTGTTAATGTAGGTTTTATCTCCATTAAATATAGATTAGGTATTTTTAAGATAGTGGGTGTGTCAGCCTGTATATGTTGTTTCACTTCAAAACATAATCAAAAATTTTATTTGGTACTGTATAAGCCGAGTACTGGGAACATTCAAAAGGTTTAAAAGTCTAAATTGTATTTATATTTTGACACACATTATTTTGGTATACATTTTATTTCCAAATACTCTTTAGTTTTTAAGAATATCTTCAAGAAAGAAGAAAATACACTTCCTCGTGTTTACGTTCGTCCTTGGGAGGGAGGGGCTTATGATTACTTAATTTAGTCTTGGCTGCAGGATCATAGTCACCCGAAGAACAACATTTCGTTTCTTAATGTATTCCACCTTTCCCCCATCTTATGACTCCCCCGTTCTTCCTCCACTTCATTGATCCATTTTTCCTGAAGTTACCCTTCTGCTTCCATCCCCATAAATCCTCATTAGAATCCTTCCTTGAACACCTTCTCTTCATATGTAAACCATGCCCAACATGAACATGAGTCTACTGCATATATTTCCTTCGATTTCATTTACAATATCTGTATTTTTACATAAAGATTTAAGTTCTTCACTTGTTCTTATCTTCCGTTTCTCACCCACTCTCATCCCAGAATCTGACGAAAAATATTCCATTTCCATCTAATTAAAGACTCCTCAAATTATTTCAACAAGTTTCATGTTTCGGTCACGTACATAGTAATTGCTCTACCAAGTCTACCTTTAATTTCAAGTTCTTACTCAATTGTCTTGTTTTAAATAAGAGGCTGTTAAGTACAGTTATTTTTGCCCTCATTTCTTCTTTTACAAGTACACTGGTTACAATTACGTAAACAGTGTTTTTACACGGTCAAATATTTACATTGGGTTTGTTTACATCCCTACTTACTCGCGTTGGTGTTAGGTCTTACAGCGTTTTTCAGGTAGGCCCCGTCGGAGAGTCTTCAGAATTATTTACTAACTTTTCTCTTTCAGGTTCACCTTTGTACTGTACAACGTGACATTGTGGTAGTGAGGTACTGTTAACCTGGAGGTACCATTTTTAGACTAATCTAGCCAATGAAAATGTCTGACCTTCTCACGGTTGAAGGCCACACTTGCCACTGCCACGCTGATCACACACCACACAACACCTACACACCTTACACAACCCCTCAACATTGCACTGCGTTGAGGGGCTTTTAAGTCCTCAAACACGTCTCTGAGGCAAAACCATTTTTTTGTCGTCAATGTGTTGCGGTTGTTTGTTAAGATGGTTAGGCTTTTATTAGTCTGTGTGTTTTTTTTTCAGATGTGACTCTTTCATATTTATATGTATAAATGTAATCTTATTATTACTATTATTACAATGTCTATTTTTATTATTATTATTGTGAATTATGTGTGTACATTTTATATCATTTGTGTAAACAAAAATATTTTCAAGTTTTTTTTTTATATTTGTGAAATTTCAAGCCCCAACCCTTTTTATCGTTTAAGCGCTTAACACCAACTTCTAAACACCTTTTCCGTAAATATTTCTTTCGAATTTCAAAATTACTTAGATTAAATGGAGTGGATTCACAAAAATTGAAGATAGAAGAAAGAAGATCAACTAAAAGTTCACGAAGTAGTTAACTGCAATCACGTAAGGAAACAAATAAATTCATTTTGTCTTCTTTGTGCTGTGCATACGCCTATAGTTAGTTTATCGTTGTTTTATCTCTTAATAGTTAAGATAATATCATATCTATGCTCTTAAATATGGTAAAGAGACATACAAAGAAACGTCTATACGGTATGGTTCTTTGTTTGCTTCTTCTGATTTTGTGAACATGCGTTGCTCGTAAAAAAACAATGGGAAAGTTGATTAATTTATTAATTTTGACCTTAAACGGTGTGGGAGTAAACTAGTGTTGATAAATATATTGTAACAGGAATGTTACTGGGCAAGTGTTTGCACTAGATCCTGCAACATTCCTTTTACAATAACTGAAAAGCGGGTTCTTCATTGGTGTGGGATTGTCACCGTCCTATATCAAGCCTCTCCCGCGTCCAAAAATCAAAAGAGGTCCCTATCGTGGCTGTTACTTTGGCGCAGTGATAGGGCTTGGATGAACTAAACACAGCCTGGTGACGTCAGCCGTCATAGCGCAGTTTGATGTCTGGATATTTTTTTGATGATACACAGGGACAGGAAGACAGAAGGTAAAACACCGAGGAAGGTCTTGAAAATGGAAGAAGAAAGAGAGGCTTAGATGGATTTATGATGTGAACAACGATGCGAACTATCTGGACTGAGAGACTGGAGACCATCGCGTCAGATCGGGACCGGGGGAAGGCGTCTCGTGGAGGTCAAGACTCAGCAATAAGTTGTAGCACCAGGGATAAAGATGAAAACACAGGGACTGTTATCCTGATGGACGCTTTTCTCCTACAGTAATTGTCATCAGACATTCATAGAACTTTCAACAATTGTCTTTGAAAAAAGGAACTTGTAAAACAAGACAGTTTTTAAGCCCGCCTGAGCGAGTAGATTCTTTTACCAATTACCAAATATTGCAAACAACTCCAACGTACGTATACTTTAGTAAAATTGCTGATGTATCCTTTACATCAAACGTATTCAGTATATTGTAATGTTGGCATAGTCAATGAAATTGCTAGGACAACAATGAAGTACAAAGATTAAAGACCTTTGGCCAACCGATTTATGATTCAAATTTCATCATCTAAAGACCATGCTTTGTCGAGTTAGCCACGTCTCCCTCTCCATCATTGTCCTCTTTAAATCACAGTGCGGTAGGAAGTTAATCTCCTTTCCCATGGGTTTGAAGAACGCTGCTCTTGGTCGTCCTCTTGGGTTTTCCACCAAGAATTAATTGTGTCGTAACATGTGCCCGATCAATTTTTCCCTTCTTCTTCTTCTTCTTCTTCTTCTTCTTCTTCTTCCAATCATTTTTAAAAGTTATCTATCTTCGTTCATTTCTGTGAGGACTTGGTTATTACTTTTCTTATCCATCTAACTCGTCCTCGTTGTTCTCCTCCAGACTCACATTTCCATTGCTTCCAGCTTCCCCCTCCTTTCTATTTTGCCGAGGATCCACGCCTCACACCCATAAGTTAAGAGACACTCCACAAAAATGAGCCAACAAACAAATTCAGGTAAGAGAAAATAATTGTATCGCAATAGTTTAAATAAATTAATCATCACACTGATTTAAAATATGACTGTGACGGATTATAGGCGTTAGAGCCTAAACGACGGACTTGTGTCATTATGGGAAAATTATAAAAGAGACGTTTTGGCCACCAAACCATCGGCAGCCGTCTTCACAGTCACTATAAACTATCACATGATGAATATAAGTAATAAATAATTCTATCAACAAGTGATGGACAGTCAAAAAACGAATACTACTAAATGTTTCATAGTAGCCTATACGATCAAAAACTAAAGAGTACAAATAAATACTAGCTAGGAAAAAAACGCAACACTCAAAACAACACCAGCACAATGCAAACGAATACTTGCACACCACCAGCGCCAATAAACACTCCTTCTACGGTGTAGCTGTACTCTCCTGCAGGGCTCAAGACCCCTGCGAGGTAGCAGTGCACGGTGTGACTCCTCCGATAACTGCAAGTATCAAATTCTCTCAAAAGCGTTAGATTTTTACAAGGTCGTGTGGTTGTAGGTAGGGGGAGAGGATTTCAACAAGCGAGGTGCTCAGCCGATCGTTTTTTGGTGGTCTAATGGCCTGAACCAGTGGTGACGCGTCCGAGTAACAACGGGGTTACTTCCCGTTACATTTTAGGACCGGTTGGTCAGTGCTGGTGCCTCCGACGTTGTTCCCCTGACCGACCGGCGGTTGTCTGCCCAGACCAGCTTGTGTATCCGGAGCGGACGCCTCATGAAAGAAGGCTCTTGCACAACTGACATAAGACAGTCCACGTCTTCAAATATTTATTTGTAATAAATATTAATTTATTTTTATAATATATTAAAATAAATAAATTAATCTTTATTTCAATCAATTAAAACCTAAAACTTAATCCAATAATCACAATAAAAGTGGAATATACAAAATAGAACGTCGGGGTTGCAATAAATTTTACATAGGCCAGACAGAGAAAAAACTACTCGATACATTCTTTCGACACCCTAATGCATTTATAAAACCAAGAATTTATAAATTTAATTTAGCTACGCATTGTATAAATAATAAACATCAATTTCCAGACATTCAAAATACGAAGTTAATTGAAAACATACAAATAGGTAAAAAAATGAATATTTGGGAAAATCTTAATATTTACAAACACAATAACAATAATTTACTAATTAAAGAACAAACTGAAGTAAAAACAAAATAAGACGATCCATTTGAAGTTATTAATTTATTAAAACAAATTTAATAAACAAAATATTTCCAATATAACCGTAAAAATAGTTGCTTAAGTCAATAAACATTAAAACAATCGGTAAGTTATACCAAATTAATCGATGATTTCTTTTACTTTTATATTAAATTCGATTGTTCGTTACTTTTTATATTTAAATCGAATCAGTTCGATTATTTGTTAATTCACTAATAAATCTCTGACGATACTGATATAATCAGTGAAACATAAGTCAGGTGAAAATACAATAATAAATTTTACTTGCAGAAGTATTTAGAACTACTCATAATATACATAGACAGCCTGCAAGAAATTATTCAAGGGTTACGTACAAAAGGAAACGTTATACTTTTTAATTGAATTTCTATGTATAGAAGCAGCTGATCTTCATAAATATTTTACATCTTACTTCAAATCTAAGATCATATATCTGGGTAACATGATAGATAATGATGGATCCACTTACACGACAATACATGACAACACTAGTAAATAGGGCATATTATGCCAAGAGCAGACTATTGAAAAGCAAACTCATTAGTCGTAACACAAAAATAAAAATATACAAGACACTTATTAGATCGGTTGTTGCTTTTGGTGGCGAGACATGGACACTGATAAAAAAGGAACAAAAAAAATCACTAAGAAGGTTTGAAAGAAAGATCATAAGACGTGTTTAAGAAGATGACGAGTGGAGAATAAGAAATAACCAAGACATAGACGAGCTATTGAATCACAAAGACATTGTAAGATTCATAAAGCATCAACGAATACAATGGTTGGAGTCACCTAAAGAAGATGGATAATGAGCGTATGCCAAAGAAAATCCTGTGGACGCAGGTCTATAAAAGCAGAAAGATTGGCCGATCTGGGATAAGGTGTTTGGATAATGTGTTAGAAGACCTCAGATGAACGGATGTGAGGCGTTACACTGAGATGGTAATGGACAAGAGACTTTGTAGAAGATTGGTGTTGGAAGCCAGGGATGTAGTGCTGAAGAAGAAGATAAATCTTTGTCCATTAGTATGCAGCCCTTTTACATTTAACTGTGATACAAGTGACAACCCAATTATTTTTCTTAGCATAATACTTCTAATCACTTTTGCAAAGCTATATTTGGTACAGGTTCTATCTGTATGCAGTGATGTAACATTATAATATTTTACTTAGTATTATTAAGAAGGGGATCAATCCCACCCCAGAGCTATTATAAATTTCTCCAAACTTCCATAATCGTTTAAGGTAGGCCTATTTCTAAAGCAGTTGTGTTTGTTAAAATAGGGCTTATAAATAATTGTAGAAAGGTACGTCGAAATACAAAATTAAAGTTTTAAAAGTTATGACAGCCCCTATACTGTCCTATGGATATGAATTTTGGGAAAAACAAGAAAGTAAAATACAGTCCTCGGTAATGGCACTCTTAAGAAGAGTTAAAAGATGCTCTAAACTTGATCGTATAAAGAATGAGTCCATAAGAGGAGAGTTTAAATTTTTTAACTTGAATGAAAAATTAAGAGATTACAAACAACGGAGGAAAGAACATTTAGAAAGAATGTCAGATTCCAGACTGGCCAAACAAATCTGGAAATATAAACCTATAGGACACAGGTGTGTGGGTAGACACTGGAAGATATGGCTGGAGGATTTTTGAAGGCGAAATAGGCAGCACCTTTCCAATGCCGTATTGTGAAGACGAGGACGATTAAATAATGTAGAAATAAACGGAATTATAATATTTTAAATTAATAAAATAAATGGGAGTCCAACCTTTAAAGCTAATCTCATCCCCCCCCCCAAAAACGATCTCCTATTTACCCCAATGGTTAAAGTAGTATTGAAACATTTATTTGTCATCTCTCTCTCTCTCTCTCTCTCTCTCTCTCTCTCTCTCTCTCTCTCTCTCTCTCTCTCTCTCTCTCTCTCTCTCTCTCTCTATCTCCTCTCTTCTTCTCCCAATAATAATTCGAAAGAGAACTACTATTTATTAAAACGACGTATATTACCTAAATTGATGATCGCCGTACAATAAATAATGTAACAGAGCTTCACAATTTGTTATCCCAGTATTTTTAATTTTGATGTACTAAAACCATTATTATGATTAAAGTCGATCATTATGCTTAAAGTAGTGACGTTTTGTTCGTTTTCATCCAAATTGCGTCCATCACCAATTTGTCCCAATTGGTGCTGCACGTAGTTTCACCTCAGGCGTACGCATGCGCGAGCGCGCCCACACACACACACACACACACACACACATACACAAAATATTTTAAATAAAATTAAAAATTTACTATATATTAACAAATATTCTGGTATTACCTTCAAATTTTAACGCTTCAGATTTTTGTTAATACACACACACACACACATATTTTATATATAAAATACATTCAAACACTTTTTGCTACAGTCTATTTCTTGGTGTATATAATATATTTAAAATTTATATTTACTTTACCTCAAGATGTTATTTTTCCCTTATTTGGAACATGTAAAAGGATCCCGAAACATGTTCCAAATAAGGGAAAAATAACATCTTGAGGTAAAGTAAATATAAATTTTAAATATATATAATAAATTATATTTGGTATTTGTTTACGATACTACGTAAGTTCAAATTGCGGTGAAATATTTTTTTTCATATTCTTCTATACTATATAAACACGAGAAAAATAATTTTAAACGGCGGTCGAACCTATTTACGGAGAAAAAAAAATTAAATAATTACTCACATAAGAACGCATGCATCAGCCAGTGAACGCCATTTTCAATTTGTGTAATGTGTACAACGGTACAGGACGGCGCGTGACCTCATCGCTTGTACATCAGCTGTCGCTCCAAATTGGACTTTGGGATGTATATAATTGTTGCAAAAATGAAGGCGAACCATTTTCCAAACATTTACAAGCGAGTTGGATGAAAAGCGAGTTGAGCCGATACCTGCCGGTTAGGTTCGGAAGGGCGGCCCGAAGGGCCGCGGATATAGTTCATTGTTCCAGATAATTCTTGCAAAAATTAAGGCGAACCATTTTTCAAACACTTACAAGCGAGTTGGATGAAAAGCGAGTTGAGCCGATACCTGCCGGTTAGGTTCGGAGGGGCGGCCCGAAGGGCCGCGGTTATAGTTCATTGTTCCAGATAATTCTTGCAAAAATTAAGGCGAACCATTTTTCAAACAATTACAAGCGAGTTGGATGAAAAGCGAGTTGAGCCGATACCTACCGGTTAGGTTCGGAGGGGCGCGGATATAGTTCATTGTTCCAGATAATTCTTGCAAAAATTGGACTGTATGAAAAGCGAGTTGAGTCAATTCCTGAAATCCGGACAAATTTTGCCAAACGCCAAAAATTACCAAACGCCGACGTAATGCTGACTTTTGATTGGCTGAGTTCAAAATTTTGTAATCTCTGATTTGTAATTGGTTAAGAGGGAAAGAGCGGTTTGGCCGTTTAGGTTTTAGAGAAAACGCTGCCGTTCCGCGTCAGGTCGTGTGTGTGGTAATGTATTTTGTGATTTTCAGTGCTTCAGTTTGTGTTTGTGTAATTGTGCGGTGTTATTAATTATGGTTTAATTATTTCTGTTGTTTAGGGTTATTTACTATTATTAACGTTTGTAATATTGAGCCGATTACTTTATAAATTTATGAAGTACAGCGCTGGGTACTCCGCATAATGTGATTTTCAGTGCTTTAGTTTGTGTAACTGTGTAACATTTTAATACACAAAGGCCTGCTACATTAAGGTAAGATTTTCATCTTTTCATAATTATATGCATGGATTCCATGTCACCGTGTGTGTGTGTGTGTGTGTGTGAAATATTCAAATTGCCGTGAAATATTTCTTTTCCTATTCTTCTATACTATATAAACACGAGAAAAATAATTTTAAACGGCGGTCGAACCTATTTACGAAGAAAAAAAATTAAATAATTTCTCCCATAAGGCGCCAAAAAACGCAACGTTATTTGCCGCGTAAACTTATGAAGTGCAGCGCTGGGTACTCCGCGTAATGACGTCATAACTCGTCATTCGCTGTGCACTTGTCCGCCGTTGCTTAGTTAACATGGCGGCCATTCACTTTACATGCGCGCTTATGGGAGTAATTATTTAATTTTTTTCTCCGTAAATAGGTTCGACCGCCATTTAAAATTATTTTTCTGGTGCTTATATAGTATAGAAGAATAGGAAAAGAAATATTTCACCGCATTTTGAGCTTAAGTAGTATCGTAAATAATTACCTTATATGTTATCAAGAATACTGCAAGAAACTAGTAGAGTTAATTATAAAATAATATTACTAATAACAAATAAAACTAGTCTTACAAGAATATTTTTTTTGTAATTTTGAATATATTTACACTGTTTCGATAGTAAGTACAAACTATTATGATCAGAAATACAATCGGTAAATATTCGCCATACAATCTAATAAATTTAAAATATATTTTTTTAATTTTTTCTTAATAAATAAGATTATTTTTTTAATGTATTAATTTGTAATTCTGATGATGATAATTTGTACTATCGAACTGTGTAAATATATTCCAAAAATACAAAAAATATTCTTGTTAGAAAAGGTTTATTTATTATTATTAATAATAATTATTATTATTATATACAAGAGTAACTGAGCAAATAATGAATGTTACAATACACACACGAACACCCATACACACAATTTATTTTAAATTAAAAAATTGTATTCCGTAAAACTTTTTTTTTTCGACAGATTGAAGAATACTTCTCTTAAAAACCTGTAGTATAATTTCTAGTGGAATATTTTTTGAGAATTTTTTAGAAAGAATTATCTCTCTAGCTATGGAGTTATGATGTTTCAAAAATACAACATTATTAAAAAATTAAATTGTTTACAAATTACATTTACACCTTGACGACATAGTTAATATTTTTCTAAAATTCCTCTGAAACTATTTTCAAATTGGCAACAAAAAATATATAAATATGTATTGGGCAAACAATATAAATACTGCTCGTAGATGTAAACATTTAAATTAATTTTTTTATCGCGTTAGTAACAGGTATAACACATACGTCATATTATTTTCTTACAGAAACTTTAAACATTTTTACAGCTTGCAAAACTATTATTTTTTTACCAGTTTCCTGTTTCTTTTCCCTAGCGAGTGTACACTTACTACAGTAATTATAAAGCTTTAAAAAGCTCACCTCGAAATTCGGAAATCCAGTACTCCTGTTGTTCTCTCTCAATCTCTCTCTCGCACTGTCACTTGCCACTTCACAATGATTTCTTTTAATCACTTACCACTATCACTCACTCGCGATCTGTCGACACTATCACAGCACACGTGGTCACTGCACTATAAAATCCCATATCACTTCAGAGGCGCCTTCTAGCACACTTGTTTTCCTGTTCGTTGTTCCACTGAATCTTCTTTAGTTTTTTTTTTTTTTTTTAGTATTAACGCCTCTATTTATGTTCTTACAATTTCGCGGCCGGCTTCAACATTGTTGAAATTATTATTAACAACCGGGCTGTTAGGCCGTGATCCACAGCTGTTGCTATTGCTATCGAGTCACAATGGATACGCAAACTGAATGTGTGGGATCGATTCCACGATAAATCCGTTTACACTGTTTAAGATGGCAATGGGACAACTAGATCAAGCCGGCGTGGGAAGTGTATGGCTAAGGTAGTGAAACAACATGCAACCACTAACGAAATAACGTGCACCTGCATCATACGACTGTGCTGACTGGATGAGATACACAACGATGGCAATGTCTACTAGATCAATACGGCCGTGAGAAATGCGAGGTAACAACAGCATGCATCCACACATGAGATAATGTAGACCTGTATCATATGAGTGTGCTGACTGGATGAGAAACAGTACCCACCACTTGATTATCTGCGTAGCCGCTGTGTTGCATAATTGCTGACTACACTTCTTCTCCAGTGGCGTCGGTGCCCTTGCTGGCAATGACATTTGCTCTGACTTACACTTGCAAATTGATAAAACACGCCCGCGTTAACACACACAACACAGGCCGATACCAAATAAATAAGTAATTCGTCTACGTCATTCTTTCAGTCCTATTTGATTAATGTACAGAAAAATTTTGAAACTTACTAGCGAACAAGACGGAATCAGATTTTTCGACAAATGCGTATACTACTGTATTTCTGTTCTTAGTTTAATCCTGATGTAAATAAACCAAAGTTGGACATCTGAAACGCTATTGGTCAGGGGAATCTACACTATTCACACAGTAATGTATTACGCTTATTTGCAGAATGTCTGTATAGTCATGTGAGTGTTGTCTTACCATTTAAATCGGGGCACGTCGTTTTCAGACTTCCTCCGTATTACTGTATTCTCAATCCTATTGAATTAATATAGAGCCATTTGAAAGGATATGTTTGCCGATCACAACACAACATATTTAAACTGCCAGATATAAAACGATTGAGAAGGAGGTAAATGAAACGGTAGTACGAAGAGTGCGGACAATAGGAATGTTACGAAGAGTGCCGACAGTGGTACAGTCTGAAACCTGAGGAGCACATACCGTGAACTCACAATAATTTGACATGCGAAGAGTGCGGACAACACCAAAACGTGGACGCTTTAATTGGGTAACATAAAAACAAGTTGATTGTGGGTATGGTGATGGCAAAAAAAAATCGTGTTCGACATTATTGCAGATTCTGATTGTACTACACTCAAAACATGAAAAAAAGTCAATTTTCCAAAAAGTGTCTCTGTGTCTGTCTGTCTGTGTGTCTGTCTGTAGATTTTTTTCTATGGCAAACGATAACAGCCGCAAATTCATACAGAATCAATTAATTTTTTGCATACAGCCCTGATTTGTAGAGTACTCAAGACCTATTGTATTTGGTGAAGATCGGTTAAGGGAAAGGGGTAGTTTACCAGCAACGGATTTTTTTAAACCAAGGGTAATTTTTTTCTATGGCAAACGATAACAGCCGCAAATTCAAATAGAATCGACTACTCTTTTGCATACAGCCCAGAATTGTAGATTTCTCAAGACTTATTGTTTTTGGTGAAGATCGGTTAAGGGAAAGGGGTAGTTTACCAGCAACGTATTATGTTTTAACAAGGGTATTTTCTATGGTAAACGATAACAGCCTCAAATTCAAACAGAATCAAGCGATTATTTGCATACAGCTCTACATTGTAGAGATCTCAAGGCCTATTGTTTTTGGTGAAGATCGGTTAAGGGAAAGGGGTAGTTTAAAAGCAACGTTTTATGTTTTAACAAGGGTATTTTCTATGGCAAACGATAACAGCCGCAAATTCAAACAGAATCAAACGATTTTTGCATACAGCCCTGATTTGTAGAGTACTCAAGACCTAATGTCTTTGGTGAAGATCAGTTAAGGGAAAGGGGTAGTTTACCAGCAACGGTTTTTTTTTAATCAAGGGTAATTTTTTTCTATGGCAAACGATAACAGCCGCAAATTCAAACAGAATCGACTACTCTTTTGCATACAGCCCAGAATTGTAGATTTCTCAAGACCTATTGTTTTTGGTGAAGATCGGTTAAGGGGAAGGGGTAGTTTACCAGCAACGTATTATGTTTTAACAAGGGTATTTTTTATGGTAAAAGATAACAGCCTCAAATTAAAACAGAATCAAACGATTATTTGCATACAGCTCTACATTGTAGAGATCTCAAGGCCTATTGTTTTTGGTGAAGTTCGGTTAAGGGAAAGGGGTAGTTTACCAGCAACGTATTATGTTTTAACAAGGGTATTTTCTATGGTAAACGATAACAGCCTCAAATTCAAACAGAATCAAACGATTATTTGCATACAGCTCTACATTGTAGAGATCTCAAGGCCTATTGTTTTTGGTGAAGATCGGTTAAGGGAAAGAGGTAGTCTACTTGCAACGTTTTATGTTTTAAAAGGGTATTTTTATATGGCAAACGATAAGAGTCGTAAATTCAAACAAAATCCAATAAAGTTTTGCATATTGTCCTGAATTGTAGAGTTCTCAAGACCTATTGTTTTTGGTGAAGATCGGTTAAGGGGAAGGGGTAGTTTTCCTTCAACGTTTTTTTATCGGGGGTAATTTTTTCTATGGCAAACGATAACAGCCGCAAATTCAAACAGAATCCAATAATGTTTTGCATACAGCCCTGAATTCTAGAGTTCTCAAGTCCTATGGTGTTGGTGAAGATCGGTTAAGGGAAAGGGGTAGTTTACCTGCAACATTTTATGTTTTAACAAGGGTAATTTTTTATATGAAGAACGATAACTGCCGCAAATTCAAACAGAATCGACTACGTTTTTGTATTCCTTTTTGAATTAAAGAGAACTCAAGGTCTGTTGATTTTGTTGAAGATCGGTTAAGAGAAAGGGGTAGTTTACCTGCAACGTTTTATGTTTGAACAAGAGTAAAGTATTTAATTTTGATAAATAATGTATCCTAATAAGAAGGTCATAATAATCCACTGTAGAAACGTACAGGAAATATATATAAATGAAGAGGCTAGTTGAACGGGGTGGGGGTAATTTTCTATTAATGAAAATTATAGTTGATTGGGGAGGGGAGAATTTTGTATATGTGTACTACGTTATCGGCACCAAAGAAGTAGTTCTTTGTTAAAATTCCTTCCCGGGCTGTTTAGCCGTAGTCCAATGTTTTCTGCAAAACCAGACTTTTCGGCAGTCCATCGACTGCCATCATCAGTGAAAATCGAGTGCGAAAACGTGAGGTGGTATACGTTAGTGACCACAGTACTGTGGTTAAGGCTGAAGCAATAAGTAGAAAGAAGTAGTTTCTATGGAAATATTTCATTTCGAATATGATTTTAAATATAAATCTTAGACCATGGAAGTCATGTATGGTTCTCCACACCGATATTTTTCTATGGTAAACGATAATAGCCGCAAATTCAAACAGTATCAAATAACGTTTTGCATACAGCCCTGAATTGTAGAGTTCTCAAGACCTGTAGGTTTTGGTGAAGATCGATTAAGGGAATAGGGTAGTTTACCAGCAACATTTTATGTTTTAACAAGGGTAATTATTTTTATGACGAACGATAACTGCCGTACGTTAAAACAGAATCAACTACACTTCTGCATACCTTTCTGAATTATACAGAACTAAAGGTCTGTTGATTTTGTTGAAGATCGGTTAAGGGAAAAGGGTAGTTTATCAGCAACGTTTTACGTTTTAACCAGGGTATTTTCTATGGCAAACGACAACAGCCGCAAATTCAAACAGAATCAAATGATTATTTCCATACAGCCCTAAATTGTAAAGTTCTCAAGACCTATTGTTTTTGGTGAAGATCGGTTAAGGGAAAGGGTTAGTTTACCTGCAACATTTTATGTTTTAACAAGGGTATATTCTATGGCAAACGATAACAGCCGCAAATTCAAACAGAATCAAATAATTTTTGCATACAGCCCTGATTTGTAGAGTACTCACGGTCTGTTGATTTTGTTGAAGATCGGTTAAGGGAAAGGGGTAGTTTATCGGCAACGTTTTATGTTTTAAAAAAGGGAATTTTAATATGACGAACGATAACTGCCGAAAATTCAAAGAGAATCAAATAATTTTTTGCACACTTTCCTGAGTTGTAGATAGCTCAAGGTCTATTGATTTTGGTGAAGATCGGTTAAGGGGAAGGGGTAGTTTACCAGAAACATTTTATGATTTAACAAGAGTAAAGTACTTAATTTTTTATAAATAAAGTATCCTGATAAGAAGCTCATAATAATCCACTGTAGAAACGTAGATGAAATATCTATAAATGAAGAGGTTAGGTTAACGGGGTGGGGGTAATTTTCTATTATTAAAAATTATAGTTGAAGGTGGAGGGGAGAATTTTTTATGTGTACTACGTTATCGGCAACAAAGAAGTAGTTTTTTGTTAAAACTGCTTCCCGGGCTGTTTAGCCGTAGTCCAATGTTTTCTGCAAAACCAGACTTTTCGACAGTGGCATCGACTGCCATCATCAGTGAAAATCGATTGCGAAAACGTGAGCTGGTATACGTTAGTGACCACAGTGCTGTGGTTAATGCTGAAGCAATAAGTAGAAAGACGTAGTTTCTATGGAAATATTTCATTTCGAATATGATTTTAAATATAAATCTTAGAACATGGGAGTCATGTATGGTTCTCCATACCGATATTTTACTTCCATGTTCCTTAAGGAAATGGACGTATGGTGATAGCAAAAAAAATCGTGTTCGAGATTATTGCAGATTCTGATTGTACTACACTCAAAACATGAAAAAGTCATTTTTCGAAAACTGTCTGTGTGTGTGTGTCTGTCTGTGTGTCTTTCTGTCTGTCTGTCTGTCTATGTGTCTATAGATTTTTTCTATGGTAAACGATAACAGCCGCAAATGCAAACAGAATCAAATAATTTTTTGGATAGCCCGAATTTGTAGAGTTCTCAAGACCTATTGTTTTTGGTTAAGATCGGTTAAGGGAAAGGGGTAGTTTACCAACAACGTTTTATGATATAACAAGGGTATCTTTTATGACAAACGATTACAGCCCCAAATTCAAACAGAATCAAATAATTTTTTTCATAAGCCCTGAATTGTAGAGACCTCAAGACCTATTGTTTTTGTTGAAGATCAGTTAAGGGAAATGGGTAGTTTACCTGTAACGTATTATATTTTAACAAGGGTATTTTCTATGGCAAACGATAAGAGCCGCAAATTCAAACAAAATCAAATAATTTTTTGCATACAACCCTGAATTGTAAAGTTCTCAAGACCTATTGTTTTTGGTGAAGATCGGTTTAGGGAAAGGGGTAGTTTACCAGCAACATTTTTTTATCAAGGGTAATTTTTTCTATGGCAAACGATAACAGCCGCAAATTCAAACAGAATCACATAATGTTTTGCATACAGTCCTGAATTGTAGAGTCCTCAAGACCTGTTGGTTTTGGTGAAGATCGGTTAAGGGAATAGGGTAGTTTACCAGCAACATTTTATGTTTTAACAAGGGTAATTTTTTCTATGACGAACGATAACTGCCGTAAATTCAAACAGAATCAACAACTCTTTGGCATACCTTTTTAAATAATACAGGACGCAAGGTCTGCTGATTTTATTGAAGATCGGTTAAGGGAAAGGGGTAGTTTACCAGCTACGTTTTATGTTTTAACAAGGGTAATTTTTTCTATGACGAACGATAACTGCCGTAAATTCAAAGAGAATCAAATAATATTTTGCATACAGCCCTGAATTGTAGAGGTCTCAAGATTTATTGTTTTTGGTGAAGATCGGTTAATGTAATAGGGTAGTTTACCACAACGTTTTATGTTTTATCAAGGGTGTTTCCTATGGCAAACGATAAGAGCCGCAAATTCAAACAGAATCAAATAATTGTTTGCATACCGGCCTGAATTGTAGAGTACTCAAGACCGGTAATTTTTGGTGAAGATCGGTTAAAGGAAAGGGGTAGTTTACCACAACGTTTTTTTATTAAGGGTAATTTTATTTGGCAAACGGTAACAGCCGACAATTCAAACAGAATCAAATAATGTTTTGCATATAGCCCTGAATTGTAGAGTTCTCAAGACTTATTGGTTTTGGTGAAGATCGGTTAAGGGAACGGGGTAGTTTACCTGCAACGTTTTTTTATCAAGGGTAATTTTTTTCTATGGCAAACGATAACAGCCGCAAATTCAAACAGAATCAAATAATGTTTTGCATACAGCTCTGTATTGTAGGGTTCTCAAGATCTATTGGTGTTGGTTAAGATCGTTTAAGGGAAAGGGGTAGTTTACCTGCAACATTTTATGTTTTAGCAAGGGGTAATTTTTTTTACGAACGATAACTGCCGTAAATTCAAACAGAATCAACTACGTTTTTGCATACCTTTTTGAATTATAGTGAACTCAAGGTCTGTTGATTTTGTTGAAGATCGGTTAAGGGGAAGGGGTAGTTTACCAGCAACATTTTATGTTTTAATAAGGGTAATTTGTTTATGACGAAAGATAACTACCGTAAATTCAAAGAGAATCAAATACTTTTTTCCTTACGTTCCTGAATTGTAGAGAATTCAAGGTCTGTTGATTTTGGTGAAGATCGGTTTGGAGATCGGTTTACCAGCAACGTTTTAGGTTGTAACAAGAGAAATTTTTTCATGACGAACGATAACTGCCGTAAATTCAAACAATCAAATAATTTTTTACATATGTGCTTCAGTTGTAGAATACTCAAGGCCTATTATTCTGGTAAAGATCGGTTACGGTGGTAAGGTCAGTTTACCTGAAACATTTTTTGTTGTAACAAGAGTAAAGTACTTAATTTTGATAAATAAAGTATCCTGATAAGAAGATCTTAATAATCCACTGTAGAAACGTAGATGAAATATCTATAAATGAAGAGGCTAGTTGAACGGGGTGGGGGTAATTTTCTATTAATGAAAATTATAGTTGATTGGGGAGGGGAGAATTTTGTATATGTGTACTACGTTATCGGCACCAAAGAAGTAGTTCTTTGTTAAAATTCCTTCCCGGGCTGTTTAGCCGTAGTCCAATGTTTTCTGAAAAACCAGACGTTTCGGCAGTGCCGTCAACTGCCATCATCAGTGAAAATCGAGTGCGATAACGTGTGGTGGTATACGTTAGTGACCACAGTACTGTGGTTCAGGCTGAAGCAATAAGTGGAAAGAAGTAGTTTCTATGGAAACATTTCATTTCGTAAATGATTTTAAATATAAATCTTAGAACATGGAAGTCATGTATGGTTCTCCATACCGATATTTTATTATACAGATATATATATATATATATATATATATATACATATATATATATATATAAGAATGAATGTCAACATTTTATAATTCCTGAAATGTTCATATTGTCCCCTTCCTGTTGTGTCTAATGCCTGTTTCCCCTTATAAAACTGTGTGTACTATATTTGATCTTGTATGTAACTACAGGTGTTGTGTAAAATTTAGGTTGTGTAGAGGTAGTTAAAACATTTTAAGTTATATATGTATAACTATAATATGTTATATAATATGTATAATAATATATGTTTTATATATATATATATATAACTTAAAATGTTTTAACTACCTCTACACAACCTAAATTTCACACAACACCTGTAGTTACATACAAGATCAAATATAGTACACACAGTTTTATAAGGCGAAACAGGCATTAGACACAACAGGAAGGGGGCAATATGAACATTTCAGGAATTATAAAATGTTTTAGACAGCAGTTATTTTGTAAATTGTAACTTAGCAAAGTTGTGTCTCTAATAAGCCTGTGGATACCTACTGAGGATATGTTATACGTAACATATACTCAGGATATATGTTACATACTGACATATATATGTTACGTACTGAGGATATACGTAATTTGTTCTTACGAAGCTGAAATCAAACATCAATTAACGTTGTGTGTTTTGGACTATGTAATGCGTTGTCTGTACGTTACAATTCAGGAAAATACAGGAACACATTTCAGTTATCAGTACACACTCCCGTTTAAATTTGATGATAAAGGAAAAACAAACAGGCTCGGATTTGGAATGATTTTGTGTGTGCATGTGAGTGTGGGGGGGGGGCACGCGCGACAGCGACCTAAAGAGAGTGATAGCGCAGAAATAGGATATTCATACAGAACAGAAGACAAAATCTGAATGCAACAATTAGACTACAACTCTATAAGTAATATACCATTAATTTAATTACGTAATTACAAATACGGTGGTTCTTCCACCCATTAGGCAATGTTTTCTTTACTGCTACCAACTAAATTATATGAGAATCCCTGCGCTGACACATTCTTTGTATTTAGTTATTCTTACCATCTCTTTGAGAATATCCTAATCGGTAGAAACAATTATCAGAATTTAACAACAAATTTTGTGCACCTATCAACTGTTAATGTTTTTTTAATCTTTTTACTGAGGTAAGTCAACACTCTTAACAATAAATGAGCAGTTTTTCGTTTTTAAATAAAAAATCGTATTGTAAGTATTTTTTATAAAATACAGAGAGCCCGAGAAGAATCCATCCCCACATCCCAAATATATACAGAAGTAATGGGTGATCTACATAACTGAATTTACAATTTTGTAACAGAAACCCCGTCATCTAGCACCTTGAAGAGAACAATGCAAGTACTAGAAGTGTCACTCGAAGAAAATAAAAAGAGCCGAAAATGCGCAATGAAATTGTTCTTGACGACGAGTGTTTGAAAATGGATGACGGAAGCAGTTTTCGTTTAAGCGAGAATTCTTCAAAAGAAAGTGTCGTGCTGTTCAGTGGCGAAAAAGGCACAGATAGCCTGAAGCAAGTCAAGATGTTTTTCATGGATGGAACGTACAAGCGTTGCAGTAAGCAGCTTGCACAAATTTATACCATTCATGTAGACTTTAAAAGTAGAAATGAAGAAACATACGTTTTCCCATGACATTGGCTCTTCTGCCGAAGAAGACAAGAAAAACGTACTAGAAACCTACTAGTAGTACGTCCGTATGTTTTGACTTATCCTCAAACATATTCCAGAATAGAAACCACAAAAAACCACTTCGAATGAGTGGCAATATCGGCGCTTCGCAACGTTTTGTCATTCACATGCGGTTGTTTTTTTTTTCACATGAAGAAGTGTTTGTGGAGGAGAGTACAGGAACTTAGTCTTATCAGCGACGAAAACCAAGAAATAAGACTACAGCGCAGCACTCGCCTTTCTTTAGCCAGAACATGAGGAAGATGGATTTGTTGAGATTCATTCTTTTTTATTATTTTGTTAATCAGTGGCTAGAAATTAAGAAATTTCTCAATGTACTGTAAAAGACAACATAGGACAACAACGCTGTTGAAGAAGGATGGCATTATAAGATCAACGGCATTCTTCTGAATTCCAAGCGCAAGGTGAAAGATGCCATATGATGTTTGAAAACATAAGCAGAGGTCACCAACAGTGTGTGTGTATGCTCGTGCGAAGGCTTTAACAGTGAACATCTGTTGTATAGGTTTTTGGGTACATTCGTGTATGCGATGTTTATATTGCCGACGCTTCGTTTTGTAATCACCTTGAAAATGTTTCGGGATTACAGAACGAAACGTCGGCAATACAAACATCACATACACGGATGTATCCAAAATCCTGCTACAACATATAAACATATATATATATATACACTTAGCGCCGCATAATTTCTTCATCACACCCCAATTTTTACCCAGGGTATCTAAAACAAATTTGACGAACTTGTATAAGTTCATTTTTAGGTGATGAAGTTATTTTGCCCAAGTTATGGTGTGTCAGCGTACGAAAAACTTATACAAATTTTTATACATCGTATTTTTGCTGTACGCTGAAGCCAGACAACCTGTTCGATATATACAAATGTATATAATAAAATATGGGTAGTTAGTCGGCCATATTGGCATTCGTAATAATTATTCTATAAAATTTGTAACATGTGTAAAAAAGACAGACACTACAGAAGGAAGTGTGTTTTTATTCTGTTTAGTAGGTATAACGAAATATTGCGACCGGCCATTAGTTTAGTTGTTGACCGGCTATTAGTTTAGTTGGCGCTGTGAGGTAACTTGTTTTCGTTTGTTAAGGTGTGTGGGACAGAATTTTTTGTTCGTATTGTAGTGTTTGCGATTGCAAGTCGAAGTAAAAAGATGTTACTATAGTAAAGATGTATGTGTGTTTTTATTCTGTTTAGTTGGTATAACGAAATATTGCGACCTGCCATATGTATTGTTTAGTCGTCGCTGTGCAGTAATGTGTTTTCGTTTGTTAACGTGTGTGGGACAGAATTTTGTTATTCGTATGAAGTGTTTGCGATTGTAAGTCGAAGTAAAAATATGTTGGAGGCGCTAGGAATAATAATGAAAGGTAAGCTGATCATTTATTTAGTGTATGTTGTCCGTTGTTTGTAGGAAATTAGCTGTGTAGGTTATGTATGAATGTCTCGATTACTTTGGGTCTGTAACACGGCCTACCGGTTGTTATAGACCCAACTATACATAATATCACTGCGTTCTGTCCAAAATTTAATAATGGAGCAAATTAGCATTCTAATTTAATTAATACAATATACCTAGGCTAACACCGTGCGTTCTTATGGGAGTAA
Source organism: Magicicada septendecula (assembly GCA_034769895.1). Lineage (NCBI taxonomy): Eukaryota > Metazoa > Arthropoda > Insecta > Hemiptera > Cicadidae > Magicicada > Magicicada septendecula. The sequence continues at coordinate 144,234,477 of CM068367.1, read as the reverse complement.
AAATTTAATTTTTTGTCTCCGTAAATAGGTTCGACCGCCGTTTAAAATTATTTTTCTCGTGTTTATATAACATAGAAGAATATAATAAAAATATATCAGCGCAATATCAGCATTGATGAGAATCTTCATAATTACCTAAGGGGTAATTAACTCATTTTTTAAAAAAAAGTCCCTGTAAGGCACTGACTGCAATTTAATTAAATAATTTTTTCTTTATTATAGATACTCCTGTAAGTCTGACAATTACTACTCTAGCCTACCTATATTTGTGTAATGTATCCAATTTGTAAGTCATTTTATTCGTAAAATGTCGTCCTACCTAACACAAGATGATAGGCCTTACCATAATATATTTAATTTTAACTCTGCTCGTATTTAACTAGTTACATATTTTATTTAATTCTTCAGTCCAGGTATATTACTCTAAATATACTTTCAAATTCAGCATTTTTCAGAGAAACGTAATTACTTGATAAGATATGACTTAAGAAAGTTAAGGTTACTTTTAAGACCTAATATAACAAAATTTACAATATAGGCCTATGTGTACTATATCCTCACTGAAGCAAACTGTTGTAATTGTTTGTACACATAGTTACTTTCATACCATTGAGTCCATTAAATTGTAATATATTTGTCATAAAAATTTTGTTTTAACACAGCTCTGCTTTAAAAATTAAGGGCTAACATTTGTCAGGTAAAAGAAAAATTGAAAAGAGAATTTGACCTGTGACTTCTTTAATTTTTGACTTAAATATGCATTTTAATCTCGATTAAATTTTTTAATAAAATTGTGCTGTTTTTAAATTTTATAATATTAATTTGCAGACAGAAAAGGTTTTGCTGGTGACTAAAGAAAGCATCGTTCTTTTATCTTATGTAAAATTTATTATTGCATGCAAGTCTGATTAAAGCTCACTAAACTAAAATTATCACTGCTTACAGCAGCAGGTTCTTAAACCTGATAATTGATGTAGGCCTATAGTGTTATTTTTATTTAATTTCTTATTATCTGTATTTATAATCTGTAACTTAATGTGTAGAATTGTATTTATATTGTTTAACCTCCTAAATGATACTCAACTAATATCACATGAAATTTTAAAAAATTAGTATCTTAATATTCTAAAATATTTTATGGGGTGTGTTATACTTAATAGTAGATTTAAATGATACAGAGTATGGATGAATTATCCGTAATGTATTTGCTAGTTATAATACCGTTATAATCAGGATTATATTATTCAATGTTAATCATTTGAACAGTTTTTGTTTTTCGAGTTTGTATGATTATATTAGAAATCTTTTTCAGGAATCTTCAGTGCAGGGATGTAACCAAGCAATAGTGACTTGAGTTCATTTAAATTAAAATAGATTACTATAAAATAACTACTAGATTATGCTGTAAATTTAATTTTTTTTAGAAATTTACACAAAATCCATTAACTTTTTGTAAATTCATAGTGCTAACCTACAAATATTGTGCTAGGTTAAGAAAATAAATTATTCTCTTAATTATTAGCTTAATATTATTATAATTATTAACTTAGTGAAAAATTATGTATGAGTTTTGTAATGATCTTTCAGGTTTCTCCTGAACTTTCCAGAATTGACTGGGAAAAAATGACTATTATTGCACCATCAGTAGTATCGACATCAGATGATATTGATGTGGAAAACATATGAAGTGGAGAAGGTAATATAATCAAAGCAATTTAGCCTATAGATAATTAAAAATTTTTTTTTCTGTTTGTGAATTTTGTAACATTAGCATATTTGATTTAATGTTTGTTTCATATGTAGTGTTAGGTTTACCTAAATTATCTTTACTTGACAAACTAGACTTGTATAGGTACTTTAAATCAATTAAGAAAATCAGCTTTGAATGTAGCACAATTAATTCATACCATATTTCATTAATGTTTTGTTTTCAAAGCATTTTTTTGTTTGGGTGTTAGCCTATTTAATTTGTGTTATGGCAAAGTTAATTTTCTGCATCAGGAATGTCCTATTTCATTGAGCAAGCTTTATAGGAGATTTTGAAGTTTGTGATAAAATAGCCATTAATGATTGTTTTGTCTTGTTAATGACAACAATATAAAGTTATTAACAGTCCCATTTACATTTTAAATGAGAAAATTTAGTAACATAGTAGTTGGAATCATTTTTAATTAGTAGTATTATGTGTCAATGCTTTCAAATCAGGGGCTTCCTTTGGAAAGTATAATCATATGATAATTTTAAGATAAGTATTGTTAGAAGCTCTAAATAAGTTTGTTTATATTATTTTTTATATAAAGAGTTTTGGAAGCTGCTGGAAAACAAAAGTTCTTAATAAAGTACATAATTAGTTTAATAACATTATTTCCCATAAAATTGCAATTATTTCATTTAGTAATTTGCACTTTTGTTGATACTGGCAATGATAATTATTTTTCTCTGTTAGCTAAAATTCTTTCTTTGTTACAGAGTACATTGTTGTAGAAGCTCTTATATCGCCAGATGATTGTGCAAAATTTATAAGTTTGGAGGTAAATTTCTCCTTATAGAACTGCTGTATTCTTATATAGTTATCTCTCTCTGACCTCTATTTTGCACTATGAGGTGTACACTTATTTCCATTCTTATTTGGTATTCTTTTATCTCTTTCTACTATTATTTAGTTACAATAGTTTAATCATAGTAGTCTCTTTATAATTGGTTTAGTGTTTTTTGTACACTGGTCTGTCCCTTAGCCCTTGTCCTAACATTACTTACATGTGGTGTCACATGACAGGTGTTCTTAATTACGATTATAATACATTATGTCCTTTCTTATAATATTCTTATACTATTACAATAGTGGCATTACACCTTACTTGTGGTATAGACATTAACCTTTTACTTCTATTTGGTATTATAAAGTGGTTTTGTTCACGTTTTACTTAGTGAATCCCCTTTTGGTCGGTTTTGGTTCACTTTATTTACTTAAATTCTTATTTAAATCCATTTTGGGTATCTTATATTGGTACCTGTAGAAAGCTTATCAGTTCTTCTTGGTTTAAGGCACAAAACATTTTGGTTTAGGTAGGCTTTCCCTACTGATAGATGTGAATTTAGGTGAAATTTGTACCAACAATGTGTATGTTAGGTTGATACAAATTTACATTCTTTTAACCTTATTTTCTCAAGTTTGGTTTTATTAATGATAACTAATAACTCTTTAGTTATTGCCTTTTCTTATCTTACATGATTGTTTGACTATTTGAGTAATATTTGTTATTATTATGAGACAATTTTAATACTTCTTTATGTTACATGGGTGCTATGCATAACATGTTACAATGCTTTTATTTACAGCTTCTATTCAGTTAACAGTATAGTTACTTTCATTCTTTTATAACATATCTTGTCCTATACATTTATAATATTATCTGTTGTATATTGGTCATCTCAGTTAGTCAGTTCTTGTCCATCTCTTCAATCTGTAAGTTGTTCAGTCATTGCATATACGGGTAAGATGTTCTATAGTTGACTGGCTCTTGGAATCTATATTTTATGCCATGGTTGTTAGGTGTCTTTCTCGTAGTATGTTTCTTCCTTGTCTTCATTGGTTCCTTACTGACCGAAAACTATTGGGTTGTTGGTTCCTGTGGTACAATCATTGTTCGGTGGATCTTCTTTTTCTTATAATGTTATTTCACTTGTTAGTTACCATTAGTTTTATTAACTCTTATTGTTGTGAGTTTATCCTTGGTGATGAGTAGCTCATGTAGTTTCATGCTTGGCCTTTTAGAAGAAACACTTGGTTTGTCTCTTTCACTCAATTATTGACATGTGTTAATATTTTGGGTTACTGAAATATTTGGGCTCATATGTCTCGTTACAATATTAACTGGTTGTAGGCATATAAACTTATACACTGTTGTGAGAATTGTACAAAAGTACCTTTAAGCTAATTTCAAAACACAACATTTCAGAATTAATAACATTTTTTTCACTTTATAGGCTATGTCACACCAAAAGAAAATGTACAGGTCACTTTCAACAACAGTTGACAACAGCTGACTGAATATTATCCGATGACAAAATACTAAACAGATGGGAGATAGTCACACCAACCAACCATTTTGTATATAGTCTTTAAAATGAGATTTTTTTGCTTGTACACGGAAAACCTGGATCACTGTATTAAGATATATATTTTAGATATGTAGGTCAATTTATTACTTTTGAGCTATTAATTTAGCTAGTGCTAAGCTTTAAAACACAGTTATTTGTATGAAAGAAAAGTACAATTTTGTAGGCCAAGTAATAAATCCAACTATGATTCTGAAAAATTGTCATGGGTAGGAAAATAAAAATAATAATAATTCACCGATCTGAATGACGTTTTACAGAATCGTGATAAACATAAAATTACTTTTGATAGTGATCCCATGCTCATCCCAAGTTGAAACTTTCAGAATATGTAGAGGAAGACAGTATCTTTCACATATATTTTTTTGAGAATTTTAAAAATACAGTTTTTCAAAATTCAGTAAATGCAATAATGATGTGTTTATAAAAAATATATATATTTTCAACTAATTATGTTTTATATCATATGAAAGCCCTTTAAAAGAGCTTTCAAATGAACTCGATGTCATTGTTCTAGCTTAATTAGAACACAAGTTGTGAACAAATCAATATTGTTGCGCAAGTCAACATTTTTTTTTTTCATTTTTGAGCACCCATTACTCAGTAACCTTTCGTCAGAAAAATGTGAAAAAATTGATTTGTGTTACCATTTTTGAATACTACATGCATACTTAATTTCAAATAAATCTAAGAGGGTCAGGTTGTAGCACTTGTTGATTTGACACGGAATATCTCTTAAATGTAACTTGAAGTTTTCATTTTGTTGTAAACATACCAGTCTAGTTTTTCTATTTATAGTTTATGCTATTTTTTTTTTATAATTTGAACTAATTGAACCCCTAATCAATCCTACACTCCCTCGCAGAAAAACCTATATTTAGTTCATTTATATTATCATCTGAGTTTAGTTATGTTTGATGTAATAAATAAAATGTTTATTTCATCAAAGGTGTTTTCACTTTTTGTAATTATGTTCTTGTAAATAAATATTCTATGTACTTTATTAATGTAATCTTATAGTTACTGATAAAGTAACAAAGCCCAAATGTCTGTGTGGTATTTTTGTTGTAATAATATTTGTCTGATATGTATTATTTTTGCAATGTTTTTATGTATCTTCTCTGAAGAAATAATTTGTTCATTATCCTTAATATTTATTAATTATTGATACCTTAGAATTGAAACTGTTTTGTATAAATTTTGTAATAAAAATCAATGTACTTGTAAGTCATTTTTTATCAATAACCTATTGAAAATAACACATTCCTTGTGCAATGCAAGTAGGCCTACCAAATACCTACCAAAAATGTATATCCCCAATTTTTGATAGAATATTTGATTTTTGTTGCCTTCAGAATTTTACTTTGATTTTACTTTCATGTTCCATAAGGAAATGGAAGTATGGTGATGGCAAAAAAAATCGTGTTAGAGATTTTTGCAGATTCTGATTATACTACCCTCAAAACATGAAAAAAAGTAATTTTTCGAAAAGTGTCTGTGTGTCTGTCTAGATTTTTTATGGCAAACGATAAGAGCCGCAAATTCAAACAGAATCAAATAATTTTTTGCATACAGCCCTGAATTGTAGAGTATTCAAGACCTATTGTTTTTTGTGAAGATCGGTTAAGATAAAGGGGTAGTTTACCTGCAATATTTTATGTTGTAACAAGAGAAATTTTTTCATGACGAACGATAACTGCCGTAAATTCAAACAGAATCAGATATTTTTTTACATATGTGCCCGAGTTATAGAGGACTCAAGGCCTATTGATTTTGGTGAAGATCGGTTACGGGGAAAGGGTAGTTTACCTGAAACATTTTTTTGTTGTAACGTAATAGTTTACCTGATAATTTTTTGTATATATGTACTACGTTATTGAGAACAAAGAAGCAGTTTGTTTTTAAAATTCCTTCCCGGCCTGTTTGGCCGTAGACCAATGTTTTCTGCAAAACCAGGCGTTTCGCCAGTGCCATCGACTTCCATCATCAGTGAAAATCAAGTGCGATAACGTGAGGTGGTATACGTTAGTGCCCACAGTAAGTGGCTGAAGCAGTAAGTAGAAAGAAGTAGTTTCAATGGAAATATTTCATTTCGAAAATGATTTTAAATATAAATCTTAGAACATGGAAGTCGTGTATGATTCTCCATACCAATATTTTGTTCTTAAGTGTGCTATTAAGTATTAGGAATCTTCTCCATGTCAAGGTATAGGATTACAGCCTGTTTTGCCTTCACTGAAGGCATCTCTTTTCCTTGCCCTACCTATATCTCGCATTCCCTGAGGTCTGTATCTTATTACTTGTTTAGGTAGTCCCATGTTTTCCATTCTCTTGATATCCTGCCTCTATTTTATTTGTCCTTCCCTTATTCTGCCGGCTATAGAATATACATTTTACTTGTTTCTTATATTTTCATTTCATATTTGATATCTAAGGGGTTGTATTATGAATACTCGACACAATATTTTTCTTGTTAGATTTGAAGTTTTAAGTAATTTTCTCTTTAAAAGTGTGTATGAACATTTTAGCACGACGAGATTGTCTGTTTTATTATTATTCTTAACGTTTTGGTTTTTATTATTAATTTTTGGTTTATTGATTTATTCTACCCAATTCAATCTATTATTGAATCCGATATGAATAAATCGGTTTACTTACTCTTTGGGGTCGTTTATTAATTTTGTTTAAATAGTTTAGAATGTTTTTTGTTCCATTTCATGAGTTCGATTCTGAAGAAGTTGCGTTGACTCTTCTATTATTAGCTGCGGTGAGTTGCTCTGTACTTTCCTGTATAGACACTAACATAAACACAACATGTACATGATACTTACTATTATACTAACATTAATAGTTAATAACATTTTATTATGGCCTATGCATACTGCATTGGTCATTGTCACTTCTGATAGTGTCCTTTTTCTTCATCTTGTGGTTTTATTACCTTAACTATAGTTTGTTAAGTGAGTTTACTATACTTTAGGAAGTTACCTTTTTATATGGGTTGTAATCCTATCAAATTATTCTCATTATTGCTTGAATATCTCTTATCATTGTTTTGATAGAACTGTTATTATTGTGCAGTAGTTCATTCTGCATTTATACTGAAAATTGCTTTGGTTTAAAGTAACCAAGATTACTTCCATCTAGCTGTCAACATGGTTTATTTATTATTATTGTTATTATTAGTATTTGGGTGGCTATAATCCTTGAATTTACTTATTCGAATAGTATTCTGCCTCATTCAATGTTGTTGGTTTAGTTCCTACTCTTTTATGATAAGTTTACAAGATAATTTTGTTCATCATGCATCCATTCTATGGCAAGCATATAGTTATAATATACAACAATGGATTATTGTCGGTTTTGTGTTTCTGTATTACATTTGATTTATTTGACTTTATGTAGTACTGGTATATCTATTGGTTATTATTAGATTACATTTTGTTTATCTTTTACAGTCTTTACTATTGGTAATTAGTGGTTATTTCTAATATCAATTCCACTTTACAATTGGTCATTGGTGTTTTGGACATAGCCCTCTTTTCATGTCTACACATAATTTAGCTAAGAACTTATTATTATTCATTCTCTTTGTTACTTTTTATGTTCAATAATTCATTCTTATTGATTATTGTTTGTATTACATTGTCAAGGAAGGTATTCACTTAATAAGTTTTGGTCAGTGTCAATTTGTTTTACAGCTTAGGGGTTTAAATCATGTTGTTTATTCCATTTATTCTTTCTTCTTTTATAATAATTCTTTTATTGCCATATGTTAGTTCATTATAATTCATGTTATCTCCCTTTTTTGTGTTTGATCTGGATATTTTCTTCTTCTCTTCACCGATTCCTTCCTACCTCTTAATAAGTTTCTTCATGGCGTTGTTTTCACTGGTTTCCTTCTCACGGTTAATAGGTTTCTTCTTGGTTTTGTCTTTAATGGGTTTCCTTCTCACTGTTTGATCTATTGGGTAATTATGTATGTCGTCTCGTCGTTAGTCTTGCTTTATCTTCTTTAGTTGCACATTTACTGGTAATTCCTTCTTCATTTTAATTCACTTGGTTTTGGCTTATGATACTTCCTTTTTTATCCATGATCGTATGCTTGACCTTGTAGGTATTCTTAATTGTAGTGGCTTTCAACTTATTTGTGGTACGCTGGTGTTGGTAGTGTTATATGTACCATTACAACATACAAAAATTTGACAGATATTTTTGTCGCAAAAAACTTTTATGATATATTGTGTATAAATACACATATAAAGGTATACAATACATTTGATTTGTTTAACAGTCGTTATAAGACAGTATTACCATATAGGGGAGAGCAGAGAGACATAAGTTGATACTTTGTACTTCTTCAAGTGTCTCTTTGTCGCAGCACCTCTGCAACTGTATAACGTTTTTGTTGTAGCTTGTAGTACATGCTCCTCCAGTCTGATTATAGCAGTGTACAGTAAAATGAGTCTTTGTTCCCTTTGGTATTTTAGAACGTGTAAAGCAACCTTTTTGTCACTAATTTGCTATGGGTGTTTACAGCTACGTACTTTGTTGGATCCATGGTAAGTGTACAATTGAATCATACTAATACAAAAGCAATGTGGCAACATGAGGGCAAGTTATGTTTCTCTATAACTTTTAAAAGAAAATTAATTCATAACCTAACAGATCTCAGAATTAATTATGTGTCAGTTACTTGTGATCCTATAATGAAGATTACGTGTTTATTAAATCCTAAAAAACTAAAATTTTTAAAATGATAATAGTAATAATGGCTCCTTTTTATGCCGCCTAGGAAATTTAGGAGGTAGAATAGGTTGCCTAAAGTGAGTGTTCGACACACGCACTAAAGGTAGAGTGGCCAGCAGCACTACACTTCAGCCAATAATTTTAAAATTAAAGGTGTACCTTCAATTTCACCAGAAGGAAAGTGGTATGTTGGTACAATGTAAGTAAAACATTTTGTTCTGTTTTCTTTTTTTCATATTTGGTTCAAACGTACAAGTGAAAAACTTTCTGGGGCGATGTAGCTCACAAACCCTACGAAGACTCAGCGTTTTCCACAACTTGTATTTAGGAAAGAACAAAAAGAAAAATCAGATTTCTGTGTTATGATCTGCACTATTCTGTTAGTTATTATGGTTTGTACCCTAAGAATATTCGTATGTTAGCCTCCGAATACGTGTTTGCAAATAATGTCGATTTTCTGGTGAACTGGGCCGGTAAAAGATTGTTTTACTGGCTTCATGCAGCGACATTCAAGGTTGTCTTTTAGAGAGGCTGAAGCAACAAATTTTGCAATAGCATTTAGTTTTAATAAACATAACATAAAACTTTCTTCAATATTGGAATTCTGTGATAAGTCGCCTTCATTTTTACTGTCACAATATTTGGAATGTGAAGGAAACCAGGCAGCATAACGACAGTGCACTGTCCTAACAAAGTTGTCAGTTTGAAGGGAAATAAACAAGTCAGCAGGGTTACCCCTTTGGGAAAGGGTGAAACCAGTGGTATTTTCATAGATGGCAGCTGGAAACCACCACTTATCGTTATATCCACAGAGTGTTATGTAGATATCACTTTGATTATTTATGGACCAGCAGGTTGTATTGGAGTAGCACATCCATCAAGATAAATTACAGCCTCTCTTTTTTTACTATTTATGAAACAGTTTATACCTCATACCCGTTACAATCTGACTTCAGCCATTAGACAAGTGTTTATATGGCCTGTTTCGGTGCAGCCGCTGAGAGCTGGATGACAATAAACCCAGGTAAAACCATGACATACCTGGGCTAGCAAAAGATACTCTTTCAAAGGCAGCTACACCATCTAACTGACAGCAGGTTTTAGTTCAACTGGAATTTGGCCATTAAATGAAAATATATTCAGTATCGAAGAGTTTCTGTGTTCACCTGTAATTGACAGAGAGATAGGAGACAAAAGTAATTATGAAGGAAGATTAACACCAACAAAAGATTGTCAAGAGACCACAGTAGCCGGACCTCCCACGTCGGGAATAAACGAGACATCTGCTAATACCTTATCACAATTGACACCAGAATAAATTCGCCCTTATCCGAAAGCGACTGCAAAAATAAAATAAAAATGCGCCAAGAAGAAAAATTCAAGTATTCTCACTGACTCCTATTAAAAAAGCAATTCGTATTGAAGAGGAGGCATGACAAAAGAAAGAGCGATCAAAACGGAAACTAATCATGAACGGTAAAACGAAGGCGATTTGTGGACTGTATAGAAACGGTCAATCAAACTCTCCAAGACTTAAGAAATTGTAACAAATTAGTGGGTAGCGTAACATTTGTTATTTCAGAGGATTCTCGCTAGAGATTACCGGTAACTGCAAGAGGAACCCGCGCTGATATTGTCTCAGTGTGTTTAAAGTCCTCGGCGATGTGGAATGCTATTCAGACTAAATTTGCAAAGCAATATGAGAGCCCATTTAGGAGGAGGAGGAGATGGTGATTTTTCTACAAACTTACTGCACCTCGGTGACGGTAGTGTTCCTAATGACGATAGCTTCACAGAAATTGACGAAAAACTGGGACATAGTAAATAGTACAACACTGTATTAATTGCTAAATTCTGTGCAAAACGTCAAGTGTTTACTTGATAAAAATTACAAGTGGTTATTCCCAAAGAATCGAATCTGTGAAGGAAAATAATGAGCCAAGTTTGGAAAAATTTTCTGGGGATAATAAAAAGTCCGAAGAATCTATTAACACCGTATTTAATATTGAAAATATAGTGTACTATCTCCAAGAATTTTTGAATTCTTTAAATCAATCTTGCATTCCGCCAAAACGGTTCATTCTAAAGGTTGGCACTCCAACAATGTTGTTGAAAAATTTACATCCTCCGAACGTTTGCATAATACAAAATGCAGGTGACACGGGAATTTCTGTGTCAAGTAGGTAATAGCGTTATTATCGACTCAAAAGCCCTCTTCACACACACATTCGAATCAGTAGGCTACTGGTTGTTAGCATTACCTGTTTAAGCCTACCTGGTGTAATTACCAACTTATAAATTGTAACATTCTTTACTTTAGTACACACTTGAAGGAAATTAACAGTTTCGAAATTACATCCGTTCCATTTACATAATTTTCATTAAACCTACTTAATATGTAGTAGTGGACGATAAGCTTTTCCAGGTTTTACTAGTACTTGACCTACAACGGTCTGATCTCCTACACTCAGTGCCTCTGTCTTTAATGATCACTGCTTTTTTTTACATAATAATTTTCCCATTCCTGCATAGAATTTACCCGCTCGTACAGAAGGCAACAGAAGTTAGTGAATCCAAGCTGCAATCGAAGTAAAACTACGTTACTTTCACATCTCCGTAGGTATGCCACGAATATCCGTCATACTGAATTCTGCTCAATAAAAGTTTCATACTATCACATGACTCCGACATGTAAGCAGTAAGTTATAAACTGAAGGGATTGGTGAATTATTAAAAATGGAGTAAAATCAATAGGTTAAAAAAAGTTCGTAGAAGTCTTGAGAGGAGGGAACGTTAGAAAACTGTTTATGTTATGAATGCTTAAGCCTACAAATCGTGATAGTTGTTATTATTATTATTATTATATTATTACTATAAAACAACATTTGTATTATTTTAATACAGACAGGAGTGAATACAGCCTTCGAATGAATTAGTAGTACGAACGCGTCAGCCTGCCAACACACATTAGATCTGTATATTTGTGTCGTCACAACTGTAGTAATTTTTGTAAACAAAGACTGTTGTGTCATTACGACATTAAGAATGTTGTTGGCGTGAATTTAATGCGACAGATTTTTTTTACCTCTGCCCATGTTTCTCTCTTTCAGTCCTCTCACTCACTCACTCACTCACTCTCTCTCGCGCGCGCGCACACGCACGCGCGCCAACTCGTACAGTTTCTTCTTTTTCTTGTCAACAATTTCAGTGTTACACACAATCCTTCACTGTCCTTTATCTGCCCCCTCGCACTTTGTTAATTTCTCCCATATAATATCTAATACTACTATATAATACGTAATAATAATAATAATCAAGGTGTATTTATATCATGTTTCGTCTTCGACGCGTGGGGTCATGCTCTTCTAGTACCATATGTTTAATTTCTCCATTTATCGATTTACGTATAGTAGTATTAAGAGCTAAGGGCACGTCTACTTTGAAATTCTGAGCGGGGGGAGGGAAATGAAAAATCAGCTGTTAACATGTAATCACTGCTGGTGTCGCGTCAACTTAAGGCGTTGGCAACATAAATGTCGCGTTTTAGTTTCGTTGGTAATTAAAGTGTTAATATTATTATCTCAGTCCAGCTTGTGCTATTATCAGCGTTTTCTTGGTCCTACTAAAAATAGAAAGTAATTGTAAGTACAAGTAAAAAAAGTACAGTCTAAAAATTAAATGTAGAATATTGAATATCGTATTGTTACGACGGTCTACTTATCGTCGTATGGTACAGGGGAAAACAAAATACAAGACACCAATTAAATCACTAATCACCAGCTTAAATTATCACAATTATACAGTTTGTAATCAACAAGATAGTCTCTTGCAACAAATCAATTAAAAATTGTTCACACGCAATAAAAATGTCAACTAATATAAAAGACAATTACTGTATTGTATTACAATTGTCCCGCACAATTATAAAACACTTCGCTACAATTACTTCGAACAGCACTCGATTCAATCGCAACTCAAACTGAACTGAGCGTCGCTGAGTACCCGATAAGGTTCCAGAATATTCGCTAATAGGCGTCTACTACAAAACACTAGAACGTAATTGATTGCGGCCTTGAACACAGCACGCGCGGATCGGTATGGTCTCGTTGCGGATTCATGACACGTGCCACGTAATTGTCCATCTCAAAGTAGCAGCAATGTGTACGCACATACGCATTACAGCCGGATTCCACTGGAATAGCCGAGAAACACGTAGATTGTTCTGCAATGTCGTAACAGTATGTTAGGCCTATAACGTTTTCGTTCTGTTTACAACGAAAGGAAAAAAGGTCAGTTATTTCGCCGACTAGATCCCATGTATCGTTGATCTGTTTCTTCATTTCCCTGTTCCACCAATTTTGGGATTAATAGACATTAGGTTTGGAAAAAATTAAAACGATTTTGTTTTTTCCTTGCCATAATTAAATACATTTATTTTGTTTAGTATTAAAATCTGTTCGCAAGTAAACTAATACAAACCACACCTCCCCAGACAGTTGGTCCTAATTACTGACGATAAAAATATAGATGGGAAAATTATTGCGTACAGTAATTGCGTAGCGTAAGCGGGTATTTACACAGTCCACATTGCGATAAGAGCTGGCAGCGCAAGGGTTCCAGTTTTGACTCCCCAATAGTAGAGGAAAGCAACAGGAAAATACCGAGAGACTCGAGTGCGCACTCATGTAATGCGGACATGTGTAGAACTGTTTTAATATTTGCAATTTTGATGTTTAACGACCTCACTTTGAGTGATTTTTTTATTCTGAAGACAAAACATGTTTAGAAACGCGTAAAGATATTCAATCGAACGCAACACGAAGTCACACGACGGAAGAAATAAGGTAAATATTATACAGAATTTTTAAAATATTAATACAGAAATATTATATATATATTAATTGTAAATGCAAATGTTAGTGTTTAACACATTATTCAGGTTTGTAAGGAGCTAGGACAGGTTAATGTTGTGTAATTCCCCGTTTCAGAGGCAGTACTGTGCGAAACCAGAACGGTGCGGCATCCTCTTCGCTCGCAACGTGTATAACTCTGTCCTCTTCTTCGGCACGCCCGCGAGCGTATATAAGAAAAAGAGCACAGTAATAAACCAAAATTGAATAGCCTTTGTTACGACGATGCAAATTTACGATTGATTTATGGATCGTTGGGCTGAAAATAATAACTGCGACTTGACAAAACCCATAAACATTGCAGATGCAGACCAAGCGTAGGCACATACTACGTCCTGCTCGACGAATGGTTGACCATAAATAAACAAAGCACTTTGTACATCTTGTCAGTAAATATAATAATTTACTGTAAATCTGAAAAATGTAGCTTACTGGAAAACTGTAATAACAAAACTTTAATGCGGTTAGAATGTAAACAATGTCATCTCGTGGTTAGAGGCGTATTTACGGGAGGGATGAACTAGACCGGACCCCTAGAGGGTTGACAAAATTGACGAATGGTGTTAATATCTTAATGTTTAGGTTCTTCTATTATTTTTTCAGCTAGCAACTTTTTTACTTCCATGTTTCGTAAGGAATGGAAGTATGGTTATCGCGAAAAACATCGTGTTCGAGATAAGGGCAGATTCTGATTGTACTACCCTCAAAACATGAATAAAAATCATTTTCTTTGTTCAAATTCCTTACCACGGCTATTGTTCTCAACATTGGGTGCAAGGTATAATTACTTTCTGTCTGTAGAACATCTGTTCAGTCTTGTTTGTGATTCTCTTTAGCAAACAGTAGGTGTGAATATTGTGTTTACAATGGCACAGAATCCGAGAAGGAAGTTATGGAATTATTGATGAAGAGTAGTGACGAGGAAGACAACATTTTCTCAGACAAAGATATGGATGCTCCCGGGCCTTCTCATAATCGTTCAACACCACGTGCAGCTTCATCAGAAAATGAAACATCAGCAGGAGAAGATGATGATGAAGAAGAAGAAGAAAAAGAAGAGGTAAGAAATATTCAGAAGCGAAAAAGAATTTACGATTGGTCGGCCAACAGTCCTGCGACAAAACGTCACTCTTTTGATAAAGCAGTTAGCGGATTACGAATTAGTTTCGAAGACACGGCAACTCACTTAGATTTTTTTAAATATTTTTCCCCTTAGAATTTATTTCTGTCATTTGCACAGAATTAAATAATTATTACAAATTTGTTACCGCAAAATTGACATTAATATCCCGATTGTCCCGATGGAAAGATATAGAGCCTGCAGAATTTAATTTCTTCTTGGCGTGTTCACTGCTGATGCCAAGAGTAAACAAATTAGAAATAGACGAATATTGGGCAAAGGATTTGCTATTACTGACGCCGATATTTCCCCAAATTATGTCTAGGGACCGATTCAAACTAATTATGCGACTTTTACATTTTTGTGACAATTCTACCCCTACTCAAGATAGCCTTGTAAAAATACGGCTTATTGTCGAACACACAAGAAAAAAATTTAGAGAGGCCTTAAATCCATTTGAAAATTTAGTAATTGACGAAAGTTTGTTGCTATTCAAGCGGGCGCACCTCAGATACGGCCTGTCCGCAAGCCTCCGGTATAGAAATACTTTTGGAATTTTGTCATCCCTCTCTCAGGTAGCAAAAGGCCTAGTGTCCGCAAATCTCCGGAAATTGCTTGTGTTCGCAAATCTCCGTGTCCGCATCTCTCCGGTATTCGTTTAGATAACCTCGGTATGATACTGTCGGGTTCGTTCGCCTCACTGCAGCTACATACACTTCTTCGTCTATATATTCTTAAACTGTAGGGTATTGTGCGTCCTGTTAAAATAGAAACAGTGCTCCGTTTGAAAGGACAGGCAAGAAGATCAAATTCTTTGGAAGTATTTTTGGTCGTTAGAAATCTAATACCAAAGATTGTTTGTCGTAGACTAACAAAAATAGAGTGGCCATAAAGTGAATGGAAGAAGCAAAACGGTACAGAAGAGATACAGCGATACTCTCTAGAGTGTCTTTCCAGAACTCGTGTCACCCCGGTCTATAGTAATCACTGACTGTTCGAGAGGGATCAGGTAGTTTATAAATGGAAACTTCAGCCACTTTCTTGCACATAAAAATGGTTAATAATAGTAGGCCAGAAAATCATAGGAGTCCAAACACAAAACTTTAAATGCCTGGGATCATAGTCAAAGAGAGACATCCGGAAAAGAATACCGTACATATAAAGATCGGAGAATACTTCAAAGGATCGGTGTCACAACATTCAAGACCTACGTAAATAAAGATGAATTGTAAATATTTCACGATCCAGCAAGGAATTACTTTTTGATATAATGAAGCCAATTAAAAAGAGTTATTTCTCCTATTTATCCTTAACGATTACATAATAATTAAACATATAAAAGTATTAAAAAGTTAAAATAAAAATTAAATAAGAAACGTGAGATGACAGTCATATGTACATATGCCTGTCCAAGGTAGTGTGGTGTGCGTGTTTGTTTAATCATTCATTGTGTTCGTATAGACTACACATTCAAACTTGAGTAATCTGTTTGTAGCATTGTAACATTTCAACAAACACTTAAAGAGGCGCGCTTTGGGTGCAGTCGCAGAAGGACCTGCCGTGCTAACTTAATGAAAATAAAAGGAAATTAATAGTGAGGTAGTCATGTTTAATTAAAGGTAGTAGTGAGGTTTGTCCCTATTAGTGAGGTAGATGGGGAAAATTGACAGAGAAAGAGTGAGGGGGAGAAGAGAGACGGGGGAGAGAGAATTACGAATTTTTAATTATACTCATTCATACCGAATATCATTTGTAAGAATATAGTTATGCAGTTATTGGTATACAGTAGTACCAAAGCAACATGTTTCAAGTTGACTCCCATCCGTTGGAAATTTATTCACCATTCTGATTAATAAAAATTTCTACAAGTACCAATAATATAAATAACAACCTGCAGAAGCAGAAGAGTTTATATCTTACAGAGTTGAAGAGTTGTAATGTTACATTAATTATATTTTTGCTTTTCGTATATCACAGTGAGCAGTAATCTAATTTTTTTGAAATAATACGTGAAGGCTTATATATTAAGAATTAATTTTTTTTTTATAGTTTCCGTAACTTGCTTGTAAAATAATTAGGTATCCAAAAGGTAAGTTACATATTTTAATAGCAACTTATAAGTTCCTCATCCTCGGTTTTTTCCTTTCTCCAAAATGTACCACTTCTTAATTGCGAATAAATTATTTAACATAATAATCGTTTCACCAAAGGTTGTTTGGATCCTGTTAATAAAACTCTTGAGTCTGCTGCACATAATCCTCGCTTTTGGTTCATGTTTCGTTAACTTTCTACATTACAATAAGTTTAATTATTTTCAAGTTCCTTATAAGTAGCCAACTGTAGTAAACATCATGTACTTTGACCTCTCTCTCACTCTCTCTCTCTTTCTTTCTGTTACTCTTGTTCTTCTCAATAACTGTATCTCAGGAAGTCTGAACGTAACAGGTTCTTAAGTAAACTTCATATGACTTAACGTGCAAAATCTTAAACATCATTTGGGCTTCAGTTATGTTATAATTTTGTAAGAAAGCTTTACAAAATACTTTTTACACTGCTTCTGTATACGAAACTAGGTGCAGGTATGTAATCAAATTTTTAAGTAGGCCTATTTATTCTAACACTGTTACAGTTTCTTGAAAACGCCGTATGTAAACAAACATTAAAACTTAGTAATAAGGTTTATCAAACTACTATTTTTCTTGGACGCATTAACGCAAATCAGTAATCTAGAGACCAATTTTATATTGAAAAATCGATGTCTAATAAACGGAATTTGATATGCAAAAATCCATCGGTTAAGAAAATAAAGTAAACTTGGTTAGTAACAAATAATTTTGGCAAAAATTTTTAATTTGATATAGGCTATAATTGATTCCAATTTTATTACAATCTGAGAAATGAAGACAAATAGATTTTCATAAACGTTGGTCTAGTAACAAAAAAAGTTTCATTCTTAAGCGCACAATATTATAATTTCCCTTTCATCCCGAAAAAAAGACTGTATTAAGCTACTATCATACTTGTCTAGTCTACACTATTTAATGGGTATATTATAGGTTTCACAAAAATTGATTATCTTACACATGGTTTTAATATATCACTAAACTTTGTGAAAAGTCTGAGTGAAAAGAATTATATACACAACGGTTGATGTTAATACAGGTCTTAATTCGTTTCAAAATTTATAGATAAATAAAAAATTAAAATTATCACATATATTGTGTGGTGTATAAAATAAATTGTAATAATCCTTTCTAATATGATTACTTAAGCCATAATATCCGAAGTTGGACCGTTCCTTTATTCTTCTGTAGCCTCCTACATTCTTGCATATCTGCTGTCATATTCGCGTCTCACAGTCATAGTAGACAGTAGGCTATAATATTATACCTTTTTTTGCGTTGTCTGAGACTTGTCTCAGAGGATAAGACTCAAGCTGATCTGGGGCAAGCACCCTTCCGCCGATTGGAGATTTAGAGGAGTCGCACGCCAGCGCAGCGCCGACCGGTGGCGAAGTAGGTGGAGGCATTCAGGATAGAGTGTAGTGTATGGATGTGTATTTGTGTGTTTACGTAGTGTGCAGAGCCAAATGGGTGATGGAAGAGCCATAATAAAAGTATAAGTCAAACGACAGCCAAGACGAGGTCGAGTAACGCAGGACGCCAAAGCTGGAGGGACGTGTCAGAGAGGCGTCAAGGTAAGGCGGGGAGGCACAAAGGAGAGGGATAAAGACCGGATAGGTAGATAGGAAAATTTAAGATGTTAAGTTATCAAGAAGGAAGCCAGGTGTAGTAAATATGACGAAGAGACTTAATTATTTCTATTTCTCCGTTGGCGGGGGTTTCTGGGAGGAGGTCCATCGGGAATGGTGAGGAGACGGTTTATGACAAAGGAAGGTCTGCGGGAGTTACAGATAGTATTAATATTATACAATACCTCCTTCACATTTAAGTTGAGGAATTCCAATCAGCCTTCCGTTGCGTTACTTCTCTCTTGAGCCCTTGATATAATTCGTTGCCTGCTCTTTATTGCAGCTGTAATATCTCCTTCGTTTTATAATTCGTAACGTTAAATATTCTTCCTCACCCTGGAATTTTCCATTCTCTTTTACTAATATCTTTTCACTTCATAAGACTTTTCTATACAAAAGCAAGTATATAAAAAAGTTATAAGGTCGGGGATTAGCAACCAAACGGCATTGTTTAAAAACATTTATCTACAAGTTTCTTTTCTATAGTTCATCGTACACACCCTTGCGAGATAAAAATAACTACACGGTAGTTTCTTTCGCAATTTTTCGCATTATTTTGAGACAATTGACTGGTGATTTAGAGATAAATACTTAATATTAATGGGGTCTCATACATTTTATATTATATCTGTTTTCTATCCTACTGATAGAATTAGAAAAACGGTAGCTATCTCTCTTTTCCTTTTAAAAGCACAATACATATTAATTTACCAAGTAGCAGTTTCCTTCTTCATTTAAAATTTCTATCAAATCTACTGTATATTGGACAAAACAGAAGGGGAAACATACGTGCTTACAAGGTAGTGTAAACATCCTGTAATGCTGTCAAATCAAAATACAAAGGAAGGGGAAGTGGATACTGTAATGAGTAGCCCCTACATTCATATTTATGCAGGTGTAGGTGATGATTAAGGCCCGGATTTTTATGTAATTACATATTTGAATGCTGAGTGCACATTTACACGGAAAAGGCAGATATCGGCGAATCATACCAATAGGTGTCTTATCCGCGAGTTTAATTTTACATATTTTGTTCATATTACATATTTCACTCCATCTTACATATTTCTACATATTTTAGCTATTTTACTATACTTTACTTCAATTTGAAAATTGAAATGGCAAAAAATATTTAGGCCTATAACAACATTACTCAGATGCGCAAATGTGCAATTAATCAGAATCAGGTCCAATTAAATTTATTACAAGAAAAGGCAAAATATTGCATCTGTTGCAATTGCACACATAGATTCTACTTTCAAGAAGTAAAATATTTACGAGCTCAAGCGACAAGTAAGGCATTTTGCACGGGATGTTAGATGAGAATGGTATGCGCGGCCCCACTCATTTACGTTTCGTTCGCACGTTCAGCAGGCTCGGTGGGGAAAGAACGTGCTGTCCGCGGTAAATAAATACTCTTCGCAGATCTTGCAATTCTCGCAACGGATTCCATCTACCTAAACAAACAAATATCTATATAACTCTATGCTATTGTAGGGCACAATGTGATTTTTGACGCCAGTATTATCGACGCTCTCGGAGTGTAAGCCTACACGTAAATAACAATCTGGTGTGCAGTGTGGTGTGTTGAAGTTATTGTCAAGTCAGTGTTTTGTCTTTCGCCTACACTTCTGCGCTTGCTTGTTTCTTGCCTTGGCGGATTCTCGTTGTTGGACAAAAGACGTCTTAAATAATATATTGTGCGGTATTGTTCAACGCAAGTTCTTAAGAGTTTTAAATACAAATATCCTTGTTTTATCATGGCACCGACCGCATCATCTTTGTCATCTAAGTTAAAATCATGGGTACAGATTGACAGTGCTTTTACAACTGACGATAAAGCTGTATTTTGCCAAGTTTGTTACCCCAACCTAAATGTGTTTTACCCCAACCTACTACATGTTACATACCTGGCTCATGGATTGCATCGAGTAGTTGAAACTGTCAGAGACCTTTTCCCCGAAGTAAATACCTTCATATCAGCAACAAAAAAGGTGTTCTTGAAAGCTCCTTACCGTATCCAGTGCTACAAACAAAGGCTACCTGACACACCTCTGCCTCCAGAACCCGTAATTACAAGATGGGGAACCTGGATCGGAGCCGTAAATTTCTACAGTGACAACTTTGAAGCTGTGAAGTATGTGGTGGAAACATTATCTCCCGATTCTGCAGTGTCAGCGAGCGAATCCTTGTCTGCATTCAACAACTCTAAGGTGATATGTTCAGTTTCGTACATCAAAACGCATTTCAGTTGTATCAATAAACTGGAGACTGCAGGTTTGACTCTCCAAGAGGCCATAGGAATAGTTGAAGAAGCAGTTAACAAGTTAAATGCTGTGCAGGGTGAAGTCGGTGACAAAGTTTCTACTAAATTAAATGCTGTGCTGAATAGAAACCCTGGTTACTCAACTTTACATACCATTTATCGCATATGTAACGGCGAAACTGTAGAATCGATTGAGAATATTCTTCCAAGTACGATTCCTCTATATAAACATGCGCCGGTGACGACATGTGATGTCGAGAGATCCTTTTCTATATATAAAAACATACTCTCAGACCGAAGACAGTCCATGTCAACAGACAATATAGAAAAGTATTTAATAATTAATTGTGCAACTAAACAGTGGAAAAAAAAACTTACATGGACACTTTATTCTTATGCAGAGTTATAGTAGAGTTATATATATATATACAATATAGATTTTCAAGTCAAAAATCTACCTTTAATTTTATAGTAATTTCAACTCTCCTAGTAAAATACTTTGTTAAATAGTTAATAATTCTCAATTTTTTACTTTATACTCATGTCCTATACTACAGAAATCCATAGGTAAATTACTTTGTTGTTGTTAATTTTATAATATCAAGGTTTCTTTGTTAATACTGTTTTCTAAAATATGTTTTCATAAATTTTCTAAAGTACAATAAACAATTGAAAAGTAATTAATTTCTTATGCATGCTGTCTTATTGTAAACTCTTCAACAAAGAGTTGAACTTTCAGATACTGTGTATTCTGAGGGTTAACTTATTTTCTGTAACAGAAGTGGTAATCTAACTGGTGATTAGTGTCAGCCCCGAACTTGATTAGTATTTTATGGATTACATTGACTTTGCTCAAAATATATTTGCATGTTTTGAAAGTGATTTTAAAAAGTTTAAAATGAAGCACCTATTATTTTCAAAACCTTTCAAAGAGGGCACTGTTATGTTCTCGTAAAATGTAAATTATATTGTTGATGTGAAAGTATTTTAATACTACATATTTCTTAAATATTACATATTTAGCTACATATTTTCCTTATTTTTCCTACATATTTATGTACATAAAGGGAGACTGTGCGCTGCGCCGTACGCTAGACAGAGAGGGTATAATAAGCAACTATCTCGCTCTAACTTCGTCAGTGAAACTCGCGGCGGATGAGTAAATTTTATTCAATTCATTTTTGCAGTTCAACCTGCGATAACTTCAAAACCAATAAATATACAGCAATTCTGAAAACTGCATTGTGTTCAGTAATTAAATCTCTATAAGTAGCCAAAATCTCAATTAATATAATTAACAATTACAGAAGATACACAGAAGAAGAACGTGTTTTTTTAGACGTTTCTATTGGTTTAGCATTTGCATTTGTACACTGTACTCTTTAAAATACAAAAAGTAAAATTGGTTAAAAAGTTTTACTTACAGTACGCCAACATCAGTTTTTGAAAAAGTTTGTGATTCGGCTGCTTCATACAATGCACACGTTTTTTGGAAGCCATGAAGCCAAAGTGAGTCGACCTAACGCCGCTGCCCCAGACTCAGTTGCCCCAAATAAAGTATTTCAATTGTAACAACTTAAATATTCAAAAATAGTGAACCATATCGCAGAATGACGTAAGTGTAGTGAAGAATAAGTCGTGATCAGCCAAAACATCAAGAGTAGTATCTTTACATCCCTAACCATTTCGCTAACCAAAATTGCAAAAATTAGTTTGGAGATACGTCCGGATATGGGAGGTTCCGGATATCACAGGTCCGGATGTGACAGGTTGTACTGTATTTACCTTATAACAATTCCCCCTAAATAAAAGGGAAATCCCCAAATTCATATTTCGAAGCCACCTGTTGTAGATAAAACGGTATTTATCTTGGATACATACGTTTAATCTCATACAAACGTTTTTATGTGTGTTCCCATCAGCACCGACACACCTGTACAGGCTTCTCCATATTTTTCTACACCTGTCCAAATATGACTATACTGATTACAATAGTAATTTCTTCTACGGTTTGTTTATGACCATAAGATATGTCTTTATAGTTCCTTTTAAATACCATTATTTTCTGCTCATTCGTACAAAACTTTTAATTGTTGAATGTGCCAATTCTGATAATCTTTGCCAAACCCAAATTTTAATGTTATACGGCGTCACCTTATTATGTAGCAAACAAAATTAGAACAAATCACTGTTATTTTAGCAGTAGCTTTTTTAAGGAGCCCAGAGTAGGCCTACTAGTAGGCCTATACCTACCCGACACACACACATTTGAAGGATCAGTATTTTGTCTTGGAGTTCACTCTCCCAGCTGATATACCCATGTTTTTAGGGACCAGGAACTCGCATTTGAACTTCTATCATCAGCTACATAATGTAAATCCTAGATAAATGTACAAGCCTATGCTCTAAAAGCCTAAGCTATGGTACCCACAATCATCTACGTTTTACTAAAATAATGGTTGCAAGTTAAATTTTTTGATTCATGTTGATGCTTTTGTCTCGAAGAAACCAGGTAAATTAATCTGCTTTTCGTATCCGGCCGACGATGGTGTGCTCCCACTTACGAACAGTGGCACTTGCAACTCGTTTCACTTGCGAACACTCAAGTAGATAAGACACGTAATTAATTTTTGATACGTGAGAGTACCTCTCACTTGCGAACACACAAACAACGATGTATGCACATCCACCCTGTATTGTGTTTATGTTTTTATAATTCGTTAAATGTATTTTTTGTTACCAACTACGTTTACCAAGTTACAATTTTTATAAAACGCACACACACACTTGCATAGCCGCTCCCTCACTCACTCTCTCTCTCTCTCTCTCTCTCTCTCTCTCTCTCTCTCTCTCTCTCTCTCTCTCTCTCTCTCTCTCTCTCTAAATTAAAAAGGAAGGTTATTTTTTATTTATTTTTATTAGTCAACTTGTAGAACGGACGACGTGGTCTTGAGAAACATCCCAACTTCAGAATCTTTTTCATATCTTTTAGTTTATCCAATTCAGTATACTTTTTCGACCTTTTCATAGCTTAAAAATTTCACTCCATCGTTACATCGTGTTCTGAATAGATTTCTCTGCCTCAGATTATAAACATTTGATAATGTTTTTTATTCTTGGATGTGGTCTTCCAACGTGGCTGTTTAGTTTCTGATGCGTGCTTGTACGGTATTATTCATTGTATGACGTCGGAAGTAGCAGTTCCGTAACTCCTGTGGCACTAATCATTGTCTAGCTATTGTTCTACGAAACAATTAAAGAATTAATCGAGTTTCTCTTCCTCTGGAACTTGACCATGGATATACTGCCAGCCACATTCTACATCTTTTCGAAGGAAAGCAAGTATAGCACACATTAGGATTTTTGTGCTCCCTAAGTCATTTGAATGTGTATACTCGTGCAAAGTGACTACTGCAGCTTTTGAATTTTCCATTCATGAAAAATTACTTTTAATCTTTCAAACTCTCTTTTCTATTGATTTAACCAAAAATCGGGAGCTTAGCTTGCACAACGTCTTCGCCCGGACGGAAACTACTCTCGTCAATTTTCAAACCGGGACAATTGACAAACTGGCCGGGACCCCGGGATCAGGTCGTCAAACCGGGACAATCCCGGTCAAACCGGGACGTATGGTAAGCCTATTTATACATGTATTTATCGGTTTTCAATATTGATGTGAGCATTGTACTGTAGAATTAGGAAGCGATTGTATTGAACGAATCACGATTATCAAATGATATACGGTATTCCTTTTAGTTCAACAATTCCGTCATCTCGTCTCCGGTACTTTGGAAAACCATTGTTATTTTCAATAGTTTAACGTAAAATGTTGCTCGGTTATTATGTGTACATATTCCATCAATCATGCAAGGAACATTAGGATTACGAGCTCTACAAGATCCATGTATCATTCGAGATAACAATTTTATGAATCCTTGGAAAACTGACTGGGTCAGGTATTTCTCCGCACAAAACTTAGGATAAGCAAGAGGTAGTGTATTAACTTTTTAAATTGTATATTATTATTATTTTTATTATGTTTTTACTATAAAATATTCATATTATTTTAATATGATTTTCTGGAACACGTTTGGTGGAAACGTAAAACCGGCCAGCTGATAAATAAGAGGTTGCGAGTTCAGACGTAGATGTGTATATATGTGTCAGCCAAAACAGTGTTTTGTAAACGTACACGTCTGTCATTACAACATTAAGAATGTTATTTGACCTTGAGTAGGTACTCATGTTGACGGGAATGAGAAATCTTGTCTCTGTGCTGGAGACCTGTGGTGTTAGCGCTGAATAGACACAACACATATCACTGTACATAGCAGTGGCTGACGTATATTAACCATTTCTGAGTTCGAGATACCACAACTCAGATTAAACTTTGCACAATGTTTGTAGAAAATACGGACGTGTGTGACGTAGACGCCAGTTTGCAAAATGCATAATCGTTCCCGCCAGAAATGTGTCACGTTTCTCGTTTATCTTGTCTCAGCCAAATAAACATTACTATGCGTTTACCATGTTCCAGTGTCCTCCTTATTTCATAAACACTTGAGAAATTTTATTGTTTCTTACAGAGGCAACCTTAGAGGTGTCGGGCAGGTGTAAATGTACATAACCTCCTTGGCTCATTCTTTAATAAAAATAAGGGAAAGAAATAGAACGAATAAGGAGAGAGAGAGAGAGAGAGAGAGAGAAAGAGAGAGAGAGAGAGAGAGAGAGAGAGAGAGAGAGAGAGAGAGAGAGAGAGAGAGAGAGAGAGAGAGAGAGAGAGAGAGAGAGAGAGAGAGAGAGAGAGAGAGAGAGAGAGAGAACAAGAAAGTGAGACAGAGGTACACAGACAGAGAGGAGCTGTTTCGTTAATCAGGGTAAAATTATATGCAAATTTTGAGAAGGACCGGTGTCCTAGGCCAATGAAAACTTAGCTAAAAACATTAAAAATACGAAATATATACAGTGTACACAAAATCTGAGGTGTACAAAACGTATAAAAGACATGTCATAAGATTTATTTAACAAAAGAAATAATCGGAGTGGGCGAATGGTAGGAATAAATATGTAATTTAAACAATCCCCTTTAATAATAAATGGTTTTATAATAATTATGTTCAATACATATAGGCCTAAGTGTGTAAAACAAATTCCCTACAAGAGTTTTTAAGATTAATGAAGATTTAATTAATTCCCTACAAGAGTTAATGCAGATTTGTCTTAAATTTTTTCAGAGTTACATAATTATTATTTGTTAAAATATACATATATTTTATTCAGAAAATATTAGATATTTGTATTTAATCTTTTATTTTATTTTATTTTTATTTTACCGAGAATAGTTACTATTTATAGAAAACCGTAGCAAAAAATATTTGTAATAAAAGTCTATCTGTACCGTATTCATACTTTTACCAGTACAGGTACAACCTGTCATATCCGGACTAATATGGCGACCGGCCGATCCGGATATGGAAAAATCCGGATATCACAAGGTAATTTATAAATTTTCTCGCATAATTAACGCATTTTTTGGCGAAAAATACCGGCGAAAATTTCGGGTGCGTAAATTATTCAAGGATTTCAGATATACCCAAATTTCATTTGAAATTTATTGACATTTAAAAGATACATTAAATATACTGTATTATACACAAAATCAGTTCAACTCATTGAAATTATCGTCGGGGTATATATAACGATTCATAGTATGGGACTGTGCGCTGCGCCGTACGCTAGACAGAGAGGGTATAATAAGCAACTATCTCGCTCTAACTTCGTCAGTGAAACTCGCGGCGGATGAGTAAATTTTATTCAATTCATTTTTACAGTTCAACCTGCGATAACTTCAAAACCAATAAATATACAGCAATTCTGAAAACTGCATTGTGTTCAGTAATTAAATCTCTATAAGTAGCCAAAATCTCAATTAATATAATTAACAATTACAGAAGATACACAGAAGAAGAACGTGTTTTTTTTAGACGTTTCTATTGGTTTAGCATTTGCATTTGTACACTGTACTCTTTAAAATACAAAAAGTAAAATTGGTTAAAAAGTTTTACTTACAGTACGCCTACATCAGTTTTTGAAAAAGTTTGTGATTCGGCTGCTTCATACAATGCACACGTTTTTTGGAAGCCATGAAGGCAAAGTGAGTCGACCTAACGCCGCTGCCCCAGACTCAGTTGCCCCAAATAAAGTATTTCAATTGTAAAAACTTAAATATTCAAAAACAGTGAACCATATCGCAGAATGACGTAAGTGTAGTGAAGAATAAGTCGTGATCAGCTAAAATATCAAGAGTAGTATCTTTACATCCCTAACCATTTCGCTAACCAAAATTGCAAAAATTAGTTTGGAGATACGTCCGGATATGGGAGGTTCCGGATATCATAGGTCCGGATGTGACAGGTTGTACTACTTTTTAACTACATATTATACTAATGTATAATGAAGATATACTTATTATATCTTTATTTAGTATATAGTTATTTACGTGTCAAGAAAAGTACGTGTGAATAAAGTGATCACAACATTTTATACCTTATATGTTTTCTGTCATTGAATGATTAACCCACTTTTTAATAACAACGTTGAAAAATAGTTGATTACGTCTTTCAAAGATTATTTTTACTACGGTACTGAAATTAAAAATAACTAAGATCGTATACAGGAATTAAACTTAGGCGACTGGAAGCAGTAATTGTATAAACAGACGAGACACACCAGCTGCTAATATCAGGAATTGCTTACGTTCAGTAGACTTGGCAACGTTGTGACCTTCGTGACTTTATATACATTTTGTGGCAACACTGTGCATATTTTTCATCACTAAAAGCTAAACCGATATCCGTGATAAAATAGTAATGCATTTTTTTAAACGTGTGAGTCGTTTGTAACGATTAAGTTAACAGGATAATTATTATTCAACTTTTTTCAACAAACTATCTTGAAACGGATATATATTTTTACGGTTTTTTATGCTGATTACGAATATGTAAGAATAAAATGTCTAAGCTTACTCATAACTTTTATATATGGGGTCTCAAAAAGATCAACTTCTCTGGTCAGAACTTGCATGTTTAGCTAATGATGGAAAAACGTGATTATATATATATATATTATAATACTACCCTTTTATCCCGTAGTATCTTAATGGTATAATATATTACGTTCCTGAAATAATAACGCATGGATATGATTTAATAACATAATGGTTTAATCTCTGTAACATAAATTCAAATTATTGGAAAATTCCATTCGATACATACGGTTGTCACAATCGATATTTATCTCAGGATTTAATAACTAAATAATTTTAATATATTTCGTGGGAATTCTCGTGGCTGCTACGAAAAGTTCCTTTACATGTTAATTAATAATAGAGAGTACCTTTACAAACAATATATTACTTACAATCTAAAAAATTACAAAAATTATATATTAAGTTACATACAAGTTTTGACGATATTCAATACGCTTGGTAAAAGCATGTAGGTTAGAGTAACGTCAACCTCATGGCTATTTGTCCGTCTCAGAAAATAATGAAGTTTATGAATGTGTAAAATAAATGTTTTCCTTGTAATCACTGTTCGCTTAGATATTGAATTTGGTTGCACTTTAAAATGTTTACTAGTGATTAGTGTTAGTGTAAATTGTTATATTGTCTAGTGGTTGTTCCTTGTTGGATAAAAATATTGTCAAATTATACTTTACACATCTAGACGATATTCTGAAGGTTTTCTGGTTTATTCTTAATATTTTTCTTGATTGTGTGTATTACTTGTTCATGAAAATTGCACTGGAAGGAATACTGTCTTCGATGATGGTCTTTCAGATCTTCTTTCACAAACGGGTTATCTATTTTTTATATTTTTCAATTACATCTAGACACGCACTATTCAACTGTTTTCCATCACAATTAACAATTAAGTGTTATTTCTTCTTTTTTAGTCACAGAACTCATACAAATTTCTTAAATTTTGATTGGTCATTTATGTACAGGTTAAATGTTATAGGATCAACACCCATTACCTACTTTATATTTTATAAATTACCTTTAATAGATAATCTTATTATTATACTCTAATTATATATGCAATGTTTATACAATTATTAATTAGATAATTATAAACAATTTGATACTAAACATGCCTCAGTTTATAACTGTAAAACCTTATTAATTTGAATTTCTATGATATGTGGTGGAACAATTTGTTATGGTTGATTGTAATTTCTACTTTGACTACCTGAGATAAATATATTTACATAAATTAACTGGTGACATAAAATCTTATAACATACAACAAAACTCTTAATAATAATAATTGTTTTTGACAGTTTTAGTTTATTTATACAGCTAAACTATTGTCTGTATGATAAACTAAAATTCT
Source organism: Magicicada septendecula (assembly GCA_034769895.1). Taxonomy (NCBI): domain Eukaryota; kingdom Metazoa; phylum Arthropoda; class Insecta; order Hemiptera; family Cicadidae; genus Magicicada; species Magicicada septendecula. Next base: position 144,205,166 of record CM068367.1, on the reverse strand, counting down.
GTCTAATAATAACAATAAAACACTTTTCATACAAAAATAATTAACACTGTTTAACAGTAGTCTGTGTCACTATTTATATTATGTCACTCATATAACTGTAAGGTTTGTGTCCCTTTTTCTATCCTTAAAATATGTCGATACAATTTTGTTAATACAATTTTAATTTATGATTAGGTACTCTTTATTGGGTTTGGTTGTTATTCAGGGTAAGTTGATTAGGCCTACTAGGTTTATTTATTTAACTTTTTTCTGTTTACTGCCCTATTCTACTGGGTTATTTCTGGGTTTCTTGATAATATTATATAAGTCAAACCAACTAGGTTTCCTTTAATTTGCTTTCAATTATTATTTCTTGTTTCCTCTCTGGATCGGATTTCACTATTATTTACTATTCTTTTGTAACATTTGTTTCGTTACAATATATATATATATATATATATATATATATATATATATATATATTCAAACATTTTTTGCTATAGTCCGTTTCTTGATGTATATATTATATTTAATGTTTATATTGAATTTACCTCAAGATGTTTCTTTCCTTATTAGGTACATGTTTCGGGTACCATTTTGTACCCATCCTCAGCCTTCCGGATTTTGTGTCTGGTGAAGTACATATGTGTTGGTTGGATGTTATTGTCGCTTCCTGTTGGCTTCTCGTACTTTAAACTGGTTTTATTGTGTGTAATTGTGGTGTATGTATTAGTATTTTGTGTACTTTCGATGTTGAGTGCTTTGAAAATTGTGTCATGTTTTGTATAAAACAAAGAAACAAAGAAAGTAATTAGAGTTTGTCTGAAATCAAGTATGTCAGGTTGTCGACCAATTGGAACCGTTCTAATTCATCATTTAACATGTTGGCAATTCAATAACTTTGATACTAATTAACATAACTTATCCTAATTACCTCATTATTAGTTATACACTTATAATTACTGCCATCTTGGTTCGTTGGATCAAATACTGATTACACTAGCTGTCATCTGTAATATAAATTTTCTCTCGTTAAACTAATTAAGTTACTAAGCAGTCGATCGTAACTAAACAGTTGATTGACTAAAGAGACATGTTATAGCGACTGAAGAGAACGACTGATACTGTGTTAAAATTAACTTCACTAAATCGTTTCAAAATAAGTAGAAAATAAAGTTTTGAATAAAGTCTTACCACCATAACAAAAGACAATGTATAAATTACACACTAGATCTCTATATATAAATATATATATATATATATATATATATCTAGATGTATCTTGAAGTTTCTTGATGTATATAATATTTATTTTATAATAATTTTACCTCAAGATGTTTTCTCCCTATTTGGAACATGTTTCGGGATCTTTAGTGATCCCATCATCAGCCTTTCTAATTTTGAATCTTAGGTAACACAGGTACTCGACAAGATTCAAAATTAGAAAGGCTGATGATGGTATCACTAAGGATCCCGAAACATGTTCCAAATAGGGAGAAAACATCTTGAGGTAAAATCGTTATAAAATATATTATATATATATATATATATATATATATATATATATATACATGATGTACATATTCTTTTTGCATAAATTATTGAAGAAAATAATTGTAATGAAACTTAACATTTACTGCACCATTTAAGTTATTAAGTTTAAGAAAGGTTATCAATTGTTACGATCAAGAGTATAGTATCTCATAACTATAGAACTAATATAAATGGTAATACGTGAACATTCAGGAAAAGTGGTGTAAAATACATAAAATATTTAGGAATAAAAATGAAAAGAAATAGCATAGGAGTTCTGAAGAGTTATTAGGTTAGTGGTGTGAACGACTCAAACGTTAATTCCATCGGCAAAAAATAAGCAGATCCAGTCTTCAGATGTAAGTTTCATAAGCTGTAAAACAGAATGTACAGTTACGATACGATAAGTTTTTTTTAAGTTTCAAACTTGAATAAACGAACGTTTATTATATGCACTGTGTCAGCAATATTGTTGCCATCCTATCAGAAGTAATATTTCCTAAATCACTATGTAAAAGCTGAACATCGTCATAAGATTGGTTGCATCCTAGGTAACTGACTTGTGATATTTCTTCACACCTGGCTTTCCACTTTACGCGATTTTCAGCCTGACCGGTTCGTTGCCTTTAAACGCTACTACGCTATTTACTAACATGTGGAAGTTAAACTTTTTAGTAGTTGAATATGTTGATTTAATTCTTTACTACGATTTTTGATGGTGTAGATTTTTATATTGTAATTGGTATTCAATTAATTCTTAATCGGTCTTAAAATAATTGGTGTCTTTTATGTTGTTCCGGAGTAGCCTACTGATCGTTTGTGTGTTAGAATTGAATTTAATGTCAGAAACAATACTAGATTAAGTTATTTTACTAAACACTGCTGTCTATGTCAAATTTAATCCAACAACAGCAGACGTGTAACGTTCCATTACGCATTATATCTACAACAACAGCTAAATTCCATGATTTACTAAATTGCAGGTACGAACAAAAGAAATAGTTGCAAAATAATATCTCTTGACTAAAATATCGTTTAGGCACAGACTTAAACGATATTAACGATATCTTAGAACGTCAAGAAACTTGTCTGAAACAGAATTACTTCAATATGAAGTGTGACTCATTTGATTGTTAAAAAGTATTTTTGAAGTTATACTTCTTTAGGCGCGTTGAGGGCGAAATTTTTAGTATGTAACGAAATGCGCGCGCACCATGTAACTAAATGCGCGCGCAACATGCAACGGAAACGGAAAGTTAACAGGATGAAGTTAGCCGTGTACAACGAGCCTGAGGCCAAAAACGTGTACTGCAGGAATGGATAAATGTACAGTTCCGGTACCGCTAAATAGCTTTTGTTTATTTACTTGTTACTATGGTAATTAATTCTGGTCTTGTTGACATCTTTAGTAGTACTATTTAATATATTTCATTAATTATTCATTGCATAATCAGAAATACGTATAAACATACATTTTATAATCGCTTAAGACAATTACAAAATATATAGACGTATCTGTATAAAAAATCACAAACTGTATCAATACAATCGCATAGTAAAAACATTAAAAACTGCAGGAACGGATAAAGGTATAGTTCCGATGCCGCTAAATATCATTTGTTTATTTACTTGTTACTATGGTAATTAATTCTGGTCTCCATGGTGTTGGAACGGCATCACTTTAACAGCCACTATCTTTACGTCCATCTGGAACCACAGTCTGTCACAAACGTCAAACGCGTGTCCAAATTCATTATTAAAGAATGTTTTGTGGATGTGCTTTGTAGCTAACTGCCACGTTTTGCTGAATTCGATCGGCTGATACACTTGCGAAGTCGGGCGCTCTTGCTCATCCAACTCGACTTCAGTATTTATTGAAGTTATACTTCTTTAGTCGCGTTGAGGATGAAATTTGTAGTATGTAACGAAATGCGCGCGCACCATTCAACGGAAACGGAAAGTTAACAGGATGAATTTAGCCGTGGACACGAGCCTGAGGATAAAAAAAAATGTACTCCAGGAATGGATTAATGTACAGTTCCGATCCCGCTAAATAGCTTTTGTTTTTTGAAGTTATACTTCTTTAGGTGCTTTGAGGGTGAAATTTTTAGTATGTAACGAAATGCGCGCGCACCATGTAACTAAATGCGCGCCCAGCATGTAACTAAATGCGCGCGCACCATGCAACGGAAACGGAAAGTTAACAGGATGAAGTTAGCCGTGGACAACGATCCTGAGGCCAAAAAAATGTACTGCAGGAATGGATAAATGTACAGTTCCGATACCGCTAAATAGCTTTTGTTTATTTACTTGTTACTATGGTAATTAATTCTGGTCTTTTTGACATCTTTAGTAGTAGTATTTAATATATTTCATTACTTATTCATTGCATCATCAGAAATACGTATAAACATACATTTTATAATCGCTTATTCGATGACAAAAATTGTGTAACCAAATTTTAATAAGTGTTTAAAAATATTTTAGGTTAATTTTTCGTAAGTATTAATTTAAAAAGTCGTTTTTATATTAAATCAATAACAGTTTCGATAAGTATTCTATCATTATTTTGCTTTAATCCAATAATCTAATATATATTTGTATATTTTAAATTATGGATCACACTTAATTATTCAGAAGTCTATCGAAAAGTAAATCCATTACTGTAATACACTATTCGTAAGTATTTTGAGCTATTTGATAAAAAATTAATTTTTCTCTACTAAAATATTATAATATTGAATTTAAATTAATTCAATTGAATTTAATTTTTATCTTTTAGTGTATAATAGTCATATTATAAACACACAAACACACGTTTACATGCTATAAAAAAATAGTAGCAAATAAACCACAGAAGTGTAGATTTTAAGCAACTTTTATGCCTTGCCGATCTACAACTATATTATCACCTATGCGAAATATGAGCCTGAATTCAAAAATTATGCAAATTTTTATAAAGATATTAGGGTTAATCTCGAAAATAATGATTACTCTGATTTTGATTCTTTTTATCAAAATAACAATATTTCCTGAGACGAAGATTATTGCAATATACTTCGAGCTGGAATTAAGAGGCCAAGAGTTTTTCGTCAACCATATGAAAAATGGCATAATAATAACGATAAACAAAAAGAAATTTTGCTACATGTCATCTCCAATCTATTAACTCCAAACCGCAATCCCACGGGTCCAACTGGATGCAGTATCTATAACCGATAATCGTATTTACCATCTCCCTTCACTCCTCTTATCGTTCTACTCGTATGAATTTTTAGCATGCATGTTAACCCTTAGTTTTTCAATCACGCCAAAGAAGTATAACTTCTAACGCGCGTACATAAGTACACGCACCCACAATTTTTGTTTTTTTAATTCTCTAATAATCATAGTTTATTATGTACGCCTATATATTATTTGTTACATTATCGTGAATTAATTACAGTTCCATCATACAGTTTTGCTTTTCTTCTGCATCAGCGTAAAAATACTTCTACAGTGCACTATTACAAAATTAAGATATCTTTAAAAAAATCTCTTTGAAGTTATGTTTTAAATAATATTTTATTTAACAATTCATATGTTTTAATTGATAATATTTACTTAAAGGTCAATATAATACAGAAACACAGAAAGGTAAAAATGCTTATTTTTGACTTAAAGAAGGTTTGAATTAAAATAGGTTATTGACTTTACCTAGTACAATAAATAAAAGCAGAGGAATATTATTAAGAGAACTATGTGTCAAGTGTTTATAGCATTTGTATTGTCTGTAGTCCCTAAGTGTATGTTAGTGCGTGTGGTACTTTCATTGCGGTGGAAGGGCGTATAAAAGTTTAGTGTAAAGTTGTACATTGTAATAACTGATTTGAATTGGAGATGGTTTTTAACATGATAATGTTTTCAGGCTGGGGTCATTCCACAAAAATCGTCATCGAAAAACGTAACGCTTCCACACTTTCGATTCCCCACAGTCTAGAAATTTGATATGTAAACGCATAAAGACAGATTGTTTACAAAACATTATCATGCTTCGATGTTTCGGTTTCGTCGAAATTCTTTTCGCGCGCGTGCGCGTGTGTGTTTGTAGGGGGAGAGAGAGTTTTTTGACTAAAAAAAAGGCAGACAATATTACGTAGGTCAGAAAAACATGTACCGTACTGGATATAATGTACATTGTAGATCATTACATATTAACAATTAATACCTTGTAAACTCCAATTAGTCAAATGACACCATTAATTTACCGACTAACTGGCCTATTTGTGATAGTCTTAAACGACTAAAAATATATTCCGAGTGTAAGTATCTCTTTAAATAAAGTATACGATCATGATGACGTGACGACGACGACGACGACGACAGTGATCGCGCGGATGATGATGATGATGATGATAATGACGGCGATGATGATCATGATGACGACAATAATTGTGAGAAATAGAATCGCCTAACTTCTGGTCGGCTAGAGGCGCAACTTGGATTATTTTATAAGTCTTAATAAAGTACAGGTCTGATTTTCTCTACTTTGCAAAATTCAGGCTTCATTATTTTTAACTCTCCTGGTCGTTTTACGGACCGTTTAGTAATATGGTCGACGACACGTTGGAATTTATAAGGTCTCTTTACGAACAGTCAGTTTACTATTGAATTTTGGGTTCGAAAAAACCTAGACCAAACGAGCTACCAAATCTGTTACACGGTGTTAAGTTATTATATCTAGAGAATATGTGCAGTTGTTCAATATATCCAAATCCTTGCTTTCTTTTTTAATAATATTTTTTCCAGGTGATTAAAATTTTTCTATTAGGTTCCTTTCTTTGTTTTCAGAAGAAGACTTTACTTGTACAAACTTAGAAAGCCTCTTACATTAATACGCTCCTTTCAAAAAATGTTTTATTCCGCTGATGACCAAAAATATTTTCTTCTCCTTCTTCTGCTCCTCTTCAAGGATTAGGTTATATAAACCTGTTACGGCACCCATCTCATCCTCGGACGACCCACGTCTCTTCTACCAATGGCTTTATAGTTCAGTGCCGCTTTCGGCAAGTGATCCTGCGTCATCCTTTGCGGATGATCCCACCATTGTCTTCTGTAAATTGAAATAATTTCATTTATGTCCTTTATTCGAGTTCTGCTTTGATATCCTCATTCATTATTCCTATCTTGCAATGTATAAATTAAATTATTTCGAAGAAACTGCACTTCAGCACTTTGAATCTTACCAGAAAAATGTCTTAAACTTTATTTAAGATACAAAACGCTTATATTAAATTTTATTAGCTACACAGAAATAAGAGGTGTAAAGTATTATTAGAAAAAGAAATAAATAGGCCTATTATTATTTATTTACATTAGTATAAACATCTAATTTTTTAGTGATAGAGAGAGAGAGAGTATATGTGTGTTTGAGGGTTAGTGTGTGAGAGCGCGCACGCGTATGTTGAAGAAATTGTTGCTGTCTTTGTTTCCCTAACCACTGTTTCTCTGCTTCCAGTTTCTAGTTTTCTCCTGTGTTCTTATAAAACCTTCCTGGTCGCCTCTTTTTCTTCTTCCCATGGGATTCGTTTACTGTTTTGTCGTCTTGTGTTGCTGCTTTTACCTGTTCTAGCCATGTTAGTCTTTTTGTAAAGTAATAATGTGCGTTTCAATTTAACTTTTTGCAATTCAGCATGTTAATAGAAATAGTTTTCATGTTCTTCAAAGCTTGATCAAACGACTGCTTAGCTGAATTACAAAAGGGTATGTAGATATCTTCAAGTACAATCGATCAAATTACTTTTAGTAACCAATATAGTGATTATGTAAGAAAAGTTAATAGCAATATTTTGCACCTTGTTTTCGGGATTTTGCATAACAAAAAGCGTGAAAAAGGTGCTAAGTGACAGAAAAATGTAAAATGTTTTTTAACGTATTCCATTACTGTATTTGACATAGCTTTATGTAAACATTGCGAATGGCTTGTAGATGTATCGCTTAAGGTTTCTGTTAACATCAGAATGCAATACTTTGGAAGTGGCTTCACAAGGGGGTTGGAACACTTGCCCGGAGTAACACTTGCACGGCATGACATTTGCCCGGAGCCGTCCCCTCCACATAGAGTCAGAAGTAAGACTGTGACACTTGCCCAAAACTAACATTAGTATCTTAAAACTGTTCAAAACGTATCCTCTTTTAATTTTGGAAGGGTTGAATTCAGTGTTATAGTGCAATATTACTTTTATTTTATGAACTTGAAGAGATTTTTAGCCGACTTTGCGTCGTTTCCCGGGAACACTACGAGGAGGTAGTCTCTTATCGTTCCGCATATATTTTTTTCACTTTGTATGAGTTCGTCAATTTTTATTTTATTTTTTTTAATGCTGAATTAGAATATTTACATATTTACAAATCTTTCCTGGTGAGAGTCTACTTCTCTAACCTATAGGCATTGCCTTTACTTTAACTTCTGGACATAAGCAACAGAAACAAGGAAAGACCTTAGTTTGCCATCTAGTTCCAGTTTTTTCAAGGCCTTTGAAATGGTTTCATCACTCTTCACTGTTGCTTTTTTCCTCTCTTCCCGTCAATATTCAGGGCTATTCTATCAAAAAAGTGGCCGTAATACTCTGCGTCCTCTCGTAGAGTCTTGAGCAGTGAATATACATTTGGATGAGACCTCGAAATTAAACTATTAATTCTTTGATTCCACCCTTCAGAAACATTGTTGGTCCGGTGCCGTCTTTCACAACAGTTCCACACTTTCCTTTGGATATGCTCATTCTCAACCCACTGATCGACGACGTAGTCATAGAACACCCGCAGTTTCTCGTCTTCAGGTGTGCTTTCCTGTATACTTAGCCAAGCATCATCAATCAGTTCTAGCGGAACATGCGCGAGGGCATAACACATTCGAACGTGAAGTCGAATCTCTTCATTTTCTTTGTACGCAGGAGCAAGGCCACAATCTTGTACTCTTCTCCATAAACACTGGTTAAAATGGTAGTTACAACCAAACATTTCAGCTTCAGGAAACAGAGTTTTAGCTGATTGGATGATTGCCAGTTCAAAGTCCATTGTAAGTGTCACAGGATTCCATCCAGTTACGTTGTTTTTCACTTGTTTGAAAAAACGATCATATGTTTCTCGTTTCTTATTTGGTAACAACGCGTAGACTGCTGGAATAGTGTTGGTTTCTTTCCAGATCGGCGTGCATGATAAATAACTGCCCAAACTGTTTGCTTGAACTCTTGAAGGTTCCGTCGACAAAGAATGAAGAACAACTTGTCAATGCAGATTTTCCTGTTTCGCTGGCAAACACCATTATTCTATCTTTAGGCCTCTATGTCGTCTTCAAGTAGACAATTTTTACCGTCATTCATAAGTAGACCATTTTCCTCTAATCGTATTCCTTCAGAGTCGACTGGGTCCTTTGTAGGCCCCACAGTTTTTCTTCGAATGCGATGTAATGATTGTTTGGCACTTCTGTGTGACGGTAGTGAAGTCACAAGGTCATATCCTAGATTAAAGAGCGGGCCTACTTCTTCGGCGTAAATTTTTGAAATCGTATTATCTGTTTCCCTTGCACGCTTCTTTGCATTAACAATACTTTTTCTCACTTCAGTTCCCGCTTAGTCCGGAATACAAACATGATTTGCTTCGCCTACGATAGTATTATTTTTCGTTGATATTCTACCTTTACATTTACTTTGCTTATAATCAACACATCGCCAATAAATCACATCATCTTTGTTGGTATAGTCAACAACCCCTCCATTGTTCCTGCATTCCTATAAACAGTCCGACTCACACCCTACCGGATTCCGTGCAAGTGTCACTGACAAAAATACACATAATTAGTCACTTCCTGGAATGCTTAGGGCTCTCGGCAAATGTCAACAAATTCCATCTCCGTGCAAATGTCACTCCGTGCAAGTGTCACAACTTCGCTTCACAAGCTCGTACAACGTCTTTAGCACTGATAAATTTTGGCCTATACTTTGTTTTTCGTCCAACTCATTTATTTTTTTAACTTTTATTTTATTATAATTATTATTATTAATTATAAAAACTATTATAAAATAAAAACTATTATTTTAACTTAATTCACTTTTTTTTAATATATGTTCCTATATTTGGTAATGCTATTGTATTTATACTTATACAATCAACAGTTATACAATCAATACCATTTGAAACAATGGTAGAAGTAATGATAAAAAGCAACAAAATATCTACTACTACATATGAAGATAAATATAATGACAGTCCACAGAATTTTAGCGTATTCTTTTTATACAAATTTTTTCTAATAATACCCAATTCTTACTCATTACTAAACATTATTAATATTCCTTAACTTTTAAAGTTTTCATTTGTTTATCGTTTTTGATCCTTTTTATAATTATTATATTTTTGTAGTAGAGTACAATCATGAAATATACTTTCCCAATTTTTTTTATTCTAGTACTGCTTCCTTTACCTTACTATTAACTTTAATGTAATCATTAAAAACACAATTAAGTATATAATATAACAACTTTCAAGCGAACGAGTGCCAAATATAACCTTGCGTGGTACAGTAGTTAACAACAACCATCATCGCATTACGAGATCCGAGTAAAAAATTCAGTATAGAAGTTGAGTTGTAAACGGAATATTTCCAGGTTAACTTTAATAATCTCCACTCGTTTACGCCAAGTAGGTTAATGGCTTCATAATATTACGGAAGCATGCCTATAAAGTTCAGGTGTAGGCATTAAGAGAACTCGTGAACAAATGTTAATCAAACTTTTCTGTTGGCGTAACAGCTGAGGGGAGAATTACACAAAAGGATTAAACTTTTGAACCTGTTTTCCAAATTTAAATTTATAAAGTTTAGAATACCAGTTTACTTAAAATTAATTACTTTTTCTAAAAAATAATTTCATTTGTGTGGATAAGTGCAGATATATTAGAAGGAAGCGAATATGTATTATGTATTTATGCCTTGTGTATGTGTGTGTGTGTGTGTGTGTCTTTAAGCAAATTTAAAGATCGTAACTCCTTAAAATATAAGTTGTTTATACTTTTTTATTTAATAAACTTGAGCATCTCATATTAATAAAAATATAAAAGTGTTGTCATTAATTTTCAATGGGTTTATTAAAAACAATGCAGAATGAATAAACTTCTTACGTGGTGTTTTAAATAATTAACCGGATTAGTTTCCTTACAGTAACAATAACATTACTGTATTTTCTTTTAGCAGGAAACGCATGAACGCGAATTAAGTCATATAAAGGCACTGAACTCATTGATATTGTAGCAGTACCAAAAATATGGTAGTTACATAATATAAACGAATGTAACGTCAAGTATGAGAAAAACATGGGAATATATCTAGATAAATAAAGCTAAGTGTATATAAGTGTGTATCTACAAAAATATTAATAAAAAATCCAACAATGAAGAAGAGAATGCGAATATATCAACATTAGTTATAAAATGAAGAAAGAAAATGCCACAAGCCCAAAACAAAATATCAGTAAATAGACCCAATAGGATCCAACAGTGAGGGGAATCAACGAAACAAGGATCAGCAAGCTCCAACAACAATGGAGATAAATAAAAACAGCAACTACGAGGAAAATATAGAATAAAGAAGAAAGAAGAAGGACCAGGAAAAGCACCAAGAAGAAGAAAGAAGTTGGACAGAAGAGATAAGGACTCAATATGAACCACATGTACTAAAAACAGTGTAAGTGACAAAAGAAATGATTATAAGTGTGACAAGAAAACCAGTGTGAAACATTTAAGGAAACACAAACAATTACAGTGTGTACTTAATACAAATGTGAAACCTGTGAATAACTAACTATTTCAACTGAATAAACCACACAAACAATTACAGTGATGAAGTTTACAGTGTGAAAAATATGTTAATTTCATGATGAAGCAACAAAAATTAAAAAATAGTCAAATAAACACAGACAATGAGTGTGACTGATTTAATAAAGTTGTAACCAACACACATAATCATAAGACCACCAGATTAGAACAAATAGAACAATGATATTATTGTTCATAAAGAACTGACAACAAATAAAAGACATTTGTTAAGTATCAAACATAACAGGAATTAAATTCCACCATAGACCAGAAAAAACATTGTAAATAATACAAGAAAGATTTGTGTTAATGTATAAGAAGGAATTGTATAAACATGTGTAACAAATTAGTTAAGGTATTATGTTAATATACCATAATGAAGTCAGTTTAGTAGTAGAAAAATACTGCACTAAAACAGATGGTACATTGTTACACAACCCACAAGGAAGAGACCTATTACAACAGAAAATGATACATATTAGTATAAATATCTGATCATCAAATATGTTATCAAATGAGAATTTATTATAAGTAATAATAATAAATATTAAGAAACAATGTAATATAATGCAAAACAATGTAAATAGAACAAGTCAAACATAATGACACAGGGAAGAACAGAAATGAGAAAAGTATACCAATTTAGTTAAGAAAAGTACAGTATCAAAACCAATGTAAATGTTTATAAGAGTATTACCAGTAGTGAGATAAATATCTGATAATACATTGAGAACAGATTTTGAACATGATAAGAACAGTATTATAACTAAATTATTGTAAACCAATTAACCATGTACATATGACCAGATGTAAGCTAAACCATTGTATAGCAAATTAGTTAAGAAAAATACTGTATCAAATATTGAGAACAGATTGTTACAATTATTACCAGTAGCAAGAGGAAATCCCAAAGCTACTTCGAGAACAGATAATGACCACAAAAGCAGTCATATTATATACAAACATTTGAAAACCAAATGACCATTATAAGGAAAACCAAATGTAAACAAACAATGACCAACCAGTTATTTATGAAAAATATAACATATGAACTTATCTAAAAGTAATTGGAAACATTACCAAAAGTTAGAATGATATCTAATGCTACTTTGGGAATCCAAACCAAATATGACAATAACAATTTAGCTGTTGTATTAGAAAAAATAAATGACTATTATGACATGACACAACATAGACAGAGCCATTACTAAAAGATTAGAAAGTTCTGAGCTCATTAAAAGGTAACCATTATATATAGTAGATTAGATACTATGTATGTACACTAATTATAATCATTAAATGATATGATTTATATGAAGAGACTAAAAAATAAGATGAAAAATTGTATAAGAACCATATGAGAGGTTTGAACTTATGTAAATATTAAATTAACCACAGTCATACATATATATTATAGTGGAAAATTGTGTAAATAAACATTACTAATAATATTAGATAGTAATATAATCATTTGAGATAAGAAAAATTAGTTATAAGCAGATTTATAAAAAATCTAACATGGACGCTTAGTGACGCCATAGTGAGATTTGTGTAGGAAACAGTTTTTCCCAAATTGTAAAGTAAACCGACTGAGATACAGACTCAAAGTGTTTAGATAAGAAGTGTTTTATTATATTTAAATAAGATATGGTGTAACGAACTTATAAAAATAAAATGCACCAAAAATAAATAATAAAATCGTTATTGTAATAGTAGTAATGAACGAAAAATAAGCGTTTTTGGACTTATTTTGACAAGCAAAACGCCCTGAATTCAATGATATCAACTAATTAACGATAGGACATGAGATAAGAAAGTTATGATAGTTTTAAACTTTCAAGTTAAATATTTGTACCAATGATGACGTAAAAACGCCTCAAACACAAACTCAATTTTGGCAAAAAATTAAATATTTTAATAAAACGAAGGCTTTCGGGTTAGAGAGTATGACGAATCCAGCCAATGGAATGAATGACTTTCAGCAGACTACCGGGAGACGTCTCAGAGGTACCAAACAGTCTACGAGGAACCACCAAACATACAGGTCACGCCGCTCTAGTCAAGGAAGATATAATTTATATTTAAAACTGTGCGCGCCATGTTACGTCAATTCACCACATACGGTTAACCTAAATACAACATTCATACATACGAGTGAAAAAGTGCGGAATTGTGTTAATTGAACAAGTAGGTCAGTGTATAATAACGACCATACTTGCGAGTGAAGTTTTAAATAGGAAACAGGGAGTACAGTTTTATTTAAACAATATTTAAACGAAATTAATAATTTTGACTGTCAATACTACGCAAGTCATACATGCTGAGTACTGAAACAACAGTAATTAAATTATCAGAATTGAGAAAAGATTAAAATCGACATTATTAAAATATTCGAAAAATATTTTAATTAATTATAATAATTGAAAATAAAATGTTTGAAAATAATTGTTAATAAATACGAGAGTATTTAGTCACTCGTTTGACTAAACGTATTTTTCTCGAGTTTTTTTATGTTTTAAAATCTACTTTACTAATTTTTATACAATCGGAATAAATGTAATTCTGATAATCATGTATTAAAAATTATTATGAATAATATGTTTACATGTATAGTATAAGAAATATTAGCTAATAAGGAATACTTATCCTTTGTAACCACACCGATTAATTCTAACCTCAGAAAGTGTGGCGATAACTTGATAATTTCAACATTACCGATCTGTTCTCAAGTAACAATCAAATGAAATAGAATTGCTAACAAGAGTTTTTTGAGAAATTTTTCTCTTGTGAATAAATGATTTTTGAAGCTAATTATTAAACGAACGTAATACATTTTAGATACTGTACAAGTCAGACAGCTTGACAATAACACTCGAGTATTAGAGATGCGTGCGCATACCCGCGTACGATAATTTTATAAATACCAGACATATGGTACCAAATTTTGATTTTTTATATTTGTTCAATTATTATTCACTATTGTTAATTCAATATAATTATTTGTATCACATCTTGTAACTGGTATCATGTTACCTCAAAGAACCTAACGAAATATGGTAATTCTCTGAATCAAAGTAACATAACCTATGTAGTTAAATTATTGTACTAACAACAGGTCTACCAGCCTTGAGGAATTAAACAGAGTCTTGTTGAATTTTATTGTAATCAGTAATCTAAAAGTTGTTAATTATTGTTTTTAATTGTTAAAGATTCTATCACATATCAAATTGTTAATAAACCTCCAATTTTATTACCATAAAAGGAGTATCATTTCTAGTAAAAGTAAATTCATTTAGTTTTAATCAATTCTGACACAGGTGGAGGAAGATTTTAAAAAGTCTTAGAGTAATCCAGAATATTCATAAAAAATTGCTTCATTTACTATTGTGTGTGATGATATATTAACTATTCAGTCTGAATATTTTATTGTTGTATTTGAAGTGCCTGTATTTCAGAAGGAACATCACAGAACTGAATTGAAGCATTCAAGTGTGGTAAGTAAGTGAGATACACAACAAAGTGCGCGGATCATATTAATATAAAAAGGAGTGAACTATTACTGCGTACCCACAAAAAACAATACATTAACACCGATAACTTCTACGATTACGATTACACCTTTAGATAAACAACATTATAGTAGACACCGGTGCGTGTCTACAACCACACGAACACACATCACATATCGATACAACTATATATAGCTTATATCTAGTATCTATAATATTACATTATAGATTGGCGCTCCATCGCGGGGCTGAAGTGATTGAAGAGAACACACACCATATCGATACAACTATATATAGCTTATGTCCAGAGTATCTATAATAATATTACATTATAGATTGACGAACCCAACGTGGGGCTTGACATAATAAGACCCCAAGGAAAGAAGATACTACATCACTTACTTGAATCAATATCTATAATCTATTATACATTATAATATATATATATATATATTATATATATATATATAATGTTCCTATGTCTCATAGTGTTCACTAAACAATTTCTACTGTATATATTCTGAATGTGAACACACGCACACACACGCACACACGCACACACACACACACACACATATAATATATGACTAGGTTATTTAACTGGACTTAATAAATATGGTGACTACTAAATCAGAAGAAAATTTATAAACAATAATTATAAGTGTATACTATGTACTTGTAACTAAATTACTCCTATTTATTCGATTACATTATCCTTTTTTTATATTCAATATTGACTAATAAGTAAACCCTTTTTCTTAAACTAGACCATTTTATAAGTTTATTTACATTATTTTATATAACACTGTATTCTCGCAGTTTTATAAATACAGTCATCAACATTTTAGAAGTAGAATAGTATTTTCTGTTACTGCTAAAGGTATACAATAGATGGACATAAGAATCTTACTGGTTAAGAAACATTAAACATAGAGTAGCTATTCCAGTGCTGAGATCGTAAGCAGTAATTCAAATTTAGGAAAATTCTAAATTTCTGTGTACAAAATATGTTTTAAAAATTCAGTGTTTTGTTTAGGAATATTGATTGAATTAGTTTCAAAACTTAGTATTACTTTTCTATTTAGCCTAAAATATATTTATTAGTATATTAGCGTCCAAATAAGTATATAAATACAGCGTCCAAATAAGTATATAAATACTACGAGCTCCTCTTGGAGTGATGGTCTGAGGATGGGCCACATGGCCTGAAACGCGTAACCAAATACAAATTACGCTTGACGTCACTGGACGGAAATTAAGGTAAATTATATATAATTATCATACAGTGACCTGGACCGCTTTAAATATGTTTAAATTAGAAGCTCATCGAGCAAGCGCGGTATTCAAATATCAAAATACTAAACTCCAGCTTTTTAAAACTAACACGCACATCAAATTTCATGTTCTTTGTCTAAAACATAAAATCATTCCTAAATATGCCATTATACACATTAATTCTAATACTAAGGCACCAATAAATACTAAGAAACACGCTGAAATTTATCGTGTTATACAGGAAATTAAATCATTATATGCCAAAAAGGCCATTCTTAACAAACTTTTATTCAAACTGCATTTATTAAAACATAACCAGATTCATCCTGCAATTATAGATAATATATTAGACAAAGTAAACACATACGTTTCAGATACAATGCGTACATTACGACAAAAACAAACTATGAAACTTAAACGTTTGATTTCAGCACAACGTTCGCATCATATCCCCGAATGTAAACATACGTTTTACCCACGCACGGTCAACCTCACCGATATAGCATTTGATAACGATGAAATGAACTTACTTAATAAGGGTTTAGACTATAACTTTCCACCTGATAACAAACATAATATTGTTGATGAAGTTATTAATGCCGAGACTGCAGTCAAGGCCATTGATGACTCGAATCTCCAAAGCCAGTCATGTCACATAATTAACTATAAATTTAATAAAATGTTAAATAACCCTAATACTAATGGTCGTAAAACACAGAAACAGTTAAAAGCACAGGCTGAACGCAAGGCACTTAAAAAGATAAAAACTAAGTTGCATGATAACAACGCACTTATTACTAAGGCAGACAAAGGTCATACTTTGGTAGTAATCCATAACGACACATACACACAGAAAGTACACAAGTTCATTTCTGATAACAATATCAAGATAATAAATTTCGATCCCACTGACTCATATGTAAAATCATTAAATAATACTATCAACAATTGTACCAATTTATTTAACGATCGCACTCGACGTTCCTTAAAACCTATCAACGCGCGCGCCCCAAAACTTACCGGCTTACCCACGATCCACAAGGATGACATTCCTATCAGGCCATTAGTCAATTTTACTACGGCCCCGGGTTTCAAAACGGCCAAAAAACTCGTCACACTAATTAAAGATAACATCTTTCTCAAAAACAACCATATTATCGTCAACAATATTGATTTCATAAACAAAGTCAACGACATAAAATTACAAGCCAGTTACAAACTAGCCTCCTTTGACATCATCAATTTATACACAAATATACCCGTGAACCAAACTTTAGATATTTTGAATAACAATCTTCATGATACTAACAAATTGGACACACAACTCATTAAAGAACTAATAATCATACTAAGACTCATCCTTCAGCAAAACTATTTTACTTTCAACGGTAATTATTATATTCAAACAGACGGCCTGGCCATGGGTTCACCGTTATCCGGCCTGTTGGCTGATATATATCTTGACTTTTATGAGAACAATTATATCCTTAACAATAATATCTTCGCCAATAATATTATCTTTTATGGCCGATATGTTGATGATACTTTTCTAATTTTTAACGGTACTTTACGCCAAATCAGTAATCTTAAAAATCATATGAATACCGTTACCCACAATATTCAATTTACTATGGAAACTGAAACCAATAATGAACTCAACTTTCTTGATCTTACTGTCACCAGGCAACTTAACAGCTTAAACTTTAAAATTTACAGAAAACCTACCACCACAAACGTGACCATACATGCAGACTCACACCACCCCTTCTCTCAAAAATTAGCGGCCTACAACAGTTTTATTCACAGACTTTTGATGATCCCCCTAAATAATGATGATTTCGAGTGTGAACTCAACATAATTAAACACATAGCTCTGGCCAACGGATATGAATCCCAAATGATTGACAATATTCTTAGAAAACACAAATCCCGTCGTTCCAAACAGACACATGATATTACACCTAACAACAAATACATCACAACAACATACACTGAGTTGATGCCCAAGATCCTTATATCCACTTTAAATAAATTAGGTTGTACTGTCATTTTTAAAACAAATAACCGTCTACGGAACTTAGTTCGCCCAGTCATTCAAACAACAATTGAATCCAAAACTGGTATTTACAAACTTATATCTGACGATTGTGACCGATTTTATATCGGCCAAACGGGTAGACCGTTCATCAAAAGATTCCGCGAACACAAACCACAAAGCCATTTTAACAGGGGTAATTTTTCCATAGATAATATTAAATCCAACTTTACAAGGCATCTGATTTCATGTAATCATTCTTATACAAATTTCAACAATAACTTCATACCCCTACATTATTGTGCAAAAGGCCGTTATATGGATGCGCTTGAAGAATTCGAGATATACAGAGGTCATAATAACCCAGATGTGTGTGACGACATACTTAATGATAAACTTAACTTCAGGTCCAACCCACTGTATGATACCGAGCTGCGATCGATTACAGGTAACAGGTTCCATTGACGCAGTTCAGGCATGCTACACGCGGTGCACCGTGTTCGTGTAATAGAACGCCTTTATATGTTTTAATATATTTTTGTATTTATTTATTATGAGTTTGTTTTATGTGGATTTTTTTATTTTTTAACGAGCTCCTCTTGGAGTGATGGTCTGAGGATGGGCCACATGGCTTGAAACGCGTAACCAAATACAAATTACGCTTGACGTCACTGGACGGAAATTAAGGTAAGTTATATATAATTATCATACAGTGACCTGGACCGCTTTAAATATGTTTAAATTTAAAGTATGGCTACAAAAATGCAAGTAAATGTCAATCAAGTCATTGTCAGTGTTAAGCATCAATAAGTTTTGCAAAATCATTGGACAGTTTTCCAGTGGATCATTAGTTAACCAAGCACCATGTTCGATTTCCCATTGACTTTTATACTTCTGCAATCGTTTTGTCTTCTGTACCGTCGTATCAATCTTTTTGGCGCATTTTTTCGGTGTAATGTATTCAATATCTATTTCATCTGTTTCACGATTAAGATTACGTTTTGTAGGTGTACAGGGAGTACTCAGCTTACTAAAGTTGCCTTTATCCATTAATCGCTATTACATAAAACTATAAAACCGAATAATCGAACTTTATTGCACTCAATCCGCCTCACACAAAACAAACAAACACAAGAAACTTTGACAATTTACTTATTTGACATTGACAAATTGTCAATGACAATATTGACATTTCAGGTTAGGTTGCGTTCCGAGTCCCGAGTACTCAGTTCATGGTTCAATTACTCAACCGATCCATTATTGGCAGGGCGCGTGATCGAAAAACACGAGCATGATTTAATGCTTATTTTGTCCACAGCTTACGCTGTAGTCGATTAAGTTGTCCCCACCATACACTTTGGACCCTGCCAATAGTGCCAATACGCAAAATTACGATAAACTTTTGTGGTCTTTTAATTATTTACGTAAAGTGAATCCTAGAAAAAATCAAACTATGTGAAATAAAGTATTTTCACGTACTTTATTGTTCTCTTAAAGTATAGAGAACAATTGCCCGAAATAACGTACAATACTTTATTATAAAGTACGAGTGGCAACCCTACCGATAGCCGAACAGTAAAAATTTAATTTCGAAAAATAAATTAGTTTAAAAATATTTTTCAGCGATTAAGTACTCTCAACGAATACTTTTTACTATTTTTCTTCTCATTAATGCTACAGTTAACCTTTTTTGGGTATTTTTTGTTTTTATTAAGAGACATTTATGTTCCAACAAATTGACGTTTCATTACACTATAAAAGAAGAGACGTAAGTGTTAATGGCAATAACGTGTTTTATGTCGTTCTGCTTTCTTATTTTATAACATCGGCAATGTTAAGCGTAATTAGTTAAATTTCACGCGCACGCGTACACTCACACACACACTCTCTCTCTCTCTCTCTCTCTCTCTCTCTCTCTCTCTCTCTCTCTCTCTCTCTCTCTCTCTCTTACACACGCGCGCGCGACACGTTTGAGTGCATAACTTTGTCACGGTTTAGATTATTACCATAATATATTACCGAACAGAGTGTCCGGCTGTTTTGTTTTGAATGTGTTCAGCAAGTTGTCTGCGTAATTCTATATGTAAATATTTCTTGATATTAGACTACTTCTAACTAGAGAAATCTATCTCATGATCGTACATATGATTTGGAGCGTAGTAGTAGAATAAAAAAAGTCACAGAGGGCAGCCGATAAAATATTTGTTTCTGATTACCTCAGAAAACAAACTTTATGAAGTAAGAAACCACTTGTCTTTATTAAACATGTATTTTGTCTGTTTTACTTTGCTACTGGTTTGACAAAATATTTTACTGGTTATGGGTACAACTCCTAACGTTGGAGAACGCATGTTTTAGAAAGCTGCACTAATATTCTGAAGCGAAAACAGTTATTTATTTTCTAGGACGAAAACCGTTATTCTGACCTTAGACTTTCCAAAATAGTAAGCATCTTAATAGTTTCAGTGACATTGTAACCGTTCAAATTTAAATCTAACGTTTTATTGGGTATAACAAAAATATTATATTATAAATTGGGTATTTTATAGGGTATAATGAATTTTACTTTTGAAAGTCTTTTTCACACTGCATACTCTTTTTGTTTATCTTGTTTACTGTGTAGTTTATGACTTAGTTTGGACATTTTTACATAGCAAAGTAGAATGTATTTTTAGTACATTTTGTTAGTTATCTTTGTACTTGTAAATTAGTTTTGGTTGTGCTTAATCGAGTGCTTTGTACAACAAATTTTCTACGTCACATTTGTGCGTTAGTTAACTTTTTTATTTTTAGATATGTTCTACAAACATATCAAATTAAATACACATTTCATTTGTATAATTGTCAAACACAAGACACGCCTCAAGTTAAACGTTAGTGTAGATGGTTAGTGAGCCTTTTGTCAAGAGCAAATTTTTGTTGATAAAAAGTGTAGATCCGATCCTAGAAACCAGGATACTTTGTACAATTCGAAAGATATTACAATGAATATAGCTAATTTTGGAGAATATATTATTTTGAAAGTGGTCTGTTTGTGTTCGAAGAGACCAGACTCTACTTTGAAAACAACATAACGCAGTAACATGGTCTGCCATGGAGTATCAGGAGATCGAAGAAGGCGTCAATAAAATAGATATTAAATTTATAAGAAGTTTTACTGTGACGTTTAGGATTACTGTAATAGCTCTAAAATATACTCTATATAATACGGAGTTAATAAACTTGGAGTATATAACCGTTTAATTGTCTAAAGCTTACTTACACCCTGTATTAAAGGGAAGCAGGCCTACATTACTACACTTATTAATAAATAATTTTCATAATGTCCAGTATTCACTTTTGGAGAATATAAGAAATCATAACAAATACAAAAAGACAAAATTAAATGCAGCCAGTAACATGAAAAATCAAGTTTAACAAAAATTTCTCACCACGAGAGAAGCTACTACTACCACCTCAATGTAGGTTGCGCTGTTTCTTTAAGGATCACTAATGCTGACCGACAGAACAGCGACGTTAATATTCTACAGTGTGATGTAAGTTACACTACGATTCACACACACACAATTAATGTTGTAACAACAGTGACTGTTGACAGACGATTCGGGGTTAAAACAAAAGTTTGTCCTGACACAAGCAAGTTTCCCCGTTGGCGTGTTATGCTAATAATTATGAGTTTACTTTAACAAACGTTTTAATTCTCTTGACTTTGAAGACAGTTGTAGCGCTTCCTACATCGTTTCATGGTAGTAACTATTTATCTGTTTTCAGAGGTCGACTTGATTTCCTTACCAAAAATAGGCTAAATATTTACTATAGTAAGGTTTAAAATAAAGCTCAGAGTTTTAGATATTTATTGTTTCAGAAGATATGTAGTACTTTTTACTGTATCCGACAAGAAGACTCGTATTGTGTGCTTTGTGCTTCCCATCGCATACATGTTTTGTGCTTTGTGTGTATACGTATAGATTTTTCCAAAACTTTATTACAGTGTCTTTGTAACATATTTTATTAACATCATGTTGAAAATGTCTGGAAATTACTGTGACTTTGTTACTGAAGTAAAATTTTTACTGATTAATTTTCCTTTATAAAGTGGCGTTTTCTTATACTGTTCTTTGTGTAACTTATATAACATATGCTTCCGTAATACTTTTTAAATTATTTTGTCCAGATGAGATTATTTTTGTTTAAGGTATTGTAATAGTTTGTGTAGTAATATATTGCGGCAGTAATCAGAGGACCATTACATTTCTGTCCATATCACAAAAAGTAGCTGTTTCCCTAGAGTCAGGATTTATATAACAAAGCTTCTGTGACGAATCACGACGTCGACATACGGGAAATTTAAACAAAGGTTAAAGCTCAGGCCGTAAAAATCTTAAAATTACGATAAATTAATCTTGCTAAGACATGCGTTTATTTTTAAACGTTAACATTTGTTTCTATATTAATTCGCGGTAACCGCTTACTGAGTGAGATAAGTAAACCGAACACATGTCATGCCAGATGAATTGACAATTTGTTGTATCTGACTCTGAAATGCGATACGTGATTAACGATGATGTAGTGTTGTGAGAGAACGCGTGCGACGCCGTGTAGGAAAGGAAACCGCGTAGTCAGCGATAGTCAGCTGTTCTCTAATTACAGCAGCAACCCTGAACACACGCGCCCACCTATGTTACACAGCAGCTTAACAACAAGCATTCTGCGTACGCATGCTGTGTTAAGGTTAATTAATTACCGCTGAGTCAGTTAATTCATTCACGGGTCTTATATGTTACGCCTGTTGTGCGATGACTATAAGTTTCTTGTACACTCGTCAAGTTCGGAACGAGAATAACTGTACGTATTTCCTAATTAATACTGTTACGACGGTCTATACGATCGTCGTAGGTACAGTGGAAACAAAATAAGTACAAGACACCAATTAAGTCACTAATCACACCTTTAATTGTTATAGTAAAACAGTTCGTAATTAACAACACAGTGTCTACAACAAATCAAATGAAATTGTTCATACGCAATAAAATGTCCACTAATATTAAAACTCAACTGTATTACAATTATACCGTCCGAATATAAAACGCAACACTTCACTAATAACTACTTGAACGTACACCGTAATAACTCGAACCGCTCTGTAAATATATCGCACTAATACTCTCGAACCGCACAGTCAAAAATCTCGCATTGAACTGAAAAACTAAGGCCGCGACGCGATGTATTTATAGTTACGCTACACACACCAGAAGCTTCCAAACTGCGTCTCATCTCTCGCGAACTACGTAATTGCTGCGGCCTTGACACAGTCCGAGCGCCCGAGCGAAGGCTGGCAAAGTCGAGAAATTTCTCGTAACATGCGTTTAGTAGCACGTACACCACACGCTTACGTCGAGATCTTTCTGGCACATTCGATAAACGCCTAGATTGTTCTACGCTGTCGTAGCACTTCCCCCTCCTTAAGCCTGTTCGTCCCGAACTGGCAAAGCGTCTCTAAATTTGCATTTAGCCAGGCGATCTAGGTGGACGACCTTGAACTTTCGCTGTCCTTCCTGTTGAATCCGATAAACAACATCGTTAATCCTTTTTTTTACAGTGTAGGGTCCTTCCCAGTTAGACTGAAGCTTAGGTGAGCGACCACGACGGCGCTTTGGATTGAACAACCAGACCTGATCTCCTTCTTGGAAACCCGCACTATTGCTGCGAATGTCATACCGAGTTTTCATTTTATCACTGGCAATCTTGAGCCGTCCTCTTACCAAGCGATTCATTTCTCGCAGTTGGTTTTCTAATTGCGAGGAATAGTTCTTTGGCTCTTGGGACTGAGTCTCAGGTGATCCAAACATCAAGTCCCCAGGAAGACGAATCTCCCGCCCAAACACCAATTTTGCTGGAGTCATGCCGGTTGTGTCATGTACTGATGATCTATACGCCATAAGGAATAGTGGTATACGTTGGTCCCAGTCTGTTTGGTTCTCGTCAACAACTTTCGAAAGATGCTGCTCAAGTGTCCTGTTGAATCTCTCAACCATCCCGTCCGACTGAGGATGCAGAGGCGTTGTCCTGGTCTTTCGAATTCCGAGTAGACGGCATAATTCTATAAACACTCCTGATTCGAAATTCCTCCCTTGATCCGTATGGATTTCCATAGGGGCTCCATAACGGCAACAGAAGTTGTGAACTAACTTCTTTGCCACAGTGGTAACCTCCTGATTTGGAATTGCGTAGACTTCCACCCACTTAGTAAAGTAGTCACCTACAACCATGATGTACCGGTTTCCATCGTCAGTGACTGGGAATGGTCCAGCAATGTCTATGGCAATTCTCTCGAAAGGTTGTCCAACGTTATACTGTCTCATTTTTCCCCTGCTTCTGGTTTGTGGGCCCTTGCTTGCAGCACATATTTCACACGTCCGAACCCATTCCTCTACGTCGTGCCGAAGATGAAGCCAATAGAATCGCTTCCGTATTTTGTCAAGGGTTTTGTTAACGCCAAGATGGCCTCCAGATGTTCCATCATGCATCTCCTTCAAAACAGACTGCACTTTACTTCGGGGAACTATCAACTGCATGACCACGTCTCGTCCATCTGCACTTTCCCAAGCCCTTTTCAGCAATCCGTTTTCTAAGGTGAGAGATTCCCATTGTGCCCAGTAGCCCTTCAGCACTTCGGAACCATGGCAGATATCTTGCCAATCCGGGCGGCGACCTTCCTCTTTTGCTGTCAAGATCGGTCCAATGTCTTCATCAGTCATCTGTTCTTGTCGACAGTCTTGTGTTGTCCAGCCATCAGCCAGGAAATCTACAGTGATGGCTCGAACATGTTCACTTGAGTTTTGTTCTTCCTTTCTGTGGCAATGTCGGCAGTCTTCCAGGCATGGTCTTCGTGATAAGCCATCTGCATTACCGTGCAGGCGCCCCCGCCGATGTTGTACCTTGAAGTTGTACTCTTGCAGACGTTCGAGCCACCTTGCCAACTGTCATTCCGGATTTTTAAATCTCAAGAGCCATGCAAGTGCAGCATGGTCGGTACGTAGTGAAAACTCTCTCCCATAGAGGTATTTATGGAAGTGCTCCAAAGCTCTGACAATTGCCAACAACTCTCTTCTTGTAACACAATAATTTCTCTCTGGTTTAGAAAGCGTCTTGCTGTAATACGCTATTACTCGTTCTTCACCGTTCTGCACTTGAGACAAAACTGCTCCTAGACCAGTATTGCTTGCGTCTGTGTCTACGATGTACTTCCCTTCGGAAGCTGGAAAAGCGAGAATTGGCTGCGAACATAATGCAATCTTCAACGTTCTAAATGCTTGTTCACACTCTCTCGACCATTGGAAGTTTCGTTTATTTTCCGTTAGCTCATGCAGTGGTTTAGCAATAGTAGCGAAGCCTTTCACAAAACGTCGGTAATATGAGCATAACCCCAGGAAACTCCGAACTTCGTGTTTATTCTTCGGAACTGGCCAGTCTCTTACGGTGTCTACTTTATTAGGATCCATGCTAACGCCCGCTGCCGAAACCAGATGGCCCAAATACTGTACTTCCTTCTGGAATAGAGAACACTGCCACAACATAGAGAACACAAGAAAGGTTTTCCAAATGATCTTCGAAAGTCTTCCCGATCACTATGACATCGTCTAAGTAAACAAGGCAAGTTTTCCACGTCAGGCCTCGGAGTATCAGGTCCATCAATCTCTCAAATGTTGCCGGTGCATTACAGAGTCCAAATGGCATGACGTTAAATTGGAATAAGCCACTTGGGGTCGAGAAAGCGGTCTTTTCCTTGTCTTCTTGATGAAGACCCACTTGCCAATATCCACTCTTCAGGTCCAATGTGGAAAACCACTGTGCTCCGGACAACGTGTCGAGTGTATCGTCAACGCGAGGTAATGGATAGCAGTCTTTCTTTGTAACATCATTTAACCTCCGGTAGTCTACGCAGAAACGCAATCCACCATCCTTCTTCGCTACCAGCACTACAGGGGAAGACCAAGCACTTGACGAAGGTTCAATTACTCCCTCTGTCAACATGTCCTGTACTAACCGAGACATCTCCTCTTGTTTAGATAATGGAGGCCTTCGAGGAGGTTGGCGTATCGGTGTTGTGTCCCCAGTATTGATGCGATGTTGCACAAGAGAGGTTCTTCCCAGTGACTGTCCCCGAACTGCAAAACAATCTTTGAATTCGTGTAAAAACTGTCCGAGTTCTTTTACCTCACCACTTGAGAGGTCGTTAGAAGATCTGTTCAATAATTCTTGCAGTTCCTCTGGTAATTTAGAAGTATCCGAAGAACAGGGTCTTCGTTGCGTTATTCCGGCTACCCAGGACACAGGAGTCAATTTGCCTAGGAGCGTATTGCTTTGTAAAGTGATAGCTTGATCCAAAATATTCGCCACTCTAATAGGTACATTTCCGGTTTCGTCAGGTTTTACTAAACTTCTGGCAATTAGTATGCCCGGTGTGCTGACTACCTGGGGTTCGAATATAGAGCACTGATTGCCCCTAGTATCTACCGCAGTTCTAACCATGATGATCTTTTCGGAGTTTGGCGGAACAGTTACGGCCACTTGGTTTATGACGTCCATCGATTTTTCTGCTGTCGTCATTGTTGATAGCATTACCTCTTCGCCTCCGATTCTCAAGACATTGTTTTTGAAGTCGACTATAAATCCGTATGCGTTCATAACGTCCACACCAAGAATTGCTTCATCCACAATGTCTGCAACAAGTACTTGATGATTAAACTCAAGTCTACCGAGGCGTAGGAGTATCTCCACTTTTCCATACACTTTTACAGGCCGTCCAGTAGCTGTTCGCAAGCTGCAAGAGCACCAGATTGGCTTGAGATCTTTCACCACGTCGGGGCGCACAATAGAAACTGTTGCGCCTGTGTCAACTGTAATCGAGGTTGGCCTTTCTTGAACAAATCCGGTAACTACCAAGCTCCCGGTGTTTTTCTGAAGCGTAGAAATTGCGTATTCTCTAGGGGCTTCGTTCCTCCAGTTAGTCAGCACACGCCCCGTTGCACCGACTATTGCTCGTTTCCCTGCTGCTGAATTCTAACCCGACAATCTCGTTGTAGATGTCCAGGTTTCCCACATCGATAACACTTCGGTCTTCCATCCTTTCTTATTTTATTCTGTGGCGCCGACCGTCGAGTCTCTGTTCCTTGTTCTTCCTCCTCATCGTCTGTGCCGTCGCAATCTTTTAGCTCGCGCACTTTATGACTTCTCCAACCAGACGCTGATTTGGCGGCCTCAAATTGCAAAGCATGTACCAGGGCGTCCGCACTGTTCTGGTGTCTTGCCATTCGTAACACTTGCTGTAGTTCGTTATCTCGGACACAGGCAGTAAATGTCTGCATCGCAAAACGCGTTCGAAAATCTTCTGGCGCTTCAGGATAGGCCAGTCTAATTAGTCTGTCGATACTTGCTTCAAACTCTTGAAGACTTTCCCCGGAATGTTGTCGCCTTGCTCTCAACTGGGTGCAGTACACATCTCGCAAATGTTTATCACCATACCGTAATTCCAGAGCTTTTATCAACTCGGCATAGGTGTTCTGGCTGTCAGGTGGCACTTTCTGTAGTAGTTCTGCCGCGGGTCCTTTTAATGCAAGAACAAGTGAAACAGCCTTGTCTTTTTCTGTCCAATTATTTGCGCATGCAGCAGCTTCAAATTGGCGGAGGTACGTTGCCCAGTGAGTGCTTCCGTCAAAGGTCGGAGCTTTGACATGAACTGTCCCTACTGCAGGCAAAGTGACTTTCTCTGTTAACTTATTTTCTGTCTTGATCACTGGTACAGTCTGTTCAGAAATTTGTTTTGGTTGAATCTTCATGCACTGTTCGACTTCCTTTTTAATTTGTTCTCTTATGTTTGCCATTGAGTTTTCTACTGCAGATATTTTATTTGAAACAGATTCTTCTATAACAGATATTTTTGTAGACATCGATTCTTCAACAGTCAAGACAGATTTTTCTACTTCAGCTATTTTTAATGTCATTGATTCTTGTACCTCCGATATTTTAGTAACTTGTTTATTAAGCTCACCTCGTAGGATACCCAATTCTGCGGTACTGTGTTCTTGCAACTGTTTCTGCATAACTTCAAAGAGAGCTTCCGTTTTATCTGCTTCTTGCTTACGTTTTTCATCCTGTCTTTCTTCTGTTTCTAGCATTAGTGCTTTCTGACGTTCCTCAGCTTCTTCTCTTTCCTGCCTGCGTTTTTCATCCTGTCGTTTTTCTGCTTCTTCTGCATCCTGTCGTCGTCGTTCTTCTGTCTGCAACAACAGCGCCTGGAAATTTTCCATCATCTGACTGGCATCCATTGTTTTTCGATTAATTACGAATTACACTCGTCTTGTACAAAGTATCCACTGTTTCCACTGTTAACCGTTCTATCCCAGTTTTGACACCACTGTTACGACGGTCTATACGATCGTCGTAGGTACAGTGGAAACAAAATAAGTACAAGACACCAATTAAGTCACTAATCACACCTTTAATTGTTATAGTAAAACAGTTCGTAATTAACAACACAGTGTCTACAACAAATCAAATGAAATTGTTCATACGCAATAAAATGTCCACTAATATTAAAACTCAACTGTATTACAATTATACCGTCCGAATATAAAACGCAACACTTCACTAATAACTACTTGAACGTACACCGTAATAACTCGAACCGCTCTGTAAATATATCGCACTAATACTCTCGAACCGCACAGTCAAAAATCTCGCATTGAACTGAAAAACTAAGGCCGCGACGCGATGTATTTATAGTTACGCTACACACACCAGAAGCTTCCAAACTGCGTCTCATCTCTCGCGAACTACGTAATTGCTGCGGCCTTGACACAGTCCGAGCGCCCGAGCGAAGGCTGGCAAAATCGAGAAATTTCTCGTAACATGCGTTTAGTAGCACGTACACCACACGCTTACGTCGAGATCTTTCTGGCACATTCGATAAACGCCTAGATTGTTCTACGCTGTCGTAGCAATACTGTGTGTAGCTAACCAATTATAATTACTTACTACCGATAAATGTAAACCAATAAATATAATTAAATATTGCGACGATTTAGGAGTCATGCATGCAATTCGGAGACCTTTAATCTTATTGTTTGTCATACCACGTTTTCGGCGTCGCCATGAAAGTATGAAGTATGTGTTTGGTTGGCAGTTCACTGGAAGATACAATAAACGTTAACGAGAAATTTTAACAAATGTAGCTAATTCATTACTTTATTTATTAGCTTTGTTTCTTGTATTTATTTTAGTGATTTGAATGTATAGTCGTGGAAACGTAACAATAATTAAATAATATAAAGGTTGTGTAATAATACAATATACAACTTTGCGTTTTATTTATACAACTAGCTGTTACCTGCCGCTTCGCACGCGTATATTTGACTTTTCATAAGTATTTTAACATAATTTTTATTGTCTGTATCTATTTGCCGTTCTGTCAGCTCGTATAACAATTTTGTACTCATTAGTCAAATCTTCTCCAAAGCTGTTTTCAACACTTGTACTATTTTAACTTGTACTAAATTAATATGTTGGTGTAACAGCCTTTGGAGATTAAAATGTACTCGTTTATAAAGCCTTTGGAGATATTTATAAAGAACCTGTTAAATAAAAAACGCTAAATTCTTTATTTTAAGTGCTACTGTGTTCGAAGCATTGTATAAAACATTAAACGTTATGTTTTCCTCAACTACGGTTTTTATTTATTTCAGCCGTAAAGTAAAAACCAAAAACCGTTGTCACCTAACCTCACAAATGAAAAAAACACGTATTTTCGCTTTGCATTAAGTAATAGGACAATATACAATTATTACACTTCTTCTTTTCCACATTTTAATATGTCGATACAATCGCATATTCTACAAAACATCTCAAATGTACTGCAGAAATGGATAAATGTAGGCCTACAGTTCCGATGCCGCTAAATAGCTTTTGTTTATTTACTTGTTACTATGGTAATTAACTCTGGTCTCCATGTGTTATTAACATCTTTAGTAGTAGTATTTAATATATTTTATTACTTATTCATTGCATCATGAGAAAAATGTATAAACATAAATTTTATAATCGTTTAAGACATTACAAGATATATAGATGTATCTGTATGCAACATTACAAAATATATCGATACAATCGCATATTAAAAACATTAAAAACTGCAGAAACGGATAAAGGTACAGTTCCGATGCCGCTAAATATTTGTTTACTTGTAGTATACGTAGATATGACATATTGACTTTTGCCATGAATTTCAATCCGTGTATACTGGAACGCTAAATCATTATGATACGACACACTCCATGTTACATGTTACTTAATATTATTATGTGTACGATATCTAATGTAATAACAGTGACGGCTAGAGGTGCGTGCTGTTGGCTTTGTGATGAAACTTTATGGCACGATAAACAACAGTATGGTGAGTAAGGAGCTGCAATTAGCATGTCAATGAACATTCGTGGAGATTCTACTACTTTCGGTATAATTGAACGTTGACTATGACAGCCTTTCAACTCTCGTTACTGTCACTGACTGGGAACTATCCTACACTTTGATAAAGCAAAGGACATGCTAGCAAGGGTATTGTTTCAGAGTAATAGAGTTATGAGTTGTACTTAGAAGTAATGTGACAATTAAATAATTGTTTTATTGTTATATTGGAGTGTTAGTGGTCTCAAATATTTCTACTAGTAATTTTATACAAACCACTATGTTGTCTTTGGTATTGACGAGCGCTTTCGGCAGTCAAGCCATCTTCAGGTCATTTACCAACCGTTGTGATAGCAGCGCTCGTCAATACCAAAGACAACATAGCGGTTTGTATAAAATTACTAGTAGAAATAAATAATTGTTGTTTCTAACTGCTATTAAACAAAATTATCGCCTTTAGTTTTTGTTATTGTTTATTGTACATTGCCCGTAAAGTCCATGATTATAAGATAAAATAGAACATAAAATACATAAATATTTACAGTTTTATAAGCATTCTTTTATTTTACCTTTCGTGTGTTAGGCAGGTTACCTGTTATAAGAGTGAGATTTCTTGCTCTTTGCTTCTGCAAGAGTCAGATTTGTACAGTTGTACGAAGGCTTACACGACCGGTGTCATTCGAATAAAACTAACTTCCGGGCAGTTTGGTCGTAGTCCAAAGTTTTCGATTAAACCAGACGTTTCAGCAGCACCACTGGCTGCCATCTTCACTGGAAGAAACAAGTCAACACTAACAGTACTGTGGTCGTAACGTACGACATCCACGTTATGTTGACTCGTTTCTTCCACTGAAGATGGCAGCCAGTGGTGCTGCTGAAACGTCTGGTTTAATTGAATACCTTGGACCAGGCCAAATAGCCCGGGAGTTAGTTTTAATTCGAATCAGATTTGTGCACTCCCATGTTTTAATGTGGCCTGTAAATTTTCATCCAAAATTAGGTTTTGAAGCAGTCTTTTGATTTTATTCTGTTTGACATTGTATGCTTATGCTTGTTTGACGCCGTCTCTTGGCGGAGTTTGGTAAACGTCATATCTACCTGGATCTTTGACAAAGCCGCTATGAACATGTATACCGATGTCCAAAGGATTCGTTCTAACACGGTTTCCAGCCATGATTTCTTGTTACCACTAACAATATGTTTCCTTTGATTTTCTCTGAATTATGATTTGTTAAACTTCATACGTTAGTTCTCACAATACGTACTTAAAGTTCTTCTATTCATTTTTGTATCTAAAACCTCAATATTCGACATTCATGCCGTGCACAATATTTTGAGAAACGCTTAATATATTCAAAATTCAAATCCTCGTTATATCTAATTTGTGTTTCTCAAGAATCACGCACCATAAGAACCGAAAAAACAAAACAACCCTTCGAATTTTATCAGTGTTATAGAATGAGATTTAACAGTAAACAGCGTTTTTCATGTCCAGCGGTTGATGTACGTTTGACTAATTGTTATGTATTAACTGTTCGTGTGGTTCATATTAACACCAAACACGATACTGCTTCCATAAAGTTTCTCAACGATTAGTTGTAACAATCGTTATTTTTAGTATCACTTACAATTGTATTATAAATATTGTAACATTACAGACTGTTCCATAATAATAAACTAGCTATGTAGCAAGAAGTGATAATAACAAATAGTAAATCAACAAACAGCATTCAATGGCAATACAAAATAAACTGACGAATAGACTGAGACATTGACAAAGAGTAGTTCCCCAATAGATTAGTTAAGTGAGCATAACAATAAGACAAAAATCAAACACCATAAATAAATGAAAGGTGAAGTAAATTATATATTTTTAAATGTATTAGAGTGAAGAACAGCACATTAGCTGAACAATTAAAAAGAAATAAATAGCATAAGGAATATAGTGAAGTATCATGTTGATAATAATAAACTATAGTTGAATTATGATAAATGAACAATTAAAATGCGATTACCAGTATAATCACAATGTTATATCAACCTAGAAAGAAAGGTATGCTAAGGCATAATAGATAATAATTAATTATGAAAGAAAAATTAATGAAAGAACAAATTGTACATGTTCTAATTGTAAATGATGTCAAATGTAATCAACAATGTAAAGAACTTAATGTATTTAAAAATGTTATAAGCCTGTTAATTTTGTAAAAAGATGTATTATAAGGTAAGGTGAACAAAACCTTATTATAAATTGTGAAGTATAAGGGAATGGCCTAAGATGAGTTGAAGTAACTTAATGAATGATAAATAATATAATAAAAGATCAGAATAATGACTAGGGCCAATATGCCAAGTAACAATTATATTGTGCAATAGCTAACACATGATACATAAGAAAATCAGAACAAATGGCAAAATCTCTATTATAAATACTGAAATAAAGACATAATAATTAATGTAACTCACAACTAACTATATAGAGTGCACACTGAAAGAAATATTGTAATTGTAAAAAGAAACATGAAATGATTAGACAAATACAAAATAACAAATGAGATTATGAAAATAAGAACAATAAAGAGATCATACTATACAGAGTATAGAAAAATATGAATAGCAATTATGTAAAAGATGTAATATCACCAGACAAGTTCAATTAAAATAATTATAGGAAGTAAGAGTAATTATGAATAATTAATAATAAAAGAACGAAGCCATTTAATGGTAATAAGGAATTGTGTTATAAGCATTATTAATGTTCAGCTGGATACAGCAAATTTATAGAATAATATGTTAATTTAAATATTATAATTGTGTTCAAAGTAGTAAAAAATGATTGTTTAAAAATATTAAAAAATACAGCAATAGAATCTGAAAATTGTAGCAGAAGACGTTTGAGATAAAGCAATTTTTAAGATAGGATATCAATAAGATGTAATTTATTAATTAAAAATGTATCCAAACTGGCCGCTATTCATCTCAAAATAACCAGCAAGGAACGAGCAATACGATGCTAGTAGTAGATCAAAATTTTTAATTAGAATAAATAAGAAACAGACATAAAAGAGATAAAATTTGTGAATTTTGGAAGGGTACAGGTAATACTATCAAAAACGCTAACCCACGCTTAGAGCAATTACGTAAAAGTTATTTTTAGAATGACTGCATCATGATGTCATTTTGGACCAATCAGAAAATTAGATGAGAAAATTAATTGTCAGCGCCAAG
Source organism: Magicicada septendecula (assembly GCA_034769895.1). Lineage (NCBI taxonomy): Eukaryota > Metazoa > Arthropoda > Insecta > Hemiptera > Cicadidae > Magicicada > Magicicada septendecula. The sequence goes on along the minus strand of CM068367.1, from coordinate 144,171,296 downwards.
CTGAGTTTGAGGCAACTATATAAGCAGCTCGTGCTAAGGAACGAGGACAGACATTTTTGAATTCCATCTCGGTAAATACAACAGAAGCTCCACATCCAAATTTTAATTCAAAGCATTATTAACCAACAGCAGAGAAGAAGTTACCTACATAGTAAAGTGAATTACGGCAATCAGTATTCTTTAACCAGTAGTGCGAAACCATAAGAACGAGGTAAGAAGTGTTACCTAACCCAAATAAATAACAACTAGAAGTATTAATCGTTCTTCGCGGAAAGTGAAGTGAACGATCAGTGTATTGAGATCGTATAGTGAATACATAATAATCCAGAAAGATTATTAATCAGGTAGTACAGTGCAAAATATAATTAGCAGTGTTCAATTATTATTATATCATTATTATAAGATATAATTCAGAGTAAATACACTTATGTACTAAACACTAAACACTAACACAATAAGTAGTAATCATTGTCAACACTTTTTTCAAAAGGAATTATTCAATTCCAATACAAGAATTAACGATTTAGGCTAACCGAAGTTAACCTCAAAAATCGTAAGGTCAGACGAACAATTTGTTAATAAGTCTGAATTATTAAAGGTGTCTAACCTACAAAACTAAATCTTTGTGAAGCATCGTAACTCAAGGCATATTAGTTTTATTCTGTAGCTCGAAAGGATTCACCCTTGAGATATAAGAAATTTGAAGATAAATAAATATTTAATTAGAGTCACCATTGCCAACCTTCTGGGTTATCAGAGAAATAAGCCAGGTTAATTGTAATCAATAAATCAATGTTTAGTTGTACGTATAGAAGTAAAAAAGCACTCAGTGAGTAATAAAACAAGACTATCTTAATTAACAAACGTTGTACGAACTTATTGAAGTGATTTTTGGTAATGTTTTCTTATTTAAGAGAGATGTAAATTCAAGCCACTCAAACATTTAAGTTGGCGGCATGGCCGTGTGGAGCGCCAACCATTCAAATTTATAACCAGTAACAAGAAAATAATTATTTAATTCAATTAATTTCATAGTACAGACAATTGAATAATTTTACGATATTAATTAAAATTATTTCGTTTATTCCTCTAATAAATTATTTTATGGAATAACAACCTAGATTCCATATGGCGCGCAAATAACTCAAAATTAAGCTCACTTACTTTTAAACAGTGCTAACCTACTGTTTTGACGAATCAGTTGTTTTATAACATACCAAGACAATTTGAACAACCAGTTCAGACAGACATAAACTACCAGTTCTACACCAAAGGTACGTGCAAGTTGTAATTACATTATAAACTAGTCAAAACAACATTATTACAGTACAACGACAATTTAGGTCAACGGAATTGCGACGGAACGTCAAGAGGATTCCAAGGTGAACCAGATTAATTAAAACACAATACAATAATTAAACAATTATATAAAAATAAATAAAACAAAGAACAAGATTAAATAATATTAAATAAATAATATTATTTAAGAACAAAGATTAAAAATAAATAAATTTAATCAAAGGGGTACGATCCCGTTAAGTTATAATATTTATTACTATATATTTTTACTTTGGAAGATAATAATGGCGTTGTCATCACTTTCGCTATTTGCTTTTTAAGATGTATTCCGTTGATAACTGAACACGCTGTAAAACCTGGAAGTACTTGATTAACCGAGTTTAATCGACAAAATAAACGTAGGGCACAATCTTGTCTAAAGTCTTTACAGAACAGATGAAATAAAAACAAATATATATTTGAACAAACATATACATGAACATGCAGATGTACTACGAAAAGGGCAGTCGTAACCATAAATATTCCTCGATGTCATCTGAATACTGGTAGCCGTAATATATTGCACGTAATATTTTGTCTGCTGTATAGGCGGTGCAAAGCTACAGACGGCCGAAGCCAACCATAAAACGTAAAGTCGTTATTGTCGCGCGGTTGTATGTATTTTTTTATTGTCTCAACTGTCGCGTGAGTCTACTTTTGTACACAAAGACGAAGTTTCCGCTGATAGTAAAGGGAGATTTTAAAGATGATAAACAACCCTTACCAATATAGTAACTACTTCCGCAATACTTGTGTGCAAACGTTTCATTTTGTTACGTAAGTAAATAATTTATCTGTGCATATGTCTTTACTTTGATGTTATGTGAAGATGGAACTGAGAAATATATAGTCGTAGTTCATAGTAATTTTGTTCACAATGAAATACATTTTTAATTAATTTCCTTGTAGATTTGTCCTTAAGTTGAAAATGTGAATTTTTCTTGTAAGTATTTATTCTTATAGCTGTTTAAAGTTGATTACATTTATTTACCTCCAATTCTCAAAATCTCAACTTCTTGTAACATAACTCAAATAATTGAAATATGCTTTGTGTACGAGTATCTGACCGTGTATCAAATGTTGTAGACAAACACTTTAAAAAAACTATACTGTAACTATATTAACTAAATTAGACTAACTACAGACGTTTAGTTCTTTTAACATGATGCCAGTGTATACAAGAAATAAGTGGTGACTTGTCGTACTTATTAAAGTGCATCGTTTACGATAAACTATAGCAAGATTTTGGGTCTTGCTATGATACACACATTACAAAAATAGGAGCATGTTACATAAGCAATGTTGCAAGATATTACTTTTTATCTATTTTACTAGTGTATTAAAAATTAATAATTATATTTCTATAATTAAATATAATTTAATCGGTTCTCAGGTCTCAATCCATAGTTGTTACACCAATATATTCCTTTCTTCCTCTTTTTCTGCAATTTTTTTACCCCTAGCTTATTAGAGCATTGACTCATAAAATACAGCCTGATTTTCTTCTTAATGCTTTTCGCCTTATTATAAATCTACAAAAACTGTTTTCATAACCGTTGTCAGTTTTTATTAATTTTATAATAACCATAACTTTTCGACTACTTTTTGACTTTCGTCTTCTTCACACAGTATGTGTAATACGTGTCAGAAAGTATGGCAGCTCATTAGATACAGTCAGGAAAGCAAGTAAAGGGACATGTGTGCATATAAATAAGTAATGAAGAAAATGACGGAGAGGTAAGCGAAGACAAACATAAGAGTTAATGGGAACGTGCGCACCGTTCATTTTGAGAGATTACTGTAAACACAGTAAACTGACACGGTGTCTGTGGGTCAGTAGGGTGTATAAGAGAGTTAACAGAGGCTAAATCTAGTACTACGGAAAACGGTTTTAATGGATTTGCGTTCCGCAGCACACAGTTTAAATTAAATTAAACGTTGAACTAAAAAAAATAATAATAAAATACCGTATAAGGCAAGAAGGTAACATCTAAATAAATTTGTCCAAAGAAACACAAAAAACTTATTTAAAGGGACGGACAAAAATTATTGGAATTACCATAAATATAGATTAATTAAGTTGTCTAAATTACAACTGCGGTGTAGTAGTAGTAACCAATAGATGGAGAAATAGAATTGTAGATTACAGAAATTGGACTAGATGAAAATGTAGGTTTAAGTACAAACTAAAATAAACAAATAGAATGAGAAACTAAGGAAGCGTAACTAACAATAACGTGGCACAAGAATGGTCAGGCGGTCAAAAGGGTACATATTTTTCAACAAATTAAATACTTCAAAAAGAATATACAACTGTAGAAATACAACGACAAATTAGATTGGCTTGGACAGCACTTGACAAACAATCCTTTACTTGCCTCCTTTTCAGGCAATTAGCATTATGTAGTCTTTGAACATTTTTTTAACATATTTTTACGTAACTTTTCACCGACTCCTTATCAAGGTTCAGAATATTGTTTTTATCAGCGTTATTACGAGAATTCAAAAATCACGTTCTAATAACTAGTAATACTAAACGTGTTGTCGATCGTTCACTCGAATCTCGTAACATAACACATGAAAAATCGTGTAATGTGTAATGAACTCTAAATTAAACATCAAGAGTTATACTTATGTTAACAAAGTTTGCTACTTATAATTATCAATATTTACATTTACAGGAACTTTCATAAATAAATATTATAATATCAGATAGTCCGAAGTACGTATCCAATCTATATTTGTCTGCCACAATATTTTGCAACACTACATAAACACGGGAGTCCAAACCTTTATAATATTTTTCAGAGTTTACTCACAAGTTCTCAACATACGTTCAGTGAAAAGACCGATTTTAAGTCAACCACAAACATACATTGACTTATAATTGAAAAATGCAATACAATGTAGACAATTAAAAATTATCGTAAAATGTATCTAAATACTGACTCAAAACAGATAAGATTTAACGTACAATATATTTTAAAAGCAACTGGTTTCAAAAATTGTATAATGTATTTAAACTTCACACAAAGAAATTTGCTGAAGGAACCCATAAATATTACTTATAAACTCTGTAACAGATTTCAACTCAAGAGACAATTTGTGCTTTACAACCAAGGGTTTTTATTGACGGCCTTTAAAATCAATATCAAATTAATACTGTAAACCACTTACTGACCAACATTCGCCTGTTAATTTGTGAGAAGAAGAAATATATTATAACAAAATAGAGACATTTCGCGTAATTGGGTTGACCTATTTCTCTACTAGTCTTATCAAACATTATATTGTATTGTGCTCTGTCATTACATGTTCTCTCTTTTCCGTTTACTTTTGCAGTATTCCCATCAAATAATTAACTGTCTTGTGTGGTTTTCTTAAATTAACGGCAAAGGAAAGAAGTATTGTTCCTTGCACATAAATTGGACACAAACATGTAGTAAGCACTAAAAGAAGTATTCTTTCTAGTGTTTTAGGCGTATAATAAACGAACTAATATTTTCTCGACTTAGCATTATTTACAAAACCGTCGAGTACTGAAGTAAGCACTGAAAAGAGATACATCTTTTCATAGAGATACATCCGTTAAAGGAAGTATTAAAGAGTAATTGCCTCATGCTCGCTCAGTGGAATTGAAGAGTTTGGATCTCGTCTAATTTTCTCATACAAAGTTGGCTTATTTCAGTACGATCCGCTAGTATACTCTTTCTTTTTGTCTTTTCTCGTGCAGTTTGTTTTGCGCTGTGCTGATTAAAACAAGTATACAAACCAATTAACAGAAGTATGTTGTCATAATGTTTAATCATACGAAACACGTCAAACATTAGACATATTTCTCGTCTTCAATGACTTGGACAACTAGTTTGTAGACCATATGTGTGTGTGTGTGTGTGTGTGTGCGTGCGCGCGCGCGCGCGTACACAAAGAGACTACAATGTAGATGCTCCCTCCCACCCCCGCACACGCGCGCGCTTCATAGAGTTAGATTTTAAATTTATCATGTTTGTTTCGTGCTTCAAATAATTTTAAAGGCGTAAGTATGCAATTTGTGTACACCAGTGCGAGTAAAGTTTTTTTTTTGTTATACCCTCATTAACATTTTATGAGGTGCAAAAATGTACCCGCAACCAACAATATCGAACATGAAATAAAATATATATGTGTCTGTTTGGATTTATTAATACATGACTAAAGAAATCCGTTCTAAAAATGTAAACTAAAATATTTCCATTTTCAAATTATACTTAACTTTAGCTTACTAAAAACGCGCAAAATTATATACAATTAAAATGTGTAAATGCAATATAAAACGTAAAATAAGATTACGTACTTCTCTAGCGAAATAAATATAGTAATTACATTCAGTAATTTACATATTCAGGCATACATTTATTCAGCACATTTACGTAGATTTAGTATCACCATATATTTAAATATTCAGCACAGAATGTTTACATGTTATAGAGGAGGTACTGATTAGTAGGATATGAACACTACGGACTACGTGTTTAGCGGACTAAAGTTGTTAAGTTTAGTTGACCATAAAACGTAAAAATTGACTACTAAGGAATCTGTGTCACTCTACTGCTGCTGTAGGAGCAATGACAAATTCTTTAATTCATTCTGTAGTCATTGTATATTCTTTATTGGTAATCAATGTTCATACGTAATTATCTGCGAGACATCTACTAAATATTGTACTTGTATTTTACTATAGTTTACTCTATATAATAGTTTACTACATATATATAATGATAAAAATAAAATATTATACTTTAATATTTTCCTCTGCCTTTATTTACATCCAATTTTGCCGTCAGGCATCGGTGCATAAAGGGCAAAATACTTCCTAAACGATCTTCATTCCAATCTATCTTCCCTTTCACTTCCTCTCCTTCAGTTCTTGCTAGCTTCTATGATGACCTTCGAGTTCACTTTGTCCATCGCCATTACAATTACATTGTAATTCTCATCTCTCTACTATCATCGCCACTGATTCCTACCTAAAGAGATTTACGATGATCAGACTCTTAATTTGGTCTCTCTTAGTTTTGTCAGCTGCCCGTAACAAAACTCTCATTATATTGGGTTGCAATTTGCTTTTATCTTCTGTGTTATGGAGACGTTTTCTGTTGTCTGTAGTAACGGCGCAAAAGAACACTCTTGACCCATAAATTAACTTCCTCAGTTCACGACAGTCTACTGATTTTCTTTTTATTTATAGTTGTGGAAATTTTGTAATAAGTATAGTTTGCTTAATTTTTAAATACGATAGTTAACTTCCTCGTAAGTCTGACGTAATTGTTATCGTCATATATTCAAACTTCTTCAGCTGTCTTCCTTCAACTGTTCAATTGTCTTCCTTTCAAAACTCAACTGTTCAAAATTCAACTGTCTTCCTTTCCAGTTAATATTCTAGGTGGCTTCATTACCTTCTTTGGTTGTGATCATCAGATTGCTTCCGTCTATGTTGATCTTCATATTCGTGTCCCTAAGAGCACTTGGTCAGTCAGTTATAGCTTGGTTGATGTAGTTGGTCAGTATTTTGCAACTCTTCAATACTTTTTTGCAAGTAGAGTAAATGAATTGGCATTAAAAAGGAACTGAATACACAACAGTCTCATCCTAAAGATTTTACTTTCATTGAAGTTGTAAGGACCATGAATTTTATAAAGAGTAATGGATTGAGACAGTTGTGTTTCATTATGGGGAATTATGCTGATTTTTCTCTTCCCAAACGAACTATCCTTCTTACTGATCTATAGATATATTCTACATTAGGTTTTGAGATGTTCCATTCGCGTGCAGAGCTGTGCGATATTGGTGTCGTCAGACCGTACTGAATGCGAACTATAGGCCCAGGAAGGTAATGGAGATTCATATTACGTTATATGGTACAAAATTATACTGTATTAAACGTGTTATTTGTTGTATGTTGATCACCAGATATACTACATATGTACTACTAGTAGTCAGTGTTCATAGCACACGCTCCTCATAAACGATCCTGTAATAGAAGAGGTGGTCGTTAACTGCACAGTTATTCAGTACTTGCGTTTTTAATCTGAGCACATGACTATTTTCGCTAGAATTGGCGAATGTCTTTATTCAGTGCATAACCTTGGGGAGTAAAAATTAATAAGTCCGTCAGTGAATGTTAAGTAGATGTTCCAGGCATTGTGGAATAGTTACATAACCGTGAAACATGATATTCTCTCAGACATTAATTACCTGACTTGCATTATCCAGACATCCGTTTCTTGTTAATTTCTAAGAATGTCACACGTACACATGCACACACGCACTCACATACAGAATTCCCTAATGTTAGTGAGTCATTTACATAACGATTATGCAGTAAAGAGGATACGTTTGCTACAATGTCAGTATAAATGAAGTTCCAGTTACGTACTTGTACTATTTTTTTACTGAAAACGTCAAGAATAAATTGTTACAGAAATCTGAAAAATGTTTTTTTTTCTAGGCAAAGTAATTGTTAGGATACTCTGATATAACATCTTCTCTTGTGTTATAACTTAGGGAACCTGCAATAATTGGATCTGCCAATTATACAGGCTGCCTTAGTTGTGACGAGCTGAAAATAATCACAACAAATAAAACAATTCTTATAGCAGGATATTAGGAAGGGGAGACTGTTGATTTATGCACTCAGTTTACTCGGTACTCAGATGACATCTCTTTATTACATTTGGTGATTAAGTTCTCTATTGAAAGTTCTCAAACAATATAGTTTACTATATTGTTATATATAGATATTACTCCTTTACAAAGGGGCCCTAAAAATATGATGTACATCTATTTTATTTATTCCACGGATCCGGGATTGAATATATTAAATGAATAATGGTCACCTTGCCATATACAATATTGAAAATTTAACAATTTGAAGAATGGTTTTTATTAAGCTTTTAAAACAACAAAACTTTTAGTTTAAACTTTTACTCTTTTGCTATAACCAGTGTTATTAGATTTCAGACTACAGGTTACATATAATGTCTGTCTTTTAAAGTCTTTAATGTTATTACATTTAAAACAGAAGTTTTAAAGTCTTTAATATGATACGTTAAATTGTCTTTTGTGGATTATAATTTTTGTAACTCTTAACCATGGAAGACAAGCCTCCATGTCACCTGTGTGTTTCCTGAAGTTGCTGCAGAATAGGTTCTTCGGTCCTCCGGTGTTTCCTGAAGGTCTGTCGTTACCTTACCATCCTGTGACGGTGAAGTTCCTGAAGTATGTCAAATCATTCCGAGGGCGGTACACTCATCTCAGGCGACTGTAGTAATTCTTAGTAATTCTTGTAGTTAGAATAAATAAATAGAAAGTTTGTTTCACTGTTATACACTTCACATGATTATAGATTAGTTGAATATCACCTTCTTGTTTGTAGTACTGTACAAATTACATAGTTTGTTATTTGATAATAGAGAGAGATGTCATCACCGCACAAATTTACTTATTTAAATAGTCATTGAATCAAGCCTTTCACATTTTTATATATACGTAGCGAAACAACGCTTTACGCTGCTTACGGCGTGAGCGCTCCATTGCAAGTGGCAGAAATAGTTAAGGGGAAGAGTAGTAATCTCAAGACAAATACTAGGCAACATAAAAGTAGTTCCGTGTTTCTAATTTAATTAAAGGACTAAAGTTTGATTAAATTATTAACTAGTGATATTCTTAGTTACAGAGGTTATCAAAGTACGTAACAGTGGTCTTATTTAATTATTTAAATAATAACAAATTTACAATAATACTTAGTTTATTTAGGGGTCAGAAAACAAGTTGATTCTGGTTAGCGCCTGTTTCTGCAGGATTAATTAACAAGCTTTACCGTTTCTGTACAATTGCATTCCCTTTTATTTTATTATTAGACTTTATATTAAATATTATTATTATTTACTGATTGCAATAAGATTTAGTTTAAAATGTGAGATTTTATTAAAAATTTAAAATTTCTCAGCCTATACATTATCAACTTAATTAATTAACTTATTTTTATTAATAAAATCGTCACACTGAATGTAACAAATGGGAATATACGTAATTAGTATACGTTTCCTATAAAGAACGAAAAAATTAATATTGTAATAAAATCATTAATTATTATAAAATTTCGGATATTTTAATTTTACTACAAAATCCACTGGTGCTGGTTAATTTTGAACTAAAATATGAGGCAAAAGTTCCTTGTGGCTTTCTCTTTTCGACAAACATTTGATGGCCTTCCTGCATAGTTGCGACACAATACAAATCTCCGTCTTAACCTTATTGTGGTTTGTTTACACGAAGAAGAGATTCCTATGTTCCTAAATCAAAAAAATCCCATAATAGCAAATTAACAACCTTTGATTGTAAGTTCTGGCCGCCGTTGAGAAAGATCTTGGCGCTTTTAATGTTCTGTTAGCTTGCGTTTTTGGCGTCAATTGAATCTTGGATGCGCTGAGACGCAGCGGTTTTTTGAGAAATCTATGGATGCTTAGACCTATTTTCAGAAAGGTCAATATTGGTGAACAAAAGCGAATTGATTTCCGGCTTCACATGAAAATTTTTATCATAACAACGATGTTTACAAAAGGCCGACTCGTAGGAGGACATCAAGGAGATTCAATATGCATAATGAAATCTGTTACTAATAAGTCTCTTAAGTGTTGACTAATTAGTAGCATTTTGTCGACCACGAGTTTCACTCAGTTTCCGAACTGTCTTCGCATAAACGTGTCTATACTAGTAATGCGTTTTCACCATAACAATACGTTGTTATGTCGTCCAAACCTAAAAAAGGCACAAATGAAGAAAGCGGAATTTCAGTGTCGCCAAACTAACAGAGCGGCAAATGCGTTTTTTAATAAAACTCTCTATATGTTGCATAGGACATACTGAGTTGTTTAAACACTGAAAAAATAAACATTTAATATTTAATAAAAAGTAAATATTATAATACTAACATAAATTGTTAAGTTCCATTAAAAATTGACATAAAATTGACATACTGTAGTGTAAAAATAAACAATTTAATTAACTAAGTTAAATTGTGTGTTAATAATTTAATATCTATACATAGTATAAAGTAAAGTCGGTCCGTTTTCTCTCTATGTTTGAAATCGCTAATCTCAGGAAGTACTGAACGGATTTTATTCAAGTTTTCGCCAATAGATAGAGTGTCTATCGAGGAACATTTATGTGTATAATTAATACATATATGTTGTACATTAGCTTAGCTATCACGGTTTATGTCAAGTAAGTGGTATAGTTTACAATTTGAACGCTGCCTACCGCAGGCGCTACTGAAGAGTGAAAGTCACGGTTTATCGTATAGTTTAGAATTTGACCGCTGGCGCTACTGTGTTTTGATTTGTTACGTTGCATCATATGAGTTTTGTATCTTGCAGTGAGTGGTCGCGCTGAGCACAGTTTGTCGTATAGTTTAGAATTTGACCGCTGGCGCTACCGTGTTTTTGCTTTGTTACGTCGCATCATATGAGTTTTGTATCTTGCAGTGAGTGGTCGCGCTGAGCAATAATATAGATTGTGACATAGTATAAAGTAAAGTCGGTCCGTTTTCTCTCTCTGTTTGAAATCGCTAATCTCTTGACGCGACGATAATCTTCAAAGAATATCGGAAATACATAGGTCTTATGACAGCTTGCAATACCCGCTAATGTTATGTCGTGGTGAAGATGGGTATTCCATTGATATCCCTCAAATTGATACGAATACTGGAGCTAAGAAAAGAAAAACTGTTTCATGTATGAGTTACTACTGCTATCGCATCATGGAAAGACAACACAATTTTAACGTATTACTCAGATACGGCATGTTACTTAACCAATATTTAGTTGACCAGTACGCGAAAATAGAGTAGGAACGGTTAGCGTTCATACGGAATAATCAAACAGAATTACGCACAGAAAATTATGTTCATCTACAAGATGCTTTGCACTCAAATGAACATAGTACTGAAATCGGTCAATTGGTAATATTGCCATCATCCTTTACTGGTGGACCGCGATATCTTCATGAGAAGACACAGGATGCAATGACCTATGTTAAAAATTATGGAAAACCAGATCTTTTTATTACGTTCACGTGCAATCAAAACTGGGAAGAAATTAAAACTAACCTCCATCCAAACGTAACACCCCAAGAGAGGTATGACATAGTGAATAGGGTATCCCACTTAAAAATACATAAATTATTAGCTCTCATTAATAAAGCTCATATATTTGGTGAACCACGCGCCTTTATGTACACGGTCGAATGGCAGAAGCGTGGGTTACCACACATTCATTTGCTACTATGGCTTACAACTAAAATCAGACCAGACGAAATCGACAGCGTGATTTCAGCACAGATACCAAGAAGAGAAGACGATCCAGTTTTGTTCAACACAGTATTAAGACACATGATTCATGGACCATGTGGGGCTTTAAACTCAAATTCTTTGATTTTTTAAATTCTTTGACTCCTCCTGGAACTCCTCCCCACAAACTCATTTTAAAGGTAGGTTCCCCTATAATATTACTCCGCAACCTAAACACACCAAAATTGTGCAATGGCACAAGATTGCTAATAAAATCGTTAAAAAATTTTCTACTTGAGTGCACGATCCTCAGTGGGTGTGGAACCGGTGAAACTGTTTTGGTCCCTCGAATACCAATGATACCCACCGACCTACCATTTCAGTTTAAAAGACTCCAATTTCCAGTAAAAGTATGTTTCAGTATGACCATTAAACACAGGGCCAAACTCTAAACGTTACAGGCCTAGACCTGAGAGTAGAATGTTTTTCTCATGGTCAACTCTACGTGGCCCTGTTGCGTGTTACTTCCAAAGAAAATTTGTTTGTTTTGGCCCCAGATGGCGAGTCACGTAACGTAGTATATACGGAGATATTTAATATGTAAGGCCACGAATGTATAGAAAACACAAAAATAATTATGTATATGTAAATACATAATTTTAAATAAATACAATAATTGATATCAAACTTTAAATTGTGTTCACTTAATCTATATACCCAAATCTAGCAATAGCGAAGCATTGCCGGGTTAGCTAGTAATTTATAAAAAAATTGTCTTCACAGTTTTTCCGAAACTGTTGATTTATTAAATAAGTTTTAAATCCAACCACTTAACAAATATAAACTACTTAGTTTGTCTTAGCGTGAAACTAATTACTTTGCAGTTCGTACCTAGTTTATAACTCAGCAGACATAGAGTTTTAGATCAGATAAATGTTTAGCAGTTGTATCGCTGTATATCCAAGAGTCATTAATCATTGCCCTCCGTAAGGGGTGCGGTATCAGCAATGTCCCATGTTGTTGGACACAAAAACCTCAAACTTTAACGATGTCTCAAGTGTCGTCTTCCACACTTTGCTCTTAACATTTTTTTTTTGAACGAAGTTGTATTCCTATTATAGTTTGAGACTAAAATCACAATACCATATAAAAAATGAATTGAATGAAAGAAATTCTCAACTTGTCACCGTTAATGTATTCCGTTATTTCCTACATTAAGACTTACATAGAATAGAGTTAATTTGATACAGCAGTAACAAAATGCATTCTTCTTTCCAATGGTATAGTATTTTATCATACACATATGTACCAGGTAATAGATATGCCACTTCCAGTATAATCAAATGACTGGATAATTCTCATATCCCAGGCAACGGTAATGTTTGATGAATGTTAATATATAATATAATATAAATTATATGTTTAGCTGTTAACATGAAATAAATTATATAATATGGTAGCTGTTTTCTATGTTCTACTGAAAATATTTAAATCAGGAGAAAATTCAATACAAACGATTTAAAAAGTAATTGCCTCATGCTTACTCACTGGAATTTTGGATCTCGTCTAATTTTCTCATACAAAGCTGACTTATTTCAGTACGATCCATTAGTATACTCTTTTCTTTATGTGTATTTTGTCGTGCAGATCGTTTTTCGTTCTGCTGATTAAAACAAGCATACAAACCAACTAACAGAAGCATGTTGTCATATAATGTTTAATAATAGATAAAAACAACAGCTGACTTGGACAGCTATTTTAAAGACCATATACTTACATAAAAATACAACTTCAGACTATTAATTTAGTATTATCTTGGCAATGTCTTTGATCAATAATTTCAATCAGACGATAACACGCATGCTTAACAGTCTCTTCGTAAAATTAGTATCTGAAAAATAAAATATTATATCCTGTTTATATCGACGTTTTCGTTATTTAAGTAGTATATAGTATCAAGTAATTTTACGTGTTTGCACCCACGCTAACTCAATACAGCATTTTTTAATATTATCAAAGTTATATTTGGTAACTACAATAAACTACTATAAACACAAGAATACCCTACTTTTTTTAAGGATTACCGTTTCAAAATTTAATACTGTAATTCAATGTTAACTTTATTAGTAAATCAAATCTAAGTGTCATTATATAAAAATTCAAGTAAGAGTTTATAAGTTCTTTCTACTAATAAAGTGACTTCTTGGTTATTTTCATAATGTTCGTTATTCTGTATATATCATTTTTTTAATTCAGTAACCCATGTGGTTGTGTCTATGCTGTATACTTTATCCAACAGAAATAGCATTTTCATAACCAAATACAGTATAATTTTTCTTTATTATGCTAATAAACATTAGCTAACATGTGTCTTAAGCTAACATTGTCTTTTTTGCCTGTACAAGTAAATGGTAACACCAACTTTGTCGTGTTTACATGCTAAACTGATACTTGTCATGTTCCTGACGAGGCCTTTTAGTGTTTCCACCATTTTCAAGTCCTACACCACGACCATGACTTGAAAATGGTGGAAACACTGAAAAGTCTCGTCTGAAACATGACAAGTAGCAGTTTAGCAAGTAAACACGACAAAGTTGGAATTACAGAGACTACTGATTCAAATAATAAGATGAATAAATAGTAACAAGATAGTAGTCTTTAAAATGTCGTTCTTGTTAATCTTAAATATAATTAAAATGTACATTTTGTAACATGCGGAAATAAGAAAACATTTTCAAATAACTATAATTATTTAAGAGGTCATAATAATAATATATTATATAAATAACATAAGGTGTAGGCCTTTATAACAAGTTTAAAGGGCAGAAGCTTAGACACAACTGCTAAATATTATTTACTTAAGAAACTTGATAATATAATTATTGTGATTCTCAGGTAAATTCTGAGATCTTGTTTATTGATACCAACGTTCTTGGTACAAATAAAGACTCACGTATGTTGGTAAAATCTGTTGATTACATGGGTGTGTTTACACGGATTTACTAACAAAACTACGTGATTTACAATTTTACTATATTCACTACATACACTTTTCCAAGTCGAAAGGTTTTCTTTGGCTCTAATTTGATTGTAACAATTGTACTTGAAGAGACTGGAAAAGGAAATATTTTCTGCGTGTTTTTGTACTTCTAAAGAACATTAGTCACTAATCTTTAGTAACAAATTATCCACGTAATCATAATGTAAATGCCTTTGTCGTCTATTGCAGTAAAGCTAAAATTGAACAGATATAAATTCTTAACATTACGTTTTTTCTTAATGTAACGTGTTTTTTAAAATACTGTAACAATAAAATATGATAACAAAAATTTGTGACATTTTCTTTCGACTCCTTATTTTTTTCTTTAGTTTACAAATGAGAGACTGATCACTATTGCACACCACTACAGTATATAAAAATTATCCCGATTAGCGCTTTCAAGCTTTACAGCTCATCGTCAGATCGGAAGCGCTAATCGAGATAATTTTTATATAGTGGTGTGCAACAGTGATCATTCTGCTTGTGATTTCAACCACTAACGCAACTTTCATCACTAAATGAGAGAATGTCGCTCACTGCCGGAAGTCATTTTTAGACAAGTATTTTGGTTATAAATTTTCGTAATGCTTTTCACTCAGAGGACTGGTGACTTGTCACAACAACTACAATTGCCGGCCGCTTTCAAAACACCTCTATTTATATGCCTCCGTGGTTGCGATACGGTTCTACGACCATTGCTGTGATGCATCGCGACGATATCTTGTACACTTTGCTGTCAGACCCCAAGACTTACGTAGACTTCATGCAAGTTGCATATCTCCATAGACGTCAGAATATTACAGTTATTAGAATATAGTTGACTTAGGCTATCTCCAGGCTATTAGGCTATTTGGTCTACTCCTGCCGCTACGAACAGACGTTCCGGCCCCTTCTGTAGTTAACCGTAGTACTGTGGGAAAGACTGTGGCAGTTACCGAATCGTTCTCACACTAAATATTGACCCCAGAGGAGAGATCGAAACGACTGCTCGTAACGGCATGAGTGGACCACGTCCTTATAACCCTGAGATAAGTCAATTATATTTTAACACATAATATAATTATTTGTTATGCCGGTCGTGAAAGCCTTAAGTATAGATTATAGATATTAATTTAACTATCGAAACCAAGTAATTAATATTTAAATACTTATTAACAGTACCCGACAAGAATTATCTAATAATAGAACCATAGAATCGTATGGAGTTTGAATGAAAAATGACAGTAGCATAAGGCACTTCTAGAAAAAGTAGGCTACTACAACTTTTCATTCTAGCCAAAGTAAATCTGTGCTAATACCTAAGGTTATTTATATTTTCTCACTGGAAGGTATTATTAAATCGTATGTATTATACGTTATTTTAGATATTGCGTTTGAATTTCTCTACATATTATGCAATTGATTGAGTGTTTACAATTTCTGTCACAAGTATATAATATGTGTGTATGTGTGTGTAGAACTTAACGTGTACCATAAACTATTAACCACAGATATAGATAAAAAGGGTTAATTACACATTTTGTTGATTTTACAAGACTGGTTAATAAAAAGAATTCAACCACTTGAATACATGGACGGCTGCAAATAAATTTTCAGGGACGTTTGAGAGAAACCACTTTTCACGAATAAGAAAAAAATATTTAACATGCTTTAAACAAAAAAACTTTAAACTGTGTTAAACAAAAAAAAAACTACTACATTAAAAAAATATAGTCGGAAATACAGGAAGTTCGAGACCTGCGAAATACTGTACCGTACAAACCATTAGCGGAAACGGTTAAAGTTAAAGTCAGCTGTGCGTGAAGAAACGTTAAATATATTTCCGATAAAACATTGGCTGCACTCGTGGGTGGAACTCGTGTTAGCTCAGCCGCAAAATTGAAACGCTTTTTCACGAATCACTTCTCGAATTATTGAGTTTTGACATTTCTTTTTGCGTCAAATCCATTTTTTCTATTCTGTTGTTTTCTTTTCAGGTAAAATTCAATTTTAGTTTTCTACAACAGCGGTACACTTTAACTCAAGGCTATAAGTCAAGTACAGACTGCTATGAAAGTAACTGCACTCACATAACACACTATCTAGCCAGTGTATAAACAATATACAGTAAACAAATTGTGACAGATCATGTGTTTTACATTTGCAACACGCTAACATGTGGTTCGTAAAATCCACATGTATTTGCTATATGTATCCTTAAAATTAACACTTAAAATTAAATCTGTCGTTTTTATATTTTTCCTTTTTCCTTTTCATTTTTTGTATATTTTACTTCATTTTTATTTTGTTTGTTATGTCTTTCATTTTGGCGTTCAATATATTTTCTTTACTTTGCTATCTTTATAAAATGTATCAGTTTTTTGTAATATCGTTTATTTTTACTACGATTTATTTTACCTTGTCTTGCTGGTGATATCGCTTGTGTAGTTTATGATTTTCGTGACAAGTTTGCTACGTTTTAGTCAATAAACTGTCACGGATGGTCTTCGGAAGACGGAGATAGAAACTCGCCTAAAATTTTATAAGGAAGCGCAGTCCTGCAGGTGTTGCTGTACGGTAATACAACTTGGTTCGGCAGGAAAACCCTTAGTGGCAACTGAAATGAGGTGGAATATAGGCAACAGAAATAAGAATCTTGGGATATGTGAAATGCTGTACGCGAAGAGATAGCCTCTACAATCAAGACATATGCAAATAGTCGAACATTTTTTAAGATATTTAAGATTGCACTGCGGAAAACCAAGGGAGATGGATTGCTCGCCGGTGCCAGAGTGTCCAAAGAAGTTTGAGAATACATGACTATTGGACAAATAAGTATTGGAAGCCTCACAAAACTTTTAAGTCTGAAACAGGCGTTTTGGCCTATTCTCCAATGTGGGAGAAAATAAGAAGATGATGATGATGTTGATGAAGAAGACGACGACGACAACGAAGAAGAAGCAGAAGAAGAAGAAAAAATAAAATTGCCGGTAACTAATATCAAAAAGAGGTCTCACCGCTTCGGAAGCCTAAATGAGAAGTCTATGGAAGTCTACGTATCAAGTATCTACTTATGAAGAGTAAGTTAGGTGAACGCACTGTGAGAGTGAGAATAAGGGATAAAAGGGATAAACGTTAAACACAGTAGCAGCGTTGCTTATTAACTATGTTTAAATATGTTCAGCTTCCCAGGCAGAAAATGAACCAATTCATATTCGTACGTCTAACTTTATCACAACCTTCCACAAGTATATTTGTAGAAGGTTATAGCGATTTCTATTCTTAGTCCATACAAATGTTTATTCTCACATGATAAGAATACCAGATCATAATATTACTCTATATTAAGACTTTGAAAGAAGACAAAAATACCTTGACATTGAGACCTCTTCCAAGTAACATCCAACATCCTGTAACACTAACACTTAATTTAAATGTAGTCAAAACATTTAAGTACGTCACAGCGTTTCTGGAGTCATCCTATATAAGGTATACACAAATTAATGTTGTGTCGGAATTGCAAAGCTTTTTTACAATATTTCTGTCCTAAGATTAATGTGGGGTGAGATTAATTTAAGAGAAAAAAAAGTATTGAAGAAGTATTGACAAAACATTCTACATTATTTATTTTACCCTGTAATTTATTTCAAATCTGAATTACGTATACCACTTTGCATACTTTAACATTTGTAAATTCAGGGTGTAATTTCAAAAATGTTGTAGTTTTTGACGTATTGATTAAACTTTTCTTAGAAAAAGTCATTTTTAGTTCCATTATGGCACCAACGTAATGTAACAAACGAAAGAAAACAAGTTCGACGTTGTAGGTGTTAAGTGAAAACTAGTTACGTAGCGTACCAACAACAAAAGCTTTTCTCTTTTTATTGTTCGGCATTGTTAGTTTACTTTCTCTGTTGAGCTGTCGTATCTGTATCTGACAACAGACAAACACAAGTTTACTCTCAAACGATTCACTCAATGTGTGTCTGAGTTGGGTTCAGACAACTGTCCAGAAATTGAATGTTTATTTACCTTTCACATTTGATTTGTTACAGGACAACCCCAAATTTTAATAATTAAATTTGTAACGTTATTTACGCAACACCGTGTACTTCGTAATTAACAACGTTTTTTGTTAACGTTAAGTTACTAAACTTTTCTTTCTTCGATTCACGGAAAAAGTATTTTTATTCACATTGTAAGGCATAATCCATTATTGGAACAACAGTTTAATTACTCCATGCTAATAGCAACTGTAAATTAAAGTAAATACTTTACAAATTATATAATTAAATAAACTAAATGAATTTACATAACGTTCCTACGCATTCAATTCTAGAAGCGGTTTTCTCTCATTTGTCCCTTTCAATCTCTATTTTGCCACAGGTCGTCCTTACGTTTAGCCATGTAGTTTTCGTTTGCACCTCTGGATCTACATTAGGCCCGTAGATTTTTAAACTACTAAAGTTATTGGATAAATAAGGAATTTGGACAATATTGGACAATAGGCTTCTCGCGGTCTCTCTCTATGAAGGCTAACAAACCTATTTTTTTCAAAAATAATAAATTATCAGCATTTGTATATAGCCACATGGTCGTAAGGTTTAACTCTAATTAGGGCACTGTTTTAGTATATTCTTATTAAGTCCTATTGCTGTAATTTTTAAAATTTTCCAGTCATAAGGTGATTTGCGTCTCCTTGTCTCTCAAGTTCTGTACCAACTATTTTGTCAGAGACAATGCTTATTCTTCGTATCTTATTGAAGCAGGATGACTATGGAGTTAGCAGAAATGTACAATTGACCGGCCTTAAAACACCGGTAAACCAAAAGAAATCAAACGTTAGAGACTGTTCGCAACAAAAATCTACACAAACTCAGCTCTTATAGTTTACAATTACTAATTATTGAGTACATCCTACATTGACATTTTCTAGGTTCCCTTTGTTGATCCATACAATTAGTGGTATGCATTACGCTAATTTTGAATACATGGTTAAGATCATCCAGTTCGCACACGCTGTTCTAATTCCGCGTACCTCTTATTGCCCGGAGCACCTCTTTTTACCCGGTTCTTGTTGTTTAAATAGTTACTGCCTTATCCAGTCACATAATTTCATTCTTAAAAGTAAATTACAGTGTGACCTAACAACTTATAGCTTACACATTTTTTTATACAAATGGAAAGTGATCACAATACAACAATAAAGCATAACGCTTTACAATCCTGCTGGTCAAAGAAACAAACGCTGTAAATGTTACGTATAAATAGGGCGTATTTCGTACGTGGAAGGAAATCAATCGTCGTAACTTTTAATTAAGTACTATATTTTACAGTATGTAATTGTTTGGCTATAAAATAGATATTATTTAAATTTCAGTTAACCGCGACTAAAACTGAAACAACATTAACTATTTATTGTAATAAAATTAGGTTGTAAATACATTATTAAAATTTAATCGTGTTTTATAAAAATAAATTATACTAATCTCAAAACATGCAGAGATATGCCTTACCCGAAATCGTTAAATAGGCCCATCACTGGTACAAATAAACGATAGGCCTAAACAGTCTCATAAAAAAGTACTGCTGCTGAACTGATACTTTAAAAGTTTTATGTGAAGTAAGCTTTCCTGTCGTGAAAGACGACAAATAATGTGTCGGGAGTGAATTCATTGTTTTACGGATTCGAACGTTGTCTTATACTTAGAGGGAGCAATATACTGCAGGAATAAAACGTACACTACATTTGTCTTCTTCAACAGTAACATATCTTCGGTTTCCCCGGTATCGTATGTCTCTGCATGCAAAATCACTTAACCACACAAACACACACACACAACACAGCGTGTAATACGTGTTCACATATTGACACTTTCACAAATGTTTCTACTGTGCAAGGCTACGTGACATACATTCTCAAGATCTTTCTTCACGTCTGCACACACACACACACACACACACACACACACACACACACACACACACACACACACACACACACACACACACACACACACACACACACACACACACACACACACACATTTATTCAGTTTTGTATTTCTTGTATTTAGCCCCTTATTGTCAAACATCTTCTCCCTCATTTCACCTTCAGTAATTCTGTTGTTTTAGCTCATGGATATAACAAACAGTTTAAGTTCTTTGCCTGGGGTTTACAAAAACCCATTAAGATTCGCAAACTTAATCTAATTCAGAATAATCAACGACAATCGACAATATGTGTTTGTGTGCCCACGCTGAATATACGTGATTTGTATTTGTATGACCAAACTGCTTTTAGGTTTTGCTTTAGATAGAGAATAAGTCTGCCCCGGCTGACATCCATACGCGCGCACATTGATCACGTTGATCGTTTTCTACGGATTACCCAACGCTTTAGTTATTCGCTGGCTACTCGGAAAGGTGTTTGTTTTACTAAGTTTCGACAAAAGCCCATGTGCCATCGTCTGACTGATTTCTGCTCAATGATTTTGATGGTCTGAAATTCTGTTTAATTGGTCGTTAATTAGATAAATCGTAGACAGGATTAATGTTTCTTTTTTGGGTGTATGGAAACTTGGATGAAAGTTGAGAGCGCATGTTTGGCGACGGGCTCCGTTCGTCGGCCGGTATTGCTGTGCACAGATACGGAGTTTCCTATTTTCCGTCAAGTATATATAATATTCCATCATTTTCTATATGAAAATATCATGTAAATATAAAAATAATCCTCCGCTGTCTAAACCTGTAGTTTAAATAACGGTTCTTCAAAACTCTACCAAGTGAAGACCGTCTTCTCTTTTGCTTACATCTGACTCTTCTAAGTCTCGAACGTTTTCCGTATGATCTTGGTTTTGTGGTGGCCTGTTAATCAAATTTTACTTGTTCACAATTTATATGAATTTTTTTCTGTAAGACCAGATGAACTTGTCACCATCGTTGTCATCTCATCACCATCATTATCATCGTCATCGCCGTCGTCGTCGTCATACGGTGTTATTTTCATTGGCAGGCCCAGTACACAAAGTTCAATTCTTCCAGTTTTAGTCCCGTTCTTTTTTTCACGTTTACATTTCTGGTTTAGCATCGAATATCATCGTTATGTTTTCCTTTTTCTATTTCTTTCCTGCTCCTTTGTGCTCTTAAGGACAGTCGCTAATATTTTCTTTTCCTAAAATAATCTGTTCCTTTCTCTTCCCTTGCTTGTCAGGATTAGAACTAAACATGTTTTCACTCTGATCAGAAACTCTTCTTGCTCAGTCTTTCAACGTATTATTTATCCCAGGTATCCACCAAACTATCTACATTATTTAGTTTTCTAAACTTGTGAATTCAATCCATTACGGTATTTGCATACTTAAATATTAAGCTACTTATGGAAACACAGAGACAGACATACATCTTTATTGTGGTGGTATTCAACTGATATCAGAGACAGTAAAGCAGTATAGCATACCACAAACTAATGTTATCAATCTTGACAGAGACCGCGTCTCTTTCGCGTGTTACTCTATTGGTACGGATCGAGTGGAAAGGATCTATAAGAATGACCGGCGAGAAGCAGAGTCAATGACAACAACGTTAAGTCTCTAAAGATTAAGTGTACCAACAAACTGTGTTATGCACTCTGCACATCACGGGTCATAATATTGCGTTAGCGTTTAGTAAACTATAGAAACAAACAAATAAACCTTTTACTCGGCGCAGATTCCACCTGTACAACATATGGAATCACCGAACGTTATCAAACCTTATTCAAAATTATCAGTGTAGAGGATGAAATATTAAATTTTATTTGGCATCTGTTGCAATATATAAAACAATTATTGTAAACAAATAAAAATCTAGTGCTCCCTCAATTTACAGTTTACAATAGCAATTAACTAATTAAAAAAATTTTTAAATGTTTTTATTAAATGTTATTACTTCATATCACCTTACATAAGATATTACATGCAAACACTTGTACTACTTGAAAGTACTTGAGATGGATCACCTCTAACCGACAAGATTGACCAAAGCATAAAGTAAAGAGATGAGATCAAGAAGAGAGTTTGTCGTGAATGTACGCAAAAGTTGAACGTCAAAGATGTAAAAGTTTTAGTCGTAACAGATGAAGGTAGTATTTCTAGAACCTGTCAGAGAAAAATATAAAGGAGGCGGGAAAAGAGAATAAATTTTGATTTAACATAAGGAAGAGGGAATTACGGATCCTATCAGTAATAAAATTGTACAGATCTTTAGAAGGCGACAATGTATCAGCTTAATTATTAAAACATACAGGCAAAGCATCAACAAAGAAGATTAATAATATTTTAATAAAATCATGCAGACTTAAGTGGTTTCATCTACCAAGACTAAGGGATTTTAGTATCTTTTCATAAAAAAAGAAGGAAGAACTGCAAAAATTACTGAGAGAATAAACTATTAAATATTCCAGGAAAAATCTTGGCTAGAATATTAAGAAACATATTAGATATAAATCATGAAGAAATGTATACAATATGGTTTTAGGACTAGACTATAGTTTTATACAACAACAAAAACCAGTGAAACAATCCCACTGACAGAGCCTGCTATATAGATTTTAAATAATTGTTTAGCAGAGTGCATTAGTAGGAAGTTGTACAGAGAATTTTATTTAAAGTGGGGATTGATGCAACAACAATTGAAATATTAAGAGCTCTATACAGAAACAATAAAAGTGTACTCTAGTGAATAAAAAACAGTAAAGAAAATTTGATATGAACGTTCCAGCAGAGCAAAAATTTGCTCTAAGCTATTATTCTTTGAGGTCGCTGATGAAAGGCCTACAAAATGAAAAACTATAGTGAAAAAATTAAGATTACGCCTCTTGAGACTCGAAAAAACACAGCTGATCGAAATGGTTACTGTTGAAGATAAAGTGATCCTGGCGAATCCCGAAAAGTTGCTGTAAAGTCACTTGAACGTACTGGAAGATGAATTACTAGAGAAGAATAATATGACAATAAGCGTTACCGATGTAAAGGAGATTGTCAAATAAAAGACAAATAAGACACACAATATAAATATAAAAAGTAATGAATTCCAACTAGACAAGACATATAAGTAACAAGGCTCGATCGTTGGCGAGACTGATACAAGTGACCAGAAAATTAATGAAAGATTTGGTATGACAAGCAGATTTTCAATGTAATGCAGTGGCGGCTGGTGTTATGGTTGCAGCGTTGCGCAACCACCAATATAGAATAACTAAACTACAAAATAATATACGAAAACATTAAGCAGCTAAGAGCGTAATAGATCCTACGCGGTAATGTTCGCGTGCAATTCAAATGTGGTGCGCAGGCTGGTGGTTGTAGGCCGTCTGCAACTTCAGCAATATATGACAATATATTATTACACAAACATATGGGAGGACGTCCGCTACTCTTCACAGCTGCCCTATGTTCCCAATGTTAGCTATGCGGTTGCAGAATTTCTGCAACGCTCCACTAGTAGCGCTGTAGCGCAACTTTGTGTCATGAAATCAGCACAGCCTTCTTGATTTATAAGTTATGTCAGGTTTAGTGTTTACGTTGGTTCAAGGTAAATGTTGTCCATTGTTTGAGGTTATCAAATTATAGTAATAATTTTGTATTATAATTATGTGATTTATGTTCTGTGATTATGATAGTTTAATGTCTTTTAACCGATCTCCCATCCACTCAACCAACTACTGCAACCACCAAAATTTGGAACCACCAGCCGCCACTGATGTAATGAAACGTTCGTTGTATGTAAGGAAAAAATTTCATATATTTAAGGTGGTGGTCAGATAAAGTTGAGTATAACAGTGAAATTTGGACCATGATAGCAAAACATAAATCAAGAGTAAATCCCAGTGAAATAAAAATAAAATTTTTTAGAAACGTGTAAAGAAATTCTAAATCGATAGGATAAGGAATAAGTGTTAAAAGAGACTTATTAACACTGTTTTGGAAATAGGACATATAAAAGAAAAAACGACGAGGGTCAGACGAGATGGCTGAGGAATGCGTTAAGTCTACACGAAGATAAGCTAACAAAGAAAGAATATGAGACACAAGATTAGGAAAACAACAAAGGAAAAAGAGCGATGAAAACGTAAGAAGCGTAGGCTATATAAAAGAAGAACTAGAGAGAATAGTCATTGTGTGGGAAGAAATAAGGAACACGGTAAGTCAGTAATAATCTGAAGAAGTGTGTGTAAATATAAAGGATATTTTTTCAAAATAATTTTCAATTTAGTAGCGTGAAAGAATTCAAGGAAAGGAAAAATACTGAATCTCCATAAGATACTCACGTCTGGTATCTGTCGACTGTAAGAAAAATGTGGACTAGGCTCTTCCTGTTAGCCGTTTTCAAGTAGTTCTACAAAGGCTGCTGTTTTGTGTCGTGTAATATATCTGTCACACTGGAATGTTATCTGTTATCTGGCATAGTAAAGGAATAGTATATAATATGTATATTACAAAGTTATGTATTTGTGAAGCCCCCAACTTCTTGTGAGCCATTTATTTTCCAACATTACTTACGCTATAAAATTATGACAGGTGTAATCGTAATAATAATAACACAACGTGAAATGGTTTAGAATCAAATAAAAATGTATTAATTAAAAATTTTCTATTCTGTTGCAATTTAAAAATATCATTATTATTCGCATGTGTGTAGCCGTAGCACACATCTAGTTATTAACATATAAGTAATAATCTCGTATTACACATTGAACATAATATACACTCTTATACTACAATAAACATTTGATAACTATTAGATTATCTAATCTCTTTTTAATAATCTATATATAATTAAATTATTTCTCAAAATTATACTTTCATGTGTTTAAACATTACTCTAAAACTACTATACAAATAAACATTTACATTTCCAAAAATTATTAACTTATCTTTGAATTATATTGTCTTTCTTTTTACATAGTTAATTGTCTTTACGTGAGTCTTTTTGTTTTTACAAATACATGGTTTTGTTTCACCTTATTTGTCGTAGTAATACTCAGCGTATCCTGTTCGGTCCTAGGTCCTCGATCCTGGATCCTGGATATCAAAGTGATTTAAATTTGACCAGAAAATTAAAAACATTTGCAAAATTCTTTCGTCACAGGGTAACAAAATGGATAGAACGCTTAACTTATAAAACATTTGTATTAATTAAAACACTTCGAATGCAAATAGAATAAATGGTAAAAATGATTGTATGCATTTTAACAAATTTCGTTAGAGTTCTGTTGTTTTATAAAATGTGTAGAAAGGGATTTTAACATGCTGCGGTAATTTTTTGTCTTTATCTTATGTTTTATATAGCGTAGGCGACGTGCGATAATAATGTTGAATTTCTACGGCAGGCAAAAATGACAGCACATTAGTTCCACAAAAGCCTTCATATTTTTGCTGCTCGGTAAATTTTCTTTATTAGTTTTTTGTGTAAAATATTTTTTAAGCTTTTTATATGACTTTCCTGGATAAATTGTGGAATAAAAATTTGGGCCAGTGAACTTTTGTCAACTAAAACATAATAATGAGATCAAAGTATTAAAGTGCAAACTCTATAAACAGCAGATGTACTTCAGTGATCACTGTTACTCACGTCATTGTCACACATAATATAAGACTGAATCTTTTCGAGTACAATGATCAATAAATATCAAAGATAAGTTAAACGGTAAATCGTACGTAGTTAGAACATAAATTCGTAAGAAACAACGTTGTGTATATATAGAACCGACTGAATCTTGGCTCCGTTCATTTCATTCAAAGTGACGAATTACGAGATTTATCGAACACACAGAAGACGGACAGACAGACACACACACACACACACACACACTTTTCGAAAAATGACTTTTCTTCATGTTATGAGGGTAGTAAAATCAGAATCAGCCCTTATCTCGAACACGATTTTTTTCGCCATGACCATACTTCCATTTCCTTATGGAACATGGAAGTAAAATTATTCAAATTTTTCATACAATGGTAATGTGTGTTTTCCAAACAAGGTACACTATAATGTGTATCAAGGTACCAAGGGTCTTTTTTGTGAGAACGTACCACATCTATCACAAAGATAAAAAGACTGTACCACGCCTTAGCAAAGTTCCAGACAACCTGTAGGTAACTTATTGGAACAAGTAGTAAACCGGCTTGCTGTAATCGCGTGGATGACAGTGTTGAAGAGGCATCCTAAGGTATAAGTATTTAAGGTTTAGTTCAGTTGTTTCTGTTGGTTATAATCTACTCTGTAGGTAATGTAATATATATGTCCCCTTTGTTTTATTTACAATTTAGTAAACATTAGTGACTAATAAAGATATGTTAACGGCATGTGCCGAACTATTATAATTGTAAAAAACAAATTAATTGTCAAATTCAGTCTGACATAAATGGTAAATATTAAGTAAAACTAGGCATCGACGTAAATACACAAAATTAAAATTGTCATTTCTCTGTCTCTTACACACACACACACACACACACACACACACACACACACACACACACATGAACCAAGCAGATAACCGTCTGTAATACAACAAATATAATCAGTATATATAATAATGTATATTGTTACATCACAGAATAATCTACGGTACGTGTTTATCGAATGTTCCAGAGTGATCCGGAATGTAACGTGTGCGGCGTACGTGCTTGTTGACGCATTTTCTAGACTGTGCCAGACTTCGCTCGGGCGCACGGACTGTGTCAAGGCCGCAAGTTATTATGTCGTAACTATACTGGCGCTATCAAAAAATCTAGTAATTTGGGGCGGTATAAATACCAGTACTCAACGATGTTCAGTTCAGTATAGCAGCGATATTTTTACAGTTCGGTTCGAGAGTTATTATCGGGCGACATTACTGTGCGCGTTCAAGTGGTTATTAGTTAAGAGTGGGGTTCTATATTCGGACGGTATAATTGTAATACAATTGTGTTTCATTTTAGTGGACATTTTATTGCGTGTGAACAATTTTCATTTGATTTGTTGTAGAGACGGTGTTGTTAATTACGAACTGTTTAACTGTAAAAATTAAAGGTGTGATTAATGACTTAATTGGTGTCTTGTATTTTTATTTCCACTGTACCTACGACGATCGAGTAGACCGTCGTAACAATATTATTATTATTATTATTATTATTGTGAATATTTTGATTTCAAGTAATATTTTAAAATAAATATTTAAAATATAAACACTTATTTTGCTTAGTAAATACAAATTTTGTGAATGATATTAATATTTAATGAAACATAAAAAATATCTTTTTAGCGGAGAATAAAATTAAATCCATAAATAAATATATTATCAATGTCAGTCACGTGATACCAAAAGTCATTATGATCGTCACTAAAGTAACCCACTCGGATTTGTTAACAATATTTATTATTTTCGAGTGTTCTATAAACATAATTCTTACACGGATATGTAAATAATACTTGATTCATCATGTATTACATTACATAATGGCGGACTAGAAAATGTTAGATTATGATGGCGAACGAGAATAATGTTAAAATTATTTAACAATGTTGGATAGTACTGGAAATGACACTATATGCTTTTAATCACATGTTCCATAATCGGATGAATTAAGAGAAAATATGTATTTAATATGTATATTTGTTTAGTACCCAAGGAGAAAAATAAAATATGAAAATCTACACAATACAAAAGAAGTGACAACTGCCAAATTTTGGAGGTGCCAAACAGATGTCAGTGACACACGGGAGGCAGTTAAAGGAGACAGAATACATCTGAACATAATGACATGTCACTTAACTATAATGACTGGCAATTCTGCTTCTTCCCTCGCGTGTTTTGTATGTACTCTAATCTTACATGATATCGTTCCACTTTCCGTTTATCGTATTTGACGTACGTACTGTATTTACACATAATTTATTCAGTGCATTTAGATAAATTTTACTTAAGAATATTAGCATAAAGTAGGCCTATACTGTACACTAATAATGGTACTGTCACGTTACACCTCTTATCACCTTGACTTAATTTAAATGCGACTTTAGCTCAGACAGTATTCTTTTAACCTTAATTTATACAGGTAAATCAACGTGGACACTGTGTCTAATTGCCTTTTATTTCCTACGCGACGATTCTTGGTGTGCAAATTACGTAAGATATATTTTCGAATCTAAACACACCACTTTGGAATAAAACACAATGACCAGTCTACTATCCCTCTAGACAACTCTAATTATTTTGTACCAACTGATATTTTACTAAGTGTTTCTCAAATAGAATTTATATAAAAATCAACGACGTAGACACGCTTCACTGTTAAAATTGAGCTACCCTAAACCCGAATTTAATATTTTACAATGTAACACAAATATACAACCACTTCCTCTTCTATCTTTCTGAGTATTTTTAAAGAGACCGTACTTTTCTGGCTTGTAAAATACCGTTACGTTAAAGTTTTAGCCAGAAACGTGTATAAGATGTGTAAGTGCGAGTGTGGTACGTTTCACGTATCACAAGACGTTTAAGACACAACAAAGGCTACTTAACAAAACAGCCATAAAATAAATACCGTCTCTGCTGACACAAGCCTAAAATGGATCTAAAAACTTTACTATCTCACTTTTTGAACTTCACTAACCTTTTAGGTTTGTCCATAGTTCCCGCTTGCTAAACTTTGAGTTCTTTAGCTCAAATTGCTTAAAATTTGAGTTCTTTTAGATCCGCTAATTTCACGTCACGGCCAGTACTTATCTATAGTAGATGAATATATAACCAAACTCCAGTAAACTTTATCTCTATAAAATTTTCATAGTCACATTAATCCCACGACCGGTAGCAGAGTACAGTACGTTGCTCCGCACAAATCGTCCTTCTCACTCCTTCTTAAAAGGAGTCCAATTTGAAACTTGGAACACGGCGCAATTGCGGAAATCGTGTCTGCCTATCGTCTCATTCAGTCTTCACAGATTATTATTAATTAAGATTATTAGCTGTGCCAGCAGATTGTTAAAACATTTGTAAGCACATAACTTCACACAGTTACCAATAAATGAGTCCCGTTCTCGTTTCATGTGTATGTTGTTTCGTGTAAATTATGAACATGTTTTAATGGTAGTATGTATTACCATTTCCATTAAATTTATTACATTATTTTAAAGACCATCACATTTAACATTAGACTATTGTTTCGTGAATAGTTTGAATTCCTGAATTATAAAGTACAGTAAGATCGTCATCATCTTCAAGGATTAAACACACAAGGATGATGATGGCAAAGATTATAGCTGGTCACTCCAGCGCTTCCTCGGACGTCCCACACCTCTCCGTCCCCTCGGCTTATTTGGTGGATGCAAATAACACCTCTCCGTTCCATTGTTGTTTGGGGATGCGGCAGTTATCCATTCGCCAAAGATGTTCCCAGCAATTCAACCGATACTGGGCGATCCTGTCGAGTATACTCATAATATTCAGTTCCTGCCGTATATCTGTGTTTCTTCTATGATCATGGAGAGTATACCCTGCCACGTGCATATGGTAAGATTATAACTAAATTAGGCTATAGTAAGATTTTATTTTCTCTTTATTGATAAAAATTTTGAAATGTCCTACAGTAATATCACGGCAATCGTTTTATCTATTGAAATAACAACATAAATATAACCCAATTCAATGACTACACCTAATTTTTGAAAAAGTTATGTCAGCTATTTTGCATAGAATAAATTCGGAAATGAGGAACTAGAATATAGGAATGTTGCCTATAGTTTTTTCGTTAGCGTAAAATACTGAAGATTAGAATTTACAACAGCCAAGTTAAAGTAGCTAACTGCAGGGTTCAACATTTTATACCAACAGAAAACTATAATTATCTTTTCTGTATTCTAGCTTATTATTTCCGAATTCATTGAAACATCGGTGTTATAGTAAATCTAAAAAAAACTAAAAGAAGACGCCGATGGCAACATATATTGTCTAATCATAGGGTAAATATTGTAAGCAATAAACAATACCGTCATATCTTAACAACTGGAGTTTAGTAGAAATCGACTGAGGGACCAAGACGTATAGAAAAAAAGAACGATCTTTAATGTAAAAAGACATAGAAGAATGAGAAGTAAATAAATTATTAAGTTACTGTAATTTGATGTATTTAAATATTTCTTATTAACAAGTCTATTTTGCTTTCCAGATACGTGTATCCATCTGAACCTTTAATTAACACGCTTCAAACATTGTTTAAACAGTTACTCAATATAAAGAATTTATGTATATTTGGAAGCCAGAAAAATTTAATATCGCTGAGAGTTAAGCAAGATTAGAGAAGACCCAATCTCTACTGCACACAACGTTGTGTAGCTCCAAAAAAATTAAAAAAAAAAAACTAATTTGTTCACGGACCGTACGATCATAACCGTGATCACAGAAAACCATTGACTGTAAAATGCGCTGAAAACTTACAAACAAGTACATATATTGTGCTGTAATTATCTGTCTGCTTGGTAATTGCCCCTCTGTTTGGGCGATAATTACGCGTTGTTTAATTATTTTAGTATGTGTATAATGTTTAATGTGTTGTTTGTATTAAATATGTGATCGTGAAGACTCTATCTCAGGGTAG
Organism: Magicicada septendecula; assembly: GCA_034769895.1. NCBI lineage: Eukaryota > Metazoa > Arthropoda > Insecta > Hemiptera > Cicadidae > Magicicada > Magicicada septendecula. The sequence goes on along the minus strand of CM068367.1, from coordinate 144,139,993 downwards.
ACAACTAATATTTCTATTTAAGGTTATTTAATATTGTAAGTAATTAATTATTTTCTTTAGTTAGTGCCAAATAACTATAGCTAACAAAATTTTAATAAATAATATTGAGATAATATACCGTATGAATGCTAATCGTTTGAATCCCGCTCTCCAAAATGCTCCGGCTTCAATTCTCGTACTGTTGTAGTTCACTTACAATTTGTCAACAGCATAGAGGTCGCTCCGAACAGTATTAACCTTGTTCATGCAATTCGTTCCACTGTTTGCTAGTAAAATATATTATTTTATCCTCTTCTTTGTGTATTTAAGTGTTAATTAATTCTTGGTATTATTATTCGTGTTTTAGTAGAAGTTCGTGTGTTACGTATCTTAATTATTTCACTTCGTGTGTGTGAATTGGACGACTCGGCTTCATGCAAGTTTGTTTTTATTCCAATTTGGGATTACAACACCGATCAGTAGTAGATTACCTTTTGATGATGGTACTGTGAATAATTTACATTAAACCTTTAATAGCATTCCTCATTAAACTTCTTTTACCAGTAATTATAATATTTTACAAACTCCGTTACAAATTCAGAATAGGTTAGACTTCTTTGGCCTATTGTCCCAAGATTCTTTACAAGATTAATTGCTTTCCTTTTAAACTGCTTTTACAGTTCTCATTTCTTCTTATTAATACAGGGTCCGTCACAGGAATCGCATGGTTTTCAAATAAGATGTACTTAGTCAGTTTGGCTTTAAAAATATTTTTATTTATGACAATACATAGTGTATGTTGGGAATTTCATTGTTCTTTTATGTTTTGAAGATCACGTCGCTCAGATGTTGGCCATTTATGTTTATGCATGATTGTAGCTGGTCCCGAAAACTCCGAGTAGCGTTAATTAACATCTGACGTGGAATACGAACGATTTCCTCCTGGATTGTCGTCTTCAGATCTTCAAGGCAGCGTGGCTTGTTAACATATACTCGGGACTTGAGATATCCCCACAAAAAGAAGTCACATAAGCTGAGATCGGGGGAGCGAGGAGGCCAGCGAAGATTGCCATATCTGGAGATAAGGTGGCCTGGAAACTGATCCCGTAAGACAGCCATTGAATTACGAGCTGTGTGTGCAGTTGGACCATCCTGTTGAAACATACTCTCCTCATTGCCCATCTGCGACGTCGAAGTTCTGGGAAGAAGAAGGTTTGGAGCATCGTAATGTAGCGCTCTGAATTAACAGTCACAGTAATGTTGTTTTCCTCAAAAAAGTACGGGCCAATAATGCCCTTCTCCCCAACTGCACACCATACTGTTACTTTGGGCTGTGAAGAGGGGACTCATGTAACATCTGAGGATTTTCATTACACCAATATCTACAGTTTTGTTTGTTAACGAACCCATTTAAATGAAAATGGGCTTCATTTTCATCACTCATGAGAAAAATCATGTTTTCGTTATTGACCATGGTTTCAAGCATGGTTTCACAAAAGACACGACGCTGTTCATAATCACCTACACTAAGTTGCTGACATACCTGAATTTTGTATGGGTGATAATGAAGATCTTTGTGCAGAATCTTTCGCACTGTTGACTCGTTAATCCCTAAACTCGCAGCACGCTTGCGAACCGACCGTTTAGGGCTCTGTATCGC